>CM060373.1:41415199-42615199 GCA_030545235.1 Helianthus tuberosus | reverse complement strand
CTTAGGTCGTGACCATTTCGTAAAATGATGCCAAGGATATCCGGGACATGGTCATTAACCTCCCAAAGGAGTTAAGCAAACAAAACATATTTAAACGGGTCATCTCGATAATACTTAACCACCAATCGATTAAGGTCGAATGCCCGACCAAGCGGTATTTTATATACCGTACCCCAAGCCCGTATAAGAGAAAATAAGTTAAAAGTATTTACCTTTGCAAGTATAATTCACAAACAGCAAATGCAAGTAGCTTTTACTGGTCCTCCTATTCTGGAATGAAGGTTTATGATAACCTATTAGAATCCTAACGGGTCTTTAATTAAGCCTAAACTTAGACCGGTTAGTTTTAAAGATACGGTTCGTACGCACGATTAAGCGAAGACCGGGATAGAATGTGATTTAGACCCAAAAAGTTTGAAGACTTACTTAATATGGGTATATTATACACATTTTGGATTTTGAGATAAAAACGATAAGGTTTGACCCGTTTCGGCTAATTTATGCAAACTAGTTACATAAACCGAACCGAACGCGCAAGAAGCGTAATGGGTAACCGTAAGAGCCATATACAGGTTTCCTAAGTTAATATGTCTCAAATATGTTGTGACATCAGTAAGATATCTTTTATTATGCCCGAAACGAATTTAAACACAAACTATGCCCCGTAGGGGTATTTTGGTCATTTATAAGGTTATAAAAGAGTTTAAGTATTAACCTGAGTTACAGGTCTGATGTAATCAGCAAACATACTCAATTTACTAAGTTATATCAGTAGGGTATTGCATACATGTGAAATTTATCAATTATAACCAAACTATGCACCGTATGGGCATTTTGGTAATTTCACATAAGCCGAAAAGCTCAAAACTGAAGTCTGAGTTAAACAACTTTTGCTTACTGTTAAAATATTATAATTTACTTAAAATATCAGTAGGTATCAACCCTTGTATGTTTAAAATAGTTTTAGTACATACTATGCGTTATAAACGCTTAAAAAGGCGATTAGAAGCCGTTTCCGGGTTCTATATAGAAAGATGATATTTTTATTATCCCAGAAGGTTTAAAATAATTTATTTATCATATGAAATCAGTAGCAAAAAGGTTTGGGGTCAAAAGATATGTAAAACTCATTTTATAGCCCAAAAGGGCAAAACCGACAATTACCGAATTAAGCTTATGACTCTAAGTTATGCTCAGCCTAAAATTAATTAAAAATCTTCAAAAATCCCAAAATAATATATTACATCAGTGGGTAGCAAGTTTGATATCAAAAAGTGGGTTTAAATAGGCTATATGCTAATCATGTCGTTTAATCGCTAAAAAGCTTTTCTAATTACGCTAATGAGCATAACTCTCAATCTACACCTCAAACTGATGTCAAATTATGGGTGCAAGTTTATAATTCAGTAACTAAGGTTTCTACTCTTTTACATTTTTAAAAATCACGTTTTATGGTGAAAAGGGCATAATGGTCAACATATAGGCAATTAACGGGATCATGCATATTAATTGGATAACTAATGAACCATGGTGTATAATCATAGAGGGTTATACAAGCATGTACCCTGGTCCAATTAAAGCTCTAAGGCATTTCTAAAACATGCTTAAATGGGTCAAAACTGAAAGTCAAAGCAAAAGTCAAATTATGCGACTTTCGGTTCCGAACCGGGTCTCTGCTGAAAATTGTCGGGTTGAATATGTTTAGACATGTTCTTACATTAATTACCAAGTTATATTAATGATCAAACATGTTGTATGGGTTCTACATTGCTAATTATGCATAAATTGGAAATTAAGCATTCTGTTGACTTTTTAATAACAAGTTTGACCCGACATTTGACCTAGTTAGAGTGGGAATCAGAGGGTGCCCTTTTAAGGGTTTATTACCCGCATAATTACCAACTTATAACTACTTTCAATTCGACTAATCACTGGACCATCAATGATTAATCGCTAAGTCAAACGGTAATGACGACGGTTTGACTTTTAAGCTAAAACTAAGCAAAAACTTAACTAAGAAAGGTTAAGCATACTTACTGAAGTCCTATGCACGATTAGTGATCACTTGAGTCTGCTTTGGAGCTCCAGAAATGATCAGAAATGCAGAAGTGAGGTGTGATCAAAATGGTTGCAACAAGGGCCTTTATATAGTGTTTAAAACCTCATAGATTGTTGACAAATCATGCTACCACTGATCCTTGATCATCAACAAGTGTCCCTAAGCAAGCCTAGGCAACCCTTGGTGATGATAAAAGGCAAGATAAGTCGGTTAGAATGGAAATGGCAGACACCTAGCAAAGTTTTCAGAGTCAGAAGACCCCTCGCGGCACGCGTAGGTCTCCCTAGGGAGCCTCGCGTGGCGCGACGCCCCATCTGCATCAAATCAAATTTTTTATTTTTTGTGTTTAGGTCCTTGGTCCATAAAAACTTTGTTTTGACTTTATTTCTTGCATTCTGAACCCTCCAATTTGACTTATAAGGGCTTCAAGACACATACCCACTTTGTTAAGTCCTCGGTTAACTTTATTGTCACCCGAAAAGTCATAACTTTCAACGTTGACGCTTTAACCCCTTATATACGAATTTGATCATAACTTTCTCATACGATAACGAAACCTTATGAAATTTTGATCATGTATTCTAGTGAGCATAATTAATCGTTACAAAGCTTCGGGTTTGTTAAAAGGTCACTCAGAGGTATACTTTAAACATGTTGACACATTTAACCCCTGTAGTTTGTAATCTCTTACTTTCTTTCATTTTTAGCCTCGTATGATCCATGATTTATTCGTTTGAAGGTATGAGCATCATGTAGGGTTATTGTAAAGTATATTTATCCCTTGTTGACAATTTGAACCCTTATATTCACATACTTTCCATGTTTGTCAACTTTAGTCCTTCTAGAACATTCTTTCACACGTTCAAACCTATGACACGTGTCAATACATTATAAGACGTGAATTTTCGAGGTGTTATAGGGAGTTTTGTTGTAAGCATGCATTGTAATCCTTTGACTTGATTTGTAATCTTTCGACCTAATGAAAAGCATGTGTTTATCAGAACTATTCTCCCTTTTGATTGTGTTTATAAAGTTTGTTTCCATTTCCACTGCACTTTACATTATTTCATATTCATTCATTGTTCAAATTAGACAAACAAACACAATCATGAGAGCCTTCGATTTTAACAGAACCACAGGAACGTCTTTCACTCCTGTCTTTCCTTTCTTTTCCTCCTCCGCTACTACAATACTAGCCAAGAAAGCTCTTATTCTTTACGGAGATACTTGCTAGCTTGGACACAAGACATGAGCTTAAGACCCTTCGAAGCAGTTCCGCCATACACACACAGTTGGTCACCATTCGCGAGCGAGAATCGAATCATCTTATCAAAGCACACAACTTCAGCATGGTTTTCACAAAGAAAGGCCATGCCTACTATGATGTCAAAACTACCGAGCTGCATCGGCATAAGGTCGATATGGAAGATGTGATTGTTGAGTTCAAGAGTACAATCACGAAGAACGAATTGACAGCGATGGTTCTTCCGGTGGCAACTTCAACATCGAACGTCGAGGGGAGATGGGAGCGCTTACGATTAAGGCGCTTTTCAAACTCAAACGATACAAAAAAGTTATCGGCTCCAGTATCAAACAAACACGAAGCATAAATACCATTCACAAGGAATATACCATTGACCACGTTGTTGTCAGTCTGAGCCTGGAGTACATTAATGTCGAAGGTTCGGGCGCGGGCGGCTTGTTGCTGTTGCTGCTGAGGCTGTTGCTGCTGAGGCTCTTGCTTCACAACCCGATTGGGGCACATGTTTGCGAAGTGGTTGGGATCACCACACGCAAAGCAAACTCTGGTGTTGACCGCGGGTGCCGGAGCCGCTTGTTGGCATTGAGGAGCGGGAAGTAGAGCTTGATGAGCAGTAGCTTGAGCTGGTGCTTGTCGAGGACCTGTATGGCAGTTAGGGGTGAAGTGGCGGTACATGTTGCAATGCACACAAAATCGGCAGGCGATACCCACTGGATGATGATAGGTACATGTCAGGCAAGTAGGGTGAGGACCAGTATGAGCACGCTTTGCAGGCGGTGCTTGGGTAACTGGTGCTGGAGCTGATCGGTGTTGATTCTGCTGTGGAGCTGGTACAGCTTGAAGCGGGGCAGCAGTGGTGACAGCACAGTTCTTGTTGCTGGAGTTGCTGTTCTTCCTCTTGCGACGAGAGGACTTTGATGACTGAGGAGCGGCGGCGGTTGGTGCGGCGGTAGCTTGATGCAGATTCTTGGTGGCTTTATCCTAGTAGCCAGACTTGACTCGCTTGTCGTTTATTTCGGCGGCAAGCAGGTAAGCTTCCTCGATTGTTGCTGGTTTCAAAGCTTGCACAAAATCTCTGACACAGTCCGGCAGAGCTCGGATATACTTCTTGATCGTCACATCAGCAGTCTTGACTTGATCAGGACAGATTATACTGAGCTGCTTGAAGCGAGCGGTTAAAGCAGCGTTGTCACCATCCTTCTGCTTTATATGCCAGAATTCGTCCTCCAACTTTTGGCGCTCATGGGGAGGGCAAAACTCTTCCAACATGACGTTCTTCAACTCATCCCATGACAGACCATAAGCTGCGTCATTTCCACGTTTGTTCCTCTCGGCTGTCCACCAGTCTAAAGCGCGGGATTGGAAGACGCCGGTAGTATTCAGAGTGCGGAGATTGTCAGGACAGCCACTCTGGTGAAGGGTGACCTCGATTGAATCAAACCATTGAAACAAGGCCATAGGGCCATCTTCGCCAGTGAATTCTTTTGGTCCGCAAGCTTTAAACTACTTGAAGCTGAAAGCAGCTTTAGGGGTTTAAGTCCTGGACTCTTCAGACGATTTGCTCACATTCTCGTATAGTTCACTCACGATCTGAGGAACAACCTTCGCCATTTGCTTAGCGACGAGAGCAGCAAGGCGTTTGTCTTTCTGGCTTTGGCGAGCAGCGCGCGAGTGACGGGATCTAGATGACGACATTGTCTACAACAGACATCGCCATAGGACTCAGACACAATATAATCGAATCTCACCTCACACGCCTAATACTACTAAAGCTCAGGAACACGATCACGTAACACATAAACACATAGACACGTAATCACGGATTCACATAAGCACAGAAGCACATAAGCACGTAAAACACAGAAGCACAAGAGGCAGTCAGAATACAAAAACCTATCATTCAAAGTCCGCGCGCGTTCGAGAATAGCGATTGCGATTAGCGAATACACATCGAGTAGTATAGCATGCGTATAACCGCCAAAAATGACGATTTGTTAGCGTGTTGAGGTAGAGGTGCAGTGCGAGTCGTGTGTGTCGATCAAAGAGAAAGCAAAAAGCGAATAAATCACCAAAAATAGAAACATATAAACAGATAAAACCATATATACACATAAAATCCACATAAAAATGACGATTATCAGAGTTGGCAGTTGCGAGCTCAGAATCAAAAACACATAAAATCGGCGATTGCGAACTTGAAATTGAAAATCGATTGTCTAAGGCTAGATGGACGTTGACTATCCAAAGTGGTTCGACTATTCACAAGGACTTTCAGTACACACTTTGACCTTCGGGACTGTGCTCTCGCCTCGAATTTGGGCGATCGGCACGCACCCTTCCAGTTCAACGTGACTTTAGGTCGTTGGAATCCGTCGAGACTTTGGTGAGAGTTTTTGTAAAAAAAATAGGGATCGGAACAAGTCGTCAAGGTTTGGGTTTCACCCCTGACTTAACAGCTTTGTTCCTGTTTTAGTAAAATAGGGAGGAATTATGCGTTAAAGTATGGATTTCACTCCTGATTCAACGCAAATTCTCCTGTTTATAGATAAAATGCGAGTCGAACAAGCAATTTAGTAGAGAGTTTGCGGTTTTCACACCTAATCTCGACCTAATCGCTCGTTCATTTTTTTCGAAAATTAGAGTACTTTGATAGTGTAGCGTAGGCGAGAATAGCGAGAAATAGTAAGCAAGCTCATACATAACCCCTACAGGGTATGCACAAGTCGGTCTGTTGGTACCTAACTATAGACTAGGTCGTTTCTAAGACATCGACCTGGACTAGGTCGAGTCTTGCCTAATTCCCTATAGTTATGGCTCTGATACCAATATGTCACACCCCAACCGATGGCGGAATCATCGAGGCGTGGCACTGAGCGAAATAGGTTGTTCAAAGAAATTCCATAACGGCTAAATTACCAAATAGTTTAAATATTATGTCCCATACCATAACCCATAAGATAATCTAGTTATTACAGACATAGATATTCTTCAAACAAATAAAACATGTTCCGACAACTCAGATTTTCAAATAAAATAAATTATCATTGTTTCTAGACTTTTTCCTAGCCTCGATTTCACAGCAAGCCAAGCATTCTAACATCTTAAACACCTGCCACATACATTAAAGTAAAAGTCAATACACATAGTGTAAATGTGAGCATACAAGTTTAAATAGATATAATAGAGTTCGAAATCGTTTACGCATAACCAGCACGTACACAGTGTGAAATGAAGCACGTAAGTTATCGACATGATCCTATTGCTGTAACACCCCATGTTTCGAAAGTCAAGTCAAAGTCAAGATTGAAGTCAAAGGGAGACAAGATTGCTAATTGTGATCTGTCACTCCTTGCTCAAATTCATGTTTTGACTTCTTTGACTTGTAGATAGTCTATTTATGCTTCTACATTAGTTGTATTATGTGGAGTACTTGTTAATAATCGAGGTTTAATCGATGTTTATCGCATGTTTTATCGCTTTATCGCTTATCGCATCGTAATCGCATTCGCAACTCGAATTATGCATTATGGTTATTGTTTTACGTGTGTTTGCCCTTTTATGTGTTACTTGTGCATGTTTATTTATGTTTATGTTGTGGTGATTAATCGAAACGCCATCGCAACTCAATAGCAATCGAATCGTAGACGCTAAACGCAAGTTAATTATGATGATTGTATGTTAGATATAGTAGTTGGGATTAATGAGAAACTCTATCGCATCGCAAAACTCAACAAGCGAATCGAAACAGCAAAACTCGTCGCGCCGAACACTAGAATCGAGTGGCCAACCGATTGAGTTGCCACCTGATCATATTTCCATCCGATCTTGTTGACATCCGATCGAGTTGCCACCCGATCGACCAGCCACTTTCCCCACTTTCCTTTTATGGAAACCCTATGAATACCCCTCATATGTCACATCACTTGATGTGACAGCTCTCTCTCTCTCTACTCAACTCGCTCCAGCCCACTTTTCTTCCGATTTCTCGCGATTCTTGTAAGTTTTCAACCTAAATCTTGTACTTTCTTGATCTACACGCACTCCTACACCTTTCTATCCTTTGAATCTTAACTTTTAACCGTGAAATCACTAGATTTGAGGTGTTCTAGGATTATGTCATCATGGGGTTCTTATGAACTTCATGTTTTGGCTTCAATCCACCAAGAACAACTTAGATCTGGACGATTTCCACATAAATAAACAAAGATCTTGCTTAGATCTGAACATATTCATGGTAAAAAGGATTGAAAGAGGGTTTTAAAGCTTTCTTTCAGCTCTTTTACACTCAATGCACTCAAAACCGATAGAATCAGAGCTTGTTCTGATCTCCTACTCATTCTTAGTAGTGAGTTAGTTCCAGATCTGAATTCTATCCAAGAGACTACAGATTTTGGGTTAAGCATGAACCACGGGCTCGAAACACAGACTGACCGGACTAGGGTGATTCCTGTCCGATCGGGTCACTTGGGGTTTGACGAGGTTCTGTTGTTTAGCACGTATCAACTCGTCTCGAATCAAAACTACAAACTATCAAAACCACCAAGTGTAAAGACGATCAGGTCGACTGGGACGGATTACCGTCCGATCGGATTGCCGTCCGATTGGACAGCCACCCGATCGGCTTGCACCTTGGTCCCACACTTAGACTTTTATTTCAACTTATGAGGTTTTGAACATCGAACGGATTGCCGTCCGATCGGATTGCCATCCGATCGGATTACCGTCCGACCATGTGATGTTTGGACTTCAACACTTAAACAATTTTCAACATGTTCAATGCATGACTAGTTCCAACGGATTGCCACCCGATCAGTAGACTACCCGATCGAGTGACAACACTGTTGTGAACTTGTTCTCTGAGAATTACCTTGCCGAACGGATCGCCGTCCGATCGAACAGTCGTTCGATCGACCGACCTGAAAGGTAGAGATACTTCTCTGTATTCAAAATGCTACAACAAAAACTTCAAAAGGCAAACCTTTATACATAAACACATCCTCACCAAATGAGGTGACAATCCAATCGAATGGCCGTCCGATCGGATGACCATCCGAACGGATTGCCACCCGATCGACTGGCCATCCGATCGGATTGCCATTCGATCGGATTACCGTCCGATCCTTTGACACTCTGCACCATTTTACGCACCGCTTATCGTTTATGCTATCATTCTAATCAGGCTAAACTCACTCTAGCGCTCTCTTCAATCCATCATCGCGGTGAGTATACTCGAACTCTTTTTGCTTTACGCACTTTTGGGTGTTACATACGTGACTTATTCTAAAATCACATTGAACACACTACGCAATACTTTAACGCTAACCGCTACTGCATGTTATACGTGACTTCATGAATGCTTGTTTGTTATGTTTACACATGGATTGTTGTCTACCTGCCTTAGCAACGATAGTACTATAGTTTGGACTCAGCACCTGTTCACTCAGGGGTTGTTAAGGACAATTAATCACATGATTCACAGTGGTGAATCTGTATTACGAACTGCCTTGCGAAGTCAACCCGCAGTCATTGGTATTTATAGGATCATGTCGATAACTTACGTGCTTCATTTCACGCTGTGTACGTGCTGGTTATGCGTAAACGATTTCGAACTCTATTATATCTATTTAAACTTGTATGCTCACCTTTACACTATGTGTATTGACTTTTACTTTAACGTATGTGGCAGGTGCTTAAGATGTTAGAATGCTTGGCTTGCTGTGAAATCGGGGCTAGGAAAGAGTCTAGAAACAAAGATAATTTATTTTATTTGAAAATCTGAGTTGTCGGAACATGTTTTATTTGTTTGAAGAATATCTATGTCTGTAATAACTAGATTATCTTATGGGTTATGGTATGGGACATAATATTTAAACTATTTGGTAATTTAGCCGTCATGGAATTTCTTTGAACAATCTGTTTCGCTCATTACCATGCCCCGAAGATTCCGCCATCGGTTGGGCTGTGACAGGTGCGCCCCAAGGGGAGGTGCTTGGGCAAATGAAGCCTTTATCAAGCAATTCCTGGAGCTGACTCGAGAGTTCACGCATTTCGGATGGAGCGAGTCGGTAAGGAGCTCTAGCAATAGGATTGGCTCCAGGAACGAGGTCGATACGAAAGTCGATATCATGACTTGGCGGTAAACCGGGGAGATCATCAGGAAACACATTAGGAAATTCATGAACCACGGGAATGTCTTTCACTGCTGTCTTTCCTTTCTTTTCCTCCTCTGCTACTATAATATTGGCCAAGAAAGCTCTGTATTCCTTGCGGAGATACTTGCTAGCTTGGACACAAGTCATGAGCTTGAGACCTTTCGAAGGAGTTTCACCATACACACAAAGTTGATCACCATTCGTGAGCGAGAATCAAATCATCTTATCGAAGCAAACAATTTCAGCATGGTTTTCGCGAAGAAAGTCCATGCCTACTATGATGTCAAAACTACCGAGCTGCATAGGAATAAGGTCGATAGGGAAGATGTGATTGTTGAGTTCGAGAGTACAATCACGAAGAACATAATTGACGGCGACGGTTATTCCGGTGGCAACTTCAACATCGAACGTCGAGGGGAGATGGGAGCGCTTACGATTAAGGAGCTTCTCGAATTCAAACGATACAAAACAGTTATCTGCTCCAGTATCAAACAAACACGAAGCATAAATACCATTCACGAGGAACGTACCATTAACCACATTGTTGTCAGCCTGAGCCCGACGCACATTGATGTTGAAAGTTCGGGCGCGAGCTGCTTGTTGTTGTTGCTGCTGAGGCTGTTGTTGCTGCTGCTGTTGCTGGGGCTGCTGCTGTTGTGGCTCTTGCTTCACAACTCGGTTCGGGCATATGTTTGCGAAGTGGTTGGGATCACCACACGCAAAGCAGACTCTAGCATTGATCGCGGGTGCCGGATCCGCTTGCTGGCCTTGAGGAGCGGGAAGTAGAGCTTGTTGAGTAGTAGCTGGAGCTGTAGCTTGACGAGGACCTGTACGGCAGTTGGCGGTGAAGTGGTCGTACATGTTGCAATGCACACAAAATCTGCTGGCTATACCCACTAGATGATGATAAGTACATGTTGGGCAGGCAGGGTGAGGACCAGTATAAGCACGCTTTGCAGGCGGTGCTTTGGTAACTGGTGCTGCAGCTGATCGGTGTTGAGTCTGCTGCGGAGCTGGTACAGCTTGAAGCGGGGCAGCAGTAGTGACATCACAGTTCTTGTTGCTGGAGTTGCTGTTGTTCTTCCTCTTGCGACGAGAGGACTTTGATGACTGAGGAGCGGTGGCGGTTTCAGCAGGTGCAGCGGTGGTAGCTTGATGTAGGTTCTTCGAGGCTTTGTCCCAGACACCAGCCTTGACTCGCTTGTCGTTTATCTCAGCGGCGAGCAGATAAGTTTCCTCGATTGTTGCTGGTTTTGCAGCTTGAACAAAGTCTGTGACACAATCCGGCAGAGCTCGAATGTACTTCTTGATTGTCACATCAGGAGTCTTGACTTGATCAGGACAGATTATACTGAGCTGCTTAAAGCGAGCAGTTAAAGCAGCATTGTCACCATCCTTCTGCTTAATATGCCAGAATTCATCCTCCCACTTTTGACGCTCATGGGGAGGGTAGAACTCTTCCATCATGACGTCCTTCAACTCATCCCACGTTAAACCATAAGCTGCATCATTTCCGTGTTTGTTCCTCTCGGCAGTCCACCAGTCTAAAGCGCGGGACTGGAAGACGTCGGTAGCATTCAGAGTGCGGAGATTATCAGGACAACCACTCTAGCGTAGGGTGACCTCGATCGAATCGAACTATTGAAACAGAGCTGTAGGCCCATTTTCGCCAGTAAATTCTTTCGGACCGTAAGCTTTAAACTGCTTAAAGCTAAATACAGCTTTGGGAGAATCAGTCCTGGACTCTTCAGAAGACTTGCTAGCATTCTTGTGTAGGTCACTAACGATTTGTGGAATGACTTTCGCTATCTGCTTAGCGACGAGAGCAGCAAGGCGTTTGTCTTTCTGGTTACGGCGGGCAGCGCGCGAGTGACGGGATCCAGATAACGACATTGTCTGCAACAGACATCGCCATAGGACTCAGACACAATATAATCGAATCTCACCTCACACGCCTAACACTGCTGAAGCTCAGGGACACAATCACATAACACGTAAACACATAAGCACATAAACACAGAGTCACGTAAGCACGTAGGAGCACGTAAGCACGTAAAGCACAGAAGCACAAGAGGCAGTCAGAATACAGAAACCTATCATTCAAAGTCCGTTAGCGTTCGAGAATAGTGATTGCGATTAGCGAGTACACATCGAGTAACATAGCATGCGATTATCCATAGCAGCAACGATTTATTAGCGTGTTGAGATAGATGTGTAGTGCGGGTCGTGTGTGTCGATCAAAGCGATAGCGAAAAGCGATTAAATCAAAACTTGTAACACATAAACAGATAAAATCACATAAAACACATAAAATCC
Source organism: Helianthus tuberosus (assembly GCA_030545235.1). Taxonomy (NCBI): domain Eukaryota; kingdom Viridiplantae; phylum Streptophyta; class Magnoliopsida; order Asterales; family Asteraceae; genus Helianthus; species Helianthus tuberosus. The sequence continues at coordinate 42,603,411 of CM060373.1, read as the reverse complement.
ACGTAAAAGCGACGAATATCAGAGTCGACAGTTGCGAGCTCAGAATAAAAAAACCACATAAAATCGGCGATTCCTAGCTTGAAATCGAAAATAGATTGTCTAAGGCTGGATAGACGTCGACCACCCAAAGTGATTCGACTATTCACAAAAACTTTTAGTACACACTTTGGCCTTCAGGACGGTGCTCTTGCCTCGAATTTGGGCGAATGGCACACATCCTTCTAGCTACAGCGTAACTTTAAGTCGTTGGAGTCCATCGAGACTTTGGTGAGAGTTTTGTAAAACAAAAATAGAGGTCGGAACAAGTCGTCAAGGTTCGGTTTTCACCCCTGACTTAACAATTTTGTTCCTGTTTTGATAAAATAGAGAAGAATTATACGTTAAAGTATGGATTTCACTCCTAATTCAACGCCAATTCTCCTGTTTATAGATAAAATGCGAGTCGAACAAGCAATTCAGTCGAGAGTTTGTGGTTTTCACACCTAATCTCGACCTAATCACCCGTTCATTTTCGAATATTCGAGTGCTATGATAGTGTAGTGTAAACGAGAATAGCGAGATATAGCAAGTAAGCTCGTACAAAACCCTTACAGGGTATGCACAAGTCGGTCTGTTGGTACCTAACTATAGACTAGGTCGTTTCTAAGACATCGACCCGGACTAGGTCGAGTCTTGCCTAATTCCCTATAGTTATGGCTCTGATACCAATCTGTCACACCCCAACCGATGGCGGAAACATCGGGGCGCGGCACTGAGCGAAACAGATTGTTCAAAGAAATTCCATAACGACTAAATTACCAAATAGTTTAAATATTATGTCCCATACCATAACCCATAAGATAATCTAGTTATTACAGACATAGATATTCTTCAAACAAAAACATGTTCCGACAACTCAGATTTTAAATAAAAATAAATTGTTTGTTTGTTTGTTTCTAGACTCTTCCTACTTCGGTTTCACATAGCAAGCATCCTAGCAGATAGCATCCTAAACACCTGTCACATACGTTAAAATAGAGGTCAATACACATAGTGTAAAGGTGAGCATACAAGTTTAATAGATATAATAGAGTTCGAAATCATTTACGCATAACCAGCATGTAACATGTATAAAGTGAAGGCAAGTAGGTTATCGACAGAGAAATATGCACAGATGTGACTACGAGTCGTAGAATGCGCAACACATATCCCCACTGGGACACGTGAAGTAAAGCCCTTAACAACCCCTGTCCACGACAGGTGCTGAGTCCAAACTATAGTACTATCGTTGCTAAGGTGTCAGGCAACAATCACTGTGTTAACATAACATACAAGCATTCATCGAATAACACATAGCATGCAATAACGGTTAGTGTATAAATAGTGTTTGCGTTGTGTGTCGATCGTGATTTAGAATAAGTAACGTGTGTAACACCCAAAAGTGCATAAAGCAAAAAGGGTTCGAGTATACTCACAGATTGTGCTTAACAAGTAAACACTATCTTGGATTGAAGGGAGCGCTGGAAGAGATTAGCCTGAACAGTTAACGATAGCATAAACCATAAGCGGCGCGTAAAACAGTGCAAGGTGATAGTGTAGGATGGTAATCCGATCGGATGGCAATCCGATCGGATGGCCAGTCGATCGGATGACAATCCGTTCGGATGGTCATCCGGTCGGATGGCCAATCGATTGGATTGTCACCTCGCTTTGGTAAGGATGTGTTTGTGTATGATGGTTTGCCTTTTGAAGTTTTCGTTGTAGCATTTTGAAAACAGAGAAGTATCTCTACCTTTCAGGTCGGTCGATCGAACGGCGGTTCGATCGGACGGCGATCCGTTCGGCGAGGTAATTCTCAGAGAACAAGTTCACAGCAGTGTTATCACTCGATCGGATGGTCTACCGAACGGGTGGCAATCCGTTAGAACTGTTAATGCATTGAATCATGTTATCCGTTCGATGTTCAAATCCTCAATAGTTGAATCAAAAGTTTAAGTGTGGGACCAAAGTGCTGGCCGATCGGATGGCTGTCCGATCGGATGGCAATTCGATCGGACGGCAATCCATCCCGAAGCCTGATCGTCTTGACACTTGGTTGTTTTTTATAGTTTGCAGTTTTGATTCGAGACGATATGATACGTGCTAAACAACAGAAACCTTAATCCAGATCTAAGTAATCCGATCGGATAGGAATCACCCTAGTCTGACCGGTTAACTGTCCGAGATGGTGGTTCATGTTTAACCCGAAATCGGGGGTCTCTCTGATAGAAATCAGATCTTGAACCAACACAACACTAAGAAAGAGTAGAAGATCAGAACAAGCTCCGATTCTATCGGTTTTGAGTGCATTGAGTGCAAAAGAGTTGAAAGAAAGTTAGAAAACCATCTTTCAATCCTTTCACCTTGAATATGTTCAGATCTATGCAAGATCTTTGTTTATTCGTGTGGAAATCGTCCAGATCTAAGTTGTTCTTGGTGGATTGAAGCCAAAACATGACGTTCATAAGAACCTCATGATGACATCATCCTAGAACACCTCAAATCTAGTAATTTCACGGTTAAAAGTTAAGATTCAAAAGATAGAAAGGAGTAGGAGTGCGTGTAGATCAAGAAAGTACAAGATTTGAATTGAAAACTTACAAGAATCGTGAGAAATCGAGAGAAAGAGGCTTGAGAGCGGTTGGGTCGAGCAGAGGGAGCTGTCACATCATAATGATGTGACAGGAGGGTATTTATAGTGTTTCCCAACAAGGAAAGTGTAGGGGATCGAGTGGGTCACCGATCGGATGGCTGTCCGATCGGGAGGCAATCCGATCAGATGGCAATCCGATCGGGTGACCATCCAATCGAGCAGTCACTCGATCGAGTGGCTCCGATGACTGAGTTTTGGCGTTTTGTTTCGTGCGTTGGGTTTTGCGATGCGATAGAGTTTCTCATCAATCCCAACTACTATATCTAACATACAATCATCCTAAATGACTTGCGTTTAGCGTTTGCGATTCAATTGCGATAGCGTTGCGATTGCGTTTCGATTAATCACCACAACATAAACATACACAAGCAACACATAAAAGGCACACACACGTAAAACAATATCCAGAACGCGTAATTCGGGTTGCGAATGCGATTGCGATGCGATAAGCGATAAAGCGATAAAACATCGATTAAGCCTCGATTATTGACAAGTACTCCACATAATACAACTAACGTAATAAAACAAGTAGACTTTCTACAAGTCAAAGAGGTCTAAACAGGAGTTGAGCAAGGAATGACAGATCGCAATTAGCAATCTTTTCTTCCTTTGACTTCAATCTTGCCTTTGACTTTGACTTTCGGAACACGGGGTGTTACAATACATATCACAAACATGTTAAATTAATCGAAACTAAACTATTGTATGACACGTAACCAACCAAATATTTTAAACATTGTAACCAGACCTCACAAATATAAACAACCAAAACTGCAAATACATACATATAACATCAATTTGTCCATACATAACAAAACAAAAACACAAATGAATGTGAAGTACAGGATCCGGATACTATCGTAGCGGTGGGAGTCATGGGTTGTCTAACCAGGATCCGGATACTATCGTAGCGGTGGTAGTGGTTGGGACTCGATGCCAGCGTGGGGTAAATTATGGACCTCCGAATCAACCATCCACGACACCATATCCTCAATCTGGTTGATTTGGCAAGCGAGCTCGCAAGTCTTGTCTGGCGGAGGCAGCCCAAATCCCGGTAAACGTGTTGTATATATTCACGCGGCTATGGTGGTGGCGACTACTGTGGTGTCGGTGGTATATCATGGTCTGGCGCCTGCTGCGCCTCCTTGACCAATACCGACACACCCCCTCAAGCACAATCGGGGTCACCTCTGGCAACGGCTGTGACACAAAAAACTTGTGGTCCCTCGTGCACAACCAATTTTTTTGCTACCAGCACGTCTCATTGTGGTTGTAGTAGTGTACTCACTACCACAGTCGCATTCAAGTCCTACCTTCATGACCTTTTCTCCTTTTTCTTCGTTTGTCGGATCACAATGATGTAACCATTCTCAAGTCCCCTTCTTTATGTCTACTTCACCAACTCTTTTCGAGACATAAAATCCTGAACAATGGTACGATTAACTTATATTTATCGAAAACGTCGTAACTTAAGGAATGTCATACCTGGTTAGTTTCAAACGAAACTATCGGGTTAGGTATTGCTCATCTTATACAAACTCCTGTTTACTTTGTTCTACACACAAGGGTTCGCCTGCGTATACATTGTCTATATAGTCTTGTTTTTTCGTACGAAGGTTCACCTCCGTATATGTAGTCTAGATCTCCTTGTTGTACACATAATGATAGAATTTTTGTAGATTGCATATTTGTAATGTAATTCAAGATTCATAGATGCACATTTCGGTGCATATAGCTGTAAATGTACCCCTTCCATCTTTTTTTTACTTGTTATATTCCCTCCTAAACTTACATAAATCTATTATTTCTAAACTAATTTTCTGATTGAGTTTGAGGGATTCTTTTTACTCTAAACAAAAATGAAATAAGAATATGTTATCCACTTGGGAATAGCCCAGTGGTGTTGGTGAGTTTAGATAGAGCTTAGGATAGGAGAGGTCAGGGGTTCAATCCCCATGGTGTGCAACGTTAGTCATTCAAAAAAAAAAGAATATGTTATGTGTTGCCTTTGAGACAAACTAAGCACGAGGTATAAAACCTAAACCGTCCCGTGACACAGGCTCAGTTTCATTATCTTAATAAATAGAGGTTGTTAATACATTGACTTTTTAGGACAAACCAAGCATAAGGTATAAAACCTAAACCGTCCTTATATCGGTATAGTTAACTAGTTTTCTAACATGGATATATAGTTAACTAGTTTTCTAACTCGCACATTGTGGCGAAAAAGATATGCCTCGCTAAGTAAGAGAGAAACCATTTATTCCATGACTTATACCGGGATTTTACAGCTATATGCACCAAAAATGTGAGTCTATGAATCTTGAATTACATTACAAGTATGCAATCTACAAAAATTCTATCAATATGGTGCGGATATGGTTTCCATTCTTTTTTTAAAAGAGTATGCTTGAAATGTAAATGAGTTGGTATTTGTTATTGTGTTGTTTGGAACTCTTAGTTTGAATGGTTGCATTTAATTTATTTGTGGTATTTGCACTATAGTTTGTTGTGATTTGTTGATTCTATATGCGTACGTCTATTTGGACGAGGCTCAAAGTATTGGTGCAATTGGGAAAACAGGAAAAGTGGTGTGTGAGCTTTTGGGACAGGAAGCTGTTGATGTGGATATTTTGATGGAACATTCACAAAATCATTTGGATCGTGTTGTGGTTACATATGTGTACTTGAAACTTGGGATTTTCCCATGTGTTTAATATTATAAAAGCGTGGTATTTTACTTTGATAAAATATTTCCTAACTACGGTCCTGATGAAATTTCCGCTGCTAAAATAATAAACACCGATACCACTAAAACTGGCCACGACCGCCCATTCTCGGATAATTAGGGGACAGGGGTTGCGACAGATCAGCTGAATATCACACAGTCTGCAGCGTTCGTTTGTTTGATAATGAACCAACCATTCAACTACTCGAAGTACATATTTGAAGGCATGAAAAGGAATGTGATTGGTGTGCGAAAAGATAAGTTTATCATGTATCCAAGGTTCTTGCAAATGATCTTCAATGCTCGTTATTCAGAATTGGAGAGATCTGGAAACACTTTGGATCTGAAGCCAATGGGTCCTGCGTGTTTTGGTGCTCTAACTTCTAAGAAGGGTACTGAGAAGAAGTTTGAAGGAAGGATTTCTTTAGAGAAATTTGGTCAGTTTGCTGAGACAGAGGATGTGGCGGCTGAACCAGTGATAGTACAACCTGAACATGTTAATGTTGCATCAGTAAATATTCCAGTTAATGCTATGATTGCCGAGGAACACGTTGTTCAAGGAGCTACTGATGAAGAGCCTGTGACAGAGATTCTGACGATAAACTCTGATGATGAAGGTGTTGAAATTAGTTGTGATGATGATGAAGTTGAGCTTCCTCCTGAAGCTGAAGTTAGTTCTACTGTTTCTACTGTTCAACCAGTGATTTCTTCTGAGAGTTTGGCTCTGTTGTTAAAGTCTATAACTGAAAAGATGGGAAATCCTCCTTCCGATCCTTCAGTTCAAAATGAAGAGCAACCGACTGAAGACCCAAAGGATCCTGACACTCAATAAGTGAAGCGAAGAAGAAGGGATCCTCGACCTGGTGTGTATATTGAACAAAACAAAGATCAACCCACAACTGATGCTAAGGATGAAGATGGTTTATATGATTTTGATTTTGAGAAAGATACGACTGCTACTGCCACTGCTACATAAACAGGTTTTGATTTTGATGTTGATACAACAAGAATGGATGTGGATGTTACTTCTACAGAGATTCCTGTTGCTGCTACTATTTCTGCTCCAATCACCGAGTCAACACTGCCTGTTACTGCTGCTATTGCAAGTTCATCTGGTACAGTTCGTGATGAACCATGCAGTTCAAGTGGAAAACGGCCTGAAGAACTAGTGAGAATGCCGTTCGTTAACGATTCAAGTGATGATGATGAGTTTATTAGTATGAGAGAAATGAAGAAGAGAATTGTTGTGCTTGAACAAGACTCGATCCACAAGGATGCTAAGATTATACAGCTTGAAGATACAATTGTGCAAAAGAATCAACAGATTGATCAGCTGCAAGGTGATGTCAGTTTGTTGTTCAACATGGTGTATGATCTTTGTGGAAAACTAGAGAAGAAGTTTGGTGATGAATTTTCTGATCCAACTGACACGGAGAGAAGGAGAAAAGCTGAAGAAGATCGAGCGAGGGTTTTTTCTAAGGATGATGCTGATAGAGCTGCCGTTATGGAACATTATTTTACAAGAGTAACTGACAAAGATGCTGACAAAGCAAAAGCTGATAGGTTAAGGAAGAAAAGAGAGTATGTGATACTGAAGAACAAAAACCTTAATCATGCTGATGAAGATGTTCAAGTCACTCATCATTTGATGGATGGTGGTGAAAATTAATACAATAAAGTTGGGAACCGCTCAGGTATTATAAGTTGGGGTTTTGATCATGATCGTCGTAGGTGGTGGATCAAGAGAAATGTTGGACCGGTTGAATGGTACAAAACCCTGCTCAATTCTAGACGTTCACTAAGGTGGATTTGATTATTCTGTCGAAGTCACCTTATGTAGATGATAAACCTGGCGGACGTGGATATCTATTCTTTGAGCGATTGCAGAGAGAGGTGGCACGTGGATTTCCTTAAATGCATACTGCTGAATCTATCGTCTCTTCTGCTAAAGGTGTTAGAGATCCGCGTACTAACAAAAGAATGAAGATAGTTTTGTGGTCACCGACTGATAAAGAGAAGATAGTTCCTTTGGTCAGGAAGATTCCCAAAGGTGCTCTAAAGACCATGCATTTCTGGGCGTATGATGAAACGTTAGGGCAAGCTGTGATTGTATGTGATGGTGATGAATCCTATCGTTTGACCGATCCGATTGATTTGCTGAATTTGGATCGAGAGAATCTTGAAGTGCTTGCTCAAACTCAGATTAGAGCTACAGAGAAGTATGAATCTATTGCTAAAGATTGGACTGCAGCTGTTGCTGGAGTTCTTCGAGTCAGCAAGAAGGTTTTGGTGGTTATAAAGATGGAAGTGGAGGCACTGGTGGCAGTTGAAGACAGAAGAACCTCTATGTATAAACCTAGGGGGAGATTGTTGGAACCTAAAGGTTTACACACAGAGGGTTACATTAGTTCAGGGGTTGAATATGTAATGTTTTGTTTAGATATGGTTTGGGTCGATTTAGTAGCTAATGGGTCTTATTGGTTTCGGTTTGGGCCTAAGGGGTTTCGACCCAATTAGTTTAGTATATAAGTAAACCTCAAACTTATGTTTGAGGTTGATCAGTAATTCGCAAGTTAGGGGCCAGCCGAAACCCTTTTGGAGTCTTGTATCAGTCTCGTTCAACGTTGAATGCAAGATCTTCTTGTTTGTTTTGATTATATATTATTTTTGTTTTAGTTATTTGTTCTTGAATCAACTTTGTTTGATTTCCACACACTCACAAGTTCTTGTTTGATATCATTGAGGAATCCTAACATAACTTACAATTACTTCAGTTTGTTCTTTATATTCTTTGTCAATCTGTGCTGACTGGTTTTAGGATTTCTTGTTTGTAATCTACTGGTGATTAATAAAGTGTTTTTTTGGTATTGATACTGTGTTCTTGACAGATCATGAGACTGCCAATGCACAAACTTTCATTCTCATTTAATTAAGTACTTATCTCATAGGACAAGTAGAGCTGGACAAAACAACGAGTTTCTTAACCTGAACCGAAACCGGTTAATAACCGCTAGTGGTTAAGTATAACTACTGGTTAGTAATCAGTTATAGAGATTTAGCATTGAAGGTTATTAAAACCGGTTAACCAAAAAATTAAAAAAGATAAAAACAGAAGAAACCACTTAGTTAACTGAAAATAACCGATTATTAACCGAATCAGTTAAAGTAACAACCGTATAAAACAAAAACCAGTTAAAGCAGAAAAAGCATAATTGAAATTCACTGTCAAAATCGAGTAACCAGATCGATTGTGAAAATTAACCGGTTTGTGCACCTCTAAGATCAACCACGCTCACAAATTTAAAGTTTCAACTAAACCCAGCCCAAATATTTGAAGTTTAAACTAGGCCCACATTTTTAACCAACGGATGTTCAATAAACAAAAACTGCAAATGTTAAAAGATATATATACATATATTCCATTTTGTAGCAAACATATAACTCTCATTTTGGGTGTTTGGAAAGTGTTATTAGTTTATGTATAGTTTATGCATATCTCTTAATCGTAACGGAAAAGAGAGTTTAATAAGGGTCTACCTATTTGCACACCAAGATGGTTATTTGCACACCAAATCCTACCTCTACCTACGCTGCGCATAGAGGTATACGCAGCGTATAAGTTGCATGGAATTCAGAGTCTATATGCAGCGTATATAAACCCTGGTTGTCTGTGCCAATGATTGTTGGGCAGGCTCTGAATTCCATGCAACTTATACGCTGCGTATAGCTCTATACGCAGCCAGGGGCGGATCCACATTGAAGGTTACGGGTTCGTCTGAACCCACTCGGTTTCAAATTTTTAGTAGTGGTGTTAATAGAAATTTCTGAATGAACCCATAAAAGAAATTTAGGATGAAGCCAAACATAAGATTCAAGGATGGCTAAGTGGTTAAGGCGTCTCCTTCTAGCCTAAATGTTGTCGGTTCGACTCCTGCTAGTAACAGTTTTTTGGTAGTTTTTCCTCTTAAAAAAAAAAAAAAAAACTAATCAGCCTCTAGCGTTTTACATGCATAACAGCGCCCCCATGGCCCCGTTTGTCTGAGCTCCCTACCACTACCAAAGTACCAAATTTTAATTCTCTCAAGCAAAACGCGTGCACATGCCTCCACCCTCTCCAGCCGTCCACGCTCCACCTTTCCAATTCCAGCCGTCGGTTCCACCACTCCTAATCTTTCTCAATCTCTCAGGTTTGTTATAAATTGTTGAAGTTTATCATGTTAATTTTCAATTTGTTGTCTTATAATATGCTTTAAACTATGCCTTTTAGAGATGAACTTTCTATTTCTTTCAAATTTCAATAGCTGTCTCTTGAATCTTGTATGTGAATATGAATTTGTTGTGAATATGTGATTTATGAATATGAATTTGTGATTTTAATCCTGTTAAACCTTGAACCAGTTATCAAAGTTAATAAGAATTGGCTTGATTGAGTTCTTGCCATTCAACCGTGTAGTGATTTATGATTCTTAGATGTAATGCATTAACCAGTTATCAAAGCTAATAAGAATTGACTGGATTGAGTTCTTACCATTCAACTATGTAATGATTTACGATTCTTAGATGTAAAAGGTAGTTTATAATCAACAATTAGCTGAAGTTCTTAAATAACATGGATATCTAGAGACTTGATATGGTTGATTAGTGACCAAGGGTTTTCTAATCAAAAGGACAATTTTAGGGTCTTGTACTTCTCTTACCAAAAGGAAAATAAGAGTCCATAATTTTCAAAATGGGAAACTATCTAAAACAATATCAAACAAGCTCTTCTATGACACTTTTGCAATAATATGGATTATGAGCAAACCGAATCTAAGCAACATCATTAAAGGTTTAACAAGAGTTGTCTGTTTAGTATAATGCCTCGAGTAGCTATGACAAGCACATAAATTTCACCTGGTTCATGTTGAAGAGGACTAACTTGGGCCCCATAGGCTATAGACAAACCAAGAGGTAAGTTGTGCACTGTTAATATTACTTAGGACATTATCAAGGCATCAATAAATCAAATAAGATAGCTGATAGTGATGAAAATAATTTTCTACTTGTATCATTATACTGTATTTTGTCCCTGATCGACCCGAATATTTTAACGTTTGGTTATAAAAAAATCTGACCACGGAAAAAAAAGTGAACCTATAGAAAAAAATTCCTGGATACGCCACTGTACGCAACATATATATATACCTAACAGGTAGCCTTGATGTGCTAATAGTATGTATTTAATAATATTGTAGAAGGCCACTTTGGACAATTATGAAAATACACCTTTCATTCATTCATTAATTCATTCAACATCGTTAGATATTCAAGTACAACAACAGAAATTCAATACACATACCACATAACTCAAAGTCACAAAACAAATACTCAAAACAACACCCAACCATTAATCTATCAAGCAACTTTCAAGTGAGGATCAACCTCCACCCTACCAACCCCTTGCTCCACCACTTTCGCCACCTCAACCTCCCCAACCACCACCCCATCCACCTCTCTCGCCACCTTTTCCTCTTCCTCTTCACTAACATAATTTGGGTCCTTCTCGTCCACCGCGGCCGGAGCCGGGTCTAGTTCGTCCTCAACCATCCCGCCCGGCCCGTCCCACGTATACTTCCCTCCCCGCCCCCCTTTCGGCTGTTTCTCCAGCGGTATCCCGTCCCGTGGATGCCGCTCGAGACGGTGCAACCCCTTATCCACCAACTTCTTTTCAATATGTTTCAAAGTGTCGATGTTGTGAGTATTCACCTCCACTTTCTCCACTTGTTTCCGGCCTTCTTCGTTGGCACTTACTGCTCGAAACGTCACCTTTTCTTGCTTGTCGTCGATCTGCATGGTTATTGATGTTGGTGTTTGTGTTGATGTTATCTTGTTGCTTGCTTGAAACTTGTGATATGTTTCATAGATTTTATAGTAGTGTGTTGAGTAGTGTCCCATAAGGTGCTAGAATGTTCTGGCACATGTTAGATTTTTGACACGTCTTTTTCTAAAGGATAATACCGGTAGATTGTATTCTACGTCTCTGAAGAGCTTTCTGGATGTATTCTATTTTTTTAATATGTAAATTTTATTTTTAATTTAATTTAATTAATATAATGAAAACAGTTTCTAAGCTATTTTTAATATAATTTAATATAATGAAAACAGTTTTTAAGCTAAAATACTAAAGTAAAAGGGTTGGAAACTTGAAGTTGTTTTTATCGAAAGGCGTTGTGTTAAAAAATCTTAATTGGTGACTCACGTTGAGAATTTGAGGCCACGTTCCCCTAGCAGATTAGTCACCATTTTTATTATTATTATATTATACTATATAACATTTTGGGTATGTTCTTAGATACAGTTCTGGTTTACACACTGGTTTAACCTACAACTGCCAGTCATGAAAACCTCTGCTCTCCCTTCACCCATGAGATTCATTATTTGGGGGTTGCAAATCCTAGACATGTTGCCGGTGGAATACAATCGGTAGAGCTAACCTGGTCGCCGACACGCCTCTTAAGTTCAGATCTCGGGTTTGAAAGTGGGGTTTGACGTTTTTATTACTGAATCCATTGCAACTATAAAATACACTCGAAACCACTGTGCTAACCACCGGAATAGTACCATTGCTGCTACCCTAAAACGACGGAAACAGATGAACTCCGGTGGTGATCAGATTACATGCTTGAATCCTATATCTGTCACTGCATGTGACCGGAGCTGTCCTTATCGTCGGCGACTGGAATGCAGCCAGATCTCATGATTGGTTGGCAGACAGATTTTGGATCTTCGCCACCGCGGCGGTTCCGACGAAGAAGACAAGAGTTCGTTAGGAGTCACCGGTGGCTTCAAAAAGAGAGAGAGATAGAGAGAGAGAGAGAGGAGAGAGCGAGTGTGTGACGGAGACGGTGACGGAGACGGTGACGGTGACGTGGCGGTTCTGTGGCGGTTCTGGTTGGAGGCAGCGGTGGTTGCAGTTGCGGTTGGAGACCGTGGAGGTTTTGTGGTGGTGCCGTGGTGGTATGTGATTGTGGTAAAAAGTTATTTTAGTGTGTATTTACTTTATCACAAAGAGAAGTTTTGGTATATTTCAAATTTTCAATATTTTCTTGACTGCATCTTTACAAAACTTTATCATCAAATGTAGATACTTTATAAAGAAACTAATTACAGTCACGTTTGATTGATTGGATGCCAAAAATATTTTACTTAACTAAATGTTACAACTAAAATATTTACATAATATAAATATTTCAAGTAAGTATTATTATTACACCTTTTTAAAATTTTTCTTTTAGTTATTACTATTATCATTATTTTGAATTTGGGCTTCATCTTAATATTTATTACTATTTTTTAGCATTTTTTATTTTATTTTTAGACTTTGTTTTATTGGTAATAGGTTAAGTTGTGTTTTATCGGTAATATGTCAAATTAGATGTATATCACAAAATTTCGACAGTTTTGCGCTGCCTAATTGATCTATAAAAACATGTATCGACACTCTTTTGGATATATCACGACTTTATTTTTTGGGTTTTATCCTTCGATTCTTATACTGAGATTGTATGGACATTATATTGAACCAAACTGATGACACGATCATACTCCCGCGCAATGCGCGGGTAAATTTTACTAGTATATAACAATTTAGGTAGCTTCTTAGCTACAGTACTAACGCCGTGAAGAAACGTCGTTTACAAAAGGTAACCCACGTAATCCAGTTCCACCGCATCCCACGACGTCCTCCGCTTCCTCCGTCTGTCTACGACCGGTACGTCGACACGTCATTGTGCCTCCCTTCAATTTCGATTCCGATGATCACGCTTGATGCTTTCGTTTGAAATTAGGGCTCCAACAGGTATGTTTCAGCTATTTGGGCTCGGATTTCAGTTAGTTTATGGTAAATCTTCAGCTTTACTTCTGCAATTAGGGCTTGAATTTTAATTAGTTTTGGATGAATATTTACAATTTGAGGTATGGCGCTTTCTGTTTTTGCAATCCTATTTCCAGATTTTTGTAGAAGATCTGGCACTTTAGGTCTCACTTGGGTTGATTTTAGATTCTACAGTTGTGTTTGCTTTTCATCAAACAATCATCTTGCAACATATATGAGGTACCAGGGTTTTTTTACACCTTATAAATACGACTTCAGGATTGTAAATCTATGTGTATTATAGGGTGGATGTGGCCGCGTGGGGGCACATAAATTAGTTTACATGAATCGGGTTTGATAAGCCCCGAGTTAGAGATTATAATTATCATGGAAGTTATTCGATAAGTTTTTTATTTAGAGCATGCTTAATCAGTTAATTGTGAATACACCCGAGGAAAAGTTACCTCTATAAGTATCAGGATTTAAGTATATTCAATATATATAGGACTTTAAAGTTGTAATTCTTTGTATGCTTTATTTGAAAATTGACTTGCATCAACAGGGGTAGTTGAAAGTAAACCATGAGAAAGTTTATCTACCTCTCAAATATAGACTGTTCTATTTGTTTCTTCTAATTATAGTCCATATTATCAAGCCAGTTCGTATCAGTAGTCCATCAAGTTAGAATGCAGTTAGGTAGTTAGAAAAATGTGAAAAATATCCCAAGGAGGTGGAGACATAGATAGGCAACAACATGTGTCTAGAAAACTATGAGACCGCTGTAATAAAGTAATGGTATTTAGAGAAAGTTAAGATTTGGGGCAAGCATGTATTATAGTGTGAAAGAGCCATAAAAAAGTTGTTGATAAAAGCACCAAAATAGTCATGGGAAATGTAGTAGTAGATGCTATTAAGTTCATATCTCTGTGACATGGCTTGATGATTCTATCGGAACAAAACATTAGGAAGACCTTTAGCAAGTCCAGAAGAGATGAGTCAATAACTTATAAACGCAATTTAAAATGTAAATATGTGAGATGCTAAAGCAAGAAAGGTTAACCGGTTTGAGAAAGAGATTTTTCTCGGCCATTTCTATGTGAAGGACTGACTAGGATTTCACATCAAGTGGAAATGATGTGTTGAATGGGTCATACAGGTTAAAGGTCAGGCATGCTAGCACAAGTTAATATTGAAAATGTGATTAAATCCATACCATTTTATTTTGTAAATTTCATAAAGAACTTAGTATACTGATTGTCATATGTTTTCAAGGTAACTTGGCAGAATCTTCCTCGAAACAAAGTATATCATCAGTTCCAACGTTTGATGTGGCGTTGTTGGTTGCCATAAACAATATGATGGTATAATGTTTGAAGGTAATTTTTTTGGGCAGTTGCATGATTGATCTGTTTATGCAACATAATTGTATTAGAGTTAGTTATCTATGTTGTCATCAGATTCTTTTTTTTATCAACTTTATTATAATTGCCTCAAAAGTTCTCTTTTTTTTTGCTATTGAGTGTGCTTTCTTCTACTTTGTGGGTGCTAAGTTCCTAGAGTTATCACATGTCAAATTTAATTTGGTTCGTATGAGGCAAGCCAATGATGGAAAAAACAACTGTGTTGGGCAATAGCATAAGAATTATTATTCAAATAGCTTTTGTTGGGCAAAATCATTTTGTGATAACAGACACAAAAAAAGTATTATTCAAATATATGATTTATTAATTTGCATTATGTTTGCAGTTATTTTGTGAGAACATGTATTGTTTAATGTTACCCACCCACACTAAACTCTCCTATTTCTGGTTTAACAAAGGTGTATTCTTCTACTTTGCAGGTCCCAAATTGCAGGACCTAGGTTGCGGTTAGCCTTTTAATTGTTCCTCATTCCACCTGGTAATGTTATGGTTTTCACTTATGTTTACTTGCTTACTAACATTGTGTACCAAAATGAATCCGAGAGGGGCCTTTGGCAAGCGTTCAACAAAGTTTAGCTTTTATTAAAATGGTGAATCTGCACATGGTCATCGTTTGCGTAGGGTATCATGAATGTTAAAGAGTCAGTGATAGGTGATTGCTCCGCTTCGTCTCAAGAACAACACACCCCCACTTTCTGTGCTCCTTTGCTTTGTAATGATGGTTTAGCGTTAATGATTTTGATGTGCTCTCGACACCTTTAACATATCGGAAAACTGTAAAATACGATCTCATGATTTTGGACGTCGATGGATCGGCTAAACTTTTGTAAAGAAATTGGGTTTCCCCCGCAAAGCGGGGGTCGGAAAATTCTAGTATATATACAATTCATGAATCCCTTAGGAACAGTGCCGGTTACCCGGTGTTTCATGACTGGCATATGTCGGTCTTCCATCCCACCACTGAAGAGACGCAGCTCCATCTTCTTCACCTACATCTGCCGAGATCTTCAGTTTCATCTTAGAAACCCTAAACCAACCCACCATCCACCGCTACACCATCCATCTCGAGCACCACCGAATCCAGATCAACAGCCGAAAACCTAGGGTTCCGGTGAACGTGAAACCATGTGGAGACGAGCATCTTCTAAACTCTCATCTCTTCGATCTCTCGCCAGACCTAATCGAATCATCACATCTACACCTTCGCCGCTCACTCTTCGTCCATCGGCGACTATCGTCACTCGTCATTATTCCGGTACTTTTTATCACCTCAGATCTATAACTTTACGTAATTAATCCGTATATCGGAGCTGTGTATATCGTTATTGTGTGAACTTTTTTGATGATATGTGGATTTCGATGTGTGTGTGGTGTGAATTGTAGGAAATGTCTCGAAGAAAGTGGAAGATGTGATGCCTATTGCGACCGGTCATGAGCGTGAAGAGCTTGAAGCTGAGCTTCAGGTCGGTTATTGTTTGGCGATTTGTTTTGTAGAACTGTTTGTACTTTTTTTGAGATTAATATTGATTGTTGTTTGTTGTGTGTAATCAGGGACGGGACATTCTGGATATCAATTTTCCTGAAGGTCCTTTTGGTACCAAGGCAAGTATTTAGATAATATGTTGATATTTTCGTTGGATTTTGATGCTTATAAGTTTTATGATATGTGTCGTTGATTTGAATTATAACTGCATAAATTTAGCTGTTTATACACTTTTTTTTCAATCATACATTGGAACTGTGTTAATTTAGGGTGCTATTACCACTGGTTTAAAGACGAAATCACACTGGTTAGCTATTAGGAATATAATTAGTTCTGAGTGTTTTATGAACTTGAATGGTTCTATTAGTCTGCTATGACTTGAGTCCTGTTGTTCACTTGCTCCTAGAAGCAACCGGAGAACCAATAGGCGAAACTATTGATGTGCAGTGTCAGTTATAAGAATTTTGTAAATACATATTTTAATGCCAGGTCTTCGAGAAGTAATGTTACTCTGCAGCGTATACATGAAAACAAACGTATAAATTAGCTTCTTGTATAATAACAAAACATGAAGGGTCTTAGGAACAGTGAACTAAACTGGACAAGTTTGGGTTGTTATTTACGATATTGCCACATGCTTCCATCAAAGCTGCACCACTAGGGAGATTAAGAGAGAAAGAGTTAGATATCCTGAATTAACATGCTGTAAGTAGTGAAAATGGATGCAGTTATTTGGAAAATGACCACTAATTTGGTCTTAGATATGAGAAACTGGATGCATACATTTCTGCTGCAAAACTTTATATATGTTGGTCCCTTCCATAAGTTCTCTATGTGTGTATACATGTGTATCTATTAAATATAACTCTACTTGATATTAACTTCAAGTGGCGGTTCGTATCACATCAGTTATCGCCACACGTTAGAAATATGAGGCGCCAGATATCCCCCTTACCTCCCCCTCGGTGTTACTTTTGTACCCGATAACTCTATTTTTTCCTTCACCATTCTCCCTGTCACTCCGAAACTCCCCGTTGTTCTTCAAACGGTCTCTAATAGCATCTGTTTACCGCTGCTTTTTTTTTTGCCTAGGTAAGCTTGCGAACGGGACGTTTTAATGATGTCTCCGTTTATGTTCGTCTTAACTTTAACTTACTTTTGTTTTCATCAACAGTTGTCCACTTCCGTTCTTGCTGTGGCCATTTCCGTTCTAGCTGTTTTGGATCATGTTCGAAATGGAGTAGTAAAAAAGGTATAACATGATCATGTGAAAAAAATTAAATTGTATTTTCACTTTTCTTTTCTTGGTGTTTTGTGTAATTTCAACTTTTTAGGTTGACGAAAAAGATGCTTGACAACTAAACTTTATAGTATTGCACACATAAATACTAAGAAATTAACGTGTTGGACTATACTTTTTTATGCTTTTAGCCATATAGGACTATTTTTTGTATTCTCTTTTCGGTTGCTATAAGGAGTGCATCGAAATGCGATTCCCATCGAGTCTTCGTCGTAGCACCCGCCGCAACGCGCGGGTGAAAAAAACTAGTTTTCTATAAAACGTGTATATTATTACATGTCAAATAAAGTAGATATTAAATAAGAAATTATTAAATGATATTTGATTTTTGCAGAAAAAAAATATTTAAACTTTTTCCTTTTGGAAAAGAAATAAAGAACTATATTATTACCTTTACCTATATATTAAAATTAGAATGGAATGAATAGTAATATCACTAAGAAATGAGTAAACGGTATTAGGTATCAGTATCGGTATCGATACCAAATTTACCAAACCGGTATATTTTCGGTACCAGATTTTACCCTCAAATACCAGTGACGTACCAGTACCGACCGGTACCGAACTGTATCGTACCAGGTATATTCGGTACCGGTACCCACTTTTGGGGATTTCGGTAACGATATTTTCGGTACCGAGCTCATCAAATCCTGTAGCAACGTTATAAAATTAGAATTGAATGAATAGTAACATCACTAAGAAATGAGCAAATGGTATCGGGTACTAGTACCGGTACCGATAACAAATTTACCAAACCGGTGTATTTTCGGTTAGGGATGAGCATATCGGTATCCGATACCGAACCGATACCGATACCGCCTAATACCGATCCCGAATTTCACCCAAACTAGGTACCGATATCGATACCGAAACATGTCGGTTAGGTATCGGTACGGTATCGGTATTATACCGTATTTTGAGGGTCGGTATCGGTATAATACCGATACCGTACCGTACCGATACCGAAAACGCCAAAAAGTGGATACCGATCGGGATCGGGATCGGTACGGGATCGGTATGGGATCGGTATTCGGTGGCATATGCTCATCCCTATTTTCGGTACCGGTTCGGCACCGGTTTTTACCCTCAAATACCAGTGTCGTACCAATACCGACCGGTACCGAACCATACCGTACCAGGTATATTTGGTACCGGTACCCACTTTTGGGGATTTCGGTAACGGTATTTTCGGTACTGAGCTCATCAAATCCTGTAGCAACGTAGCAATGCAAGTAATTGCATCGTTTAGATTACTTTTCATACACACAGTAAGTAAACTGTATTTCGTTTAAATGAGGTTTTATATACACAACAACTTATTTTGCTTTCTTTTTTGTCTTTTTCTGTAATGAATGAATTATAGCATATAAAATTAACTTGGATATTTAGAATATTGATGAGCAAATCGTATCAAATCTTGTAATCAAACCGGTATTGTATCGGTACCAAATTTACTATACCAAATCATTTTCGGTCAATGTTTTAAAAACCAGTTTTTAAGTCATATCTGGTTGTGCTTTAAAATGGTTCAACCGGTTGAACAGAGTTGTATCGAGCGGTTGAACCGGGTTACTAGTTAACCTTATAAATTCCATAAAATTCAAATTCATCTCAAAAAACAATACAATCTAAACTAGAATTTATGTAATTGATCATAGTTTTATCTAAAAACAATAATTTTTATTGTAAACTATTAAGCATTTTAAGAATATTTTTGTTAGTTATAAACAATATTGCATTGTATGTGGTGAGTAACAATTTCAACAACGACGAAATATTGGAATAGAAGGCACTAGGTTAATTATCGGAAATATGGAAGATCAATATTACCTTAATATTGTATTTTATTAAAATTAAGAAAATAAATTTTAAGATAATGCAAACCGGTTCAATGGTTTGAAACGGTAGAACCGGATTTACCGTCGGTAGATAAGACATACCGTAATCGGGGGTTTACCGGCCTTTGTCGTACCGGACTGATGTCCGATATCCGGTTTAACCGGTTGGTTCATACCGGTATTTAAAACATTATTTTCGGTACCAATTTGGTACCCACATTTTGGCGTTTTCAGAATCGTTACTTTCGGTTCGACACCGGTCTAGCACCATACCTGTATTTATTGATTTTTACCTTCAAATACCATACTGTATTGTACCGAGCATTTTCGGTGCCGGTACCTAATTTCGATGATTTTCCGGATCGGTACTTTTGGTGCCTTTACCGGTACCAAGATCATCCATATTTTAACGTGTTAGCACCGTAATAACTGAAAACAACCGAATTTCCAACGTGTAGGACGTGTGGGTCCTATTATTATATATCAAGTTATTTAAAATCGTTTTTTAGGATTTTATTTATGTTTTGATATTCGGTATCTGCTTGCCTTTGTTGACACACCTTTTGCAGTTATTGGGTCCGTGTCGCAATGCGCGGGTGGAAAATCAACTAGTTGAGTTTAGAAAGGATATTTGAACGTTTTTTAAATGTAACCTTTTTAGGTGAAATAAGAAAAAGAGGAAAATTTTCATTATGCTCATAAACTGTGACACGTGACATTAGGTATTTATTAGGTATAGAGAATTTATAACTAAAATTTAGATTAGAGTTAAATGCTTGGTTGGTCTATGTGGTTTGCAAAAAATTCATACTTGGTCCTAGTGGTTTACTAATTACATACGTGGTCCCAAAAGTTGTCAAAAATGAACTCGGTTGGTCCCCTGACCTAACCTCTATTAAATTTTTCAGTTAATTATGTATGAAATGACTATATTACCCTTGAATTTCTCAATTAATTTCTTGAATGACTAAATTTCTCAATTAATTCCTTAGTTAATTATGTCCCTCTGACCACAACCTGCAACTACCCTCTCTGTCTCTCTCTCTTTAGATATATTACCCAGCTTCCATCTCAAAGATTAATTCCATCCCCAAAGCTTCAAATTTCTATTTGAGTTCTAAAGTTTCGTGGTTTAAATTCTTTGCAGATGATACAAAACCTAAAAAAAATTAAATCCATAAGAAATCACACTGGTATACGTCATTGGCACGCAATTCCGGCAACGACAGAGCCGTCCGGTTAGTTTTTTTTTTTTTTTTGAAAGGTGTGAATTATTCTCGAATGTCGGGAGGTCTAGCATACTTTGTCTTAATCGGGTCCGTGCTAGAGAGCCCCCTCGCACAATAGATCCCCAATAGATCCCCAATTTAAACCCCTCAATGAGAAACCCCTATCACCAAAACTCACCCGGGCCCACCATAAGTGGAACTTAAATACCCGTGGCCACCACTAGAGCAGATGGGATGGTGTTGGTGGTGGTTTTCTCATCTCCGATAGGGATTGTGGCTGATAGTGGTGATGTCAGTTGGGATGGTGGCTGATGGGGGTGATGTCTTGGTGGTGTCGTGGTGTGGAGTCAGATGGTGGCTGGTGGTGGAGAGGACTTAGAACTGGTGACATTCCTAAAGGTGGGTGACGGTGGTGGTGGGGTGTGATGGTGTTGGGTTGTTACTGGTGGGGGATTGCAGAGAGAGGAAGTAGAGGTGTAGTGTTTATGCGACGGGAGTAGTGGTGATGGGTGTCGGAGATGGGTGACAGTGGTGAAGGTGGGTAACTGGTGGTGTTGCAGTAATCTGCCAACGAATCAAAACCCTTTTCTGTTGTAGAGATTTTGTCTCTGTTTTATTATTACAATTGGACAAGATGATGGTGGTAGTTTTTTCTTAGAGAAAGAGGTTGAAGAAGATGAGTGGTGGACCATTTTCTTTATATATTTTTTATTGCTTTTAATTGTTCAATGGTAATATAGTCATTTCACACATAATTAACCGAGAATTTAACAGAGGTTAGGTCAGGGGACCAACTGAGTTCATTTTTGACAACTTTTGAGACCACGCATGTAATTAGTAAACCACTAGGACCAAGTATGAATTTTTTGCAAATCACAGGGGACCAACAAAGCATTTAACTCTTTAGATTATAAAAATTTAATTAGCAATAAGTTTTAACAATATTTTTATTGGGTAATAAATCATTAAAATAATATTATATTATAATGAATAAGGTTTTAAATTTGTGTAAACTCGATTTGTATTATTTAATACCAATTAAATATCTATATCGATCAGTTGGTAAAAAAAACATACTTTCATATTTTTAATTAAATTAAACTTTTAGAAGCTAATAATATAACACATAGACAAAAGATCAGATACAAATAACTTTAACGTACAAAACGTACGAACTGAAGGTTTTGCTGAAAAAACGCAGTAACATTTTCGTAATTATTAGTTTTTATCAAAATTACTCTACAATGATCCTGTAGAGTAATTTTGATCTTTGTAGAGTATTTTTATAAAATGTTCTTATAGAGTAATTTTGATCTTGTAAGGTAATTATCAAAATTACTCTACAAGTGTATCAAAATTACTCTGCATCAAAATCACTCTACAAGTGAATCAAAATTACTGTATAAGTTTATCAAACAACATACAATTCAAAATTACTATACAAATGATCATGTAGAGTAATTTTGATCTTGTAGAGTAATTTTGTAAAATTTTTTTAGCATTTAGTTATGAGGTTTAGCTTTATGGTTTAATTTTTAGCATTTAGCTTGCCTGGGGGGGGGGGGGGGGGGGGGTGTTTTGGTGAGGTATAGTTTTTTTTGATCAAAATTACTCTACAGGATCATTTGTAGAGTAATTTTGATAATTACCCTACAAGCAAATATTTACGAAAATTTCAACGCGTTTTTTTGCTTTTTCATGCTATTCGTACGTTTAGTACCGCTGAGGCAGGAGGTCGTTAGGGGAAATAAGGGTTGGATTGGTCCCTTGCAGAAGAAATAGAAACTTTTCAAGAAGAAGTACAAGAAGAAGAAGGTATAGATTTTATTTCAAACTGTTAAAAGACTTCAAGATTGATATT
The DNA here is from genome assembly GCA_030545235.1 of Helianthus tuberosus. NCBI lineage: Eukaryota > Viridiplantae > Streptophyta > Magnoliopsida > Asterales > Asteraceae > Helianthus > Helianthus tuberosus. The sequence continues at coordinate 42,581,028 of CM060373.1, read as the reverse complement.
TCATATCTCTCCTTAAATCTTAAAAAGAATTTTATTCACACAAAAACTAAGATTTTTGATAAAATCAAAAATGATGTTTATAAACGAACACAAAAAGAAATCGATTAACCATTATCGAAATCAAATAATCTTTTCAATAAGAAAAGTTAGTCAAAAAAATGACTACTAAAAATGAATTTTTAATTCAATTTAGACAATTGATGATTTCTCAAAATCACCGTTTGTTAGTTGCTTTAGTCAACACATGAAAACAATCTATAACGATTGTTATAGTCAAAACATGACTACAAAGATTGTTAATTCAATCGTATATTACCGGTTCAAGAACCTTGGTAGTAATTACCCAAGTATACAATAAGTATGCACCAAGAAAAAGATTCCTTTCAACCAATGAGTCTTAACCAATGAGTCTTAACCAGACCACAAAACCCCTAAAGGACTTAATGAACCCCTTTAGTTGAATTTGTCAAAAATTCTGAGGTACCCTCCGCATAGTGGTATCAAAGCCATGTGCTCTTTTTTTTAAGAAGAGGGGATTAGTTCCTGAATCCTTAAAAAATAAACAATTTAAAATAAATTTTAAACGTTTTCTTAAAAGAAAAAATTTAAAATGAGTTTTAAAAATTCGTATGAAGATTCGGAAGAATCAAAAGAACAAGAAGTAACTGAAGTTTTAAACTTTAGTGAAAACGAAAAAGGTTTTGTATCAGATTACATGATTAATTCTGATCAACTAACAAAAATTAGTAAGCTTAAAATTGAGCTTAACACTAAACAGGTTTTTAATCAACCAAAAACTTTAAAAAGTTTAGTTTCTAGAGCCTTTTCTAGAAAAAATAAAATATTTTATTGTTTTAACACTGAAGAACTTTCAGTTGACATTAAAAATACAGCAGGTGAAGTTTATTTGCCACTCTTAACAAAGAGTGAAATAGCAAAAAAGCTTTTGCACATTAAACCAGAGTTGAGAAATTCTCTCAATACGGTACACATAGGAGCGGTTAAAATCCTCCTTAAAGCTCAGTTTAGAGATGGAATTAATTTTCCTATAAAAATGGCACTCGTTGATAATAGAATTATCAATAGGCAAGATGCTCTTCTGGGAGCAATTCAAGGAAATTTAGCTTATGGTAAATTTATGTTTACTGTCTATCCTAAATTTGCTTTACATCGAGATTCAAAGATTTCGACAAAACTTTAGTTTCATACACCAGTGCGAAAGAACTGATCTTATGGAACCAGGTAATAAAGTGTTTACGATTAATTATTTAATCTCATATGCTTTAACCAACAGTTACTCATTCAATCGAGTATAAGGAAAATGAAAATATAACTATTGAAGATATATTTTCTGACATTGGAATTGTCGAAGGCAGCAAATTCGCCGAGCCATCACAATTACAAGAAAATTGGGCAATTGATATTGCACGAAATAAACAGGTTTTATTATCAAAACCCAGACACGGTTATGCTGGAAACTCTTTACAAATAGGAGATTCAAGTAATACTGAACAATTAATTCGTTCTATGGTCAGAACGAATAAATGGATATGGTAAAATTTTAAAAAAGAGTTATTGGAGAATAATGTCTTCAAAACCAATTTTAGATTATTTACAATATCTTGATCAACAAATCACCTATGAAGAGGCTGATATACAAGTTTGGTTTGTTAGAATAAATCAAATTAAATATGACATTATGTTAAGTCATAAAACAAAAATTCTTAATATAAAATTGCGGTTTACTGTGATTTTTCTGATAAACAAAAACAGCTAAAAAGTTTTAACAAAAGCTGTTGCAAAAAAACTTACTGAGTTACCACAATTAACTTTTGGTTGTGAACCAGTAAAAGATGAAAATTATTTCAAGAACCTCAACAGGGTTAAATAAATAGAGAACTTCGAAATCGTATTTTTTACCGCCAGTAATTCTTTTTCATTACTGTGATAATTTCGTTCTGCCTGCTTGAAGCTTCCGAAGTGTACCTGCAAATTTTTTCTCTATCTGCAGTTTTAGCTTTCAAAACACCTCCCCAAAAATCATGAGAAGCATCTGTTTCTATGATTAAAAAATCATTTTCATTAGGAAGATAAAGTTTAGGAAAACTGATTAAGTTTTTCTTTATCTTTTTAATGTAGTCAGGTATCGGAATGTTTCCAATCCCATACGTATTCCTTTTTTAGCTTAGCCTGTAAAGGTTTTCTAAGCTCTGCAAGCTTAGGAATATAACTTTCTGCATAAGTTAATACCCCTAAAAATCTTTGAAGATGTTTTTATCTTCTAAAGTATCTGGAAATTTGTTCTACAAGTGAATCAAAATTACTGTATAAGTTTATCAAACAACATACAATTCAAAATTACTATACAAATGATCATGTAGAGTAATTTTGATCTTGTAGAGTAATTTTGTAAATTTTTTTTAGCATTTAGTTATGAGGTTTAGCTTATGGTTTAATTTTTAGCATTTAGCTTGCCTGGGGGGGGGGGGGGGGGGGGGGGGGGGTGTTTGGTGAGGTATAGTTTTTTTTATCAAAATTACTCTACAGGATCATTTGTAGAGTAATTTTGATAATTACCCTACAAGCAAATATTTACGAAAATTTCAACGCGTTTTTTTTGCTTTTTCATGCTATTCGTACGTTTAGTACGTTAAAGTTATTTGTACGAAAACTTTACTCATAACACATAAGCACAAACAAAATTTTCTAAAAGTTTAAATCGACTTTAAACTCAAAGAACTTATAAAAACAATTTACACAGATAAAATTCTGTAAGAGAAAATAATAGTTAGTGAATGAGTTTAGAAGTCATAAATCATGAAGAACAATTTCTTTAATCAAATGTTTTTATATATTTGTCATTTTCCAGCTTCCACCTTTTATTTATCTCTGTGTACCTTTAAAAATCTTTTACGTTTTTCACGTATTGTAGTCATCAAACTTTATTGCCAGGACAAAAATTTCTTGTTGGTGATTATATGTAGGAGAGTAGGAAAAGGTAACAACTACAGATCTTTAAGTTTTATGTCCACTTCATTATTTGGTTAAAGAATTTTACCTTGGTACTTTGTAATATGGCATTCCTTAGTCCATAGAGTTAAAAGGAAAATGCTTACAAAACTCTAGAGAAACTCAGAATTTGCCTTGGCGGATTTAGAGTTCGGCAGATGGTTTATGGTCAAGGGCGAACCTAGGTGATGGCGTGGGTGGGCGGGCGCACCTCTTGAAAAAAAAAATTCAGTGATGTTACAATAGTAGCAATAGGTGTTGTTGTTGCGAGTCGGGCGAGTGTTGGTATTGGTAGTTCTAGATGGCCATTGGTTTCGGGTTGTGGGTGGATTTGGGTTGCGTGTTGGGCGATTGTCATAAGTAGTGGGTTGACGGTTGTGGATGATTGGTTTGGCCATGGTGAATCGAAAGAAAAGAAAAGGGAAGCGGACAGAAGGTGTCTGTCGAGTTTTGGATCGGGGATGGCTCAAGGGAGCTTTTAGGCTCTTGATACCATATAAACAATAGAAGTTTGTATTGAATCAAGGATACATTCTAGTTATTCACAACACAATATATACAGGTACAATGATTACAACATAATTACAAGGGCTTGATCTTTGGGCAAGAATTATGGATGGTCAAGGGCTTGATCTTTGGGCAAGAATTATGGACGGTCAATCATCTTGATTGATTGGTTAAATGGAGAGAATAATATTCCATTTAATGGTGACTTAATTAGTGGGTTTGATACAAATATCCGATCATACATTCAAGGGACCACATGTCACCGCGAAAGAAAAGTTCAAAGATAACTCACTACAAATACTCTCCCATCGGTTATGAGTAAAGGGTTGGCAATTATCGAGACTCACGCTCTCTCAATATGTGAAGGACACAGTTTTAACTTTTGAAGTCAAACCTGTCCTTAAAAGTATCTTTCTTTTTGTTTCTTGAACTGTTTTCACAAAATTTTGTTTCCCTTAACCATTCACAAAAGCCGAAAAGAATTGACTTTATTGCAAGTCAGTGGTTAACCATAAAGGATCGGGTCAACCCAGCCAGTGAAAGCGTTTACATGATTTTCAGAGATATCCAAGTTTTCATGAATCACAAATCAAACACTTTGTTTTTTCTGGTGTTCGCTGCTAGTAAATTTATATTTCATGAGTCCGTAGAACGTTTTTTTTATTCGACGCAAATGAGTAGAAAATTGTAAGAACCATATAAAGACATATACCTCTCAACAACTGATGAAAATTCAAGTTAATGATTGTCTGCAACTTAATTGGCGAATGTTTAGGCCAGAGGGTATGGGGGCGCCACCAAGGCCACCTCAGCCTCTATGGCGCCGGTGGGGCTCCATCACCCATACCGCCATCTTTAAGGAGGGGGGGCTATAGGTGGGGCGCCAAGATGGTAACGGAAGAAAGGGGGCTCCATCGAATCTGATTGGCTTTAAGGGGGGGGGGGGGGCGCTATAGAGCCCCTAGCCACACCCTCCACACCCTTCAAGTTAAAGGATGGGGCTTTAAAGCTCTTGTGTGACGTGGCGGTGAGGTGGCAGTGATAAAGCCCCTACCACACCCTCCAGCCTTACATAAGCACAATGAAAAATGGAACAAAAGACTTGCAGTCAAATCAATACCTGAAATGCAGTTCCCAAGACAAATGAGCTTGAAATTTGAGTATTTCCATTTCAAACCGTAGCACCTGGAGGATAAAGCAGTAGTAGTGTTTCCATGTAGGGATACACAAAAAATGAAAACTCCATTCCATCAATCCCAACATCATCCATTTGTTTTGAGCACGGCTCATAAACAACAAGTTTGTAAGCCCGAAGACCATCTTCAAAAATTTCAATTATAGGATCACCACTCTTTCTAAATGCCGTTACATATGCACGTGGCGTTGTTAACATCAACAATGAATAGCTTTGTAAACGATTTAGAAACACCATCCTTCATCATCCATACAACACCATTGCATTCAATGCGTTCAAGCACCACAAGAGACTCCCTTATCTTAGACATTGACAAATGTTGAATAGGAAGTTGAGTTAAACTGTCCGGGAGGTTTACTTTGCTAAATTCTTCGGTTTACATTTACGAGGAAGGTTGCCATTGACATTGCCATTGTCATTGCGGTTTCTATATGGACTTCTCCAAGTCCCTGTGCTTAACGCAAAAACTTCAACTTGCCAAGGGATGCAACTTACACTTTCTATATCGTTCCACCTATTAACCTGAGTAATCTTGACAATCTTAGGGTCAGAGGTCTCACGACAAACCCCAAAACCTATAACGCTTTCATATATCCCAATACCCATATTAGGCACAACAATGGCAACCGCTTTTCTAATTGAAATATTCCAAACAACAGCCGTACCAGTCCCGGGGACGGGGTAGAGGTGTACAAAAAAACTGGTTTTAGAACCGAAACCGGAAAAAAAACCGAAACTGGTTTTTTTTTTAACCGGTTTTTTTTAACCGCCGGTTTTTATACCGGTTACTATTTTTGACTTCAAAAACCGGTTATTAACCGAACCGGTTATTAAAAAACAGGTTAAAACCGGTAAAAAACCGTTTTTTTTTTGGGAAAAACCGGTTAAAAACCGGTCCCAACCGGTTATACCGGTTATTGTTTTGGACCTCAAAAACCGGTTAGTAACCGGAACCGGTTATAAAAAAAACCGGTTTTTATTTTGGGTGAAAAAACCGGTTTTTTAATAACCGATTAACCGATTTGTACACCTCTAGGACGGGGTCTCCACCGCCCTCGGGATAACGGGTGTACAAACACAACACGCCATGAGAGGTGCCAATTGGGATATAATTTCTAAGCATGTTAACCTATTGGGGAACAGTTAGGGAAACTTGCTGTTTGGGGAAAGTATTATTGTCATCAAGTGAAACATACTTTTTTTCAGATTTATATAGATACCTTACAAGCAGATGTGAGTGTTGGCTGCTATAAGTAGTAATGAATTCAGAGGTATCGATCATTTTCTACTTACCTTTGTGAGTGAGAGATGAGTGTATATGCATGTTTTATATTAATAAAATGGTTAAAATAGTTTCTACTTACCTTTGTATTTAAGGGCTAATAGTAAAACTACCCGCGCGTTGCCACAAGATTTCATTCGTTATTGATTCGGTTAATTATGGTATCAATACAATACTGCCACTTGGTATAAAGATCGAAAGAGAAAACCTAGAAATAATGAGTATGAGAGAAGTCAATCATGGTCGTTGTTTAGTCGTTTATCACCTAGAGCATCCACAATGTGTAAAACCGCCCAACCCAAATAAACCACCCAACCCAAATAAACGTTATTTCTTTGTCATATCAGATTTATAAACCTCCATCAAAACCTCTCACTTTTCCCACAATATATAAATCGCTACAAACTTCACTTCACTATTCACATCATAACACACTTTTACTATTAGTTATATATATTTCAACTTTTACTATTAGTTATATATATTTCAATGTAGTTTTACGTAATTTATATTTATTTTTTTCATTAATAAAATAAATAATAAAACATAATGAAGTTAAAATTATAGTAAATTAAACAAACAGAAAATTAACTCTAAAATTTGGAACATTACAAGCATACATTACACTTCCTTGAAATTGAGCATCTTAAACTTGTGCATAACCTCCTTGTACATATTGATGAAAATTGAAGTTTTGATTCGGTTGCGCTTGATTGGGGTAGGTTTGGTTTGGGCATGTTTTATTTGTGGCATCGTTGAACAAATCTTGAAAACGAATATTATTAATCTGAATAATATCCCTTATGTCTAAACTATTAAGAGTTGATATAATACATAACCGTTATGTATGACCAATTTAAATTAAAGCTCTTAACCATTCAAACTCAGTATAATACTTAACCATTCAGAGGCAAATGTCTGAACCATTCAGACATCTGCTCGCGAAACAAACAGTCCGAACCATTAAGTGTTGAACCAGTAAAAGGTCTGAACCATTAAATGCCTCATTAAAGAGCTAAACAAACAGCCCCTAACTTGTATTCTTGGCTTCACTAACGATATATGTTGGCTTCACTAAAGATCATTATTATTACTAGGGTCTACAACATTTGTTACTCCATTTGTATTTCATTTCAAAGGATTAGGTACCTTTGAGTTATTTTATGACAATCCAACCCGCTTCTACCCGTGCCAAAAATAGTTACATCCTTACATGCTTCCCAACCCACCCAATTTGCAACATTTAGGATATTAAGTTCTAAAAAACTAGTTCTTGCACTAGTAACAAAACTTCTTTTGGAAGACACCAGTAACAGAGGTTAACTATAATCAAATTAGTAATGAGATATTTGTGAAATATAAAAGAAAGGCCTTTTTCTGGTAACACTCTTTAAATTAGAACAAACTTAGGTTCCCAATAAAAGGAAAAAAAAATTGATTCAAGCCTTAAAAGTATACCCTCTTAGATGAACAAATACAAAATTTTCATCAGATCTACTCGATTGTTCATCGAGAACGACACGTAACAAAACTTCAGACTATTTCTAGCCTTTTACCATTTGTTGGATCACGCTTTTCCATTTCGGGTTACTTGTAGAACAGCAAGTTCTATTTGGTAGTGCCGAAAATGTCACCTACGTGCAGAAGTTGTAGTAGTAATACAAGAATATTAACTATAAACAAATTTCCATCACTTTGGTTAGATACTAAAATCGTCACGTTTTCTGTAAAAAAATGTACTTAAACCGTCTATAAATCCCTAAAAAAAACCCAAAACCAAAAATAAAAAAAAACACTTAAACCACAATGGCACCAGTTGCGAGTCACATGTTTCTCCTTGCCCTCATTGGTCATTGGCCCTTCGCGTTTGCTAAATCCCAAATGCATGATCCTGCTTCAACTTCACATCATACAGAAACAGGATTAGAATTCATTAAGGAATTAAACCTGCACCCAAAACTAGATGTTAACATATATAAGCCAAACATGTCTGATTCCGGCAGCATTACAAATTCCAGAATCGTTGAAAAACTGCTAAGACTTCAAGTTCTTGGTGACTCAAGTGCTTCTATTCAAGATCTTGCTCATTTTGCTGGATATATTAGAATTAATCACACTATAGGCGCAAGGTATTTTTAGTTATCACCACAATATGTAGAGATTGCTAATTAAACAAATCAAATAGTAACTATATTATAACTATGTTTGCAGGATGTTTTACTACTTTTTTCAATCAAGAAACAGCAAGGATGATCCTGTGGTTATATGGTTGACTGGAGGACCGGGTGGTAGCGGTGCAATAGCGCTTTTTAAAGAAAACGGTCCGTTCCATTTGACGAAGAATTTGTCCCTAGTCTGGAATAACTACGGTTGGGATAAGGTATGGATTACTAAATTTTGTTTGAAAACGAGTCGGGGTTAATTATATAATGTTTTATTTTTATGTGGACGTTTTGAGTTGGATTACGTTTTGACATAAATTTTGTTTGGAAACAAAGCTGGTCAAATATAATACGTTTTCATTCGACGTATAAATTTGAGTTACTATACGTTTCGATGTAAATTTAATTCGGAAACAAGTTTGGTCGCTTGTAGTCTATACTTTATCACGCCACGTACTACGCCAACACATGTGTTTATTTTATGTACGTTTTGAGTTTGTCTTCATTTCGTCGTAAGTTTTGTTTGGAACAAGTTGTCTCAAATATAATACATTTTTATTCAACAGTATGAATTCAGATTTCTCTAGGTTTCAACGTAAATTTAGTTTGGAAACAAGTCGGGTTGATTGTAGTCTATAATTTATACGTCGCGTACGCCGTTGTCGCAACACGCGGCGGGTAAAAAAAACTAGTGTTATACTAAAGTATTCAACACTATACATTATATCATATGAAGTATGAACATTGAATGAATATGTAACAAGAATATCCCAATTTCCCATTGGTATGACAGGTTTCCAACATCATATACATTGACCAACCTATTGGAACTGGTTTCAGTTACAGTACTAGTGAACAAGACATTCGACATGATGAAAAGGGTGTGAGTGATGATCTTTATGACTTCTTGCAGGTATGCAAACTGAAATTACTTAAAGTGGGTCAAAATCGCAAACTTAAGAATGTATTTTTGAAACTGTGTGATGAATGACAGGGGTTCTTCGAGCTACACCCTGAATATGTGAAAAACGACCTCTATATAACCGGAGAATCATACGGTGGGCACTACATTCCAGCTTTTGCTGCACGTATAAACCAGGGGAACATGAACAAAGATGGCGTTCATATAAACTTGAAGGTGGAGTTACATTTTTGTAACCCTTTTGAAATTTCCAGTTCCCTAACAGTCGGGCTGCAAACAAACCGAACGTTCAGCGAACCGTTCGGCGGGAAGTTCGTTTGTGTTCGTTCGTTTAACAAATGAACGAACACAAACAAGAATTTTCGTTCGTTTAGTTAAATGTACAAACATGAACACTTGAACAGAGGTCGCGTTTATTCATTTATGTTCATGAACGTTCGGTAATGCGTTCGTTTGTGTTTGATAGTTCATTACTGTTTTAAATTTTAATTAATACTTCAAAATTCCGACAAATAAAATTATTATAACCATCAATGAACATTAGTTTGTATTCTTTTGTGTTCATGAACGTTTGTTACCTAAAATTAACAAACGAACACAACCACAAACACGTTCATTTCCTTAAAGAACAAACGCGAACAAGAAATCTCGTTCAGTAAGTGTTCATTGACAGTTTGTGAACACTTACATTTCCTTCACGAATTGTTCGTGTTCGTTCGGTTTGTTTGCAGCCCTAGCTAACAGAACTGTGATAAATGAATAGGGATTTGCAATTGGCAATGGACTCACTGAACCAGGAATTCAGTTCAAGTCATGTCCTGATTTTGCTCTTCTAAATAATTTAATCAACGGGGAAGATTACGTCAGAATAATTCAGATGGTGCCAGAGTGTGAAAACGCAGCAAAGAAATGTGGTAATATAGTTCTCCGTAACCCATTATTCTAACCCTGAATCTAGATCGAAGCTAGCACGAACATATAATCGAACACTTTTTTTTGTTCATGTTCGTTTATTAAGAAAATGGGCATGTTCGTGTTCATTTAAAGCCTAAACGAACAGTTTAAGAATGTAAATGAACATAATTGAACAAACGCTAAACAACACATATGAACATATTGAAGAAACGTAAATGAACTCAAATGAACATATTTTACTAAACATAAACGGACATAAAGTATTTTTTTATATAAATTAGTGACTAATTACGATAAATTCCATTGGAAAATCCAGTTCTATTACTAGAAAGCCCAATTACCAATTAGTTATATTTATATAAGGAGTTAGAAAGTTTCTTTTATTTTTAGTATTGATATAGATATAACTGCTTATGATATAAATAAACGACCATAAATGAACACAAATGAACGAACATAAACGGACATTCACGAACATAGGTGAACGAACAAAACGCGTGTTCATGTTCGTTCATTTAATTAATTTAATTAACTGAACAAAAAATTATGTTCATGGTCGTTCGTTTACTAAGTAAATGAACTTCCCGCCAAAAAAGTTCACAAACAGTTCATAATGTTCGGTTCATTTACATGCCTACCCGAATCAAGATACACTCATGTGTTGTTTACATTTTATTTCTAGGGACTAATGGCCATAACAGCTGCCTTGAAGCCCAGCACATATGTAGTCAGATTCATAAAGAGATTTTGAGCATCAGCCATATATGTGTAAGCACTCAAACATCGTACAAGGCTACAATCATAATTCACAATGCTATTCATCTGAAGTCGAAACAATTTTGTGTTATGTGACAGGGTTATGATATTAGGATTAGGAGGCCACAATGTGATAACAACTCCGAAATCGAAGAGTTCTTGAACATGGCATCAGTGAAAAAAGCATTAGGGGTACCAGGGGATATAGATTTTGTGTCGATTAGTAGTGTGGTGTATAATGCACTGATGGAAGACATCATGAGAAACCTTGAAGTTGGCCTTCCGGAGCTTTTGGAAGATGGTTTTAAGATGCTTGTATATGTTGGAGAATATGATTATTTTTGTAACTGGATTGGTAAGACTCTTTCATGCTAAGGGCTCGAGCTCGAGCCGAGCCAGGCTATGGGCGGGCTCGAGCTCGAATTTAAACGAGCCAGCATGGCATGACTAGATTATTTTTTCGAGCTGAAAAGTCAAGCTTGAGCTCAGCTCGTAAAAACTTCAAGCCAGTTCAAGCCCAATCGAGCCGGCTCGTTAATTTTTTTAATAATTTATTTATCAAATAAAACGAAAATAAAAAATTTAAGACACATTTATTAAAAAATATACATATATATACACACACATAAATACGACCTATAGAGTCCAGCCACGAGTCAAGCCATCGAGCCGAGCCACGAGCCAAGTACCCTGGCTCGAGCTCGGCTCGAAAACAAAACGAGCTTTTTTCGAGCGAGCCTCGAGTCGCGAGCTTTTTAAACAGCCCTATCACGCTGAACTTAAAAAACAAAATAGAACAATGTTTCTTTCTGAATTGTTTAAAATGGACATGGATTTTAAACATACAGGGAACTATAGATGGGTTGAGGCCATGGAATGGTCCGATCGAAAAGAATTTGAAGTATCAAGGATTGTCAAATTTGAAGTAGATGGCAACGAAGCGGGAGAGTTAAAGAACCATGGTCCACTCACTTTCCTTATGGTTCGTGTGTGCGTGTGTGTGAATATTAACTCCCCGTCAAATTATTAAAGAAGCTTTCATAGTTTCAAAAACTGACGGTTTGTGTCAACTGACGAAACAGGTGCATGATGCTGGACATATGGTTCCGATGGATCAACCAAAGGCTTCACTGCAGATGCTAAAGATGTGGATGGATGGAACACTTAACTAAAAGAGACTGTTTTCTATGTGTAATTGACAGATCACCATAAAGCATTATGAATAATATATGACACATATATAATCTTATAGAACCTTGTCTATATGTAATTAACCATCATCAAACAATGGCAGCACAAACGAATAAAAACGAACAGCGAAACCAAAAAAATCAACAATTAACGGTCAGATGATCTTACTCCATATAGCTCACTTAAACTATCCATCACAGGACGAAAACCGGATCTCAAAGGAACAACCGAAACAACACGCAGATGTTGTGCATTGCCATTCCTAGGGTTCGAAAGTGTCACTCTCAACATCTCTCCCTCCAGAATCCTACTTACAGTCTCACCTATTCCATCAATTAAGACACAATGATAAGAATTTTAATAATATAATTCTGATAGTTTCTCTACAACTAAAAACGAACCGAACGTTCACCAAACATTTCGTGTTTGTGTTCAATTGTTTAATAAATGAACCAACACGAACAAAAAATTCCGTTCGTTTAGTTAACTGGACGAACATGATCAAAGGCCGCGTTCGTTCATTTATGTTCGTGAACATTCGGTAACGTTCCCCAAAATGTGTATATAAACCAATAAATTAATAATTGAAAATTACTACTGACCAGAGAAAGGATGAGTGTTGGTGAAATTGAAATAATCATGAGCAGAACAACCGAAGAGAACCCTAGCGGCTCGGTCAAACAGGACCACCACGAACACGTTGGTGTCGGTGGCTACAGACATGAGGACTCGAAAGAGGCGTTTAGGTGTAGAACCAGAAGCGGTGCAGTGGTTGCAGCGAGTTAAGGAGTCCGGGAGAGTTCGTTCGCAGAGAGAGCAGACTGTGTAGTGTAAGTCGGTGTGGTCAATGGAGACGACTGTGCATATTGTGGTGGTCGGTTTTTCCGGTTCCATTGGAAGTGAGAGAGTGAGTAATGGGGGTTGATTGATTTGATGTTTTGGAGACGAGGAGGTTTAAGTGAAGATAGTAAAGTTAAGTATAAATATCTGGGAGAAGAGAACATCAAGCGGGGATAGCTCAGTTGGGAGAGCGTCAGACTGAAGATCTGAAGGTCACGTGTTCGATCCACGTTCACCACAAACAATTTTTAAGTTTTCACAGGTTAGTTTTTAGAGTTAATAGCCAAAATGGTCCCTGAGATTTGCTCACTTTTGCCACTTTAGTCCAAAACCCAAATTTTTTACATCTGGGTCCTCGAGGTTTGCATTTTTTTGCCATTTTAGTCCAAAAATGAAATCTGGTCAGATTTCTCAAAAAAAAACCTCAAGTTTTGTCCTTTTGCACAGGGGTAAAATGGTCATTTTCATTTTATTATAACTAATTATTAATTAAAAATAATAAACCTACCACCACCTCTCTCTCTCTCTCTCTCTCTCCCTCTACTCCTCTCTGCCGCCACCACCGCCACCGCCACCGCCACGACCGCCACCTCCTCACGTCGGCGACACTGACATTCCTCCGTACCCCCCTCTCTTTCTCTCTCTCTCTCTAAAACACAAAACCAGAAACCATCACAAAAACAAATCAAAACAAAAACCGATTTGTAAAAAGAAACGAGGCTCAGATCTGTTTTACATTGGGAACAAGGAGGAATAACCGCCATGGCTGCAAACAGAGGTTACAAGCGCACTTGCCCTCCTCCGATTCTGCCACGCCAAGCTGCGGAAAATCTCAAATGTTGACCCAATTTTGATCATCCTGTTTGTTACAAGGATTAGGTGAAATCATCACAGCCTCGTGGTGAATAAAAGGACTGGGTTCAAGTTTTGATCATCCTGTTTGTTACAACCACCTTCAAACCTGCAACAAGAAACCCAGGTTGATCAGACCTGCACCCAATTTCATCACCACCACCATTAATCCACCACCACCACCATCTCTCTGTCTCCTTCCTTCACCCACCACCTCCAACAACACACCACCACAACCACCTTCAAACCTGCAACAACCCTAATCACCAACCACCTGTAAACCGTCTTCGACTAACCCCAAACCTGCAACAACACGATTCAGCAACCAACACCGGAACCCTAACCCAAATCAGCAACCAACACGATTCAACCCACCACCCCTACTGAAAACCCTAATCCCAATGTCGGTTCTCATCACGGTGGTGGTGGTGTTCGACAGAGAGGAGAGAGAGATGGGTGTTTGGAGAGAGAAAGAGAGAGATGGGTGTCGTTTTCCGATGTCGGTTCTCATCACGGTGGTGGTGGTGTTGGCGGCAGTGGGATGGTGGTGGTGGGGATGATGCGGTGGTGGGGGTGGTGGTGGTGGTGTGGAGGTATTTCAGAGAAGAGGGAGAGAGTGTTGAAGAATATGATGAAGATGAACTGCATCTGATGTGTGTATATTAATATATATATATATATATATATATATATATATATATATATATATATATGAATTTTTGAATAAGAAAATATTAAATGAAAAGCAAAATGACCAAAATGCCCCTGAACTAAAAGACAAAATAGGAGGTTGCAACAGTCAAAAAATAGGGTTTTTAAATTTTGGACCAAAATGGCAAAAAAATGCAAACCTCGGGGACTCAGATGTAAAAAATTTGGGTTTTGGACTAAAGTGGCAAAAGTGAGCAAACCTCAGGGACCATTTTGGCTATTAACTCTAGTTTTTATGAAGAGTTAAATGCCATTTTAGTCCTTGTGGTTTAGGTCATTTTGTCAGTTTAGTCCAAAGGTGGGCATTTCAGTCATTTTATATGTAATTTTGTTAACTAGAAGAGCAATTCGACCGTATAAAATGATCGGATTACCATTCTAGCTAACAGAAAAAATGGACGGAGTTAACCTAGTGGATTAAAATGGCAATGCTTGAAACTATTTGGACTAAAATGACAACGTTTCAAACCTTTGGACTAAATTGGCAAAATAACCCAAACCACAAGGACTAAAATGACATTAACTCTTTTTATGAATTTATTACATGCAGTAGCGAAGCTTGACAATGAAGATGGAGGGGTCGAAAACGTATATACCCAAAACTACATATATAACACTACTGATCGAAAAGTTCAGGGCCCCCAGCCACTCTTAAGCTGCACCACTGGTTACATGTAAGAGGAATATTTATCACTTAATCGTTAGAAACTTTGATTGTAAATGAATTATTATTATTATTATCGTGGAATATTTATCACTTAATCTTTAGAAACTTGGGTTACGTCTTTTTACATATAATTTCACAAGATACTTGAATTTTATGACCAACTCTCAATAGGACTTCATAATAATATTACTAAACTATTTTAATCAAAATATTAAATGAAGGTGTACGTTATGATTTTTTTTTTATTTTTTATTATTTCCCTGTTTTTAACTCGCCCAAAATCAAACCCTCCTAATTCAACCTAAAAAACCTACATTGTTTTTGAATGACGAATTTCTTGGAAACCATGTTGTTTATTGGACCCGAACCCAAGAACTCTCCCCTCTCTTAGACCTATGTCCTTAAAAGCTTTGTCTTTGACAATGAAAAACCCCATATGAGTAAATTGCTAAAATAGTCCCTAACGTTTGTTTACATTTGCTAGATCCATTCAAAAAAAGATTTTTTTCTCATATGAACCACTGAGGTTTCAAAAAAGTTACTAAATCCATCCAAACTTCAGGGACGATTTTAGCAATTTAATAAAACAAACTTTTTTTGGATGGATTTAGCAAATGTGAACAAACGTCAGGGACGATTTTAGCAATTTACTCTATTTTTTTATTTTCATCTTTTTATTATATCTCTTAATTAACATAAAATCTATTTATTTTTTTATTTTCATCTTTTTATTAAATTTCTTATTTAACATAAAATCTACTAGTTTTTTTTTTTTTTTTTTTTGAATGGCGAATTTCTACAACAGGCGATAGATTCGCACCTGCTTTTGCAGGCCCTCCACCCCACTCTGGCCAAGACTATGTTATCTTAACCGGGCTCACGCTTGGCATCAGAGTTTGGCTTGGCGCTCCCCGACAAAATTTCCAGTCTACTGCCATATGCGAGTAGTTGCACCCTCCACAAGAGCCGAAAACTCTCTGGAGTAAATGCACTGTAATAGAAAACTCGGGTGTGCTCTGCGGGTTTCGAACCTGTGACCAGGCCTTCACCCACTTCATAATAAAGATTAATCATTTATATTTAACAATTATGAATACGGTTTTATATTTATAATCATCTAACCAAGTCTTTTAAAATGTAAACATTTTACTCATTACTAATCCTTTAATAAAGTTAATTATACGACAAAATCTTTTCAACGGTTTAATTTGTTACCTGTTTAGCAAGAACGTGTATTTTATTTTATAAATAAAAAACACCCGAGTTTTCTATTAGAGCGCATTTACTCCAGAGAGTTTTCAGCTCTTGTGGAGGGTGCAACTACTCGCATATAGCAGTAGGCTCGAAATTTTGTCGGGGAGCGCCAAACCAAACTCTGATGCCAAGCGTGAGCCCGGTTAAGACAACATAGTCTTGGCCAGAGTGGGGTGGAGGGCCTGCAAAAGCAGGTGCGAATCTATCGCCTGTTGTAGAAATTCGCCGTTCAAAAAAAAAAAAACTAGTAGATTTTATGTTAAATAAGAAATTTAATAAAAAGATGAAAATAAAAAAATAAATAGATTTTATGTTAATTAAGAGATATAATAAAAGATGAAAATAAAAAACATAGAGTAAATTGCTAAAATCGTCCCTGACGTTTGTTCACATTTGTTAAATCCATCCAAAAAAAGTTTGTTTTATTAAATTGCTAAAATCGTCCATGAAGTTTGGATGGATTTAGCAACTTTTTTGAAACCTCAGTGGTTCATATGAGAAAAAATCTTTTTTTGGATGGATCTAGCAAATGTGAACAAACGTTAGGGACTATTTTAACAATTTACTCACCCCATATTTTTTAACTGGCACAAAATAGACAAAAAAAAAATCCACAAGATGAAATTGGTTTAGGCTAGTTCAGTTTACAATCGAGTTGCTTCCATAAAGACACCGCAGGATGTTCTCATGAGTTGGGTGTCAGATAAAAGTATTGATGTGTGGGAGGATGATGAAACTGGCTAAAATCAATGTGGAGGGGACTTAATAACGGAAGCACAAAAGATTATTTTTTTATAAAAAAATAACACTCTTTATTCTTTAATCGAAATGATATAATTAGTAAATAATGCCCTCTCTATAAAGAAAATATTAACTTGGATTATCGGTGAAATCTTAGGAAATAGAAATTCACTAATTAAATACAAAATTAAATAATTAAATAAACACGTAATCTTCTATATCTACATTTCTCATGGAGTGCAATAGTACTTGGATACAATTGGTCTATTTAGGGGGCTACACTACTTTCATTTTTTTTTTTCATTTTACTTCTTTCATTCATTATATATAAATATAGAATGAAAGTTAAAACAAAATAAGCAAGTGTCTTGGTGCTAAGTTTAATAAAATTTGAGTTTTTTTTGAACGGCAACCATGATATGCTATATCAAAGAAGCTAGCGGGGAACTAAAATTAGTTTATTAGTTGCCTTTTTTTCAGCAATAAATAAATGATTGTTATACACAAATATATAAAAAAGTTATAAATTACAATTTTTAAACATCGGAGCCTCAACGTCTTTTTTCTAACCCTTTTAGCTCCTAACATAAAACGGTAAAAGTGATATAACCACAGAGTCCAAAATCGTAATTTACTTAAAAAGTTATCATTTTGACAAATTTTTCAAAATTTTAAAGATTTTTTGCAATACTAATAGTTAAGTAACTTAAAATTAGTTTATTAGCTGCCTTTCTTTCAGTAATAAATAACTGAATATTATACACAAACATATAAAAAAAGTTATTATTATTTTGACAATTTTTTTCAAAATTTTAAAGATTAAATGTCAAAAGTTAATATTGTTGGGATTAATTTGTCAAAATCCTTAGGGTGTGCGGAGCGGGATGCGGCATGTAACAACTCTCATCAAAAGTCCTAAATATTATCTTATTTTGTCCAATAGGAAACCCTAATTGAGACCCCCCAAGTGATCCTGCATAAACCCTAAAATTTTCAGAACAATCGGAATCAGGATCAGGGCCCCTAAAACTCAGGGGGGGTAAATTTCCGTTAGTATTATCTAAACAGTTTTACGTGTAAAAAGAATTCGAACGAACGACCAACTCACCTGAGCTACTGGGACACGGGGCTACCCTATGCTAGGGTGGTACCCCTCGCGCCACGTGAAGGCCCCTCGCGCCACGCGAGGGCGCCCTTTTTCCAGTATATATTCAGGGGTTTGGCACTTGCAATTACGCGTTGGTTCGACGTTAAAATTCGATTCATGCACTGAGATATCGTCCAAATACTACAGAAAAATACATAAGCTTGAATTTCCGCCGCGATAACAGGGTAATAACTCGATCGCTGCTACGATTCAATGTCCGATCGATTGAAACTATCCAATGGATGTTTAAGTGCTGCCCACATTAGGGTTATGCTTTGTCATTCGTCGTGAATTCGATGGATGTTTAAGTATCACACTTTGTCATTCGTTGTGAGGGTTTAATCTCGTGAGTTATCGTAAATGTTGTATTAGTTACTGACCTAGTTCGTGTGCATGTTATTAATTTAGGTAACAAGGTTAATCAGTAGACTAGACTCTGCCCGTGTTAAATCTGCAATGTGAGTCATTCTCTTTTTATCAAAGTACTTTAGAAATTCTTAAATGTTTTCAAAGTTATAATTACAGGGATTAAGTCTTTGTAATCTCCGTATTACAGTCGGTATGTGGGGTTTTGTATACATTACTTGATAATCGTCACCATTGGACAACGGGTTAGCCAATGGGTGATATGACCATAGTCACAGAAATGAGTCGAGTGACAAATACCGTAGGGTAATTGGTTGATATATAAACATTGTAATCGCTCTTAATACTGTAAATTATAACAACGTGTCGTTTTAGTAAAAAGAATGATTCACCAGTATTTCCCTGCTGACAAAACCTTTTTCAAACATGTTTCAGGTGATCTGTTGTGATCCAGGAAAAAAGTGCCGCGAAGCACTACAAGCTTAAGGAAGTGGCTTAATATAAATAAAGAAACATGTTTTGTAAAATAAAGATTTCCCAGTGAAATCATCTGATTGTAAATTACCGGGGTTTTATCCTGAATTATGAAATAAAATAATCAGGAAAATTTCAGTTTGTAAAAGATCCTGCTAAAATCTTCCGCTGTTAAACTCAATTAAATAAATACCACGGGATTTTCTGTCCCGCGGCTCCTGAATCGGGTCAAACCGGGTCGGGGGCCGTGACAGGAAAAGGTGGTATCAGAGCCACTGAGTTAAGATAATTAAGTATTTGAGAAGTACTTAATTTTCCTGATTACCATTTTGTGATTATGTGTTTTATTAACTAACTACTTGTTAATCACAGTATGGGTAAGCAAAAGCTTTCGAACATCTATCTTAAATTAGATAGTTCACCAAAAGAGAAGGGAAGTTCATCTCAATCAAAATCCTCAAGATACTCAGTAGATACTAAAGAGGGAATATTTGTTCGTAAAGCCCATTATGAGGAACCACTTTCTCCTAATAAAAGAAGTTTGATTATTAAGAAAAGTCGTGAGAAAATAAAGAAATCCCAACCAAAAGAAATGAGAGTTAATCAGGAAATCCAGAAACTAGGCAGTAACCCACCATGGGAAGACCAGTTAGATAAAAAATGGGCAGATCTCTATATGCTAGCCACTGTAGCAGTAAATGCAAATCTTTAAAATACCCTAACCTAGTATTAGCATCCTTATCACCCACAATCCAGAAACTTTACCCATTAAATAAATAATTTTACAATAAATCCTAGTATGTTTAATTTTCAGTTGTCCTTTGTATTAAATTAGTCACACGGTATGCAATAATACTTAAAGGTTATCTGATAAATTTTGCTATAAAAATTTTAACTTAATATTTTGCATATATGCTAAACAGCATGAATGAGTTATCTGAAGCCCTTCAGAATCTCAATCTTTATCCGGTGAAAATAGAAGTTTCCAGAGACTTTACTGGTTACATACCCGATATAGAAGAACCTATGGAATTCAACGCTCCACCTCCAGAGAAACCAAAACCCAAGAACAGAAGAAGATTTGTAGGTTGGAGACGTGTACGCAGGAGGAAACCAGCAACTAGGAAAATTCCCAAAATAGAGAATCCCATAGATAAAGGAAAAGGAATTGCAATCAGGGAAGATTCTAGGCAAATAAAAATGGAAATTGGGGAAAGTTCGAAGCAAGTCGAGGAATTGCCATTACAGGAGGAATTGGATCTCGTACTGGCAAGCTGTGATATTCTCAGGCCCATAAATAACAACCTCTACCCTTATCCTGCTGAAACTCAACTTCCAATAAATTTGGAACCAGCCATTCCAGAACCTTTAATCCATACTCAACCTTTAGGCGAAATGGACGAGTGGTGGACTAACGATTGGCAGTTTCAAAACCTCTTAAATAATCCTTATACGTTTTTCCCTCAGTTCGACCCAGAACCTATGCCAAACCCACCAATGAGCAATGAAAATTTAGCTGAACTCCGCCATTTTGGCGAGGAATTGATGGATGCTGGGAATAGGATCCGGGAAATAGGAGGACAAATTTCCTGGAAATACGACGAGAGGGAACATCGCGTTTGAAATGCCTGCGGATTAGGGATAATGTGGTTGTAAAGTTATGATTGTATAACAATATAATAATCAAAATAAAACGTGTAAAATAAAAATAAAACTTTGTAACATAATGGCGTGTACGGATGCATAATAGGATATATAAAAAGGAATCGAGAAATCGATAAGTTTGGATATATATTTATGTTATGAAATGTGTATGATTGTTTTATGCATAATTGTTATTTATTCTGTACTAATAAATTATATATATTAATTATCAGATGGAAAACGCTAATAATAAACCAGTTAACGAGGTTAATCAATCTGAACAACATCAGGAGGATCACTTTATGACTAAGCAAGATATAGAAAATATCGTTGCTCAAGGGATAGCCAATGTTATTCCAGCAATCCTTGCTGCTGCCCAGAAACCTGTTGAACCTCAACAAATCATTCATAGCAAACGTACTTCTGAAGATAACTTCAGTAATAGCATAAACGGAGGTGGTAATCATACTAATAACGACAATGATGGGAGGCAAGCTCCGCTCCCTAAGAAAATGAAAGCTACAACGCTTGGTTGCACTTACAAAGAATTTCTTGCTTGTAAACCAGCTGAATTTGCAAGCAATGAAGGAGCGACTGCGGCACTGCGTTGGTTAGAGAAAACCGAGGCAGTAATCATAATAAGTAAAGAGTTAATTACTGTTTTCGTCCCTGAGGTTTGTCAAAAATAACGGTTTCAGTCCATTAGTTTAAAAATTGTGATTTCAGTCCATTAGTTTCATTTTCGTAACCATTTCAGTCCACTAACTTAACTCCATCCATTTATTTTGTTAACTTTGGGTGAAATGACCAAATTGCCCCTGCTAACTTAACAAATTGTAATAAAAAATGCAGTTCACAGGATTCGAACCCATGACCTTTGATTTTGAAAACAACCACTCAACCATTGAGCCATGTATTAAGTTTGTGATTTACATCATATTGTTTTCATTTTGGTAATTACAGGCTAATTGCCATTTCACCACCTTCAACCTCTGCAACTTACACAAACCCTAACCTAAATCACAATGTAACAATAATCTTCACACAAATTACACAAACCCTAACCTAAATCACACAAATCCTAACCTGAATTTCACTCTCAACACGCAACCAAATGCATCACACGATTGTTGGATCGATTGTGGCGGAGGCGGAGGTGGCGGAGGCGGAGGTGTGGCGGAGGCGGAGGTGTGGTGGTGTGTGGTGGAGGTGTGGATTATTGGAGCGAACACAGCCGTTGCGGATTATTGGAGCGATTGTGGCGGAGGCAGAGGTGTGGTGGTGTGTGGCGGAGGTGTGGTGGTGTGTGATGGGGATGGTGGTGGTGTTATGCGGAGGTGGTTGTGGTGTGGTGGTGTGTGACGAGGATGGTGGTGGTGTGTGGCGGAGGTGGTTGTGGTGTGTCGGTTGTTGTGTGGTGGGTTGTTAATGGTGGTGAATGAAAGGTTTGTGGAAGATGATGAATAGGTTTAGGGAAGAAGATGATGAGTAAGCTACGTTATAAGAAAAACAAATTGAATTCATTCACAATCTTAATACATGGCATATTGGTTTAACAGTTACCTTTCAAAGCAAAGGTCACAGGTTCGAAACCTGTGACTAGCCTTTTTTTAAATTTAACCATAGGGGTAATTTGGTAATTTCACCCAAAGTTAACAAAATAAATGGATGGGAGTTAAGTTGGTGGACTGAAATGGTTACGAAAATGAAACTAATGGACTGAAATTGCAATTTTTAAACTAATGGACTGAAACTGTTATTTTTGACAAACCTCAGGGACGAAAACAGTAATTAACTCATAAGTAAATGTGCCGAAAACGACAAAGTCATGTACGCGTCGAATCTTTTCAAAGAAGGGGTGCTAGAATGGTGGAATACAGTACTTCAAGCCAAAGGAAGAAATGTGGCTTATGCCATGAGTTGGGAAGAATTCAAAAGTCTGATAGAAAGAAAATTCTGTCCCGAATACGAAAAAGAGCAAATGGCGAATAAATTTCTAAACCACCGGATGGTGAATGTAGACTGTCGAGGGTATACTTCGACATTCTTCGAGTATGCTAGAGTAGTACCAACCCTGGCTTCGCCAGAGTCGGTGCTCATTTCTCGTTATATTTGGGGATTGATTGGCGAAATCCGTAATATCGTTAAAGCTGCGAGACCTCGCACTATTGACGATACGGTAGAATTAGCTAACACCTTAACTGACGAGTTGGTACGCACAAGAGATGAAAACAGGAAAAAGGAACTGGCTCAGAAAATTACCCAAGGAATTCGTGTGGGTAATAATAGCAACTTCAAGAAAAGATGAACAGGGCAATCCTCAACTCCGCCGTTCTGCAGGAATTGCAAAAAGAAACATTATGGAAGATGTAATGTAACCTGCAATTTTTGCAAAGTTGTAGGACATCGCGAAGAAGACTGCAGAAAGAAAACAAGGATCTACTATAACTATGGGGAAGTAGGACATTTTAAAACAGAATGCCCTAAATTGGTTAAACCAGCAGACAATAAAGCCAAGCCAGCTGACGGAGCTACCAAGAAGAATGTTCGAGCCTTCCAGTTGACTACTCAGGAAGCCGAGCTAATCCCTGATGTGATAGCTGGTACGTTCCTAGTTCACAACGTTTATGCAAAAGTATTATTTGACTCTGGTGCAAACCAAAGTTTTATAAATACTACATTCTGCCAAGCTCTTAACTTACCCTTAACCAATCTTAGGCAGATTTTTACAGTTGAAACAGCAGATGGGAATTCAGTTAACATAAATAAGGTTTTGCAAAAAGAAAACATAGAACTTTCAGGTCATAAATTCTCTGCAAACCTATTATCAATTAATTTAGCTGGGTTCGATGTTGTATTAGGAATGGATTGGTTTGTAGCCAACCATGCTCGAATCCTCTGTGATAAGAACTCTATAAAGATTCGTGCACCCACCGGAGAAGTAATCATGATTACAGGAGATAAGCCACGTAAACCCATGAAGTTCTTATCAGTAATGAAAATTGCTAATTATGAACGAAAGCAAGGAATAGTGTATATGATTTCAGTAATCATTAGCACTAAGAGTAAGGAACTTAAGGAAATTCCAGTAGTATCAGAATACCCAGATGTATTCCCAGAAGAACTACCTGGATTACCACCTGATAGGGAAGTAGAATTTAGAATTCATCTAATTCCCGGAACTACACCGATAGCCAAGGCACCTTATCGGTTAGCACCTACTGAAATGCTAGAATTGAAAAAGCAATTAGATGAATTACTAAGAAAAGGTTTCATACAACCTAGTTCATCCCCTTGGGGAGCACCAATATTGTTTAGAAGAAAGATGGGTCTATGAGAATGTGTATTGATTATAGGGAATTAAATAATGTTACAATTAAGAATCGATACCCATTACCTAGGATTGATGATCTTTTTGATCAACTTCAAGGAGCTAGATACTTTTCTAAGATCGATTTGCGCTCTGGATATCATCAATTGAAGGTACAAGAAGAAGACATACCTAAAACTGCTTTCAGAACTAGGTATGGTCATTACGAGTTTACAGTTATGCCCTTCGGACTAATGAATGCACCTGCAGCATTCATGGACATTATGAATAGAATCTGTAAACCATACTTGGATAAATTTGTAATTGTTTTCATTGACGATATACTTATTTATTCCAAGAATCAGGAAGAGCACTGTCAGCACTTGCATGTACTCTTAACTTTGTTAAGAAAAGAAAAGCTTTACGCCAAATTCTCGAAGTGTGAATTTTGGCTGCAAGAAGTGCAATTTTTAGGACACATGGTGAATCACGAAGGTATTCACGTAGATCCTGCTAAGATAGAAGCAATCACCAAATGGAAGGTTCCACAGTCAGCAATGGAAATTAGAAGTTTTATAGGATTAGCTGGATACTATAGGCGTTTTATTAAGGATTTTTCTAAGATAGCCGTGCCATTAACTAAGCTAACCTGTAAATCAGTTAAGTTTGAATGGGGACCTAGGCAAGAGGAGGCTTTTAAGATTTTGAAGCATAAGTTAACAAATGCCCCAATCTTAGCATTACCAGAAGGGATTGAAGATTTCGAAGTATACTGTGATGCTTCAAAACTAGGATTAGGATGTGTGCTAATGCAACGCAGGAAAGTAATTGCGTATGCATCAAGGCAATTGAAAAAGCACGAGGAGAATTATACGACTCATGATTTAGAATTAGGAGCCATAATTTTTGCCCTTAAAATTTGGAGACATTACCTGTATGGAAGTAAGTTTACTGTCTATACAGATCATAAGAGTTTAAGATATATATTTGGGCAAAAAGAATTGAACATGAGATAAAGGAGATGGATGGAAATCCTAAGTGATTACGACTGTAATATTCAATATCCTGAAGGAAAGGCAAACGTAGTTGCAGATGCGTTAAGTCGTAAGTATCATGAGAAACAAAGACGAGTTCGTGCTCTCAGATTAAATCTACAATTAGATTTAATGAAGCAACTGAAGAATGTTCAAGAAACAGCAATAGAGGACGCTGCTGAAGGAATGAAGGGACGAATAAAAGAATTAGAGCAAGGAAATGATGGAATTTGGAGATTCCATAAGAAAAGAATTTGGGTACCTAAGCAAGGAGATTTAAGAGAAAAGATTTTAGAAGAAGCTCATAAATCTAGGTATACCATGCATCCTGGTAACAATAAGATGTACCAAGATTTAAGAAATAATTTCTGGTGGATAGGAATGAAAAAGGACATTGCTAGATATGTTTCTAAGTGTCTTACTTGTTCACAAGTTAAGGCAGAACACCAGAAACCCTCAGGTCTACTACAACAACTAGAAATGCCTGTATGGAAATGGGAACTTATAACAATGGATTTTGTTACTAAGTTACCCAAAACCAGAAAAGGTAATGATGCAATTTGGGTAATTGTGGATTGATTAACCAAATCAGCTCATTTTCTACCCATGAAAGAAACCTTTAGCATGGAAAGGTTGGCAAAGTTGTATGTAGATGAAGTAGTATCCTTACATGGAGTTCCACTCTCCATTATCGGATAGGGATAGTCGTTTCACTTCCCATTTCTTGACTAGTTTCCAGGAAGCAATGGGAACCCGACTGAACTTGAGCATTGCATATCATCCTCAAACAGACGGACAAAGTGAAAGGACAATACAAACCTTGGAAGACATGCTTAGGGCCTGTGTGATAGATTTTGGTGGAAATTGGACGATCACCTACCCTTAATAGAATTCTCCTATAATAATAGTTATCATTCAAGTATCGAATCTGCCCCATTCGAAGCACTATATGGACGTAAGTGCAGAACTCCAGTATGTTGGGCAGAAATAGGAGAAAGTCAATTATCAGGTCCTGAAATAGTACAAGAAACTACCGACAAGATCACTCAAATCAAGGAAAGACTAAAGACGGCTCGAGATCGTCAGAAGAGTTATGCAGACAATAGACGAAAGCCGTTGGAATTCCAAGTAGGAGACATGGTACTCTTGAAAGTTTCTCCTTGGAAAGGAGTAGTTCGGTTCGGTAAGAAAGGAAAACTAAGTCCGAGATACGTAGGACCATTTTTAGTCATCCAACGAATAGGACCAGTTGCCTATCGCTTACAACTACCAGAAGAGTTAGCTGGAGTACATGACGTATTTCATGTATCCAATCTCAAGAAATGTCTATCTGACGAGTCCCTGATAGTACCTCTTCAAGATATAGAGGTAAACGAAAAGTTAAAGTTTGTTGAGAAGCCATTACAAATAGAAGATAGAAAAATCAAGTTTCTCAAGCATAAGCGGTTAGTACTGGTCAAAGTCAAGTGGGATTCAAAGAGAGGATCTGAGTACACTTGGGAGCTGGAATCAGAGATGAAGCGAAAGTATCCTCACTTATTCCAGTAAATCTCGAGGACGAGATTTTTATTAAGGTGGGGAGGATGTAACAACTCTCATCAAAAGTCCTAAATATTATCTTATTTTGTCCAATAGGAAACCCTAATTGAGACCCCCAAGTGATCCTGCATAAACCCTAAAATTTTCAGAACAATCGGAATCAGGATCAGGGCCCCTAAAACTCAGGGGGGGGGGGGGTAAATTCCCGTTAGTATTATCTAAACAGTTTTACGTGTAAAAAGAATTCGAACGAACGACCAACTCACCTGAGCTACTGGGACATGGGGCTACCCTATGCTAGGGTGGTACCCCTCGCGCCACGCGAGGGCGCCCTTTTTCCAGTATATATTCAGGGGTTTGGCACTTGCAATTACGCGTTGGTTCGACGTTAAAATTCGATTCATGCACTGAGATATCGTCCAAATACTACAGAAACATACATAAGCTTGAATTTCCGCCGCGATAACAGGGTAATAACTCGATCGCTGCTACGATTCAATGTCCGATCGATTGAAACTATCCAATGGATGTTTAAGTGCTGCCCACATTAGGGTTATGCTTTGTCATTCGTCGTGAATTCGATGGATGTTTAAGTATCACACTTTGTCATTCGTTGTGAGGGTTTAATCTCGTGAGTTATCGTAAATGCTGTATTAGTTACTGACCTAGTTCGTGTGCATGTTATTAATTTAGGTAACAAGGTTAATCAGTAGACTAGACTCTGCCCGTGTTAAATCTGCAATGCGAGTCATTCTCTTTTTATCAAAGTGCTTTAGAAATTCTTAAATGTTTTCAAAGTTATAATTACAGGGATTAAGTCTTTGTAATCTCCATATTACAGCCGGTATGTGGGGTTTTGTATACATTACTTGATAATCGTCACCATTGGACAACGGGTTAGCCAATGGGTGATATGACCATAGTCACAGAAATGAGTCGAGTGACAAATACCGTAGGGTAATTGGTTGATATATAAACATTGTAATCGCTCTTAATACTGTAAATTATAACAACGTGTCATTTTAGTAAAAAGAATGATTCACCAGTATTTCCCTGCTGACAAAATCTTTTTCAAACATGTTTCAGGTGATCTGTTGTGATCCAGGAAAAAAGTGCCGCGAAGCACTACAAGCTTAAGGAAGTGGCTTAATATAAATAAAGAAACATGTTTTGTAAAATAAAGATTTCCCAGTGAAATCATCTGATTGTAAATTACCGGGGTTTTATCCTGAATTATGAAATAAAATAATCGGAAAAATTTCAGTTTGTAAAAGATCCTGCTAAAATCTTCCGCTGTTAAACTCAATTAAATAAATACCACGGGATTTTCTGTCCCACGGCTCCTGAATCGGGTCAAACCGGGTCGGGGGCCGTGACACGGCAAACCTCGGCAAAAAGGTTTGCCGAGCGGCAAACACCGCCGCCGAGGTTTTGCCGACGCGGTGAAACATGTGGTGCGGGGATGGCATGCCGACTCGGGAACATATGCTTTGTTGACCGTTGTGGGTTTTCAACGGTAATATTACCGTTCAAAAGTAAAAAAAAAAAAATTATTTTTTGTTTTTGAAAATTACATTATAAATACCAAACCAAATACCTTCAATCTCATCCAATTTTACTACATTCCACTCTCTTTTTTATTTTTAAATCTTTTCAAAAAAATGGAAGACTCAAACAAAGGTGAAGGCAAGAAAAAAATGGTAGGGTCTGGTTCGAAGTCGAGGGCTCAAGATAAACGTGGTTCGGGTGACCTTGGCGGATGAGCAACGAGAGGCGTTGCGACAAACAATGTTCGACAAGGACTTGGAGACGTATAATTGGCCTACCGACAATGTTCACCCTGCTATGTTGGCAATCACACTCGCTAGAAAACGTGAGATCGCAAAAAAATATGGATGGCCTTGTGATTTTTAGTTTTTTTTTTTTAAGTTAGATTTTATTTAAAATGTAATGTTTTATTTTTATTTAAGATGTAATGCTTTATTTTTATTTAAAATGTAATGCTTTATTTTTATTTATAAAAAGTTTATGTTTTTTCCATTTTATCTTAAATTAAAAAAAACAGAAAATAAAAAAAAAAGTTTGCCACTCAGCAAGTGTTTAAACAATTGCCAACAATTTTAAGCAAAGTTTAAACACTTTTGACTGATTGACATGACGCGCTCTGATTGGTCGCTTTTTTGGTTTGCCACTCCAAAGTGTTTAACCACTCCTTACACCCTTAATGACTAAAAATAAAAGAACCCTTATATATACATATTTATTAAGAGAATTCTGTTTTTTGTAATTTTCGTTTGTTAACTTCTAAAAATTGGATGCACGGTTTTTTTTTTTGTCAATGTTCCGATGTAGACTTTTTCAAAAACGGAGCCGTATTCAAAATTGTTTTTTTTTGTATTAGGCTATAGCGAGTGACGTTATCGTTGCGGTAATGTGAAGAACCCAAATATTTATGAGTGAACCTTACTGCTGGTATTTTGTCAATATCAAAAACGGCATCGGTGTTCATTATTATGGTTTTTGACGACCCAAACCAATGATGGCCAAACTCTTGCCGCATTGTAAGGGAAAAATCGGCCAAACTTATCGTTTTACTTTTGAACTATTGTTAGTATATAAGGTGCAAATACAAGTTAAAAATGGCGCGACAGCGTGCGCGGGCAAAACACCTAGTTAACTACATTCATGTGTTTTTACAAAGGAAGTGAAATCAATCAAAAGGTTATATTTTTGGAGAAATCGGCAAAATTAAATTTAATGCTCCAAACAAAGAAATTGGGTCCAAGGTGGGTGGGCTGTCAGGATATCCGGTCCGTGATTCCGTTTCGTTTATAATTTACAAGTCGTGTAACGCCAAACGGTTCAAAAGTTATATTCGTTTAATTAGGACTTTTTCTAACTCATTTGCTTATATTAGTTGCTCTAGTATGAATATGTCAACTCATGATTAACTTCGCATCACTAGGACAATTAGTAGAGTGGAAGAGAGAGGGACGAGACCAACTCCAAACGGTTCAAAAGTTATGTTTGTTTTAACCAATGTTTTAAAAACCGGTTTTTAAATCAAACCGGATTAAGCTAAAAAATGGTTCAACCGGTTGAACCAGGTTGTATCGAGCGGTTCAACCGGGTTAACTAGCTAACTCTATAATTTCATAGATTACAACATCAACTCAAAAGTTAATCCAAAAATGCATGATTACTTATTAAAATATGATCCAAAAGTAAATCCATAATAAAAATAATCCAAAAGATAATCGAAAATCATTCAATTTTCCAACAAACTCTTTTAAATGAAAGTGTACGATATGTTTAAGTCATTTGAGTGTTGAATACATCAACTATTTTCGTTTCATACAATATTAAATAAGAACTTTTAGTACGAATAATCATAATATATAAAAATTACGTAAGATAAGTAACATATATAACAAAAATAAGTAACAACCCAACTAAAATAACCTTGGGCAGGTACCGGTATTACGTTTCAAACCGATATTCCGGATTTTACCGACGGTACAAACTTTATGCGGTTTCACTTATTTACCGAGGTGTTTCGTACCGGATTTACATCTGAAAACGGTAATACCGGTATAATCGGCCGGTATTTACCGGTTTTTAAAACATTGGTTTTAACTTCAATTTTTTTCTAGCTCATTTGCTTATATCACATGCTCTAAGATTTCAAATCATGATTAACTTCGCATCAATAGGACAAGTAAAGCGTAAGGGAGAGGGATGGGGAAGTTGACCGAATTCTTGAGGCGGCACGTATGGTCACTCGAGTGCAGAGAGCATGGTATATGCTTGTTTTATCCTCGATCTTAATTACATGTTTGCTCATGATGAGAATATGAAGAAAAGACATACATTAATAGTTTACGTCAAATATAACATATTTTTGTACCATTAACACTTACCAAAAACCTTTAATTTAGAGTAAATTACAAGTTTTGTCCTTTATGTTTACATCAAATTTCAGGCGTTGTCCTTTTTCCAAAAGTTGACAGGCGGTGTCCTTTACCGTTCAAAATCTTGCACGTTTTATCTTTTTAGGCCAAACCCAGTTAGAATTTTTGGTTAAATCTGATCATGTGTCTTGCACATGAGGGCATTGTTGTCATTTCATCTTTTCAGAGACTATTGTGTAAAATACTTATGTTTAGGGACTAGTTTGTAATAAATTAAAAAACAAAAAAATATAATCTCTCTCTATCTCTCACAAGTACTGAAGTCCCTCTCTCTCTCTCTCTCTCTCTCTAACATAACCTGCCGGCACACCACCGCCTTAGCCCCACCGTCACCACCCCCAAATCACCAACCACCGATACACCACCGCCATAGCCCCACCTTCACATCCCCCATCTTCTCCACCTTGGGCACCGCCTTCACAATCTTGTCACCTGCTCCTTCCCCCCTTGAACCATAAGGCTCAACTTTATGGTGAAATTGACTTTGATTGGTCATCTCTCTCTCCAACCATTCGGGCTTCAGGTAGGCTTCCGTTCACTCGTTTCTCCGGATCGATTACAATAACCGTGTGCAATTAAAGTATCTATGCCAAATTAACCCAACTTAACAACAAATATAACAGCAACGATCCCCTGTTTCAAAACACAGAATTACACTTCTACAATTGGATGTCAAACAGGTAACTTTTGACTTCAAAACTAATACAAATTAAAAGCTTTTCAACACCAATAACGATATCGAAGTCTTCTAATTGAATTTGATAAGTTGCATCTTAAGAAAACACTAGCTTTAAAGACGACAAAAACACCATTTTAGCATTTTGGATCACAATCTCAAAAGGGCCAATCAATAATAATAATAACAAATCCACAATTCCACACAAAACACAAAGTTCCCCTCAAATTTATAAACTTATAAAACCTACAGTAACAAGATCTAGTGCCAAATCACACAATAACCACTTAAACTACATAACCCTATAAGGCTATAATACAAAATACAAACGTGACATACTTGGTTTAACTGATCGAACAAGATCATATATGAGGTGGGTGCAGTGCTCACAAAGGTTTTTAGTGAGAAACGACAGCCAATTAGACAGAAAATCCGATGCAGTTCGGAGATCGCTAGGGTGATAGCCTTGTAAAAAGGGGTCAATTTCATCCTCCGGCGGTTGATTTTTGGTAGCGCTGTCGTTGATCATGGTGGCGGAAGTAGTTACAGTGGTGGGTTTGTAGTGTATTGATGCGGATGATAGAGAGAGAGAGAAGAGAGAGGGAGAAAGAGAGAGAGAAAGAGAGTGCAGAGTTTTTTTATTTATACTTTATTCTTTTAATTTTTATATAATGTTTTATTTTTAAGTTTTGTACAAAATGGCCTCCTAATAAAAGTTTTTTACAAAATAACCCCTAGGAAGGTGAAATGACAACAATGCCCTCATGTGCAAGGCACATGACTAGATTTAACCAAAAATTCTAACTGGGTTTGGCATAAAGGACAAAACGTGCAAGATTTTGAAAGGTAAAGGACACCGCCTGTCAACTTTTGGAGAAAATGACAGCGCCTGCAATTTGATGTAAACATAAAGGACAAAACTTGTAATTTACTATTTAATTTATATTAGTATCACGTAATTAGTGGTAATCCTAAGACCTTGTGTAGTGTGGCGTGATATTTGATTTTTTTTCTCCCATAACGCCCCGAACACCACGACGGGCGGCATTATGGGGGCTTTTTTGGTGGGTGGCGCCATGCATATAGCGGCGCTATGTGGATTTTGTTTTCAAAATTTGACCAATCAAGTTAAGGGTTTTTATAATTAATTAATAAAATTGAAAATTAATAATTAGGTAATGATGGGTAAGGGCTTTATAACTACAGCCTTAAGTGACATAACGTCCCATAAAGCCCCTGTATAACGTGACACGACACGTGTCTCATAACGCCCACAAAGGGACTTTATGACTACGGATGGCGTAAATAAGTACTATTTTTAGTTTTGAGTTTTAGAACTTAAAGAAAGTTATGGCAATGATTGAATATTATAGCTCATATGTGTAGGGAGACGAAACAATATTTATTTGTAGATGTGATGACAATTATAGAAAATTCAATGACCATAGACACACAATGTTGAAATTTGATTCAGACCTCCCTGTCTTGACTATCGACACCCTCCTTGCTTGTGCCTTTTAATCTTGATGAATGAAATGACGTGCTCATCACACTAACTCATCATCTTTTGAAACTATTGGTTAATTGGTTTTGTCGGCAACCATCACTGGATAGCCCAGTGGTGGCCACGGAAAGATAAGGCATGGGGCAACCCAGGTTCGAGTCTTGCCGGGTGAGTTTTCCCCTCCGGGTTTACCTGGGTGATAGGGGTTTCTCATCGAGGGGTTGATGTCGGTTGGTCGGCGTGGGGGCTCTGTAGCGTGGGCCCGGTTAAGACAACATAGTCTACATCTCCCGACATACGCGAGTTCTTGATCCTCACCTTTCAAAAAAAAAAAAAATTGGTTTGTCGGCAATAGAATTTCGTTTGGTTTTGATTGGCACTTTCTAATATTCACATGTCATTAAATATAGACAACCTTAGTTGATCACCCAACTTTAGTTCTCAAAAAGAAAATGATGTGGTGATGTTTTCTAATGGACTTAACAACACAAACATGCTACTTCTAACTTATTGTTATTAAGTACTTTAAATTAAAAAAAAAAAAAAAACCTTTTTCTTATTTTGTAAAATTTTATTGTAAAGAACTTATATGATGAAAGAATATACGTAAGAAGTTTGAAATCAAGAAAGGATCACAACACAAACAAAATATTTACACCACCAGTTGTGGTGAACTTTTTGGGCGTTTTTTGGTTCCACAACACCCCACAACGCCAATTTCTCCGCTCCCTTGGGCGTTGTTTTGCAAATTTTGGCATGAAGCGCTTAAATCAACGCCCAACTTCCAATTCTTTGGCCAAACACATGCATTCTTGTTTTTTTGCCCAATCACATGCATTCTTCCTTTTAACATAATGTCCACATTCCCACTACACCCATTTTAGAAAAACACCCCATAAAGCTCCCTTGCTGACAGGATCGCCACATGACACAAAACGTCCAAGGGTGAGGTTTCTTCCACTACGCATGGTCTTATAGTGATTCATGTGCCTCTTAAGTCTTAACTAACCCATATTACATCCTTCTTGGCATCCACTGAGAGTTTATCTTTACTTAAAAAAGGTTCATTAATTAAGGTAGTAATCATCTTTATAATTTTCACACAAGTTTGGTAGTCGTCAGCTCTTCATGTACTAACATGGTAGGGACTCACGATCACAACTCATTTGTTTCACTAATATGGTAGCGATCAACGTTGGATGTCTCGTTAATACGGACATATGGTAGTGATCACCACTGAGTCTTCTCACTAATATGATATATAAGATCACATTTACAAATGCAACATAAGTGTTAGAATGTAGATATTACAATGAATTTCACAAACACCATTTATGTTGCAAATATAGAATCTCCTTATTTTTTATATTTTTCAAGGGGTATATGATCATGTTACGTGTTACTTAAAGTCCGATATGTTATCATGCATGAGGGTACCTACATAATATACGGTAAATGCTTCTTTCTATAGTAAGAAAAGTGTAAAGGTCAATCCATACATTGACTTTGACCGTGCAATTAATCGTGGGAAATCTGTTTCTTCGTTCTTTGAATATTATCATTGTTGAACTCTATATCAGCATGCCACAATAGATGCTACGGTTTGATTGATATTGACCGTAGATCTTGATTGTATGGCTCAATCATTTGAGCGCCCTTTCATGTTATTGAACATCTTTTTGTATCAACATATAGAATAACTCTATTTGATATTAGTAATACATGCTCATACGATTGTTTATCCAAATTTTGAATAGTTTAAGTTGGATTATATCAAACAATGATATTTAAATGATTATGAGA
The DNA here is from genome assembly GCA_030545235.1 of Helianthus tuberosus. NCBI lineage: Eukaryota > Viridiplantae > Streptophyta > Magnoliopsida > Asterales > Asteraceae > Helianthus > Helianthus tuberosus. Next base: position 42,546,556 of record CM060373.1, on the reverse strand, counting down.
AAATAATTTGAAAATTAAAACCGCCACCAAGGCCGGACTTAGCTTTCAACATCGTGACACTGGTAAAAAGAAAAAGAAAGTTCTATGTATTAAATTTCTATACAATTATCAAGTGACATAAGGGTGTACGGGGTGGAAGCAGCAAGGGGTGTGGCAAGCCTCTTTGCCGCAAGGGGAACACCGCCTCCACCTTTTTATGCGGCGCGACAAGCTTCTAAATCGGGGACTGTAGGCCGCATGCGGGGAAAGGAGAAAGTGAACGTTGGGGCAACGGCTATATGACCGTTTTCTTAAAAAAACAATTAAATTCCTTTATAAATACCATTTTAAACATTCGATTTTGTCACCCAATTTACAAACTCTCAAGCATACAATGGATAGACAAAACAGGGGCGATGCCAAAAAAAAGTTTCGAGTTCTGGTTTGAATGCGAGGGGGCGCGGCTCGCAAAGTAGACGAGGCGGATCGAGTGTGTACCAACCCAACTTTCCACAGCAATTTTTTCCATTAACGGGTTTTTACAACACCCAACCCCAACCCAACTACCACAAGTTCCCACGATGGTTGCACCGGGTGTGTACGAGTATCCTACAGAAGCCCAAAACGCTTTTGACCCGTTTGCTTAACGGAGTCCACCGACTCAATCTCCAAGAGATAATGTTGAACACATGCTTCCCATATACGATGACAACGAAGATGAAGAATTTGTACACGAGACTCAAAACTTAGATGAAGATGAAGAAATCGACGAAAAGGAAGATCTTGAAGGTGAAGAAGAAGCCGAACATGAAGGGAATGAAAAAGGGGGTAGGACGGATCCGCAAAGATGGACGAAGAAACAAGCAGAGGCTTTAGCGATGGCATATGTGCATTGTAGTCTTAACAAGAAAAAAAAGGAAATGCCCAAAAATCGGAAGGTTTTTGGAAGAAAGTTCTCGGACACTACAATGCAACCGTTGGAGGAAGCTCACGGACCGTTCATCAAGTCCCTCCGAAATGGAAAGCTATGCAAGCAAAGTCGAACTTATTCAACGGTTTTTGGCATCAAGCGGTATATTTTTTTTTTACGTTTACATACTTTTATTTTTTTTACCCTAATATATTCTTATTTTTACATTAATATAATTTATATTTTTATTATAGGATCGTTTACGTCCTAGCGGGAGTGACGATGCTCGTATTATGAAACAAGAGTTAAAAGATTACCAAAAACAACTTTCGGGTGGCTTTCCTCATATTGAGGCGTGGGAGGTGGTTAGAAAGCGTGAGAAATGGGCCCCGGTACCATTGGTGGGTGAGGATAGTGGTAGTTCGGGGCAAAAAAGAAAGTCATCGGATTCGGGTAACTACCAAGTGGGCAGTGATATACCCAACATAATTGTAGACCCCTCTCCAACAAAGGAAAAAAAGAAAGAGAAAAAAGATAAAGGACCCGCAACGTCGAGCGAAAGGTCAGTTGGTATGTCCGACAACTTCCAAAGATACAAATTTATGAAACAAGAGTTGGTGGAAATTAAAAAGAAACAAGGGGGAAAATATATCGAGTTGGCGGATAAACATCGAGAGACGTTGAGATCGATTAGATTTGATAAAGATCTAGAGACGTTTAACAGGCCACACGACAATGTTCCACCGGAGATGTTGGAAATCACACTAGCCTGAAAACGCGAGATCGTAAAAAAATATGGATGACCATGTAGTTTCTAAATTTTTATGCTTTTATTTTTCTAGTAGGTTTAATTTTATGTAATGTTTTTTTTTTTAATTTAGTTGTTAGTTTATTTCAATGTAATCAGGGGCGCAGCATGTGAGGGGCGGGGGGGGGGGGGTCGCCCGACCCTCCGAACTTTTTGGTTAGTAGTGTTACGTATGTGTTTTTCGTATAGAAATTTTTAGGGATATACGTGTTAGACCCCCCGGTTTAAAAAAAAAAAAATATGTATATACGTGTTAGACCCCCCGGTTTTCTAAAAAAAAAAATTATGTATATACGTGTTCGACCCCTCCGGTTTTCTAAAAAATAAATTATATAACCCAAATAAAATACTAAATTAGCCCAAATAAAAGAGTGTGTTATGTATTTTTATCATAAGCCCAAAATAACCAAATCAAAACTCATGGCCCATTTAAGAAATTAAACCCAATATGAAAGTAAGCCCAAATAATCAGCTGATTTCAATTGTTGGCTGTTGCTTGTTCGACCAGGGGCGCAGACAGAAGAAACAGAAGAAAAAACGCAGAGGCTGGGGGGAAAGCGATTGGCTGGGCTGCTGCTTGTTCGACTGCAGTTCGACTTCGAGACTTCAAGTTCGAGATTTCACTTGTTCAATCATCCTCAGGTATGTTAATTTTTATATTTAGGTTTGATTTAGGGCTCCAATTTATATGAATTAGGTTGAAATTAGGTGTGAGTTTTATCCCTAAACTTGTTGAATCTTTCTCTAGCTATTAGAATTTTTGAAACTTAGGTTGATTTGTTCACATTTGTTATTAGATTGCCATGGGGAAGAATAAATGCATAACCTACATTATGTAATGTTTTTTTTTTCTAATTTAATGTACTTTTATTTTGTTAAAATTATGTTTTATTTTTTTAATTAGGTAGTTTTAGAAAAAAAAAAATTAATTTACCCCATAGTATGAGGGGAAACCACCCCTTGTGATTTTTGCACAAAATAACATATTTTCAGGTGATAGACATATGGGAAGTTGTCACTTGTCATAGTTTCAGGTGATGACACATGGGAAGTTGTCATAGTTTCTCACCGAGATATTGTTGATTTAATTACCATTAGTATTTGGCAAAATCGGAATGCGATGATCTTTAAAGACAAAAGCGGTGTCGTCTATAAGCAGATCGAAGATATAAAAGAGGAGTCATACCAATGAATGAGGCAGAGAACAAAGGTGCAAATAACATCTTAGGAGGAGTGGAGATTTTTTTCATGGTGTAAATAAGTATCAAAGATGTTTTCCTTTTAAATGTAATTGGTTATGAAACATTGTACAATGGTTGCCGTAGCTTCTTGCTATAGGGACAAGGTATTTTCCTGGTTGATAATAAAGTTCCGTTTGCTATTAAAAAAAATTACCATTGTTTATATTTATTGATCCGGAACATTATTATGGGATTTTGGCTAATTTTGGTGACTAAAAAATTTATTGGACATTTGAATTTTGAAATATGACATCGGTAAAAAAGATTGGGTCCGCTGCTAAGGCTATAGGGTGTACTCATGATCCTCATGACCACCATGACCCTCCATGTTAGTGTCATGTAACTCACCTCTAATCCATCATAAAAAACCACTATCCTAAGAGTGTGATCATGACCCAAACCACTAGCCCCTTATTTATTTTAATTTAGCTTTGTCTAAAGAAAAAGAAAATGATTTGTTGAAAAATGTAAAGGAGGACCATGGTTGCCATGGTTTAATCCATGCAAACCATAGTGGATCAATCAAGGGAGTGGTATAGCCTTCCATTCATGTTCCTAGATGACAAATTATGGCCCAATCATAACTCCACACCCTATAGCCTAACTATATAATGCCTATATACAAAGAAATATTCCATGCATTTGGAAAGCATAAATCATAAATATTCCATGCATTTGGAAAATATAAATCATAAACCATCATTAAAATAAATAATAATTATTTATCTATTTACAGACAAGAAAGGAAAAGGTTATCAACAGTAACAAGTTTTTAAAGTATTTCACAAAAGTTACTCAATGTTTCTTTTTTCTTTAAACTTAGTCAACTTTTTTTTTTAAATTTAAGGGAGACAAATGAAATATACATGAATCTTGATTACTGATTAATAAGTGATTATTTTTCTTCAAATAACTTGCTTGATATAGGAGGTAACAATAAAGAGGAAAATTTATTAAATAACAACCAAGTTTTATCATTGTGAAATTTAAACCAAATTAGAAAAATTAAATTACCAAAAACTAAATAAGATTCATATATGGTTCATTACCCCACTTAACTTCAGCATCTGTAGAAACAAATTACATAGAATTAGAACAATAAATGAAAGTTGAATAATTTCAGAAAGAAACAAAAAGACCTTGGAGAGTTTGAGTTTGTGTGGTTTTATTTAAACACTTAAGAGAACTTGGTTAGTATTATGAAAAGTTACCTTTTAAGAGGTAGTATATTTTATTTCTTGTTACTTGAAGAAACTATTTAGTATGATTCTAGTCTATGAGGTCATACGTAATGGTTAATGCACCTTAAGGAACATTTTTGGCCACATCAATGTTGTAACGCCCTTTAAAAATATGTGCAATTGTTAACCCCCTTTTAATGCCCTCATTCCATCATTACTTTTCAATTTTGTTATTCTCATTGGGCATTATGCTAGAAATACCTCTTCCTCTTTATGCCTATATAAAGCCGACCGCGGGGGAGGGGGGGGGGGGGGGTATTGGGGACTGTTGATGCAACAAATAAGAGACCAAGGATGGTAGCTATGCTGGTTAGGCAAAAGGGTTGAAGGGTTCAACTTTGCCTAACGCAGGTCGTGGGGTCCCCCCCACGTTTGCAAGACGTGGAAGGAGGTTCACTAGTTTATTGTTGTTGTTTGCTGAATATCCTTCTCTGAAGTATACTCAGATTCGGATATGGGAGCAAACGAAATGTGTGTGTTGGATGTGAAAGTGAGTGACTTGCATAAAGCAAATACTCAATGTGAATGACCAGAGTTTAAGGAAACAGGCCTGGCCAAGAATGTCCCAACTTAGTTAATGAAGTGTCGATTATATAGAAGACATCTCCCAAAGAGGCATTCATTTGACTAGTGTCCTTGCTTGCAGCGAGGGGCTTACCCTTTCGGGGGTTAAAGCCTTTTGACCCCTGGATAATAGTGTGTGCTCTACAGACCTGCATTGCTTTTGCGGCTGTGGGTTGGTGAAGCAATCCCTGGATGTGACTGGCTACTGTTTCCGTATTGCTTTTCCCCTCTTCACAGCTTTTTAACCCTTGAACCATTTAACCCTTTGAGCATTTACGTATTTAGTCATTTTATTTAATCTTGGGCTACCCCCGTCATCAGGGACATTATCAAGCTACTTTACGCCCCTATAATTAAACTCCTGGTCTAGTTACTTATTTTTTCATGTAATTTTGAGTATCAATCAAATACCTAAAATACTAGAACACCCTTAAACAACTCATGATAATTTTGAAACTTAAATAACTTTAAATCATAAGCATATTTTAGTGATCGACATTTGTGATTTGACTAAGTTAATATTTACAGAAAAGCAAAATTGTAGTTCGAAGGACAAGGCATATAGTTTGACAAAGAGTCCGTTTTGTTAAAACTTTGTCAAAGCTATTTAATGAGATTGTTCTCAAGTTTAATTGTACGTGTTTTCATGATTCGTTTCTCAAATAAGAAGAGACCCCTACTGAAGTTAATAATGTCCAGGGAGGATAACGTAATGGAAATAGTAAAGAACTAGGTGGGTTGAATTGGCCGACTTGGATTACCCAAACAATTCTAAACACATAGGCTATATACCTATACAATCATTGGGCTGTAGCACATAGGTATGGCAGTGATGGTGACAAACAGTGGATCTAGAAAACTTTCATAGGGGTAACGTCTTAAAAGAAAGGGGTAACGAAATCGAAAAAACATTAAAAAAATGTCAAATTTTACACTACCGCCGGAGCGACAAGGGGTAGCGGAGGCTACCCCTTCTCATATGGTACATCTGCCCCTGGTGACAAACTCATTGAGGGGGGTTCGATCCTGAGCCATACCCCGGTTTTCATCCGGTTGTTACTTCAGCGAGGAAACTCGTGTGGAGGCAGTACGGTTTTCAGGGAACGTCTTAACCAAGTCTGACCAACCCAGCACGGACCCGGTTAAGACAACGTAAGTCTGGGCAGATCTTGGCTAGGACCGCCGAGTCTGACCAACCCAGCACGGACCCGGTTAAGACAACGTAAGTTTGGGCAGATCTTGGCTAGGACCGCCGATTAGGCGGTGTGACAATGGGTCACTCATAAAGAAAGTCACCGTTTAAAAAAAAATACCTATACACCTTTTATATCAAGAAAAAAAAAGTTAACAGATAGAATATGAACCAAAAAGGGCTTTGATCTAATGGTATAAAGGTGTGTCAAATAAGGTTTTTTTTTTCTTCAGATGTCGAGAGTTTGCACCTCATGACAAACAATTGTGTGCAAGTGGAATTCTCTCGCGCTTCGGGGCGGGCTTTCGGTCATTGTGGGTTCGGTTCATTACAGTATCAGTATGATACTGACACTCAGCATAGCAATCAACACCGACACGTGTTTACATCGATTGAAAAGCAAAAGTAACAAAACCCTACCAGTATCGGTGTTATTCAGTCAACATCGGTTCAGTTTGTTACGATACCACCATACCGATATCGTACAGGAACTCGTGTATAATTAAAGTAGTTTACATGAATGTTTAAAGAGAAAATAAAAACTAAATAGAATATCAAAACCTCTACGGCTGTAATTAATTGCATATCCAAGTTTGACTTGCATTTTTCTTGAACCAAAGGGTTTGAGTCTATGGCAAAACGATGTTTTTTAAAATGTTCAAACATTTCGAGGGTTTGAGTCCTATGACAAACAACAATCTAATACTAATACTAAGGGGTTGTTCGTTTAGTTCTTAATGAGGTTCTTAATGGTTAAGACCTGTTACTAGTCAAGCACTTAATAGTTCAGACTGTTTGTTTCACGAGCAGATGTCTGAATGGTTCAGACATTTGCCTCTGAATGGTTAAGTATTATACCGAGTCTGAATGATTAAGACCTCTAATATGAATTGGTTAGATATTTGCCTCTGAACGGTTAGACATTATACTGTCTCTTAATGGTTCAGACCTTTTATCGGTTCAGCATTTACTGGTTCAGTACTTAACCATTCAGAAGTTGCCAAATATCCCCTAATAAAAGAGTCTACTTAATGCCACATGACATTCTCATACTAATAAAAGAGTCTACATAATGTCACATGACATTATTCTCTCATTCAATTTACTAATATTATTACGGGTTAGGATATAATAGGAAGTTTATTTGGGTAGGAAGCATAGCAAATAATCTTGACCATCCATTTATTTAATCAAAGGCTAAGATTAAATGAGTGAAATTGAAGAAAAAAAGGAGGCGTGCGGGTTTGTTTAGGGGCATTCTAGTCAATCCAAGGCAATAGTTTCTCTCTCATCCAATTCCCTCCTCCCCATTTTTAAACGTTAATAACTCTTTCATACGACATTATTTTTTTATAAAAATTGCACAAAAAAAATGAGCGTTTTTTTATCTTTAAAACGAGTATACTATTGCTATATTTTCGAAAACCCAGTTGCGTAAAACGCAATGGAAAAAACCCAGTGACGTAAAACGCAATGGAAAAAAAACCTAAAAATTGACATTTTTCTAAAACCCAATGCACAAAAAAACACAATGAAATGTCTTATTTCTAAAACGCAATAGCCAGAAATCACAAAAGAAAGTGTACTTTCTAAAACGCAATGCACTGAAAACACATAAAAATGTGTTTTACCTAAAACGCAATGCACCAAAAACACAAAGAAATGTCTTATTTCTAAATCGCAATGGCCAGAAAACATTTAAAATGTCTGTTTTCTAAAACGCAATGGACTGAAAACACATAAAAATGTGTTTTACCTAAAACGCAATGCACAAAAAACACAAAGAAATGTCTTATTTATAAAACGCAATGGCCAGAAAACACTTAAAAATGTCTCATTTCTAAAACGCAATGGCCTAAAAAAACAAAAGAAAGTGTTCTCTATAAAACGCAATGGACTGAAAACACCTAAAAATGTGTTTTACGTAAAACGCAATGACTAAAAACACTTCAAAAATGTGTTTTTCTAAAACGCAATGGCCAGAAAACACATAAAAATGTCTTAGTTCTAAAACGCAATGGCATAAAAACACCAAAGAAAGTGTTCTCTCTAAAACGCATTGAACCAGGACAATTTATAGAAAATTAAAAACTGTAAATTTACAGAGGCAAAAACTGTCTACGAATGCAGTTTTCCAGAGGCAAATTTACAGAAAATTAAATTTTCTCATGCATTTTTATTAAGGCAATTTAATCGAAAAAAAATGCTCTACCCCTTGGACCCTGCTACCAGGGGCGCTGCCCCCGGACCCCCGCCAAGATCGTAAAACGCAATGACTAAATCAAAAACCCAGATCGTAAAAATGAAATTAAAGAATTTCTTACATGGATCGATGCCGATTTCTTCAACGATTGATGAAATTTGAATGATAGAAACACTTATCAGCGATCGAATCGAACGGATCGAGTGATTATCTTCAAAATCACGGGAAAAAACGAGATTTTGAATGAAATTAAACTGGGTTTTCTTCAAAAAAAGCTGAAGAACACGTTGATCGGGTGTTTGAATCATTGATTGATGATGAAAATCACACTATAATGTAGTGATTATTGAGATAGTAAGTGAAGAAAATGTTGAAGATGGTGGGTTTTGAAAATGGTGGGTTTTGAAGTTACCGGGGAGAAGAAGGAAGAAGAAATGATAGGATTGACTAAAATACCCTTTCTTTTTATTTTAAATTTTGCCACATGTCGTAATTCTATTACCTCCTATCCTTCCTAGCCAAAATAAACTTCCTATTAATTGAGTTAATTGCTCGGAGAGTCCCTGTGGTTTTCCATATTTTCACGTTTAGTCCCCACCTTTTTAAAATAGCATGTTTCTTCCATGTGGTTTGATCGTTTGTTACTTGGATAGTCCCTGGATTGGATGACAGTTAGTTTGGTTAGTTAATTTTGTATGAAATGTCATAACTACCCTTTAAGTGGGCCCACCATTTTTATTAAATATAAAATAACCTACCCTACCCTACCCCACCCCACCCCATCCTACCCATATCCTCCTCTCCCTCTTCACACAACAGTCGACCATCACCTACATTCATCCCCCCTGCAAATAAAAATTACTCCTACAACAAAAATTCTTCACACCAATCCCAAAAGTTCTTCACAGAAATTAAATCTCATAAGATTAAACCAATCCCCCCACCCATCATCCCGATGAAGACTGCTACACACCACCACCGGACGACAATGTTTCATTTGTGTGGAATCGTACTGGATGGCGAAATCGTACCGGGTTATGGGTTTGGACGGAGGTGGTATGGGTTTGGACGGAGGTGGTATGGGTTTGGATGGAGTGATGTGGTTGGATGATGACGGGGTGGCGATGTATGGGTTTAGACGGTGGTGAGCGTTCGGGTGAACATCGTTTGTCAGATAAATGAATTGGGGTGGTGTAAATGATGGTGCCGGAGGAGGAAGAGAGGAAGTTGGAGTTGAGGGCACGCCGGCAGCGGCGGTACGACGGTGACGATTGCAGAGGAGGGTGAGGTTTTGGAGAGGGAATGGTGTGAATTGGAAGGAGATGATTCGTGGGTGTGCGGTCGATGTGTGGGGTATGGAGTTGAGTGTGAGAATTCTTAATAAAAATCAGATGTTTTGTTGAGTTCATGGTGGGTGAACAGTGAAGAAAGGAAGGGAGGTTGGGGGAATGGTGGAGGTGTTGCGGGGGGGAAGACGGTGGCTAGGGTTGGGTTTAAGATATTTATTAATTTGTTTTTTAAATGTGGGGCCCACGAGTTTAATTAATTTTTTATTGTTTTAATTTTTATTTTCAATAGTAAGGGTATTTTGGTAATTTTATACACACTTAACTGAATAACTTAACGCCCATCCAATGTAGGGACTATCCGAGTAACAAACGATCAAACCACAGGGAGCAAACATGTTATTTTGAAAAGGTGGGGACTAAATGTGAAAAATGACAAACCACAGGGACTATCCGAGCAATTAACTCTTATTAATTAATACAAACATTGAAAAATTACTTAACTTAATACTAATAAATGTTTTATTGTCTACTTAGATATTGGTCATTTACTTTTGAATTATCTAAAATATATAATTAGTTATTAGTAACAATTCTACTTATAATAAACAATTTCAAATAATGTTAATGTAACAACGCATTCTTATTCTTTAAAAGAATTTTTTTACTATATGTTTACAGCATCTATTAAATAAATTATTATTTTATATTATAATAATAATGGTAAAGAATATGTTAATCCGGTACTTTAAAACCGGTTTACTCCCATGCTTTAAAAACACTTTTAATGTTATTAGACTCGTGTAATACACAGGTTTAAAAATAGAATATCTTCATAATAATTTTGATGCAAGTCTATACTCACCGGATGTCATAAATGGAGTTATATTGATCGAAAGAATAGTTTATGCAATGGAACTCTACTACAGGTCCTATCACTAGGTGATCAGGTAATTGAGGCACTCATATTATCCGGAAGCAATACTGGCACTCGAATGTTTATCCCTAGATTTAGTCTAATATTGCCAAACAGAAGGATTACGTTTAAATTGAAAAGAAGTCAGTTTCCTCTCGTCTTATGTTTTGCCATGACGATAAATAAAAGTACAAGACAATTTCTATGTAAAGTTGGTTTGTTTTTAAAAGAATCGGTTTTTACACATGACCAACTCTTGCGTCATCTATGAAAAAAAATCCACTTATATAAATTTATAAAGACAACATAAAATTAAATAAGTTATAATTTTATATCCTTAAACCCGTGTAGTACACGAGTCTAATAATCTAGTATATAAAATATAGAAATAGATTAGATTAATAAAAAAAAAGGAATTGAATAGAATATGAAGAACCTACACGGCTATAATTCTTATATCTTACATTTTCAAAGTACTTGAACAGTACTTTCTTTTATTGGTCAATTTCTTTTGTTTTAATTATACTTTAAAGTAAATTGTATGGTGCTCACTAAATTAAATGTTTTTAGTTTTTTTTTTTTATGGTTTTTTCAACATGTAGATATAAAATATCGTGGAGTATTTTTATATACAGTTATACCGTTTACCTTTTTTTTGTTATTTTGAATAAGATAATATAAAATTCTGAATACAATATTGTAACATGTTTATTTTCATCTACGATTTGATAAATCTTTTAATCAAATGGGATTCTTTTTGTTCTTTGACGTGACGAACTGAAAAAAAATTGTTCGAACTATATCGGTACTGGTATTGTATTCGTTTTTTTATGTTTTCTCGACGTGGCATTATAAAAGTGATTGAAAATAAAGTTGTGTGGCAATAGAGTATTTTTAGTACTGTATGCTATAGCAAGTGTCGGTGACCAAATTGATGTCCTGCTTGAAAAACGTAGCTACCAGTATCGATATTTGTTAGATTGTTTTCGATCGATGTAAAACACGTGTCGATATTCCTTTGGGTGTATTTCTTTTGGTTGCTATAAGAACCGAGCCGATACTTTAAGGAATTGTGCCGATATCGACCGAAATCCCGTCGCGAAGCGCGGGAAATCCCACTAGTTAATTACATATACAAGTTTGACTTGCATTTTTCTTGTTTATTAAATAAAGGAGAATGACATTAAATAAAGCGTACTCGACCGAAATTTGATTAAAAAACAATGTAATCAATGAACCCTAGGGCTTGGAAACGACACCCTAGCGTTCAATTGGTAGAGCCATGTGGGAGTTTCGTTGAAAAAATTATTGTTACCTTAATGATATGCTAATGAAAGTTATTTTGGATTTGCATGGCTGATAGAAAGTAGAATAGAAACCAATCATCAATAAAAATCTATAATTAGTGGTACGATGATCATAGGTAGTAAGTTACGAGTAATCAACAACGTCTTGGTTTATCAATGACAATAGATCATAAATAGTAATTGTGGTCAACGTCAGCTTGCTGATCAGTGATAATTGGTCGTCACTAGTAAGTCATTGTTGATCCATAATAACTAGGATTAGTAGCAACTTGATCCACCAGTAATAACTAAGCAATATGGACTATGAGTAGTAAAAAGCCGGGATATTAACAATAACTAAGTTACTAACCTACAGCTAATAACTACAAGCAATAGCAACTATGAGTACTAAGAGCTTCAGCATCAGGAACTAAGTTATTGTGGATGGTGTTCCTGTTGAAGGTTATCCTGTTGGTGTAGCTTAACGTGAGCTGGAATGTATATAAAAAGTGTATATTTTTAGCTAATATATACACTGGTTCAAGTTTTAATATTTAGAAAACACAATAAGATACTATCACTCCAGATTTCACATTGGGCTAATGCAACCATTGTTGGCGTAATATGGTGATGGTAAGATACCGAGGTCGTCTAATGATACAAATACTTTTAATGCCAAGTTGTCATCAACGTCTAGTCAATCCAAAAGTGAAGGTTAAGTTTGTGGCTCATAAAAATAAAATAAAAAGATAGATTTGTAACCAATGATAAGAAAAGGGGTGTTTGGGGTATTTGTTACCTCTTGATGCTTCGTTAACTTAAAGTTACCATAGATCACAAGAGCTCGTTTTTTGAGGTGAGAAGTTGTATTCCATTAATGCCATAAATTTGTGGAGTTCTTTTTTAGGAACCTTCCCACACTCGACCATATTGGTTTGAATCAGCAAGGAAACACCTCGTAAGGTTGGATCAAATCACAAGGATATTGCTAAATCAGCAGGGAACTATATACCATTGTGTTTTAGTATTAAATAAGAAAATACCATAAGGGGTTTACACGACCCATCACTATGGACCTCTTGGTTTGTGTTATCTTCCAATATAAACCAAGTCCCCGGCGTCTTGATCTTATTTCAACATTTTGGCAAGCCTTTCCCAAACCAAATGTCCCATACTAAAACCTTTAACCCCCTTTCGAGGCATCAACATGTTTGACTCTACATAGACATAGAAAACATTAATGTTCTGTGTTAGCGGAAACAGTAGATTACTGGTTTATTTTTTAGGATTTGGGAAACTCACTTTTCAATATGTACTAAGTACTTAAAGTCATTAACACACACACACACACACACACACACACACCCCTCTTGTTGATCCATAGCTTGTTTTAGTTAACTCCCGGTTTGCTCCCCCAAGCACCCAAAAGAATCTTAGCCAAGCATCACCATCAAGATAGTTTTCACCAAACTTGAAAATTTTATATTAATCATCACAAGATTGATTACACTTAATGATTATTCTTACTAATCTTAATGATTACAATGATTAGAGAAAGTGGGTAGGAGAAAAGTGTATTGTAGGAGAAGAGGAAATAATTGAGAAAATTTTTGGGGAGGCTCGGACATTTATTCATAGCTGCTGGAGGCAAGGCACGACTCGTGCCTAGCCATTTTAATCAGATCAATTGCTAGGAGCAAGGCACACGGCGTGTTTCTCAGACACAACTAAATTAAGTCATGTCCTGAAAATCAAAAATAAAAATAAACTAAATTAAGTCTATTTCTAGAACAGTTTTCATCATGAATACTTTTAATAAAAATATTGTACTACACAATGATTCAATATGCATGCATGAACTACTATTTGTTTGAGAGTTGATTAACTAGCAAATTACGAAAATACGAGGTTGTAAACAATGGGAGAGAACAATGGTTCCTCCGGATTTCAGATTCAAATTAAATTCGGTTTGTGTTGAATTGTTTACAATTACAAAGACGTAACTGTATAATCTGATTTAACTGATTGTGATAAAAGAGGACTAAGTACTCTGATTGATTAACAACGAGAGGTTATCACACGATTATCAATTGAATATTACCAAACCCAATCCCTATCTAATATATCCCAATTACTAGAACTCTCGGGAATTGAAAGAATCAAAACTAGGTTTTAAGCAAAATCAATCGTTTACAAATCAACCAAATCAAATCAACCGGTAACAAGCATCGAATGCTTAGATTACCGGATTTAACAACGTTTCAAACACATAACCTAGTTCTAACACCTCGCAAAATCATGTCCAATATGATAAAGACACGTGTCATGAACTTTAAACGTGTAACAAATTGATTACGAGGGACTAAAGTTGACAAACGAAGGAAGTATGTGTGTGGAAGGATCCAAAATATAGTCATTTGAAAATTTTGCCTTTCAACGACCCTACACGACGCTTATACCCTTAGACGAATAAATTATGAAGTATACGAAGCCTTTTGTGGAAGAAAGTGAAAGTTTACAAGACGCGAGGGTTAAATGTGTCAACATATTGAATTAATACCTCTGAGTGACCTTTTAATGAACCTGGAGCTTCGTAACGATTAATTATACTCCCAAGAACAAGTGACGAAAATTTCACAAGGTTTCGATGTCGTTGGAGATAAATACGTTAACTTTCGTGATTTAAGGGTTAAAAGCGTCAACAAGGCAAAGCTTGTGTTTTCGGTTATTGTTTAACGAAACCGGACCTAACGATGTTTGGTTATACTCTAAGGATCATAAAAATATAAATTATATGGGTTAAATGTGCTTGAAATGAAAGATATTGCGTTTTAAAAGGTCCAGGGGGTGAAATGGTCAAGTTTGAAACTTGTTGAGCTGGTTACCACCATGGTAGCGTCGCGCCACAGCTAACTCCTTCTGCCGTCGCGCGACGCGACGACGTTATCTGACCAACAAACATGCTCAGGTGCAGGTTCTGCACTCTTCTTCTCCAATACAGCCATGCACTCACATTAAAACGAAACTATGGACTGTTGCTGGTATTGTAAAACCTCCTAAACACTTGTATGCCTCAGATTATACCTGGGAACACCTGTATCAATCTTAGAACCATCCAAAGGGCAGATTTGGAGCTCATAACTGGCACATCAAAAATTCTCATACTCTCAAGCTTTGGAGCTTTCAAACTCATTCTCCGGAGCATCCTACCTTGGAAGGAAGCTCTCTTAGTCTAAATTTTCATGCTAAGGACTCTTATTAGGAGCCCAGTAAAAGCTACTTGTACTTGCTGATTTGATATACGGCTGAGAATAAAATTACATTTTGGCTCAGGTAAATACTTTTAACTTATTTCCGATATACGGGCTTGGGATACGGTATTATAATAATACCGCTTGGTCGGGTATGAAATCATTTAATCGGATTGTGATTAACAAATTGCATAACCCGTTTTAATCTGTCTTGTTTGATGCAATGCCTTTGGGGGTTAATGACTGTGTCCTGGATATCCTCGGCTCATTCATTTGAAATGGCCACGGCTTAAGCACGGGGTGTAGGCATACACCTGACAGTTGCGTATGTATAAACGGTATCTCACTCGTGAGGAAACTCCTTGTGGGCCTATACTTGTGGTGTGTCTACTAATCTTATACCGACTCTTCTATTCCGGTTCTGAATGGAAGACAAACATATAAATCTGTATACAAGATTATTTTTAAATAATTGTCCCAAGTTATAAAAGATTTTATGCCTTGTGCACCCAAACGAATTTTTATAATGCTTTTCAAAAGAGTCAGTTAATTGTATTTACCAGTGTAAACTGACGTATTTTTCAAAAAGACTAAGTGTAGGTACTACGCGTAATGGGCTGGAGACTCCTGAGTATTAAATAAAGAGTCTTGCAAGCTTTTAATACTTAAAATCTGTTGAACAATATTTCTTTCTGTTTTAGATCCGCCTGTGGACCCACTTACAACCGTTGTGTAATATTTTATTATACTTTCAATTCGGTTTGTATTATTACTTTAGACTTCCGACGTGCATTAAACTGTGATTAATTGTCTATGATGATATCAACTACGTCACGGTACTCCCCACCGGTAATACGTGGAAATATCGGGGTGTGACACTAGTTCACTTACAAGAATCCTCCACCCGAAGGAAACCATAGAAAAAATTAGCTGCTTATGTTGGTTGACTGATCTCCGCAGGCTTGAAATACGGTTGAATAAATCATCATCAATCTTATTATTATAATAAAAATAATAATGAAAGATAGTGGGAATTCTCCTTCCCAATGTCGTCCAAACTTTCAATGTGAAAAGCCTCAAGTCAGCCGATGTGATGATGATGTTTTGTCTTTTTTTTTTGAAAGGTAAATTTTATTAACACACCAGCTACCTCAAACCGAGGCAACCCAAACCACTACAAACGTTAAATATTTACAAATTTACACCAGTCATTCCAAGTCGTTACAATACCTTTGTTCCAAGTTTTGAACCATAAAAAACCCAGTTTCTTCACTTCGCCACAAATGTACTCGAACTTTACCTCTTTATTCTTGAATCTCGCTTCGTTCCTCATTCTCCAGATTGACCAACAGCCGATTCTAATAAGACCTTTAATAGCTTCCATCTTCATTCCGACAAGACCCACATGCTTGTGAATTTCTAGAAGATCCCTGAAGGTAAACACCACCAAAGGTTGGCACTTGCACCAATTCCCTATCCAAGACCAAAGCATAGAACCAAAAATAGCACGTCGTGAACAAATGCTCCACAGTCTCATCTCCTTCGCCGCACAGCCCACACACCAAGCTACCGACCTCAATATTACGTTTAAACAAGGCGTCGGCGGTGGCAATCCTATTCATTTCCGCCCGCCATATGAACACATTACATTTCTTCGGGATCCACTTCCATCTATTTGGAACGAAAACATTCGTCTGGCTTCTACATTTGTCAAGAATAAACCTGCCCGACTTAACCGTATATTCCTCCTCTTTCTCACCTTCATGCCCCAACCAATACCATTTGTCTCGGTCAAGATTTAGATTGACATGAAGCAACATCGAGCACATAACGACCAGATCGTTAACTTCAACTTCCGAAGCAATTGGCCTTTTCCATCTCCAAATTAAATTGCCACCATCGAGCCGGTTTCCCAACACGTTACTTACCTTACAGTCTTTTACCTCCTCCAACTTGGAAAGATTGGGAAAAACCTCACATAAAGGTTTATTCCCCAGCCAATTATCTGTCCAAAAGGCTGTATTTTCGCCATTACCCACCGAAACTTTGAACTTGTACCTTAGAACAGTTTGTTGCCAACCGGTTTGTTGATCACCTGAACGATGTTAAACCACACACCACCGAGCGACCTTTTAGCCGGTATGAAGTTTCCATTAACTCTGTTACAATGCAGGGCTTCAATAACTTTACACCACAACTTACTCTTGTTGGTGAGGAACCTCTCCAACCCCACTTGGATAAAACAGCAGAGTTGACATTTTTTAATTTGCTTAAGCCTAACCCGCCATTCTTCACCGGGAGCGTCACCCTATCCCAAGCCACCCAATTTAATTTCTTAATGGAACTTTCACCATACCAAAGAAAGTTCCTCATCTTCGCTTCTAAATCTTTTATAACTTTCACCGGCGCTCTATACAAGGAAAAATAGTAGTTCGGAAGACATTCAAGAACCGCCTTAATTAACGTAATTCTTCCTCCATTGGACAGCAAACCCGCCTTCCACTTAGCCAACCTCGAGTCAAAAATATCGTACACTGATTTCCAATTTATAATTCTGTTCATGTTAGCCCCGACCGTAAGCCCCAGATATTTATACGGGAAAGTTCCTTCCTGACAACCCACAATATCCGCCATACTAGAAACAGTATTTTGCTGAACTCCAATGGCAAAAAGATTGGATTTATTAATGTTTATCTTCAGCCCCGAACAAATGAAGAAAACCCGGAGAATACGCACTATATTCTTAATATTATCAGGCGACCAATTCCCGAGAATAATGGCATCGTCGGCATAAAGCAAATGAGAGACACACAGACCATTCGGGACTTGAATACCAGTAAAAACATTTAAACTTCCTGCTTTATCAATCATGCAGGACAACATTTCCATGACCATAAGGAATAGGAAAGGGGAGATCAGATCACCTTGGCGAAGGCCCTTATGACATTGAAATTCAAAAGTAGGCGATCCGTTGACCAGCACCGAAGATCTAGCCGACTCCAAAATGCCTTTAATCCACGAACACCACCTGCCCGGAAACCCCATCTGACACATCGTAGAAATTAAGAAGTTCCATTTTACATTATCATAAGCTTTCTCGAAGTCAATCTTCACGAAGAAAGCCTTTAACTTATTCTTTTTCCCCCAGTTCATAATCTCGTTTAATAAAAGAGGACCATCTAGGATAAAGTTACCTTTGATGAATGCCGACTGAGACTTCGAGATAACAGAACCGATAACCTTCCTGAGGCGGTTGGCGAGCACTTTTGAGATGACTTTGCTGATAACACCAATGAGATTTATTGGGCGATATCCATTAAGCTCTGTAGGTTCCTTAGATTTTGGAACAAGAGTAATAAAGGAACTACCACAACCAATGCTAATCGAACCATTATCGAAGAATTCGTCCATGATGTCTTTAAAATTCTTTTCGAACAACTCCCAAAAACTCTTAATAAATTTCAAATTGAGGTCGTCTGGCCCGGGGGCCTTATCATCACCACAATCGTTTACCGCTTCCTTAATTTCCGCCAAGGAGAAAGAGCTAATTAGAGAGTCCTTTTCCTCCTAATTTAATTTCTTAATGTTATCACACGTGATAGTAGGCCTGTGTTGGTGCCCTTTAGTGAACCGGTTCCTAAAAAACCTCATAACCTCACATTTGATCTTATTCGGCTTCAAAACCCAACTACCATTAATATTTAACCCCGGAATCTGATTATTAGCCCGCCTTATGTTGACATGAGAGTGAAAGAACTTAGTATTCTCGTCGCCATCAAGCGCCCATTTCGTTCTCGACTTTTGCCTCATATCTTCACACTTATTCAATTCATGGTTCAGAATCACTTTTTTATTCTCCATAAACTCCCATTCCTCCACTTCATTTAGCTCCCGTTCCTCCATAATTTTCTCCAAAACCTCCAACTCTTCTTCTGCCTTAAAAGCGAGATCTTCTTCTTTTTCCACACAAACCGATCTCCACTCCTTTAAAGCATTTCTAATAGCAGCGAATTTTTTCATTAATCTGATGTCGGCACTTTCACTTCCGGCCTCGTGCAGCTCCACAGCTTTCAAAACCGTTTCCTTGAACCCATTTTTTCCAAACCAAGAGTTATAAATTCTAAACGGCTTGGCCCCAAAGTTCTTTTTGTTGTTTGTGAGTAGCAGCGGGAAATGGTTCGAATGGGAGAAGGATAGACCTCTTAAACAAGCTTCTGGCTAGGAATTGAAGAAATTTGGGCAGACTAGGAACCGGTCAATCTTGCTAAGCTTCCTTCCGTTATCACGAACACAAGTGAATTTTCTGCCTCTTAGCTCGTACTCCAACAGATTACAGTCATAAATGAATTTGTTGAAGTTCCTAGCACACGTCTTGAAACTAGAGTTTTTGCGTTCATCTTGACTTTGCACCGCGTTAAAATCACCAGCAATCACCTACTTCTCATCGACCCCAATCCTGACCTCTCTGATTTTATTCCAAAGATTCAACTTATCCGGAGTTTTTTTGGGGGGCACAGACGTTAACAATGTTTAACTTTTCCTGGGATCCTCTAATTACTCCACTGATCAGCAGGAAGTTCCTATCTTTCACAATACTAGAAGCCTTAAAAATCCCACTGTACCAAATACAGAGAAGACCCCCAGACAAACGAGACGCGTCCACACTTTCAACACAATAATCTTTATTTCCCCAAATCTTTGAAAAATTAAATTTTGACAGATCCACTTGTTTTGTCTCTCGAATCAACATAAAATCAACCTTATTTTTAAATTTCAAATCCTTAATCCAATTTTCCTTCACAGGACCCCCAATACCTCTAACATTGATAGAAAGAAAATTCATTTACTCACCACATTAATGCCTTCATCCGCCATAATCTCCTGCACCAATTTATTGTGACCAGCAAGATTAACTCCGACCATATTCCCAATACGAAACGTCTCCTCGAACTCATCTGGGATCACATCGCCGGAATGCCTTCTATCCTATGTATTGTTCACTAGAATATCCCCTTCCGAGCTAACACTTCCATCGCTCATAGGCTTAGCCTCCGAATTAAGATTAATGCCAATATCGCCTTCGTGTGACCTAACGTCCCTATTACCAGACTTAGTGCTGATAGAGTGTATCTCAACCTGGGCCGAAAACACATAGTTCTCAAATGGCCTGTCCATTTCCAGTCTAGAACGCTTATTGGGCCTATAAATACTTGTTGGGCTTGAACTAGGATTGGGCTTCTTATGTTTATCTATTAAAATGTTAAAAGGTTTTTTTTTCACCACCTGTGAAATAACCTCGGGCCCCACCTTATCCTTACCACCTACTGGACCTTGGGAATAGAACATACGGTTTACAGCAGTTGGTCCCCCACCATCATTACCCTTGGAAACAACTTCCGCCTCATTCTCTCTATGCGTGCATGGGAACACTCCTACACCTTCCTGACTCTTCAACTCTCCATGCACCACCAACGGACTCTGGGACCCTTCATCTTCTCCGACCACCGGCACCGGCCTGGTTACCTCCACCAAGCACTCCGGGACCCAGTCACTTTGTTCCTCCGATATCCAGACCTTGTATTTCCTACCTTTCCAGCTGAGAATTGAAGTGTCCTTAATGAGTTCACCATGCTCCACCAGGACACCTACCCGATTTACCCAAAGATCTCTGACTTCAGGAGACAACAGAGAAGCATGAACAACTTTCCCGTAAGCTTCGGCCAGATTATTGAAAACTTTGTTTTCAGCCAAATGCACCGGGACCCCATCAAACTTTATCCACGCAATTCTCTCATACGGTAAGGATTGACCTTCCCACATGTCTAAGGACGAGAACAAATCCTTCCACACATTGTGGTTGTTGATGAACTCCACCGCTTCATAATCCTCCGGGAAGACAACTAGAACATACAAACCTCCAACATAATACACCTTGGCAGAAGGAAAACTGACGTGAGGTCGAGGTCTCAATCAAATTTAATCCAGTTACAACTAATTAGCTAGTGGTAAGTGGGTATCGAACACAGGAAGTTTGTGGAATATGTGTTATTTAAATATGTATCTAAGTGAACTAAATTTAAACTAATTGCGAGAAAAAAATAAATTCAAGAGTTGGGTTGATTGTTTGATTTTAAAAATAAGACTACTATTCTAATTGCAAAATGAGAATTTGGTTTGTAAATAGTAGAGGAACAAATGACCATCCTAAGTCTCCCGTTTAATTTGACATTCATGTTAAAATTCACTAGAAAGAACCACATAGACATGGTTCGTGTGTTGTTACTTGTTGTGATGAAAGGGAACTAAGTACTCGGATTAGAAGAATGCGAGGTTGTTACCCGATAACCAATTAATCAATACCCAATCCTAATCCCGCCCATGATATCTCGATTGCCAACGGCACCAAGAACGTATGGTTTAGACTTAGATTAACATACAAATTAACAATTTACGAACAAGCAAACAACACACCATAATAAACAAACAAAAGTTGCAAGTCTATTATTCTAGAAATAAGAATCAAAACACAAATGTCTTAGACAAACCTTCAACCTAGGATGATCACTATAAGTTTAGCCACTCATGACTTGGACAATCATCATCACATACACATCAATGTTCATAGGAATTAAAAACACTAACAAGATGTTTAGAAATTGTTTCAAGCTCTCAAGAACACCAAAAATTCGCCTCTAGACTCCTGGTAACTGAATGGGAATGATTGGACATCAAGATACATCATAAAAAGTCATTAAAACGGGCAGTTACAGGTTTCACGCAGCACGGCGCCGTAACCTACGGCACCCGCCGTAGGCTACGGTGGAAATCAAAAAACTACGGCACCCTTAAACGGGGCTACGGCGGACCAGAAAACACAGTGAGTGCCGTAACCTACGGCCAGAGCCGTAGACTACGGCCGCGCCGGGTTTTGTTTTCTTGTTTTCTTCATAATTTTCTCGTTTCAACTCCGTTTTCTTCGCCGTTTTCGCCTACGTTCTCATAATTTCGTCCTATAGAGATGTTATCTTCTTAATTCTTCATTTTCGAAATTTTAATTTTTTCATTTATTCTCCGTCTTTCAATCTCCAATCCAGTCGCGTCTATTCGAAGCTTTATTTCCACACTTTTAAGACCCAAATGTACCTGAAACACAAGCAATCGTAGTTATCTAATTCAAGATAAATACATGGGTAAATGCGGGATTAAATTATACTTTATAACCATTAAGGGTTATCCAACGGACTACCCGTCACATCCCCACACTTAACCGTTGCTTGCCCCCAAGCAACTCGTCCAAAACAACTAATAACTTCTCAAGCGATCAACATGAATCAAGCAAATAAATGTCCTCATTTTATTAACTTTTTCTCAAACCCGCTGTCACACCTCAACCGATGGCGGAAACATCGGGGCGTGGCACTGAGCGAAACAGATTGTCTAGAAGTTTCCATAACAACTATAATTACCAATTATTTAAAGCATCACGTCCCATACCATGACATAAAAAGTAACATAATTATTACAGACAAGATCTAGTCAAATTGTTCTATTCCGACAACTCAGATTTCAAATACAGATAATTCGTTTATTTATTTCTAGACCTTTCCTAGCCTCGATTTCACAGCAAGCCAAGCATCTAAACATCTTAAGCACCTACCACATACGTTAAAGTAAAAGTCAATACACATAGTGTAAAGGTGAGCATACAAGTTTGATAGATATAATAGAGTTCAAAATCATTTACGCATAACCAGCACGTACACAGTGTAAAATGAAGCACGATAGTTATCGACATGAACCTATCGATACCAATGACTGCGGGTTGACTGCCCAAGGAAGTTCGTAATACACACTTACCACTGTGAGCCATGTAATTAATTGTCCTTAACAACCCATGAGTGAACAGGTGCTGAGTCCAAACTATAGTACTATCGTTGCTAAGACAGGTAGACATCATTCCATGTGTAAATATAACAAACAAGCATTCATTAAGTCACGTATAACATGCAGTAACGGTTTGCGTTAAAGTATTGCGTAGTGTGTTCGATGTGATTTGTATAAGTAACGTATGTAACACCCAAAAGTGCGCAAAGCAAAGAGGGTTCGAGTATACTCACAACGATGATGGATTGAAGGGAGCGCTTAGAGTGAGATTAGCCTGATCAGAATGATAGCAATAACGATAAGCGACGCGTAAAACAGTGTGAAGTTGTCGCAACCCCCGATCCCTTATCTGTCCCGGGAACGGGCGGCCACGAGCCAGTTTCGGTGGTATCGCATATTGTCTAATTTGGCAGCGGAAATTTTCATCAGGACCGTAGTTAGGAAATGTTTATCAGAGTAAAACCACCATTTATATATAAATAAACATATTGGGATGAAACCCAAGTTTTTATTACAAGCTGATTTATAGGGATAAATCCCATTTTATTTGAATTAAAACGCCTTCTTTATTTAGGTAACTTTTATAGCCACTTTTCCAAGCCTTCAGTGCTGTCCAGCTGGCTTCTAATTGGCTTTCACATTGTGTTACTTGAAACGCGTTTTAAAAACATTTGTCAGTGGAAAATACTGGTGAGTGAATCCCAATTTAATCAAGAATTATTAATTTAATTTAAACTTAACAGTATTGAGGGCGATTACAATGTTTATATCTACCCAATTACTCATTCAGTACTGTCAATCATGACTGGTGGGTCATATTACACATTGGCTAACTCTTCGTTCAATGGTAACGTTACTCACATTTTGTATACAAAACCCCAACATACCGGCAGTAATCGTAGAATTACAAAGACTCAATCACTGCTAAATTGCATTGTAAAATAGTTAAGGTTTTGTAAAAACTGTTTTCAAAAAGGAGATTACTCACATTGCTTTCTTAGATTTTCCGTAAGGGTTTCCTGAGAATTATCTATAATTTACACAAATGTACACGCGTTAGTATAATAACCCATTTTAACATTAGTAATACCCTCCCCGAGACGGCATTCCAACGACTACGTAGGGCAGAACCACGACAGCCGTTACGGAACCCTAGATCAATCGGGCAGCGTATCTAATACGTATCCAGGGGTTATAATTCTTACAACGGAGCAGAACTTCGCTATTTAGGGGGGGTATAATACCCGCTTATATTGCCTAATATTCAGATTTGAGAGAAAGAAATCGATTTTGAATGAATTCTAAATGAAACCCGATGGCCTTCTTATATAATTGCAGAGTCTGGTCCTCTCGCGGCCCGCGTAACACAAGCACAGGGCCTACGCGGCCTGCGTTGATCCCAGGTCAACGTGTAGCTTGTCCGGATCATCAGGTAGGCTTGCCGTGTGTTAGGCCACGTGGCCGCACCAGGCTGCGCCACCTTTTAAGTTCACGCGGCCCGCGTGAAGGTTGGGCTTAGGCTTACGCGGCCCACCTCAAGCCCAAACTTTCAATTTTTAATTAAATTTAATAGTATTTAGGGTATTCGGGGCCTGTTTTCTCGTATGGGGTGTATTTTGGGACATATTGGGATATTTTAAAATATATTAGGGTATTGGAAATAATTCAAGGGTGTCGGTCTATTGAGGATTGTTACATCCTCCCCACCTTGTTTTAGAGCTCGTCCTCGAGATCTACTGGAACAAGTGTGGATACTTCCGTTGCATTTCAGATTCAAGCTCCCATGTATACTCAGGTCCTCTTTTGGAATCCCACTTTACTTTGACCAAAACTAGTCTCTTATGCTTGAGGTTCTTGACTTTCTTGTCTTCAATTTGTAGAGGCCTTTCTATAAACTTGACTTGTTCATTTACCTCTATGTCCTTAAGAGGTACCATTAGCGATTCATCAGCTAGGCATTTCTTGAGATTAGATATATGAAACACATCATGTATTCCTGCCATTTCCTCTGGCAGTTGTAGCTGATAAGCTACAGGTCCTATTTTTCTAATAATCTCAAAAGGTCCAATATATATGGGACTTAGCTTTCCCCGTTTGATGAATCTTACCACTCCTTTCCAAGGAGAGACCTTTAATAATACTTTATCTCCTACTTGAAATTCCAATGGTTGCTCTTTTGTCGATCGCGTGCTGCTTTCAGTCGTTCCTTGACTTGAATAATCTTGTCGGTGGTTTCTTGCACTATCTCAGGTCCAGATAGTTGCTTTTCCCCAATTTCTGCCCAACAGACTGGGGTTCGGCACTTTCGTCCACAAAGTGCTTCGAATGGTGCAGCATTGATACTTGTGTGATAACTATTATTATAAGAAAATTCTATTAAAGGTAAGTGATCGTCCCAATTACCTCCGAAATCAATTACACAAGCTCTAAGCATGTCTTCCATTGTTTGAATTGTTCTTTCGCTTTGTCCGTCTGTTTGAGGATGATAAGCTGAGCTTAGATTTAACTTGGTTCCCATTGCCTTTTGGAAACTTGACAAAAAATGAGAGGTAAAGCGGCTATCTCTATCAGAAACAATTGATAAATGTATTCCATGTAAAGAAACAATTTCATTTACATACAACTTAGCTAACTGTTCCATACTAAAAGTTTCTTTCATTGGTAGGAAATGAGCTGACTTGGTTAGTCTATCTACAATCACCCAGATTGTATCATTTCCTTTCTTTGTTTTGGGTAATTTAGTAACAAAATCCATTGTTATCAATTCCCATTTCCATACTGGCATTTCTAACTGTTGTAACAAACCTGAGGGTTTCTGATATTCAGCTTTAACTTGTGAACAGGTTAAACATTTAGAAACATAGGCTGCTATGTCCTTCTTCATTCCTATCCACCAGAAATTTTTCCTTAAATCCTGGTACATTTTGTCATTTCCTGGATGCATCGTATATTTAGACTTATGGGCTTCGTCTAAGATACGATGACGTAGGTTTCCTAATTTAGGTATCCATATTCTCTTTTCATGGAATCTCCAAATTCCACCGGTTCCTTGTTCTAATTCTTTTAACATACCTTTTAATTTTTCAGTATCATCCTTGATGACTGATTCTTGTGCTTTTCTTATCTGATCTTTTAAATCTACTTGTAGATTTAATTTTAAGAGAACGTACCCTTTTTGGTTTTTTCGTGATACTTTCGGCTTAAAGCATCAGCAACTACATTTGCTTTTCCTTCATGATACTGGATATCACAATCATAATCACTAAGCAATTCCATCCAGCGACTTTGTCTCATGTTCAACTCCTTTTTCCCGAAAACATATCTTAAACTCTTATGATCTGTGAATATGGTAAACTTACTACCATAAAGATAATGTCTCCAAATTTTTAAAGCAAAAATTATAGCTCCTAATTCTAAATCATGGGTTGAATAATTCTCTTCATGATTCTTAAGTTGTCTAGGTGCATAAGCTATAACCTTTTGGCGTTGCATTAATACACATCCATAACCTAACTTAGAAGCGTCACAATAGACTACAAAGTCTTCAGTTCCTTCTGGTAACACTAATATGGGTGTATTAGTTAATCTTTGCTTAAGAATTCTAAATGCTTCTTCTTGTTTTGGCCCCCATTCAAACTTAATGGATTTACAGGTTAATTTAGTTAAAGGAATGGCTATTCTAGAGAAATCTCGAATAAATCTTCTATAATAACCGGCCAATCCTAAGAAACTTCTAACCTCAGTTGGTGATTCAGGGGTTTTCCATTTAGTAATCGCCTCGATCTTTGATGGATCCACATGAATTCCTTCATGATTGACTAAGTGTCCAAGAAACTGTACTTGTTCTAACCAAAATTCGCACTTTGAAAATTTAGCGTAAAGCTTTTCCTTTCTTAATAAACTTAGAAGTGTGTGCAAATGCTTTGCATGTTCCTCTTTACTCTTAGAGTAAATTAGAATATCATCTATGAAAACAATTATGAATTTATCCAAATATGGCTTACATATTCGGTTCATCATGTCCATAAATGCGGCTGGGGCATTGGTTAAACCAAATGGCATGACAGTAAATTCATAATGACCATACCTTGTTCTGAATGCAGTTTTAGGAATATCCTCTTCCTGTACCTTTAATTGATGATATCCTGACCTTAAATCGATTTTAGAGAAAAATCGAGCTCCTTGCAATTGATCAAATAGGTCATCGATTCTTGGTAATGGGTACCGATTCTTAATCGTGACTTTGTTCAATTCACGGTAGTCAATGCACATACGCATTGATCCATCCTTCTTTTTAACGAACAGTATCGGCGCTCCCCAAGGCGATGAACTTGGCTGTATAAATTCCTTTTCTAATAATTCATCTAATTGTTTCTTCAGTTCCTGCATCTCTGCTGGTGCCAAACGGTAGGGTGCTTTGGCAATCGGGGACGTTCCTGGTAGCAGGTGAATTCTGAATTCAACTTCTCTATCCAGCGGTAGTCCTGGTAATTCCTCAGGAAATACATCTGAAAACTGAGACACTACTGGGATGTCTTTTAGTTCTTTTCCTTTAGTGTTAGTGATTATAGAAATCAAATACACTATAGATCCTTTTCTTATATAACTTGCAGTTTTCATCACAGAGATGAATTTCATGAATCTAGATGGTTTATCTCCTTTAATTGTGATCTTTTCACCTTTTGGTGAATTTACTTGAATTGACTTTTGATCACATAAAATACTGGCTTTATTGGCTATTAACCAATCCATTCCTAATACAATATCAAATCCTGCCAGATTCATTGGGTAAAGGTTTGCAATAAACTTTTGATTTAAAATTTCTATTCTTGCTCCCTGCAAGATTTTAGAAATCCTAACCGTTTCTCCATTAGCTGTTTCTACTAAACATTCTTGTGGTAGTTTATTTAATGACTGATTGAGAAGTTTGCAAAATGAAGTATTAATAAAACTTTAGTTTGCACCAGAGTCAAATAATACTTTAGCAAAAACATCATTAACTAAAAACGTACCAGCTATCACGTCTGGAATCATCTTAGCTTCATCTGCAGTTAGAACAAATGCTCTAGCATTTTTAGTGTTCTTATTGTTCACAGCTGGAGCCAATTTTGGACAGTTTGGCTTGATATGACCTTGTTCCCCACAATTGTAGCATACTCTATTGTTGGCTTTTCTTCTGCAGTCTTCTTCCTTGTGACCTGATATTTTGCAGAAATTGCAATATATAGAGCATTTTCCCAAATGCTTCCTTTTGCAATGCTTGCAATAAGGTGCAGGGGTAGAACCCATATTCCTACGGTTGTAATTCCCAGAACGGAATTCTTGGGTAAGTCTTTGGGCTAGGTTTTTCCTCTGGTCTTCTTCTCTGGTACGGACTAGTTCATCAGTCAAGGTGTTTGCTAGTTCTACAGCTTCTTCTATGGTTTGAGGTCTAGCTGCCTTGACTACATGTCTAATCTCTCCAATTAATCCCCAGATGTAACGGGAGATTAATACCGGTTCTGGTGATGCAAGGGTTGGTACTATTCTAGCATATTCAAAGAATAACTTGGTGTACCCCTTACTATCCACTCCATTCATCCTAAGATTTAGGAATTTGTTTGCTATTTGTTCTTTTTCATTAGGATGGCAGAATTTCCTTTCTATCATATTTTTAAATTTCCTCCCATTCCATGTTGTATACCCTATCACTTCCTCTTGACTGGTGGATAGTGTTCCACCATTCTAAGGCTGAGTTTTTAAATAGATTGGAAGCAAACATTATCTTGTCCTCTTCCGCACATTTACTTATTTTCAGAACAGCCTCAGTCTTTTCTATCCAGCGTAGAGCTGCAATAGGTTCTTCATTGCCCGAGAATTCTATCGGTTTACAGGACCAGAATTCTTTGTAAGAACAACCGTAAGACACGGTTCTTCTTCTTTTGGGAATGGGCACTTGAAGTACCGGGCCGTTGTTCACGCTGTGTTCTGGTTCAATTGGTCGCTTACTGCTATGTTTACTTTTATTATTCGCTTCCTGAACTGTTTGAAGAATAAATGGCATTGCATCTATAATTTCTTATGCCACTATGTGTTGGATAGCACTATTATCCACTTGGTTTCCATTGTTATTGACGCTCGGATTCTCATTAACCAATTTAATGTTGCTCTGGTTATCGTTATTCAGATTTCCTTGATTTCCTTCGTCGGCCATCTGAATTTTAAACATTTACCCCATATTAATATCACAAAATAACATTTAATATAGTCAATCACATGACACGCAATTTAGCCAAAAGCGTCGATCATTGCGACTTTACTCTATTTTCATATATTATGCGTCTATTACACACCAGTACTGAAATAAAAATTACAATACCGACTGAAGTAAAATTATACTAATAATAGTAGGCATCCGTACACACATATTTTATTATTTATTTTATTATATTATTATTATTATTATTATTACCATCTCCACCATCACATCTACGGATATGGATTCATCCAGAAATCCATATTGCACTCGTCGTACTTCCAGACGAGTCGCTCTCCCACCTGTCGCATTCTCTCACTACTCTCTAAAATTTCCTCACCAAATGTCCTAAGTTCTTGTACGTTTTCTGCACTCATTGGGGGTGCAGGTTCTAGGACTGGGTTCGGAATCTGGGGTGCGGGTTCCTGATATGGGGTGTAGGTGCCTGAAATCGGTAAGGATCTTCTAAAATTTCCCTAATGTATTCATCGTGGAAATAGGGATCTAAAGGATCCAAACCTAGGTAGGCTCCTACGTTCTGCATGGGTGTGTCTTCATGTATCGGGTAGCGTTGCACATAGTCCCTAACGTCATCCCACCAGGGATCGTAATTTGGGTCTAGGGGGTTTGGTGCTGGTACCCTAGGTATTTCCTCCGGGTTGAAATCATGCATCTCTACTTGGTTTTCAGGGTTTTCTATCTCCATGGGTTGATCAGGGATTGGTGGTTGTGGTTGGGGTGCTATTATTTGCTCCAGATTAAGGTCAGCTGCAGTGGTTGCTAAGATGTGAATATTGGCTATACCCCTATTTATCATATCCTGGGCATAGGCATCTGTCTCTCTCTTGGCTGCTGCTAGTACTCTCTGGTCTTGTAACTTTTTCATACGTTTTCTACGCTCGTGTGCCCCTCTACTGAACCATCCCCTCTTTTTATGAGGAAATGGCTCTTCTGACTGAGCCTTAAACACAAAGATTCCTTCTTCCGTATCAGCAGAGTACCCCGAGAGGGCAGGCTGAGAAGAGGAGGTTCCTTCGCTTCTAGGCGAACCAGACAATTGACGGTACGCGTCAGACGGTCTTTGGTCGCTCATACTGTAAACTAACAAATAGTCAAATAACACATAACAATAAATACAGTTATGCACGTATTCCCATAATTTATTTCCTAACACATTAAATTTTGATGTCAGTGGAACACTTCTGTGGCTGAATCAGTGGCTTAGCTCTGATTCCACGGCTGTTCGATCAGACGGCAATCCGATTGGCGAGGCTTCTCAGGTTGAGAACAAGTTCACAGCAGGATGGTCACTCGGTCGGATGGCTATCCGATCGGGTGGCAATCAGCACGTACTGAACATGTTGAAAATTGTTTAAGTGTTGAAGTCAAACATCACATGGTCGGGTGGTAATCCGATCGAATGGCAATCCGATCGGGTGACAATCCGTTCAATGTTCAAAACCTCAAATGTTGAAATAAGAGTTAAGTGTGGGACCCAAGGTGCAGTCCGATCGGGTGGCAGTCCGGTCGGACGGCAATCCGATCGGACGACAATCCGATCGGATGACAATCCGTCCTAGTCGACCTGATCATCTTCTTCCTTGGTTGTTTTGACAGTTTTCTAGAGACTTTTTGATGACGTGCTAAACAACAGAAACCTCGACAAGACTTAGTGACCCGATCGGACAGGAACCACCCTAGTTCGACCACATAACTGTTCGAGACGGTGTTTCATGTTTAACCCGAAATCAGTGTTCTCATGGATAGAATCCAGATCTTGAACCAACACATCAACAAGAAGGAGTAGAAGATTAGAACAAGCTCCGATTCTATCGGTTTTGAGTGCATTGAGTGTAAAAGAGTTGAAAGAAAGCTTAAAAACCATCTTTCAATCCTTTTCACCATGAATATGTTCAGATCTATGAAAGATCTTTGTTTATTCATGTGGAAATCCTTCAGATCTAAGTTGTTCTTGGTGGATTGAAGCCAAAACATGAAGTTCTTATGAACACCATGATGACATCATCCTTGAACACCTCAAATGTAGTGATTTCACGGTTAAAAGTTAAGATTCAAAAGATAGAAATGTGTAGGAGTGCGTGTAGATCACGAAAGTACAAGGTTTAGGTGAAAAACTTACAAGAATCGCGAGAAATCTGAAGAAATAGCGGCTGGAGCGAGTGGAGAGGGAGATAGAGCTGTCAACATCAAGTGATGTGACAAAGGAGGGTATTTATAGGGTTTCCATAAATGGAAAGGGGAGTAAGTAGCTGGTCGATCGAGTGGCAGCCCGTCCGGATGTCAGCTCAATCGAGTGGCAACTCGGTCGGGTGGCACCTAGGTCGGGTGGCAGCTCGATCGAGTGGCACTTCGATCGGGTGGCAGCTCGATCAGCTGACCACTCGATTGGAGTGATTCGCGCGACGAGTCTTGTAGGATCGTGTTATGACCCAAACAAGTCGTTCAGAGGAATTTATATCTATTTCAAAGGCGGAAACAGAGAAATAGACTTCGAAACAGCTTGCAAATCACTTTAAACACCTTGTAGATTGATATAACAGCTAGTACAATCAGAAAACACACCGGCAGCACCTCGGTATGAAATTCAAGAACTGTTACAACTGATATCGCTTGAACCCTATATATAGACAACTGATTTCGCTTGAACAGACTCAAGCGAAACCTCCACTCAAGCGAAATCTCAACTAATACACTTAAGCGAAATCTCTTGTTCAAGCGAAATCAGCTATTTCGCTTGAACCTGTCATGCCTTCTTCAAGCGAAATCCTGTTCTTTTGATCTTCGTGTCATTTGCAATGCTAGACTCGATACAAGACGAAGTCGACAGACGCATGCACCAACAGACTCCCCCTCGAATGTTGACGAGTCTTAAGTGTTGAGTCTTCAACTTCTTCAGTCTTTATCAGTCTTCAGGCTTCCAGAATCTTCAAGTATTGGAACCTGGCATTATGCTCTTTCTTCAGGTTCAGAATCGAAACCTGTCTACACCTGCACATTCTTGATCCCAGAAATAAATTTCACAAAATTTAACATTTTGACAAATTTATATGTACAAACTCCCTCTCAATATAAACCAGAATGATTTATCAATGATAATATCTGATGAACCACTTGAATATAAAAAAAATCTTTTCTCATTTAAACACAAGCTCCCCCTCACCACATACTCATCATGTCTAGCACTTGGAATTTTGAAAATTAGCTCTTCAACACCAGTTGTCGAAAATCTTTTTGAATTTTACAAAAATTTATGCTAAAACACACTCAAAATCTTTTTGTATTTTTAGAATGAAATGAAATGCAGTAAAGAAATATTTACAAACAATATTTTGTGAGTTTATGTAAGAGGGTCATATCAGTTTATGAGACAAATCACCAACACCGTTAAGCTTTAAACATTTTCAGTTCTAAACGATTCACGTAGATTGACGATATTGTTTTCCACTTAAACTCAATCTAACAACTTTCGAAAAGCTTACCGATACGTTAAGATATATTCATTATGCAATAAGTTCTTATGGTCCCCACGATCTCAGCATATCCCCTCATCATGCAATACACTAACTCAAGTAATGCCTTTAAACTTTGATCAACTGTGATTTGTGCGAAAACAAAGCAGAAAGTTTAAACATTAACAATCAGGTCGATCTTTCGATACGCAGAGAAAGTCCAATGTTTAAACAAAATAAGAAAAATAAAACAAGTTGAAGTTGTTTAGGCTTTAACCACCAGTTCGATACTCCCGTATACGCAGAGGTGATCCAAAGCTTAAACGAAACACCAAAGAAAATAACGCAGAACATTTAGGCACTAACATCCAGGTCGATACTCACGTATACGCAGAGGATGTCCAATGCTTAAACAAAATAAAGAAATAAAACAAGTTTAAATCTTTACAAAAAGAAATACACAATCACAGTGATTTTTCAGCAAAGTTGTGAAAGTTCACAAACTTAACCAGTTTTATGTCTTTCGACACTCAGCGATTACCGAGTAGGCACACAATCAAGAAGGACAAAACTAAGTACTATGCTTTCAACCGTGTTTCCCACTAGAACTAGGCTTTATCATTTAAGTTTGTATCGTTATCGCAAATCTACTAGTCTAGCTGAGCCTATCGTCACATCTTTAGTGAGACCGTTTATCACATTTTATCTTTCCATTTCTTTAGCATGCTGTGATCGTCCACTGATGTACTATCATTTCCTCTTTTATACAACAAAACTCATTTTTGCATTTTATCATGTTTTTGGCTTTTTCAAATTTTCAAATGTTTTTGGATTTTCTGAAATTTTTACTCCCCCTAAAATGCAAACACATTTTAGGAAATTTGAAAATAAACTGTACAAGTAAATTGACAACCGATATCGAATCACTTCAATTTGCCATCCACTTGGCATAAACAATCAGAACTCCCCCTGTAACACCCGTGTCACTCCAACCATCAAACAAATGCCAAACCAATGAAATATAGTATTTCATACTTGGGATTGTAAAAATATGTGTATCGTTTACACATATCAACTCTTGTTCGATTTCAAGCTTTAAATCGCTTTCTGGAGGGTTATACGCGCTCTGACGTGTAGATATAACCAGTTTAATCCAACGAACACTCCGGAATAGTGAAATAGGCTTAACATACCTTAAATAACCTTTACATAACTTATATATAAGTTTTGGAAGGTTTGGTGTGGTGAAATCAAGTTTAATCGCTTACAGGGACTAAAGTTGACAAACTGCGAAAGTATGCCAATTTGAACTGTAACAGACCTTCCGGAACATGACCATAAGTTAAACATACCACAAATATCCTTTACATAGCTTAGAAATAGGCTTTGAGGTGTTCGGTGTGCTAAAATAAACTTTTGGGTCATTCAGGGACTAAAAGTGTCAAAAAGTGCACAAGTTTGCATTTTCGCGCATAACTTACGTTCTGAATACATCCGGACATCCAAAAATTTATGTAAACACTAAAATATTTTATTTTAGTGTTCGCCATAAGAAAAATCCATTCGTCGCGTCATTTGGTTCGTTTTTCGCATTCGGGACCAGATTCGATGTATTAGCCGTTGTTTAATTCACAACCACACATTCTAAACACCATAACTTTGCAACACATGTATGGATGGAATTTAAACACCTAAACACCATAACTTTGCAACACATGTATGGATGGAATTTAAACACCTAAACACCATAACTTTGCAACACATGTATGGATGGAATTTAAACACCTAAACACCATAACTTTTCAACACATGTACGGCTTGGATTAAGACACGTTTTCCATGAAACGATCTTAACGGTTCAACGAAAACTATATATACCCATCCACCCCCATTTCTTTTTCTCACAAGAATCTTGATTTGAGAGCTCTAAGTTGAAACCATTGTTTCATACCTGAGTTCTTGAGTCGGGATTAGCATTCGGGGACCCTGGGTTAGTATTCTTTCGTTCTTTTCCTTATTTTTACTGCTTTTCGAGTCAGAAAGTCAAACTTTGTTTGACTTTCAGCGTTGACCAGTAATGGTCAATGCGAAGTTCGTTTGAACTTCGCAACGTGAGTGTAATCACGTTGGTCATAGTCCCTTGGGACTATGCCCACTGATTACCACGTTGTCTAGAGTCGTAGGGTAGGCGATCTAATAAATCGCCTATACCTTCGAACTCGACCCTTTTGGTCGATCATTAGGATCGGACCAAATACTTTAGGTGACCATAGTAGGTAGGGAATAACCTTCCGAGGTTATACCCTATGGTCACATCGTTTAAGTAGTTGTATGATAGGTAGTTTATATGCCTTAGGTAAATTACCAGAATACCCTTTTCATGTATAATTGGTAATTAAGCATATGTAACCTAAACTTTTGTCACATAACTGATTATGTAACATGTTTAGGCATATAACACTTGTCATAGGGCTAGTTAGGCGGTCCGAACGCGTTACACGCGCACGACGCGTTAAAGTAGCATAAGCTTCCTAAACGGGTCGTAATGGGTCGATAAGACTTAGGTTAAGTTTCATTTAGTATGTAGGCTTTGTTAAACCATATCACACGAGTCTCTACACTCGTTTGGTTTACGAACCCTCATGCTACCCGATCTTCCGATTTAGGTCCGGATTAATTATGTAGTTACCTATATTAGGTGCCGTTTGATTTCCGTGATCTCTAGCATTGCTTGGTGGTTATCCTAGGACTTCTGAGCAATCTCAAGTGAGTACATAGACCCCTCTTTTACTGTTTTCCAAACTGTTTTGGGGTGGAACACATGTGCTTACTTGTTACTTTCATGCTTTCCTGTTTTCAAATCATATACATGCTATGTTCGTTAGTACATTATAGTACATGATTTCATTACATTTCATGCTAGGTGTGCTATTGTGTGCATTACTTAGTACATTGTTTTACATTGCCTTTCTGTTGCATATGCTTATCCAGCGTATGAACACATTATACTACATTTTGAACCGTTGTAATCATTTGACTATGTGATCCGTTGATATCTGTGAACCGTTTGTATTTGTAACCGTAGAACCATGTGAACCGTTTGTAACCGTTGAACCATGTGAACCGTTTGTAACCGTTGAACCATGTGAACCGTTTGTAACTATTGAACCGTTTGTATCCATTACATGATTTACATTAGACATGAACATTACTTTGGTGGTTTGGTTTGATTAAGTGATTAAGTAACGATGCGTGTGTAATATGATACAAACATGGTGGATACGCCGCTGGTACTTCCTATATATAAGTGTTTGTATGGTATTACATATCGTAGCGTTATTTGAATCATTTCAGTTTGATACATATAACATTTTATACAAATAACATACTTTTCACAATACATTGTTTTACAATCAACTTATCTTATACAAACTCATTTTACATGGTTATTCATTTAACCATACATTATTTATACATATCATATGATCTTATCGATTTTCAAATGATTTACAAAACAAAGCAAATAACAAGGTTCATGACTAAACATTTTCTCAAACAAAAGTCATGAAACCTATTTTCACAAAACCTATGTATCTCACCGGCATTTTTATGCTGACGTACCATATTTTCACATGTGTTTTTCAGGAGCTGTTGCATAAGATGATCAAGATACACATAGGCAGACTTGGGCTTTAGTGACAATAAAAGATGCAAGACTAGTTAATTATGTTGTTTTTCTTTGTTTGTTAAGACATTGTAACACCTTTAATCAATCAAACGAAACTTCAATTGCCATGGATTTGAAACAATTAATTCTGTTACAACACTCCCCGACGTTTCCGCCACGTTTTGTATGTTCTACGTGGTCGGGGTGTGACAGAAAAGATGGTATCAGAGCCAATGGTTATAGGGAATTAGGTTATTAGTAATGCTTTGACCTAGTCTATAACTTTCTAGGACCCTAACGCGAGTTTGCTTGCGTTTAGTCATAAAACAATACTGTCACCTATCCTTAGGTGACGACCACAACAAGAACATAAATTTCAAAACCGCTTTGAAAACTAATCATCTGTTCTAGGATGATTTATTACAAGGTTTTGAACCCTCTGTTATATGGTTTTGAACCCCTTTGAGTTTTCAAAATCTCGTCAAAGTTTGGGTCATATAATGTGAACACGTGCAAACTGGAAGGGTGAATGCCTGTATTCTGGGTTTTCTGGCTAGGCAAGCACTTCGTATATATCTCATCAGACGCGAGACCAGTTGTGCTTACCTGGGAATTCTTGGGATGAGTGTTCACTTATAGGCGAGCATGTCTTCAGTGATACATCAATATGATCCGCTTACTTTGATTAGTCAATGTCTCATTTGTTTGCCTTTGGTAACAAACAAATGGTCGCAATCTTCATGCGTTGTCATTCTCTTTTGACTATCTTTCGCTTGTTTCCTCCTATGCCTTTCGTTATCTTCAAGATGCTTCTTCATCGCAACAACAATGTCCGAACCAGGTGCTGCAACTACCCAGCAAATAGGCGTCATACTCCAGAGGACCGATGATTTAGCAATCACCATGACTCATCTCAGGGATGAAGCCGTGTAAGGGAACCGCTCCTTGGAGAAATCAATGCAACCTTCATCATTCAAATCAAATACCCTGTTACAAATGTACCCACGGTGGACGATGGAGACATTTGGTTAACATAGTGCCGCTTTGCAATCCAAAGCAAAGCTGTTACAAATCATGCTGCTACTCAACCTTCAAACTCTGCTTCATATGTCGCTTGACATATCTGGCGCCTCAACCTCATGAACTTTCTACCTTGTGTGTCGACGTAAGCACGCCTAGTGCAAGGTGTCGAAACACCTCCCGTCACACAAACTTCAAAAAAAAAATCCATGTAGGATCTTTCTATCCTCATAATTAGATCCTTGTGGATGGGTATCATTCATCGGAGTCCTTAATTGAATTCTTTGTATGATTCAATACGTACATCACAATTCAATAAGGACAAAGCCGAATTCCTTTTAAGATTACCCTATCTTCATAGATAGATTCTTGATATGATTAAAGTGCCAAATGAAATCCACGAATTGGATTCCTGGTGTGCTTTAAGTATCCGCGTCCAAAGATAACAAATTAATGGTCAAATTAAACAACTATGTGATTTTGTGCTTATGTGTTCTCTTTAATGTTTTTGTGTGATCCAAATTCTTGTTATCCAAATCCTCGTAGAATCTTCCATATCTTTGTATAAGGGATTCATAGTAGGATATCCAAAGGTACTATCTTAAATCCTTAATGGACTTCTACGTTGTAGTTAAGTCCCTTGGATTATATTGTACCATTCCATACTTAGACCCCTGAGTGGTCTAGGTATACAGATTGATCCAAAAATCTGGTTAGGAATATCATGTGATGATATAGCTGAAAGGACTCCTGGGTGGCCTAATTTAAAAGGATCCTTTGTCGATCTATTTAAAAGGACCCTATGGTAGTCTAGTCACACTCATCACAGGTTTGATTTTCCTCCCCTTCACATTACAAAACGAACTGTGCGGACTATGCAAGGAATTACGTAATTATGGATGCATACATAATTATGGAATTTAGTGCACGGAAATCACAGCAAGTTCTATCATGTATCCAGAGTTAACCCTATTCATTTCCAATTCTGATGAAGCATCCGTTGAGGAAAAATGAACTAGCTATTCATTTTTCACTTCTGAAGAATATCCGTTGAGGAAATGAATATCCGTTGTGTAATCCTTCATTTCCTAACTCTGAGGAAATAACCGTTGAAAATGACTCCGTTAGCTCATTTTCGTTTCTGAAGATTTATCCGTTGAGGAAATGAATATCCGTTGTGTAATCCTTCATTTCCAACTCTGAGGAAATAACCGTTGAAAATGACTCCGTTAGTTCATTTTCGTTTCTGAAGATTTATCCGTTGAGGAAATGAATATCCGTTGTGAAATCCTTCATTTCCAACTCTGAGGAAATAACCGTTGAAAATGAATCCGTTAGTTCATTTTCGTTTCTGAAGATTATCCGTTGAGGAAATGAATATCCGTTGTTTAAATCCTTCATTTCCAACTCTGAGGAAATAACCGTTGAAAATGACTCCGTTAGTTCATTTTCGTTTCTGAAGATTATCCGTTGAGGAAATGAATATCCGTTGTTTAAATCCTTCATTTCCAACTCTGAGGAAATAACCGTTGAAAATGACTCCGTTAGTTCATTTTCGTTTCTGAAGATTATCCGTTGAGGAAATGAATATCCGTCGTTTAAATCCTTCATTTCCGAACCTGAGGAAACAACCGTTGAAAATGACTCCGTTAGTTCATTTTCGTTTCTGAAGATTATCCGTTGAGGAAATGAATATCCGTTTGTCTATCATTTTCATTTCCGAACCTGAGGAAACAACCGTTGAAAACGACTCCGTTAGTTCATTTTCGTTTCTGAAGATTATCCGTTGAGGAAATGAATATCCGTTTGTCTATCATTTTCATTTCCGTTTTTGAGGAAACAACCGTTGAAAATGACTCCGTTAGTTCATTTTCGTTTCTGAAGATTATCCGTTGAGGAAATGAATATCCGTTGTTTAAATCCTTCATTTCCGAACCTGAGGAAACAACCGTTGAAAATGACTCCGTTAGTTCATTTTCGTTTCTGAAGATTATCCGTTGAGGAAATGAATATCCGTTTGTCTATCATTTTCATTTCCGTTTTTGAGGAAACAACCGTTGAAAATGACTCCGTTAGTTCATTTTCGTTTCTGAAGATTTTCCGTTGAGGAAATGAATATCCGTTTGTCTATCATTTTCATTTCCGAACCTGAGGAAACAACCGTTGAAAATGACTCCGTTAGTTCATTTTCGTTTCTGAAGATTATCCGTTGAGGAAATGAATATCCGTTTGTCTATCATTTTCATTTCCGAACCTGAGGAAACAACCGTTGAAAATGACTCCGTTAGTTCATTTTCGTTTCTGAAGATTATCCGTTGAGGAAATGAATATCCGTTTGTCTATCATTTTCATTTCCGTTTCTGAGGAAGCATCTGTTGAAAATGACTCCGTTTGTTCATTTTCGTTTCTGAAGATTTTCCGTTAAGGAAATGGATCCCCGTTTGTTTATTCCTTCATTTCCGCTTCTGAAGAATACTCGTTGAGGAAATTGACTCCGTTTGTTAATTTTCGTTCTGAAGAATGTCCGTTAAGGAAATGACAGGATTATGCCTTTCATATCTCTGGTGGTTATTTGACACAAAGCCACAGTTAGACTCCTACGAATTAATTTCGGGACGAAATTTCCTAAAGTAGGGGAGACTGTAACACCCGTGTCACTCCAACCATCAAACAAATGCCAAACCAATGAAATATAGTATTTCATACTTGGGATTGTAAAAATATGTGTATCGTTTACACATATCAACTCTTGTTCGATTTCAAGCTTTAAATCGCTTTCTGGAGGGTTATACGCGCTCTGACGTGTAGATATAACCAGTTTAATCCAACGAACACTCCGGAATAGTGAAATAGGCTTAACATACCTTAAATAACCTTTACATAACTTATATATAAGTTTTGGAAGGTTTGGTGTGGTGAAATCAAGTTTAATCGCTTACAGGGACTAAAGTTGACAAACTGCGAAAGTATGCCAATTTGAACTGTAACAGACCTTCCGGAACATGACCATAAGTTAAACATACCACAAATATCCTTTACATAGCTTAGAAATAGGCTTTGAGGTGTTCGGTGTGCTAAAATAAACTTTTGGGTCATTCAGGGACTAAAAGTGTCAAAAAGTGCACAAGTTTGCATTTTCGCGCATAACTTACGTTCTGAATACATCCGGACATCCAAAAATTTATGTAAACACTAAAATATTTTATTTTAGTGTTCGCCATAAGAAAAATCCATTCGTCGCGTCATTTGGTTCGTTTTTCGCATTCGGGACCAGATTCGATGTATTAGCCGTTGTTTAATTCACAACCACACATTCTAAACACCATAACTTTGCAACACATGTATGGATGGAATTTAAACACCTAAACACCATAACTTTGCAACACATGTATGGATGGAATTTAAACACCTAAACACCATAACTTTGCAACACATGTATGGATGGAATTTAAACACCTAAACACCATAACTTTTCAACACATGTACGGCTTGGATTAAGACACGTTTTCCATGAAACGATCTTAACGGTTCAACGAAAACTATATATACCCATCCACCCCCATTGCTTTTTCTCACAAGAATCTTGATTTGAGAGCTCTAAGTTGAAACCATTGTTTCATACCTGAGTTCTTGAGTCGGGATTAGCATTCGGGGACCCTGGGTTAGTATTCTTTCGTTCTTTTCCTTATTTTTACTGCTTTTCGAGTCAGAAAGTCAAACTTTGTTTGACTTTCAGCGTTGACCAGTAATGGTCAATGCGAAGTTCGTTTGAACTTCGCAACGTGAGTGTAATCACGTTGGTCATAGTCCCTTGGGACTATGCCCACTGATTACCACGTTGTCTAGAGTCGTAGGGTAGGCGATCTAATAAATCGCCTATACCTTCGAACTCGACCCTTTTGGTCGATCATTAGGATCGGACCAAATACTTTAGGTGACCATAGTAGGTAGGGAATAACCTTCCGAGGTTATACCCTATGGTCACATCGTTTAAGTAGTTGTATGATAGGTAGTTTATATGCCTTAGGTAAATTACCAGAATACCCTTTTCATGTATAATTGGTAATTAAGCATATGTAACCTAAACTTTTGTCACATAACTGATTATGTAACATGTTTAGGCATATAACACTTGTCATAGGGCTAGTTAGGCGGTCCGAACGCGTTACACGCGCACGACGCGTTAAAGTAGCATAAGCTTCCTA
The DNA here is from genome assembly GCA_030545235.1 of Helianthus tuberosus. NCBI lineage: Eukaryota > Viridiplantae > Streptophyta > Magnoliopsida > Asterales > Asteraceae > Helianthus > Helianthus tuberosus. The sequence continues at coordinate 42,505,198 of CM060373.1, read as the reverse complement.
AACGGGTCGTAATGGGTCGATAAGACTTAGGTTAAGTTTCATTTAGTATGTAGGCTTTGTTAAACCATATCACACGAGTCTCTACACTCGTTTGGTTTACGAACCCTCATGCTACCCGATCTTCCGATTTAGGTCCGGATTAATTATGTAGTTACCTATATTAGGTGCCGTTTGATTTCCGTGATCTCTAGCATTGCTTGGTGGTTATCCTAGGACTTCTGAGCAATCTCAAGTGAGTACATAGACCCCTCTTTTACTGTTTTCCAAACTGTTTTGGGGTGGAACACATGTGCTTACTTGTTACTTTCATGCTTTCCTGTTTTCAAATCATATACATGCTATGTTCGTTAGTACATTATAGTACATGATTTCATTACATTTCATGCTAGGTGTGCTATTGTGTGCATTACTTAGTACATTGTTTTACATTGCCTTTCTGTTGCATATGCTTATCCAGCGTATGAACACATTATACTACATTTTGAACCGTTGTAATCATTTGACTATGTGATCCGTTGATATCTGTGAACCGTTTGTATTTGTAACCGTAGAACCATGTGAACCGTTTGTAACCGTTGAACCATGTGAACCGTTTGTAACCGTTGAACCATGTGAACCGTTTGTAACTATTGAACCGTTTGTATCCATTACATGATTTACATTAGACATGAACATTACTTTGGTGGTTTGGTTTGATTAAGTGATTAAGTAACGATGCGTGTGTAATATGATACAAACATGGTGGATACGCCGCTGGTACTTCCTATATATAAGTGTTTGTATGGTATTACATATCGTAGCGTTATTTGAATCATTTCAGTTTGATACATATAACATTTTATACAAATAACATACTTTTCACAATACATTGTTTTACAATCAACTTATCTTATACAAACTCATTTTACATGGTTATTCATTTAACCATACATTATTTATACATATCATATGATCTTATCGATTTTCAAATGATTTACAAAACAAAGCAAATAACAAGGTTCATGACTAAACATTTTCTCAAACAAAAGTCATGAAACCTATTTTCACAAAACCTATGTATCTCACCGGCATTTTTATGCTGACGTACCATATTTTCACATGTGTTTTTCAGGAGCTGTTGCATAAGATGATCAAGATACACATAGGCAGACTTGGGCTTTAGTGACAATAAAAGATGCAAGACTAGTTAATTATGTTGTTTTTCTTTGTTTGTTAAGACATTGTAACACCTTTAATCAATCAAACGAAACTTCAATTGCCATGGATTTGAAACAATTAATTCTGTTACAACACTCCCCGACGTTTCCGCCACGTTTTGTATGTTCTACGTGGTCGGGGTGTGACACCCCCTTACAACAAACTATTTTCTCATTATGATTTCAAAACACTTAAGTTTGTTTTAACCAAAATGATTTTTCCGGAAAATAAGTTTGTTTTTACTACTTGTAGGTTAGGGTTCATCATCTTGTTCATTCAACCACTTGTATGAGGATTTCATCAAGTTCAAACTAATGACCTTGACGAATCACTTGTAAACTTATCACCTGTACCACATGTAGGAATAAAACATCTACACAATTCATTTTACCAACAAAAATGCCGATTTTCCTGCTTCACACTTACCATCCTGGAAGCTCCGGCAAGTCACAACCTGTAAAATTTAAACAATTTTAAAATCTTTCACAAAATCTATTTTAATATGAATGATGCCGATTCCTGATCCGCGATTACAAACTTGGGATCTCCGGCAAGTCAGGTTTTTCAATGAAAGAAAATGTCAACCCAAGCTTGACCAGCCTTGGGTGATTCCAATTCCTCTTTAGTTGGAGTGTAAGTTGCTTTCTTTGTAGCATAAAAATATTTGACCCCTTTAACTTTACCCTCAACCATTTTTCCAAAAATCTTCTTCACATTCCCATTAAAAGCTTTCTTAACATCAAATTCATTCTTCTCAGAATAAAATTGATTCGAGATCTCAACTTTACCAACCTTTGATTTAAAACTCTCAGTCCGCAATGGTTGAAAATGAACATCATCCAAAGGCGGAACCGAGTTTTCACCATTTTTAACAACATGTGGCTCTTCTGATTTTGTGGAATCAGATTTATTGCCAGTTTTCACATCAGATTTCTTAACAACCCACTTTTGATTGTCAAGATTCACACTTCTCCTGTAAAATCTCTTTGAACATTCACCAACTTCATATGTCGAGTTCTTAAACACTTTAAATTTCTCAGTTGGTGGTTCAGTTTTGTCAACAACAACTTCTTTAAGTTTTTCTGAGACTCTCTGTTTTGTTTTTGTTGCTTGAGGATAGTTCCATGCAATATGACCAACTTCATTGCATCTGTAACAGGTTCTAGTCTCCTTTCTTTGAAAAACTCCATTCTTCATCTTTTCAGCAAGAAACTCCGGGTTTGACTGTTTCCAGAATGAGCTCTTTGCTTCTTCTTCACAATTTATCCCTGAAACAAATTTTGTATTTGTTTTAGAAATTTTCTAATTTTTATGATTTTCAGGTGGAATAAATCCTAATCCTTTTCTTTTGAAATTACAGTTATGATTTGGCTTCTTTTGAAAACCAGAACCAGAACTGTAACTTTTTTTCTTGTTCATTCGTTGTTGAACTCTTGAAGTGTACTTTTTAGGTTTTTCAGAAAGATTTAAATCTTTTATTTCAGAAATATTAATTTCTATTAATTTGAAAACCTTTTTAATCTTTTCAATTTGAACACTTCTTATTGGAAACTCTTTATCAAAATATAATTTGTCAGAATCATTCAAAGTATATGCAACTTCAAATGTTTCGTCATTCAAATTAGATTTTGACAACAAAAATTCTTTACTATACACCCGTTTTCCCGACGACTTTGAACTCGACGAACTTGAACTCCTGGACTCAGACATTGACTCGGACTCCTCATCCTTATCTAACACCTGATCAACCATCTTTTTTATTAACTCAGACTCATGATCCATGTCAGACGCTGTGAATGTGATGTCAATATTGTCTGGTAATATATTGGTTATCTCGGACTCCAACTTTATATTAACTGCCTTTTTTACTTGTTCCTCATTCGGTTTTCTAGACGAATACCCTTCCCGAATTGGAGGCGGACACTTGTTATAACAGACACTCTGTTTCTTACCAGTATCCTTTTTCTTCTTTGGCTGTTCGTCTTTAAACACTTCAAAACCTGCAACAGTTGGATAAATTCTGTCAATTAAGTAATCAGAACTTGTATAACTTCTTAGTAAACGTCTGATTCTTTCATTTTCTGCTTTCTCAGTTTCCAACTCTTGCTTCCATTTCGCACATTCTTCAATATAAAAATTTATCTCTTTCTGCTTCGACATCCTTGTAGCATTCATCATCTTCAAAGCATCTTCTCTTTCTGAGTTTGTCTTTTGCAAATTGTTCACTGTTTTGTTCAAAACATCATACGACTCCTTCACATTTTTAACATCAAACAACAACTTCTCTTTTAACTTTTCAAGCTCACTAAACCTTTCATCTTTATCTTCACATTGTTTGCAAGGTTCCAAACATGTAAGACAAGGTTTTGTGACTTCAACAATCTTTTCAATCTCTACAATCTTCTCTACTTCAACTATCTTCTCAACAATCTTGATTTCTTTCATTTCTTTTACATCTTTTCTCTCTTTGAGTTTCTTCAGTTTATCTGCAAAATAAAATTCAAAATTGTCAGAAGATAGATGAGTTTTTCCAACATTTATCTGTTCAATTTCTTCATCATCATCACTGCTTTCTGTTGAACTGTTTTCAGAAGAAACTGATTCTTCATCTTGACTTTTCTCATCATCAGATAACACAGCTATCCATTCTTTCATCAACTCTGGATTTTGAACTATCTGAGCAATGAAAGCTTTAAAATTGGAATCAGCTAGAATGTACTTGTCCCAGCTAAATCCTTCAGCTACTTTCTCATCATCTTGATCAATAATGCCATAATAAGCTTTCTTATTTGCATCTTCAATTATTTTCCCATGTGCAGTTTGTGAATCCTTATGTTGATGCGGTTGATTAGCAATCTGTTGATATATGGCTTTTCGATAGTAATCATTTTTTCCAAAAGGATTCTTTGCTCCACTAGTCTCCTGATTTTTGCACTCTCTTTTGAAGTGACCTTTCTCCCTGCATTTAAAACAAGTAACTTTAGATTTATCAAAACCTAAAGCTGAAAAATGAGCATCCAAAAAATCATTTCTTCCTGTAATCATTTTGAACTTTTCAGCTCTTCTCATGACACTAGCTAGACACCATTTGATGTCCATAAGCTCCAATTCCTCTGCATCTATTTGATCATAATCTTCCTTTGGTAGCATCGGATTACCAATTTTTCCGGCAATCAATCCTTCATAAGATTCCAAAGCAGTAACCAGTAATGCCATATGATTTTTAACGACTTTCTCAGAAAAATTTTGTCCATTTTGAAGATGCAATGCCACATTGCACTGAATCATATGCCCATTACCAACATTTGCACTTTGAACACTTGGAGGATTAACATTTGAAAATCCACTAGTGTTGACTGAAATTTGACTGCCTGTTCCAGATGAGTTTCCTGCACTAAACGTAGTTTGGATCTTTGGACTTGCTTCAACAGTTTGAACATTTCCTTTATAGTACAGTTTGATATCTTGTTGATGACTTGAGCTGTTCATTCTTGCAATCTTCTGCTGTTCTAGATCCTGTGCCTCAAGTTTTTCAATAAACTGTCCGATTGACAATCTACTAAATTCTCCAGAATTCTTTAAGATCATGAGATAGGTACCCCACTCTTTTTGCGGTAAAGCGTCAGCTAGCTTTTCCACCCATTCTGCTGGAGTTTTAATAATCTTCAACTGAGACATGGTACGCACAAGATGACAATATCTCTCAATTAAAGTCTTTGTAGTCTCTCCTGGCATACTCGTAAACAACTCAAACTCCTTTTTCAGCAATGATGCTTTACTCTTGAGCATTTCTGTACTTCCTTCGAATTTCTTTTTAAGTGCTTCCCAGATCGAAAATGCACTACCATCATGCTGAAGCAAAACAAATATATCCTCTTTAACTGCTTGTTGTAAAAGACTTATCATCATTTTCTCTCCTTTATAACTATCTCTCTCATTGTCTGAAAATTCCGAGATGATTTTGTCAACATTCAACGCAGACTGTGGTCTAACATACTTGGTTTCAATACTTTCCCAAGCCCTCAGATGGTTTGCCTGAACCCAATTCTCAAAATGATTCTTCCATCCATGATACTCCTCAATTCCCATAAGTTTCGGGGGTTTTTGTAATGTTCCAGTTTCGTTTTCTGCGTTCATGTTTTGAGCAATGGCAGTTGGAGTAATTAGAGATGTAGCAAACGCGTTGTAAAATTCTTCGTCAGACATTTTCAAGCGAGATTAAGTATTCAAGCGAAAACACACTTTCAAGCGAAATATCCACTCAAGCAGAATAACCAGTTTGAAGCGAAATCTCAGATTTCCCTTGAACTTTCAAGCGGAATAGCCCATTTGAAGCGGAATCAGACAATGGTGAAGCGGAATCACAGGTTTCGCTTGAAAATCTCAAGCGGAATAAAGCAATCTCAAGCGGAATCACGGTTGTTGGTTCAAGCGGAATCACTACGTAGGTCCATTTTTACCATTTTTAAGTTGAATTTTGTTCTGAAACTTTCAAGGGTTTGTTAAAACACAGTTTTACACAATATGTGAGAAAATGAGCCGATTTTAACCGTGAAAAGTTGTTAATTTTTGAAAAGAAGATGTAGAAAACAGAAATTTTAAGCTGAATCGGTAAGAACTCCTCCTCCTGAGCTCTGATACCACTTGTAGGATCGTGTTATGACCCAAACGAGTCGTTCAGAGGAATTTATATCTATTTCAAAGGCGGAAACAGAGAAATAGACTTCGAAACATCTTGCAAATCACTTTAAACACCTTGTAGATTGATATAACAGCTAGTACAATCAGAAAACGCACCGGCAGCACCTCGGTATGAAATTCAAGAACTGTTACAACTGGTATCGCTTGAACCCTATATATAGACAACTGATTTCGCTTGAACAGACTCAAGCGAAACCTCAACTCAAGCGAAATCTCAACTAATACACTTAAGCGAAATCTCTTGTTCAAGCGAAATCAGCTATTTCGCTTGAACCTGTCATGCCTTCTTCAAGCGGAATCCTGTTCTTTCGATCTTCGTGTCATTTGCAATGCTAGACTCGATACAAGACGAAGTCGACAGACGCATGCACCAACAAGTCTTGCAGTTTCGATTCGTGTGTCGAGCTTTGCGATGCGATAGTTTTACTTATCAAATTACTTTTAATCCCAACTACTATATCAACATACAAGCATCCTATTTAACTTGCGTTTAGCGTTTCGATTCGATTGCGATTTGAGTTGCGGTTACGGTTGCGTCTCGATTAATCACCACTTCATAAAACATAAATAACATGCACAAGTAACACATAAAGGGCACACACACACAAGAATCATAACCAGACGCGTAATTCGAGTTGCGAGTGCGATTGCGATAAGCGATAAAGCGATAAAACATGCGATAAACATCGATAAATAGCGATTAAACATCGGTTATTAACTAATACTCCACATAATACAACTAACGTAAAAGCATAAAAAGACTATCTACAAGTCAAAGAAGTCAAAACAGGAATTGAGCAAGGAGTGACAGATCGCAATTAGCAATCTTGTCTCCCTTTGACTTCAATCTTGACTTTGACTTTGACTTTCGAAACACGGGGTGTTACAGCCTCCCCTAGTTGAGGGAATTTCGTCCCGAAATTAGGTCGAAGCCGTAACAAACAACTGCGGGTACTTCGCCTTCATGTCGCTTTCGAGTTCCCAAGTGAACTCTGCGCCTCGTTTGCCTTCCCATCGAACCTTCACAATGGGAATGCTCGAGCATCTGAGCTGCTTGGTTTGGCGGTCCATGATCTCTACAGTCTTCTCCACGAAGTGTAGTGTTTCGTTTACTTGGAGATCTTCCAGAGGTACAAACAGATCATTTTCAGCCAGGCACTTTCTAAGGTTCGACACATGGAAAGTCGGGTGGACGTTGCTAAGTTCCTCTTATAGTTCGAGTTTGTAGGCGACTTTTCCGATCCTTTCCAGAATCTTAAAAGGTCCAACATATCGAGGCGCTAGTATCCCTTTCTTGCCGAATCTGACAACACCCTTCCAAGGTGATACCTTTAGGAGTACGTAGTTGCCAACGTCAAATTCAAGGGGCTTGCGTCGTCTATCGGCGTAACTTTTCTGACGACTCCGAGCTTTCAACAGATTGTCTCGAATTTGGTGGACTTTATCAGTCGTTTCTTGCAATAGCTCAGGACCGGTTAATTGCGAGTGCCCGATCTCGTGCCATACAATAGGCGATCGACATCCTCTTCCATACAATTCCTCAAATGGTGCCATTTGAATGCTGGAATGATAACTGTTATTGTACGAGAATTCGACTAAAGGTAAATATGCGTCCCAATTACCACCGAAATCTACGACACACGAACGGAGCATGTCTTCAAGGGTACGAATCATTCTCTCAGTCTGACCGTTGGTTTGAGGGTGGAATGCGATACTTAGATTAAGCGTAGTACCGAGAGCCGTTTGAAACATTTCCTACAGACGTGAGGTAAACCGAGCATCACGGTCAGAGATGATGTCGCGAGGCGTCGCATGTCGACAAATGATCTCATCGGTGTAGATTCGGGCTAATCTTTCTACCTTGTAGTCTTCTCGTATCGGCAGAAAATGAGCAGATTTGGTCAAATGGTCGACGACAACCCAGATACTGTCGTGACTTGATGGCGTACGTGGAAGTTTCGTTATGAAGTCCATAGCTATACTTTCCCACTTCCACATAGGGATCAGGGGTTGTTCAAGTAAGCTAGAGGGTCTTTGGTGTTCGGCCTTGACCTTCGAGCAAGTCAGACACTTTCCAACATAGAGGGCGATATCTCTCTTCATGCCTGACCACCAGTACTTGTAGCGAAGTTCCTGGTACATTTTATCGGCACCGGGATGAATAGAATATCGAGACTTGTGGGCTTCGTCCATCAAAATCTGTCGTAAATCGGTCCGCTTAGGGATCCAAATTCGGTCCAGATAATGGAATATCTCATTCGACTTATTCACAAGCTGGGCTCTAAAATGGTAGATTCTTTCCTTCTTCAAAGTGTGTTCGGTAAAACACGCATGTTGAGCTTCGCGGATGAGGGTTTCGAGGTCATATCGGGTTTGGATATTACGGGTGCTATGTAAATAACTCCGTCTGCTGAGAGCGTCGGAACGACATTTGCTTTTCCTGGGTGATAACAGATCTCACAGTAGTAATCGTTGAGAAGTTCTACCCATCGGCGTTGACGCATATTAAGTTCTTTCTGGTCGAAGATGTGTTGTAGGCTCCTATGATTGGTGAAGATCGTACACTTTGTACCGTAAAGGTAGTGTCGCCAAATCTTTAACGCAAAAACAACTGCGCCTAGCTCGAGGTCGTGGGTTGTATAGTTCTTCTCGTGGATATTGAGCTGACGAGATACGTAAGCGATAACTTTGTCCCGTTGCATGAGAACACAACCAAGACCAAGGTTTGAGGCATCACAATAGACAATAAAGTCGTCGTTTCTGTCGGGTAAAGTGAGGACGAGAGCATTGCAAAGCATGTGATTGAGGGTTTGGAAAGCAGACTCTTGTTCAGTTCCCCAAACAAAAGGTTTGGCTTTATGCGTGAGAGAGGTAAGCGGCACAGCGATTTTAGAGAACCCTTCGATAAATTGACGATAATAGCCCGCTAGTCCGAGAAAAGAACGGACTTCCGATGGGTTCTTCGGCGTAACCCAACTCTTAACTGCTTCAATCTTCGTGGGATCGACGTGAATTCCTTGACTATTGACAATGTGACCGAGGAATTGAACCTCCCCCAGCCAAAATTCGCACTTGGAGAACTTGGTATAGAGTCGATTCCCTTGGAGTTGCTCGAGAACCAAACGTAGATGTTGCGCGTGTTCGGTTTTTGTCTTGGAATAGATCAGGACATCATCGATGAACACGATGGCGAAGCGGTCGAGATAAGGTTTACACACGCGATTCATCAGATCCATAAAAACCGCAGGTGCGTTAGTTAAACCAAAAGGCATAACAACGAATTCATAATGGCCGTATCACGTTCGGAAAGCGGCTTTGGGTATATCCTCCTCTTGGATGCGTAGCTAGTGATAGCCTGAGCGTAGATCGATCTTTGAGAAACACGTAGCACCTTGTAGCTGGTCAAACAAATCATCGATGCGAGGCAGGGGATAGCGATTCTTGATAGTCAACTTATTCAATTCCTGGTAGTCGATGCACATCCTGAACGACCCATCCTTCTTTTTGACGAAAAGGACTGGGGCGCCCCATGGAGAGGTGCTCGGGCGAATGAAGCCTTTATCAAGAAATTCCTGGAGCTGACTCGAGAGTTCGCGCATTTCAGACGGAGCGAGTCGATAAGGAGCTCTGGCAATAGGGTTTGCTCCAAGAATGAGGTCGATACGAAAGTCGATATCACGACTTGGCGGTAGTCCGGGAAGATCCTCAGGAAAAAAGTTAGGAAATTCTAGAACCACTGGAACATCATTTACTCCTAGTCTACATTTCTTTTCCATCTCCGCTACTATAATGTTAGCCAAGAAAGCTCTGTATTCCTTGCGGAGATACTTGCTAGATTGGACACATGACATGAGTTTAAGACCCTTCGAAGTAGTTTCACCATAAACACATAATTCATCACCATTCGCGAGCGAGAATCGAATCATCTTATCGAAGCACACAACTTCAGCATGGTTCTCACGAAGAAAGTCTATGCCTACTATGATGTCAAAAATTCCGAGTTGCATTAGAATAAGGTCGATTGGAAAGATGTGATTGTTGAGTTCAAGTGTACAATCACGGAGAACGGAATTGACAGCGACGGTTCTTCCGGTGGCAACTTCGACATCGAACGTCGAGGGGAGATGGGAGCGCTTACGATTAAGGAGCTTCTCGAATTCAAACGACACAAAACAGTTATCGGCTCCAGTATCAAAAAACACGAAGCATATAAACCATTCATGAGAAACGTTCCATTAACCACATTGTTGTCAGCCTGGGCTTGGTGCGCATTGATGTTGAAAGTTCTGGCGTGGGCGACTTGTTGCTGTTGCTGTTGCTAAGGCTGCTACTGCTGGGGCTCTTGTTTCACAACCCTGTTCGGGCACATGTTCGCGAAGTGGTTGGGATCACCACACGTGAAGCAGACTCTGGCGTTGATCGCGGTTGCCTGAGCCGCTTGTTGGCCTTGAGGAGCTGGAAGTAGAGCTTGATGAGCAGTAGCTTGGGCTGGTGCTTGTCAGGGACCAGTACGGCAGTTGGCGGTAAAGTGGCCGTACATGTTACAATGTACACAGAATCTGCACGCAATACCCACTGGATGGTGATAAGTACATGTTGGGCAAGCAGGGTGAGGGCCATTGTATGCACGCTTTGCGGACGATGCATAGGTAACTGGTGCTGGAGCTGATCGGTGCTGAGCCGGTATGGCTTGAAGCGGGGCAGCAGTGGTAGTGACAACACAGTTCTTGTTGCTGGAGTTGCTGTTGTTGTTCTTCCTCTTGCGACTAGAGGACTTTGATGATTGAGAAGCGGTGACGGTTTCAGCGAATGGTGCGGTGGTGGCTTGGTGCAGGTTCTTGGTAGCTTTATCCCAAAATCCAGCTTTGACTCGCTTGTCGTTGATTTCAGCGGCAAGCAGGTAGGTCTCTTCGATTGTTGCTGGCTTTGAAGCATGCACAAAATCTGCAACACAATTCGGCATAGCGCGGATGTACTTCTTGATTGTCATGTCAGCAGTCTTCACTTGATCAGGACAGATAATACTGAGCTGCTTGAAGCGAGCAGTTAAAGCAGCGTTGTCACCATCCTTCTGCTTCAGATGCCAGAATTCGTCCTCCAACTTTTGGCGCTCATGGGGAGGGCATAATCTTCTAGCATAACGTTCTTCAACTCATCCCATGAAAGACCATAAGCTGCATCATTTCCGCGTTTGTTCCTCTCGGCCGTCCACCAGTCTAAGGTGCGGGACTGGAAGACGCCGGTAGCATTCAGAGTGCGGAGATTGTCAGGACATCCACTCTGACGCATGGTGACCTCGATTTAATCGAACCATTGAAACAAAGCCGTAGGGCCATCTTCGCCAGTGAATTCTTTCGGTCCGCAAGCTTTGAACTGTTTGAAGCTAAAAGCAGTGATATTCGCTAATTTACACATATTTTAGTCCCCCGTTTTACCCCTATTTTATGCGTTTTCGGCTGTAAAACCTTCATTCGGATGCTTAATCATCTACACTTTTGTTTACAGGCCTAAAACTGCATACCAGACAAGATGATAGCGAAAACGAAGACTTTCCGGACAAAACGACAAAGCTGCGAACCTTCTGTTAGAAAAACTGACCTGGGCGTGTGGAACGGTCGTGCGACCTAATGCATGACTGTGCATCTCCGACAAATGTTGATCAGCCCGGAAAAGAACGAGGGTGCGACTAGGTGTGCAAGGCATACAAGGGCCAGCCCGGTGACGAACGGACGTGCCATCTGAAGAACGACCGTGCGGATCCGATGATCAGCCAGAACCTCGGTAATGAACGACCAGTGCAGCAGCTCGTGCAACAAGAACCCGGTGATGAACGACCGTTCCATATGAAGAACGGTCGTGCGATATCGAATCTGGTCAACGATCTGATGACATCATGCAGTATGGTGCACCATACCCAATAATTGCTTAAAGTGCACGGTCGTGCCACAGGAAGAACGACCGTGCCACATCGAAAAAATATAAAAAACTTGCAGAAACATTCTGTTCGATATTCTGGAATTTTGGGAGCTTCACAGGCGATTTTACAGGCTCCGGAGGCTTTGCTTTTGACTCGGATTCAAGCCACATTGTGCCGTTTAGCTCCATTACTATCCGGATTCTTAGTCTAGTGCTTGTTTATGGTTTGGTTTTCTAATCTTTCCATGATTTTGTTAATCTTTCAAGTACTTAGATTAATGTTTATGTATTATTGTAGCCTTTGGGCAAAAACACAACAATCCCTTGCTTGATTAGAGCCATTAGTGTGTTAAGCTTTATTTGTAATGACACTTTGAAGTATTTTCTATGTTTATCTTTGATGATTAGTTTGCAACCTTGTTATTGATATTGATTTCTTGATTATAAGTAATTATGTTGGATGATTGATGCTTGGTTAGTTAAGATAGTTGAAAAATAAAGCTTAATTAATCTTGTATTAGTAAACTTTGAACTTGGTTAACTAGATTAGCTTGGTTTAAATGTGTGCATCATGATACTAGAAATGGTTAGTGATTTAATAAAATGTAATTATTGTTAATCAAGAGAGCTTGCCGTCACGTAAGGACCCTAACGGGTTAGATGGTGTCGTTATAAATTCTTGCCATGATTTGTTAGCTTAGTTAGTAGTTTAGGCCAAAATTGCTATCTTGGTGAATTATTGTGCAAGATTTGTAAAATGAACTCGGTTGTGATTTAATCTAGTTTATGCTTGACAGTTGGTGGTTCATTGTGTTTATCGATGTCGCTTTCCTTGTTTAAGTGCGGTTAGAAAACTCCTAACGGATGACTAACTTATTTTTAAGAGATTTTCATAGACATTTATCAATTGCACGTTAAAGAACAATTTTAGGTGGTTAAAGTGTGTTTATCGTTTTAGCTTTCCGAATGATTGTCATGTTAGGATTCCCGAAAGGGATACTAATTGTCTTAAATTGGAGAATTGATCGAATGCTTCTAGTGCCAAAACTGACTTAGTTGACATGCTTTGGTTGTGTATTAAGCAAGGCTATTTATCTATTATTTATTATGTTTTCATTATGTATTCGCTTACGCTTACTTTAGTTATTTAAAAACCACAAAACTTATGTTTTTACCGGTAGTTTAGTGACAAAGGTCTAGTATTATTTCTCCGCCCATTTCCTTGGATCGATACTTGGTTCTTACCGATACTTTATTACATATATGACGGGGTACACTTGCCTCTTTCGTGTGTGTTTTGATGTAAAAGTATAAATCACTTTTATAAATTTAAAACCAAATCGTGTGTAAATTCATTGCAAAATTATGTATATATACGCACACGTCAAGCAGCTTTAGGAGCTTCGGTCCTGGACTCTTCAGATGATTTGCTCACATTCTCGTATAGTTCACTCACGATCTGAGGAACCACCTTTGCTACTTGCTTAGCGACGAGAGTAGCAAGGCGTTTGTCGCTCTGTTCTTGACGAGTAACTCGTGGGTGACGGGGTCCAGATGTGGGTCCAGATTGTAGGATCGTTGTGCGACCTAAATGAGTCGTTCAGAAGAGTTTTTGCTCAATACGAGAGGCGAAAACAAATGTATTGCGGTAATTCAGCTTGCAATTCACTTTAAACTGTCTTTTTATTGATATAACAAAGATTTACAGTGAGTAGACACTTCGGCAGCAGTTTGACTCTGAAACCGGAAAGTTACAAATGAAATCTCAAGGCAGATATTTATAGGCCTGGCTATTTCGCACGGAATGGTTGTCACGAAATCTGTTTCACACGAAATGCCTATTTCGTGCGAAATGACCAATTCATTTCATACGAAATGACATGGTTCTCATTTCGTGCGAAATGCCTCTAACACACACATTTCTCATTTTCTCGTACTACGTGCCTTGATCTATCTAATACAATACAAGACTCAATACAAGTCGAAGTCGACAGAAATATGCATCAACAGACTCCCCCTTGGATGTTGACGAAGTCTTCAGTGCCGAGTCTTTCAAACTTCAGTCTTTATCAGTCTTCTCAGTCTCTCCGAAGTATCTAACATTGTAAAGCATCCTCAATCCTCTCTCTTCTCTCTATCAACTAATCTTCCCCTTGGATGTTGATCTATCATCTTCACAATCTTTGAATCTGAATCTCGAGCTTTCTAATTCTCTTGATCAGATCTCTTGATTCCTTAAGTTCATCAGCATTCATAGTACCAAGATTGTAACCTGGTTCACATAGTTCACATTCTGCTCAGGATCAGGAACCTGGCTAACCTGCACACATCTCTACCTCACAATAAATTTCACAAATTTAAAAATTTACAAATTTATATACCACTTGCAGGTATTAATCAATCAAGAAATGATTTTACAATGTTAATCTCTGATGAACCACTTGTAGAAATACCATTTTTCTTTTCAAACAATTTTTCATCTCAAACAAACTCTCCCAAACCTTTTGTCGTCATGTTTAGCACTCGGAATTTTGAAAATCAGCTCTTCAACATCTGTTGTCGAAAATCTTTTTGAATTATTCAAAATTTTATGCTAAAACACATTATTTTTGGTTTTTCTAAGATTTTCAGTGTGTAAAAACGCAATAAAGAAATATTTACAGACAATATTTTTGTGAGTTTGTGTAAGAGGATCATATCAGTTTTTGAGACAAATCACTAACACCGTTAAGCTCTAAACATTTTAAGCTCTAAACAATTCACTTAGATTGTCAGTATACTGATCCACTTAAATTTTCACACAAAATTCAACTGTTTCGAGATACGAATTTAGTGTTTTAAGCACTTAAACTTATTCGCGTGTACCACCTCAGAATATACTCCCGTATCCTGATCCCAATATTCAGTCTGACAGGTGAGTATACCTAGATGATATCTGTAAAGGGTTAAATGCGAGGGCCATGAGAGCTCAGGCTATTGCTTCCGCAAAATCAGAGAGATGATGGCTTCTACTTTAGGTGTGTTCCCTTTAGAGAATCTTTTCTTCAACAACACATGATTAACATTTTGCAATGTTTCATCATTTTTTATGCTGAGGGGGGTGCTAAATTTCAAGCAAGCGAAAAGTATTATACGGGGACTAGGCCATTGCTTCCGCAAAATCAGAAGTCCCGGGATAATTCCCCAGATATCATTAAGCATAAAGACCTAGTATCTCAGAAAGATGGGTCTTTCAAACAAGATTTCGGGGGTTACCCATATATCCGAGACATGTTCCCCACGAGATAAGTAAGTTTGATATTTAGGTTTATATCTCGACACAATCTACTAAATGTGCAAAAACCTACTGGCACATCATCAGTGAGACCGTTTATCACTTTTGACTTTCCAATTCTTTAGCGTGCTGTGATAGTTCACTGATGTACTATCATTTCCTCTTTTTACAACAAAACTCATATTTCATTTTATCATGTTTTTGACTTTTTCAAATTTTCTAATGTTTTTGGATTTTCTGAAATTTCTTACTCCCCCTAAAATTCAAAAGCATTTAAAAGAAATTTGAAAACAAACTGTACAAAATAAAGTGACAACTGTTGTGAATTGCTTCAATTCGACATCCACTTAGCATAAACAATCAGAACTCCCCCTTACAACAAACTATTTTCCCATTAAGATTTCAAAACACTTAAGTTTGTTTTAATCAAAATGGTTTTTCCGGAAAATAAGTTTTGTTGGATTTTCACAAACCACTTGTAGGTTAGGGGTTAAATTCATCACATTGTTTTTAAATCACTTAAATGAAAGGTAAATCAAATTCAACTTAATGACCTTGATTAACCACTTGTAAGTTTATCAAACAAACATTTAAAGAATGATGCCGATTCCTGCTCCACGATTAGTAACTTGGGAGCTCCGACAAGTACAGAGTTTAATCATAATAGGTTCTATCCCAGTTACCAACCTGGGATGACCCATCTTCACCTGGTCTCTTCATTTTTTTCTCATAGAATTCCATTACCCCTTTGACCTTCCCATTAACCATTTTTCCAAAAATATTTTTAACTGTGGGGTTAAAGGCTTTTTCAATATCAAATTCTTTCTTTTCAGAAAAAAATTGATTTGAAATCTCAACTTTTCCAACTTTTTGTCTAAAATTTTCAGCTCGCAATGATGGAAAATTTGCATCATCCATTGGCGGAACCGAATTTTCACCCTTTTTCTCAACCTGTGGCTCCTCTGACTTTATGGAATCAGATTCATCGCCAGAACTATCATCAGATTTTTAACAACCCACTTGTGGTTGTCAAGATTCACTTTTCTTCGGTAAAAACTTTTTGAACATTCACCAACCTCAAACTTTGAATTTTTGAAAACTTTAAATTGTTTGGTTGGTGGTTCATTCTCAACCATCTTTTCTTTCAGTTTAAGAGAAACTCCCTGTTTTGTGTGGATTGCCTTTTGACAATTCCTGGCAATATGACCAACTATTTTGCATTGAAAACAGGTTCTCATTTCCTTTTTCTGAGCAACTTCTTTCTTCATTTCTTCTTGCTTTTTAGCAAGGAATTCTTTGTTTGTTTGCTTTCTGAACAATTGCTCTTTTTCTTCTTCAGATGATGTTCCTGAAACAAAAACAGTTTTTGGTTTATAAGTTTTCTCATTTTTATGATTTTTTGGTGGAATAAAACCGAGACCTTTCCTTTTGAAATTACCGTTATGGTTTGGTTTCTTTTGAAAACCAGAACCAGAACTGTAACCCTTTTTCTTGTTTAACCTCTGTTGATCTCTTGAAGTGTACTTTTTAGGTTTTACAGAAAGATTTACATCTTTTATTTCAGAAATATTAATTTCTGTTAGTTTGAAAACCTTTTTGATCATTTCAGTTTTAACACCTCTTATTGGAAATTCTTCATCAGAATATAATTTGTCAGAATCATTCAAAGCATAAGCTACTTTGAATGTTTCATCATTCAAATTAGATTTTGATAACAAAAATTCTTTATTGTAAATCCGTTTGCCCTTTTTGACTGTTGGACTTGACGTTCCAGACTTTGACTCTGAATTTGACTCCGACTTTGAATCCTCGGTTTCATCTTTATCCAACACCTGATCGACCACTTTCTTTATTAACTCTGACTCATGATCAGTATCAGACGAAGTAAAAATGACATCAATATTGTCTGGTAAATTATCTGAAGACTCAGATTCCCACTGTAAATTTGTTGCCTTTTTGACTCTCTCCGAATTCGGATTTCTTGAAGAATATCCATTTTCTAGCGGAGGCGGACACTTTGTATAACTTGCACTATATTTCTTAGCAGAATTCTTTTCTTCAGTATCCTTTTCTTCAAACGCCTCCATGCCTTCAACGGTTGGATAAATCCTGTCAATAACATAAGAAGTACATGAGTAACTTTTTAACAACCTGTTTACCCTTTCTGTTTCAATCCTCTGGGTTTCCAATTTCTGTTCAAGCACAACACATTTCTCAATGTAATTATTGACGATTTTCTGCTTTGTCATAAAAGCTCCTTGAAGTGTCTTCATTGCAGTTGCTTGTTCACTGCTTGACTGATTGTATTGATTCATTGCTTTGTTGAGAACATCATAGGATTCTTTCAATCTGTTCATGTTATGAATCAAAGTACTGTTTTGCTTCTTCACTGTTTCACAGGTTTCACATTTAACAGGAATTTTTCTTGCATCAACTTCTGCTTCAACTGTGAAAGCTGGAACTTCTTTTACCTTTTTCTTTATCACAGGAACTTCTTCATCATCACTACTAACTTGTTTTTTTAACTTTCTTCTTTTTCTTTCGAATTTTTCCATCATCACTATCACTCTCTTCTAGCATTCTTAAGTGCTCTTTCATTCTGTTTGCATAATAATCATTATCATTATCACTGTCTTCAGCAACTCGAGCAACAAAAGCTTTAGCCAAGAATTCTTTATCTGGACAGTAATTGTCCTAGCTAAAACCTTTTGGTAATCTTTCATCATCTTGATCGATCAATTTGCTAATCAAATATGCTTTCTTTGATTCTTCAATCTCCTTCTTAGCATGAGCAGTTTGTGATTGTTGTTGATGTGGTTGTTGAGCAACTTGATGATAGATCGCTTTCCGATAGTAATCATTGCTGTTGAACGGATTTTGAGCTCCACTTGATTCGCGGTTTGTGCATTCACGCTTGAAATGCCCTTTTTCCCTGCAACGAAAACAAGTAACTTTAGATTTATCAAAACCTAAAGTAGAAACATTTGCATCACGGAAATCATCTCTTCATGTGATCTGTTTGAATTTCTCAGCTCTTCTCAACACACTTGCCATACACCACTTTATATCCATTAATTCCATTTCTTCAGCATCAATCTGATCGTAATCCTCTTTTGTCAACATTGGATTTCCGATCCTTCCTGCTACTAAACTCCCATACGACTCTAACACAGTCACTAACAAAGACATGTGACTTTTTGCAACTTCCTCTGAGTAGTTTTGATCATTTTCAAGATTTAATGCAATGTTGCATTGTAGAACTTTGCCATTCTTTGTCGTTGAAAAATTTGGATCAAATGATGGATATGAAAAAAATCCCGTTTTGCTGTTTGATCCTTGAGAAGACCCTCTAAAAGAACTTTTAGTATTGAATGCAGTTTCGATCTTTGGTGACATGTTGGTCCTATCATTGATACCTCCTTTGTAATAAAGCCCAATATCTTGTTCACCATCAAAATCCTTCATTCTAGAGATCTTCATTTGTTCCATCTCTTGAGCTTCAAGTTTTTCAATGAACTTACCCAGAGTTAGATTCCCAAAATCTTTTTTATTTCTCAACATCATAAGATACGTGCCCCAAGTTTCATGTGGCAATGCATCAGCTAATTTTTCAATCAATTCTTCATTATCTTTTGTGATGCTCACCCTCTTCATGTTAACTAACAGATTGCAATATCTTTCGATGATCTGCTTAGTGCTTTCAGTTCTCAAACCATGAAATAAATCGAACTCTTTTTTCAAAAGTGATTTTTTATTCTTGATCATTTCTTTACTTCCAACAAACTTTGATTTTAATGCTTTCCAGATTGAATATGCAGTTCCATTGTGTTGCAATAAAACCAAGATATCTTCTTTCACAGCTTGATGCAAAAACTTGTCATCATTTTTTCATCTTTGTATTTCTTTTTCTCTTCAACACTTAAATCTTTAATTGCAATAACCTCTTCATCATCATTCACCGGTCTAACATATTTTGTTTTAACACATTCCCAAGCATCCAAATAATTTGTTTGAACCCAATTTTCGAATCGTTCCTCCCAACCCTTATACTCCTCAATATTCATGAGCTTTGGCGGTTTTTGCATGGTGCCCATTTCATTTTCTAACATTGTGTTCTGTGCAATGGTAATCGGAGTAGCAAAGGCGTTGTAAAATTCTTCTTCCATGATTCGGTATCAAAATTTCACAAACTGTATCTTTCAAACGAAATGAGCCTTTATGCGAAATAGCTCTCTTCAAACGAAATACTGATTTCATGCGAAACGTTCAAACGAAATGACACCTTGGTTGCTGATTTCATACGAAATGAAATTCTGGTGTGAAGTTTCAAGCGAAATGCCCTTTTCTTGCGAAATGGAAGTAGTTCTAGGTATTTCGTGCGAAATGCGTGTGGTATTTCGTGCGAAATGAATGAAACAGATACTATTCCGTGCGAAATGTTGCTGATGTCATCAATTCGGCCATGTTTTTGTCAAATTGAACAAGTTTTGGTCTGATTTTAGATCTAATTCTTTCAAGGCTTTGTTAAAACACAATTTTGCATATAATGTGAGAAAATCAATCCATTTTATCCGTGAAAACTTGTTTAATTTTGAAAAAAGGTGTAGAAATCAGAACTTTTAGCTGAAATGGTAAGAACTCTTCCTCCTGAGCTCTGATACCACTTGTAGGATCGTTGTGCGACCTAAATGAGTCATTCAGAAGAGTTTTTGCTCAATACGAGAGGCGGAAACAAACGTATTGAGGTAATTCAGCTTGCAATTCACTTTAAACTGTCTTTTGATTGATATAACAAAGATTTACAGCGAGTAGACACTTCGGCAGCAGTTCGACTCTGAAACCGGAAAGTTACAAATGAAATCACAAGGCAGATATTTATAGTCCTGGCTATTTCGCACGGAATGGTTGTCACGAAATCAGTTTCACACGAAATGCGTATTTCGTGCGAAACGACCAATTCATTTCGTATGAAATGACATGGTTCTCATTTCGTGCGAAATGCCTCTAACACACACATTTCTCATTTTCTCGTACTATGTGCCTTGATCTATCTAATACAATACAAGACTTGATACAAGACGAAGTCGACAGACATATGCACCAACACAGATGACGACATTGTCTGCAACAGACATCGCCATAGGGCTCAGACACAACATAATCGAATCTCACCTCACACGTCTAGTACTACTAAAGCTCAGGAATACGATCACATAAACACATAGGCACTTAATCACAGATTCACATAAGCACAGAAGCACATAAGCACATAAGGCACAGAATCATAGAAGCACATAAGCACAAGAGGCAGTCAGAATACAGAAACCTATCATTCAAAGCACGTGAGTGTTTGAGAATAGCGATCTTGAATAGCATAGCGAGTAGTATATCATAAGTGAATAATATAGCAAGCAACACGGCGTAAAGTCGTTCCTCATGTAGTAGCGATTTGTTAGCGGTTTGAGGTAGAAGTGCAGTGCGAGTCGTGTGTCGATCAAAGCGAAAAGCGATAAGCGAATAAATCACCAAAATCGTAACACAAAAACAGATAAATCATATAAAGCACATAAAATCCACATAAAAATGACAAAATCGACTCTGATATTTGCCGTTCCAAAATTGAAAACACATAAAATCGGCGATTGCGAGCTTGAAATCGAAAATAGATTGTCTTAGGCTGATAGACATCGACTACCCAAAGTGGTTCGACTATTCACAAGGACTTTCAGTACGCACTTTGACCTTCGGGACTGTGCTCTCACCTCGAATTTGGGCGAATGGCACACATCCTTCCAGTTTTAGCGTGACTTCAAGTCGTTGGAGTCCGTCGAGGCTTTGGTGAGAGTTTGTAAAACAAAATAGAGATCGGAACAAGTTATCAAGGTTCGGGTTTCACCCCTGACTTAACAGCCTCGTTCCTATTTTGATAAAATAAAGGAGAAATTATGCGTCAAAGTATGGATTTCACTCCTGATTTGGGGCAATTTCTCCTGTTCGTAGATAAAATGCGGGTCGAACAAGCAATTTAGTCGAGAGTTTGCGGTTTTCACACCTAATTTCGACCTAATTGCTCGTTCATTTTTGAAAACTAGAGTGCTGTGATGGTGTAGCGTAGGCGAGAATAGCGAGAAATAGCAAGTAAGCTCGTACATAACCCCTACAGGGTGTGCACAAGTCGGTCTGTTGGTACCTAACTATAGACTAGGTTGTTTCTAAGACATCGACCCAGACTAGGTCGAGTCTTGCCTAATTCCCTATAGTTATGGCTCTGATACCAATCTGTCACACCCCAACCGATGGCGGAAACATCGGGGCGTGGCACTGAGCGAAACGAATTGTCCAGAAGTTTCCATAACAACTATAATTACCAATTATTTAAAGTATCACGTCCCATACCATGACATAAAAAGTAACATAATTATTACAGACAAGATCTAGTCAAATTGTTCTGTTCCAACAACTCAGATTTCAAATACAGACAATTCGTTTATTTGTTTCTAGACCTTTCCTAGCCTCGATTTCACAGCAAGCCAAACATCTAAACATCTTAAGCACCTGCCACATACGTTAAAGTAAAAGTCAATACATATAGTGTAAAGGTGAGCATACAAGTTTGATAAATATAATAGAGTTAAAAATCGTTTACGCATAACCAGCACGTACACAGTGTGAAATGAAGCACGTTAGTTATCGACATGAACCTATCGATACCAATGACTGCGGGTTGACTGCCCTAGGCAATTCGTAATACACACTCACCACTGTGAGCCATGTAATTAATTATCCTTAACAACCCCTGAGTGAACAGGTGCTGAGTCCAAACTATAGTACTATCGTTGCTAAGGCAGGTAGACAACATTCCATGTGTAAACATAACAAACAGGCATTCATTAAGTCACGTATAACATGCAGTAACGGTTAGCGTTAAAGTATTGCGAAGTGTGTTCGATGTGATTTGGTATAAGTAACGTATGTAACACCCAAAAGTGCGTAAAGCAAAGAGGGTTCGAGTATACTCACAGCGATGATGGATTGAAGGGAGCGCTTAGAGTGAGATTAGCCTGACCAGAATGATAGCAATAATGATAAGAGACGCGTAAAATGGTGTGAAGTGTCAGTGGATCGGACGGTAATCCGATCGGGTGGCAATCCGATCGGGTGGCCGGTCGATCGGGTGACAATCCATTCGAACAGTCATCCGATCGGATGACCATGCGAGTGGATTGTTACCTCGTTTGGGATGGATGCGTTTGTGTATGATGGCTTGTCTTTTGAAGTTTTCGTTGTAGCATTTTGAAAATAGAGAAGTATCTCTACCTTTCAGGTCGGTTGATCGAACAGCTGTTCGATCAGACGGCAATCCGATTGGCGAGGCTTCTCATGTTGAGAACAAGTTCACAGCAGGACGGTCACTCGGTCGGATGGCTATCCGATCGGGTGGCAATCCGCACGTACTGAACATGTTGAAAATTGTTTAAGTGTTGAAGTCAAACATCACATGGTCGGGTGGTAATCCGATCGAATGGCAATCCGACCGGGTGACAATCCGTTCAATGTTCAAAACCTCAAATGTTGAAACAAGAGTTAAGTGTGGGACCCAAGGTGCAGTCCGATCGGGTGGCAGTCCGGTCGGGTGGCAATCCGATCGGACGACAATCCGATCGGACGACAATCCTTCCTAGTCGACCTGATCGTCTTCTTCCTTGGTTGTTTTGACAATTTGAAGTTTTCTTGAGACTGTTTGATGACGTGCTAAACAACAGAAACCTCGTCAAGACTTAGTGACCCGATCGGACAGGAACCACCCTAGTCCGACCACATAACTGTTCGAGACGGTGTTTCATGTTTAACCCAAAATCAGTGTTCTCGTGGATAGAATCCAGATCTTGAACCAACACATCAACAAGAAGGAGTAGAAGATTAGAACAAGCTCTGATTCTATCGGTTTTGAGTGCATTGAGTGTAAAAGAGTTGAAAGAAAGCTTGAAAACCATCTTTCAATCCTTTTCACCATGAATATGTTCAGATCTATGAAAGACCTTTGTTTATTCATGTGGAAATCGTTCAGATCTAAGTTGTTCTTGGTGGATTGAAGCCAAAACATGAAGTTCTTATGAACACCATGATGACATCATCCTTGAACACCTCAAATCTAGTGATTTGAAGGTTAAAAGTTAAGATTCAAAAGATAGAAATGTGTAGGAGTGCGTGTAGATCAAGAAAGTACATGGTTTAGGTGGAAAACTTACAAGAATCGCGAGAAATCTGAAGAAATAGTGGCTGGAGCGAGTGGGGAGGGAGAGAGAGCTGTCAACATCAAGTGATGTGACAAAGGAGGGTATTTATAGGGTTTCCATAAATGGAAAGGGGAGTAAGTGGCTGGTCGATTGAGTGGCGGCCCGTCCGGGTGGCAGCTCGATCGAGTGGCAACTCGGTCGGGTGGCACCTAGGTCGAGTGGCAGCTCGATCGAATGGCACTTCGATCGGGTGGCAGCTCGATCGGCTGACCACTCGATTGGAGTGATTCGCGCGATGAGTCTTGCAGTTTCGATTCGTGTGCCGAGTGTTGCGATGTGATAGTTTTACTTATCAAATTACTTTTAATCCGAACTACTATATCAACATACAAGCATCCTATTTAACTTGCGTTTAGCGTTTCGATTCGATTGCGATTTGAGTTGCGATTGCGTCTCGATTGCGTCTCGATTAATCACCACATCATAAAACATAAATAACATGCACAAGTAACACATAAAGGGCACACACACAAGAATCATAACCAGACGTGTAATTCGAGTTGCGAGTGCGATTGCGATAAGCGATAAAGCGATAAAACATGCAATAAACATCGATAAATAGCGATTAAACATCGGTTATTAACAAATACTCCACATAATACAACTAACGTAAAAGCATAAAAAGACTATCTACAAGTCGAAGAAGTCAAAACAGGAATTGAGCAAGGAGTGACAGATCGCAATTAGCAGTCTTGTCTCCCTTTGACTTCAATCTTGACTTTGACTTTCGAAACACGGGGTGTTACACCCGCATAACAAACCCCTAACAATGACCCTCATCTCGGCGACAAATAATAACTAGCAAGGATAAGCTAGAACACACTTAAGGCAAATGGGTAGTTGAACAACAATAAACTTGTAGTTAAATCGGTCCTTCGCCTTAAAAATTTGCTAAAACATGCACATGAATAAAAGGGACTTAAAGGTTAAAACGTGGCTAGGCATATGGGTAGGAAATGAAAATATATATGAAGTAGCTAATGATTCGACCCGGTCTTTTATTACTATCTAAACAAACGTAAACATCTATATACAATACATCCCAACATTTTTTTTCTTTCCCATTGCTTTTTCTTTTTTTTTTTCTTTTTTTTACTACTACTACAATCGTTTATTCTCATTCTTTTTGCATTTTCTCTTTTTCTTGTTGTATTTTTTTTTCAACATAAACATAACATAACATAACAAACATACTAATACAAAATGCTAACACTACTAGACCGGGTCGAATACAGGTGAATTTTTGAGGAACTAGGCATGGGTTAACAAACGGTCGGCTTAAAGCTCAAAATGGCTACTAAAAGTCCAAACCCTCGCCCCTCTTGCTACCATGCTCATATATATAACTTATGAGGTCCAACCCCCCAAATCCCACACTCGCACACACCAAGACGAGGCTACCTAATTGCCCTTATCCTTTTCACATGCATATCAAGCTAAGGCCTCAAACCGCATTTAAGCACAAGTTCTAATGCACCCCCACCCATTGCCACTCTTATCAAAGAAAATATTTCTAACAATTCAAATAAGTGGCTCAAACTCTCACCAAGAAAAAAAGTATACGGGGTTGCCGGTGTGTTATGCGGTTTCAATACTATAAGTTTTCAAATTTAGATCATTTTTCGCTTGATTATAAAATTTTTCAAAAATTTCCCCCCATCCCCACACTTGGGATACATTGACCCCAATGTATGGCTTTGAAGGGAAAGATCGCTCCAAACACACCAAACTTCTTTTTTATTTTTTTAAACAAAAGCAAACAAACTAACTACCAATATATCAAAGCTAAAGAACATAACAAGACTAAGGAAAGAGTACATTGACCTGGTGAAGTTTGACATAACAGATGTTGTAGATAATCCGACTTCCTATCACCACCTTCACACAAATATCCGCACATCTTTCCCACACTTGAATGTCGCAATGGCCCAGAAACATAGAAAGATAAAAAAACAGCAAGATCAATATAAAACTCCAGGTTGCCTCCCGAGCAGCGCTAAGTTTCGAGTCTTCAGCCAGACCGTGCCACCCCTATTTATGGTGGCTTAAAGAATCGGTTCCTATCACCTCCCTCACTGTATCTTTTCATTGGTTGAAATGCATCCATCAAATGTCCATTCAGTGGATAGTCAACTACATACCTGCTCGAACCCTCATACTTCTTTTCACACCCCGGTGGTTTGTTTGTTTTTATTCTTTGATGCACACTTCTCATATGGTCACTAGGATCTCTACCCTTCTCTTCAATAGATTCATAACTACTCTCCCTAGTATGAACATCGAAGTACAACTTACGGTTCTTTTCGGTCATCGTAATAACCCCGTCTCTACAGTTGATTTGAGCATTTGCTGTATAAAGAAACGGTCGACCTAAAATTACCCTTTGTTGTGATGCCAATTCGGTAGAAACTTAATCTAAGACCAGAAAATCCACTGGATAGTCGAATTCTCCCAACCTAATTATGACATTCCTAACCACTCCTCGCGGACGCCTCCAACTCTCATCCGCCAAGCTCACCATGGTGTCTATATCTTCAAGCGGACCAAAATTATACATTTCATACAGATCACCTGGTAACACACTCATGCTGGCCCCATAGTCCAACAATGCGTGAGGGATTTTTAATTTTCCCACACGGATATGCACGATTGGTGCTCCATGTTCTTTATCATTCTCACCATCAGCGTCCTTCCCTATACCTGTATTTATTTGACATGAAGAGGTTAGAAATTTTTCATTAAATTTGGTACTAGGAACGGTGCTTACCACATTGATATTATCGTTTTTTATGTTCTTGGGATTTGTCACCGTGACACTCGGTAGCTGGCCTTTTGCATACGAACCTCATCAAGCTGATTTCTTCGTTGCATCTCCATTTTCATCGCTTTCAACATCTCCATGACCTCATTTCCACCAGAGGAACCTTGACCCGAAAACCCACTTTGTTCATTACCCGGTTGTTGGAATTGCCTTTGAAAACTGTAACACCTGTGTCACTGCGACCATCAAACAAATACCAAACCAATGAAATATTGTATTTCATACTTTGGACTTGTATAAATATGTGTATCTTTTGCACATATCCACTCTTGTTCGATTTCAAGCTCTAAATCGCTTTCTGGAAGGTTATACGCGCGCTGATGCGTAAATATAACCAGTTTAATGCAACAAACACTCTGGAATAGTGACATATACTTAACATACCTTAAATAACCTTTACATAACTTAGAATTAAGTTTTGAAGGCTTTGGTATGGCAAAAACAAGTTAATTCGCTTACAGGGACTAAACTTGACAAACTGCGAAAGTATGCCAATTCGAACTGTAACGAACATTCCGTAACATGACCATAAGTTAAACATACCATAAATATCCTTTACATAGCTTAGAAATAGGCTTTGAGGTGTTGGGTGTGCTAAAATAAACTTTTGGGTCATTCAGGGACTAAAAGTGTCAAAAAGTGCATAAGTTTGCATTTTCGCGCATAACTTACGTTCTGAATACATCCGGACATCCAAAAATTTATGTAAGCACTATAATATTTTATTTTAGTGTTTGGCATAAGAAAAATCCATTCGTTTCGTCATTTGGATCGTTTTTCGCACTTATGCGCATTCCGTCGTAATTAAGCGAACATCGCAATCGTACGACCAAACGAACCAACATTCGGCATATTTTTGAGCATGTTTCATGTCCACAATGTTTAGGAATCATTTTAGGGCCTTAAAGTTGGCTTGACGGGCCTTAGAAGTATCAGAAATGGCTTAAATACGTAACAGGGGAAGTATCAGAAATGGCTTAAATACGTAACAGGGACCAAAACTGTCAATTCAGAAACATGTTTCTGATCAGACATGGCCAGGCGACCCGCGTAAGATTTGTGTGTATCCTTACGTGGCCCACGTCAGCCTCCCAGATCAGATAAGATCGATTACTCAGCAGATTCCAGCTGTTTAACTCACAACCACAAACCCACACTTGCCCTTTCAGCTGATTAGGGGCCATTTTTAGTCACCATAACACCTGTGTCACTGCGACCATCAAACAAATACCAAACCAATGAAATATTGTATTTCATACTTTGGACTTGTATAAATATGTGTATCTTTTGCACATATCCACTCTTGTTCGATTTCAAGCTCTAAATCGCTTTCTGGAAGGTTATACGCGCGCTGATGCGTAAATATAACCAGTTTAATGCAACAAACACTCCGGAATAGTGACATATACTTAACATACCTTAAATAACCTTTACATAACTTAGAATTAAGTTTTGAAGGCTTTGGTATGGCAAAAACAAGTTAATTCGCTTACAGGGACTAAACTTGACAAACTGCGAAAGTATGCCAATTCGAACTGTAACGAAAATTCCGGAACATGACCATAAGTTAAACATACCATAAATATCCTTTACATAGCTTAGAAATAGGCTTTGAGGTGTTGGGTGTGCTAAAATAAACTTTTGGGTCATTCAGGGACTAAAAGTGTCAAAAAGTGCATAAGTTTGCATTTTCGCGCATAACTTACGTTCTGAATACATCCGGACATCCAAAAATTTATGTAAGCACTAAAATATTTTATTTTAGTGTTTGGCATAAGAAAAATCCATTCGTTTCGTCATTTGGATCGTTTTTCGCACTTATGCGCATTCCGTCGTAATTAAGCGAACATTGCGATCGTACGACCAAACGAACCAACATCCGGCATATTTTTGAGCATTTTTCATGTCCACAATGTTTAGGCATCATTTTAGGGCCTTAAAGTTGGCTTGACGGGCCTTAGAAGTATCGGAAATGGCTTAAATACGTAACAGGGACCAAAACTGTCAATTCAGAAACATGTTTCTGATCAGACATGGCCAGGCGGCCCGCGTAAGATTTGTGTGTATCCTTACGTGGCCCGCGTCAGCCTCCCAGATCAAATAAGATCGATTACTCAGCAGATTCCAGCTGTTTAACTCACAACCACAAACCCACACTTGCCCTTTCAGCTGATTAGGGGCCATTTTTAGTCACCATAACTTTCCAACAAGTGTACGCCTTAGATTCGATCACGATTTCCAAGAAACGATCCTAACGGTTCGGGAAATCCTATAAATACCCAACCCCATCCATTGCTAAACCCACTAGAATTTTGATTTGAGAAACTCTAAGTTGAAACCATTGTTTCATACCTGAGTTACTTGGATCGAGATTAGCATTCGGGGACCCTTCGTAAGTATTCTTTCGTTCTTTTATTGCTTTTCGAGTCTGAAAGTCAAACTTTGTTTGACTTTCTGCGTTGACCAGTTTATGGTCAATGCGAAGTTCATTTGAACTTCCCAACGTGATTGTAATCACGATGGTTATAGTCCCTTGTGACTATGCCTACTGATTACCACGTTGTCTAGGGTCGTAAGGGTAAGCGATCTAATAAATCGCTTATACCTTCGAACCCGACCCATTTGTTCGATCATTAGGATCCGACCAAATACATTAGGTGACCATAGTATATAGGGAATAACCTTCCGAGGTTATACCATATGGTCGCTTCGTTTAAGTAGTTGTATGATAGGTAGTTTATATGCCTTAGGTAAATTACCAAAATGCCTCTTTGATGCCAAAATTCATTTTAAACATATGTAACATAACTTTTGACATCTAAACTGTTTTGGCGACAATATTAGACATGTTAAGGCATATTCTACTTGTCATAGGACTAGTTAGGCGGTCCGAACGCGTTTCACGCGAACGACGCGTTAAAGTAGCATAAGCTACCTAAACGGGTCGTAATGGGTCGTACGCACTTAGGTAAAAGTTTCATTTTAGTATGTAGACTTTGTTAAACCATGTTACATGAGTTCCTACACTCATTTGGTTTACAAACCCTCATGCTACCCGATCTTCCGATACAGGTCTGGTTTATTAACATAGTTACCTATACTAGGTGCCGTTTGATTCCGTGATCTCTAGCATTGCTTGGTGGTTATCTTAGGACTTCTGAGCAATCTCAAGTGAGTACATAGACCCCTCTTTTACTGTTTTCCAAACTGTTTTGGGGTGAAACACATGTACCTACTTGTTACTTTCATGCTTTGACATCATATACATGCTATGTTCATTAGTACATTTATAGTACATGATTTCATTACATTTTATGCTATGTATGCCCATTGTGTGCGTACTTAGTACATTGCCTTACATTTTATGCTATGTATGCCCATTGTGTGCGTACTTAGTACATTGTTATACATTACACTTTATGCTATGTATGTCTTTTGTTGCATATTTAGTACATCGTTCTACATTACATTTCATGCTATGTATGCCCATTGTGTGCGTACTTAGTACATCGTTTTACATTACATGCTATGTATGCCCATTGTGTGCGTACTTAGTACATCGTTCTACATTACATTTCATGCTATGTATGTCCATTGTGTGCATACTTAGTACATTGTTTTACATTGCATTTCTGTTGCATATGCTCATCCAGCATATGAACACATTATACTACATTTTGAACCGTTGTAACCATTTGACTATGTGAACCGTCGTAACCCTTTGATTATATGAACCATTTGTAACTATTGAACCGTGTGAACCAGTTGTATTTGTTGACATGATTTACATTTGACAATAGACATTTGACTATACATAAACATTTCTACAATTGTTAAACATTTCATCTTGATGGTTTGGTTTGAGTAAGTGATTTAAGTAACGAGGCGTATGTAATATGATACAAGCATGGTGGATACGCCACTGGTACTTCCTATATATAAGTGTTTGTATGGTATCACATATTGTAGCGTTATTTGAATCATTTCAATTTGAGACATATAACATTTTATACAAATAACATACTTTTCACAAGACATTGATTTACAAACAACTTAACTTATACAAACTCATTTTACATGGTTATTCATTTAACCATACATTATTCTCTTATTTATACATATCATCTGATCTTATCGTTTTCCAAATGATTTACAAGATAAAGCAAATTACAAGGTTCATGACTAAACATTTTCTCAAACATAAGTCATGAATTCTGTTTTCACAAAACCTATGTATCTCACAGGCATTTTTATGCTGACGTACCTATTTTCACATGTGTTTTCAGGAGATGATGCATAGGACTTATCAAGAAATACTTAGGCGGACCTGTGCCTTAGTGACTTAAAACGAGACAAGAACTAGTTAATTTTGTTATGTACTCTTTGTTTCTTGTTTAAAACGATGTAAACTCTCTTGTTTGATTAATAAAACGAAACTTCAATTGCCATGGATTTGAAACAATTAATTCTGTTACAACACTCCCCGACGTTTCAGCCACGTTTCGTTGTCTCACGTGGTCGGGGTGTGACAGAAACCTTGATTATTAAATTGTTGGCGAGGAACATAATTTCCTTGGTTTCCTTGAAAGTTCGGGTTAAGTTGATTTGACGGGTTCCCATATCTAAAATTCGGGTGGTTTCGTAACCCGAGGTGGTATGTATTTGAATTCATGTTGTAATTTCTACCACCCCCAGCTTGACCTTCAATAACATTCACTTCTTCATATTGCCCTCCACCTCCTTGGCAATTTTCGGCCGCATGCCCCAACTCATTACAAAGATCATCTAACATCATAAATTTGATTCGAAGTTCAAATATTACCATCATCTACCACATGCACTTGAGTTCGGGTAGTGGTCGGTCGTGCTCTCCTTGATGATTGAGCTTTCCTATTCGATGTGACCGCCATTTGTTCCAAGAATTGCCAATCATCTTGTTCATAATTAGTACCAAATGTACCATTCGTGATAGACATCAAATCACGAGCATCCTCGAAACATAAACCCTCATGAAAAGCATTTAATAATTCCCAAAGCTCAATGCCATGCCGAGGGCAATTTTTAATCATCATATTAAACCTCTCGAACGCCTTGTGAAACATTTCACCCAACTATTGTTGGAAACTTCACAAGCTTCTCCTTGCATCATTCGTCTTTTGGGCGGTAAAGAATTCCTCCAAAAAGATTTGTTGCATTTCTGCCCATGTGTAAATAGATGCCGAAGGTAAGGTGTAAAACCATTTTTCGCCTTGTCTTCTAAGGAAAACTGAAAGAGCACCAATTTAATATCATCGGATGAAAACCCTTGACCACCAATAGTGTTACAAATAGAATCATATGCCTCCAAATGAAAGTAGGGTTCTTTCATTGCTAACCCCTTGTACTTAGGTAAACTTTGAAGCGCATTGGTCCTAACCTCAAATGTTCTTCCATCCGGGTGATGAGGAATCACTACCAGAGAAGGGTTATTAGTGATAACAGGTCGGAAATGAGCCTTAATTCCTCATACAACTTCACGGTGATGTCTTCTTGGTACACCCAAAGGCACTCTTGGACGTGGTGGACCCATTGGTCTTTGAACTTGTGGCCTTGGAGGTCCGAATTGTTGTAGAGGTCGTTGAAACCTTGGCCCCACATGTTGTTGTTGTCGAACTTGCCTTTGAATCGGTGGACCTTGTGGTGGTAATTGTTGAGGTATAACTTGTTGAACCATTTGTTGTTGAGGAATTCTACCAACACCTTGCATCCCTTGATTTTGACCTTGAACATAGGTGTACTCTCCTTGCTCTTCGTCTCCTCCATACATATACCCTTCTTCATCATATCCCCCAAATTCGTCATCATACCCATCATCGAACCCATCTTGCCTTGCACCCGAAGTATGTTGGTATTGCACTCCCGGTTGAAATGGAGTAGCATGGATGATAGATGGACCGGTTTGGTATAAATTAGGTGGTGGTATTTGTTGTGATGATGAAGGTTGACCGGATGTTGGGAAAAATGTTGAATAAGCTGGAACAGCGGATGATGTAGTTTGATAGCTGAAAGAGTATTCAGGTTAAGTGTTCTCGGGTAATGTAGTGTTGGTTGGTTTGATTTCAGGTGTGGATATAGGAATGGTAGTATTTAGTGAAGGTTGTGATGAAGATGGTGTAAAGGATGGTGTAGGTTGACCCGTAGTGGGTGGTAATTGTGATTGATCCATGTATCTGATTGATGTAACTGGTGTAGTAGGTGTTGTTGGTGAACCACTGATTTTGTTTTCTCGTAGCAAAATTCTATTTCTTCTCAAAGTCAGTTCAATTTCTGGATCAAATGGCAATGGTGATAGCTTGTGAGAGCTCCTAGTACGCATACACCTATAAATACCTGCACACTAACACACCCAGAGTAAACCAGAAAAATAACAAACCTAAAAAGATAAAAAATAACACACGTTGCGCACTACTCCCCGGAAACGGCGCCAAAATTTGACGTGAGGTCGAGGTCTCAATCATATTTAATCCAATTACAACTAATTAGCTAGCGGTAAGTGGGTATCGAACACAGCGAGTTTGTGGAATATGTGTTATTTGAATATGTATCTAAGTGAACTAAATTTAAACTAATTGCGAGAAAAAAATAAATTCAAGAGTTGGGTTGATTGTTTGATTTTAAAAATAAGACTACTATTCTAATTGCAAAATGAGAATTTGGTTTGTAAACAGTAGAGGAACAAATGACAATCCTAAGTCTCTGGTTTACTTTGACATTCATGTTAAAATTCACTAGAAAGAACCACATAGACATGGTTCGTGTGTTGTTACTTGTTGTCATGAAAGGGAACTAAGTACTCGGATTAGAAGTATGCGAGGTTGTTACCCGATGACCAACTAATCAATACCCAATCCTAATCCCGCCCATGATATCTCGATTGCCAACGACACCAAGAACGTATGGTTTAGACTAAGATTAACATACAAATTAACAATTTACGAACAAGCAAACAACACACCATAATAAACAAACAAAAGTTGCAAGTCTATTATTCTAGAAATAAGAATCAAAACACAAATGTCTTAGACAAACCTTCAACCTAGGATGATCACCATAAGTTTAGCCACTCATGACTTGGACAATCATCATCACATACATATCAATGTTCATAGGAATTAAAAACACTAACAAGATGTTTAGAAATTGTTTCAAGCTCTCAAGAGCACCAAAAATTTGCCTCTAGACTCCTGGTAACTGAATGGGAATGATTGGACTTCAAGAGACATCATAAAAAGTCATTAAAACGGGCAGTTACAAGTTTCACGCAGCACGGGGCCGTAACCTACGACACCCGCCGTAGGCTACGGTGGCAATCAAAACACTACGGCACCCTTAAACTGGGCTACAGCGGACCAGAAAACACAGCGAGTGCCGTAACCTACGGCCAGAGCCGTAGGCTACGGCGGCGCCAGGTTTTGTTTTCTTCATAATTTTCTCATTTCAACTCCGTTTTCTTCGCCGTTTTCGCCTACGTTCTCATAATTTCGTCCTATAGAGATGTTATCTTCTTAATTCTACAATTTCAAAATTTTATTTTTTTCATTTGTTGTCCGTCTTTCAATCTCCAATCCAGTCGCGTCTATTGAAGCTTTATTTCCACACTTTTAAGCCCCAAATGTACCTGAAACACAAGCAACCGTAGTTATCTAATTCAAGATAAATACATGGGTAAATGCGGGATTAAATTATACTTTATAACCATTAAGGGTTGGCCTACGGACTACCCGTCATAAACCTGAAGAACATAGCAAAACATTCAAGGCTGAAAGCGACTTGATGTCCTTTGTTCTCCCCACCATGGTTTTCTCCTGGAAAGCAAAGAATGCACTGATCTCTTCATGAACTTCAAAAACTCTTTCAATCTTACCGACCGACTGCTGGTCACCCGCTCCCGGATGATTAATATTATTATAGGCCAACATGTCCCTGTAAGAGACCCCTTCCGATTGGAACTTGCTACTACCTCCCCTAACCTCATTGGTTGATTTCTTCTCAAGCGAACGATAGGCCTTCACATGGTTCTTAACGTCAAACTCCCAAAAACTAGTATTTTCATTGGCGAATCTAGCAATGTTAACCTTGAATTTGCACCCACCCATCTTTGTCCCATCGAGGGAAAATTCTAACAGCTTTGCATCCTTGACGTTCTTGAAGCTAATCTATTGCCTTTCTTATCAGTCTTCCTTGCAATATACATACCTGATATCTCTCCATAATCTCTAAAAACCTCCGCCACATCCGAAGGTCTACAACCCGAAGGGAGATTTGTGATGAAGTACTTGGTAATACCCCTTCCACTGTTGCCTTCTTTCTTCCTGGTATCAGTCCCTCTCTTCCTTCTGTTCAAAACGTCGTTCCAGTTCCCCTCATCTTCATTCTCACCCATAGCTTGATGAAACTAAGGCAACCGAACAAAGCGAATGGATTAGGCAAAAACTAATTAGTTTGAAAGGTTAGTTCAAGACTTGCAGCCGAGTACAAGATGAATAAACCTCGCAATCTAATCGGAAAGAGCTTTCATCGTCGAGCCATCTTCGCGATACCTTAGCCTAGGGAGATAAAAAAATAAACTTCTTTACTGACAGCTACGTTTTGTCTTTGCTTTCAAAAGATGATGATGTATGTTGATGTTCTCTTTCTCCTTTGATGTCTGCCGCCAAAACCAAAAGAAAAACCCTCCAATTGTGCGTGAATGTGTGGATGTATGGGAAATAATATTATGATCTCCCAAAAAGAATAAGAATTGATGTGTTCTCCAAATATGGCGGCTGCCCTCCTAGATGATTGATGATGTTATTGTTAGACTTGTGAACAAAAGCCCAAAAAATTCGTCCCACTCATATCTCTTTAATGTTTGACTTCATGTTAGCGACCCAATCCAAAGAATCCAACAGTCACATGAGTTGTTCCGATGCTACCAAATTCGTGTGGATGTGTTTGACTTACATTCTAAGGGTTTTAAAACCATTCCCTGCATGTCCACGCACTTCCTTACATACAACGTAACTTACGTTTTTAAACCGTAAGCTACGGTTCATACAATCTGAAAGAAACAGAACCTCGCTACGGTAGGGTACGGCTCTAACCAGTAGCCTACTATCTCTTCATGCATGAAACCTTTATCTCACATGCATACCAACTTTCGATTAATGACATTAAGGCCCCTCAACTTCATTGTATCGTGTTTCTTATGCTTCCATGCTAACTCTTCGACCCGAAACCTCTACCGAATGATGTGATTTACTTGATTATGATTCCGTGCTTGTTCGGTTCGTCACTAAGCATTCTAATTTAACCGAATTAAGTGTTTAACCTGTAAAATCACAAACACACAGTGAACATATTCCAAGCATATAATCACGTAAATGGTAATAAATCACACGAAATACGCACATTAACACTAAGGTTTCACACTCTCCATCATATCTCCTGTCCCCTAACCCTTTAGTCTCTTATTTGGCTATAAGCTCTGCTTGATTAGCTTCAATTTTAAGTATTCATCCAGATTCTAAGGTGTTCTGAAGCCAAATAAAGATGGGAAGGGTCTTTTAGATGGATCCTCTATCTTATAAAATGATTCCATTTCAGGTTGGACTGCAAGTAGTTCCAGAGGATATTGAGTTACCAATGGGATGACACGTGGCATGTAACCAGTGGGTGGATGATTAAGTGGGTTTGTTTGGGGAGATGATGAGGGTGGAATGATTTGAGCAGGAGCAGATGATAAAGGAATTGGTGATGGAATCTCTTTATCTTCTTTAAGCACAATAAATTTTCTTTTGCATGCAAAGGCAAATTTGGGAGGAGGAGGAGGAGGAGTTTTTGATGGAGAAGATGGTTTAGGTGAGAAAGATGATTGTGAAGGGAATCTCTGGGGTGTTGGTGGTAGTTGTGTTGGTGTGTCAAAATGAATGGAGGCAGTGGTTTGGCTAACAGCTGTTGAAACCACTGGTGTCTCAACAACTTTTGGCCTAACATCTGCTGATGCTTTTGTTGCATTAACATCTGTTGGCTTTGTGGAAGATGGTGGTGGTGAAGCTATTTTCTGCTTTTTTTTGTGAAGGTTTGGGTTTGGCTGCAGCAGTGAATGCAGACTTTTTAGGAGCAGTAGATGTTTTGGGAAATGTGGCTATTGGTGGTCTGTTGTTTCTAAAAGATTTTCTTCTATTAGAAGTACCAATATTTAATCTTTTCATCTTTTTTCTCCTGGTCTTTCTTCCAAACATCAGCCTTGCTATCTGCCGTATCTTTTCTCTTCTGTTTTGCCAAAGTCTCTTCATCTGTTTGAATATTAAGGGTCTCATCAATTCCCTTTTTCTTTCCAACATCAGATTTTTTAGAAAATTTTGCAGAAGTATCTTTGGCAGACCCTGGCTTTTGTTTTTGCTTTAGGATCAATATCCAGCTTTCTCATTGAGTCTTTCTCCCTTTTTTGGCATCGTCTTGATCTTCCTTTTCAAAAACAGGTGCAGGGGAGGTGCCAGTAAGTTTAGAAAGGGATTCTTTGATACCCCTTATCTCTGCCTGAGTATCCTTGTACCTAGCTTCCACCATAACTCTGATCAGTTCCATGTGTGAGTTGTGTTGGAGATCAGCTAATTCCCTTTGAGCTGCAAGTATTGGTTGCACTGTATTCCATAACTCTTGGGTGATTTGCTGGTGACTAGGCTGACTTTTAGAAGCCTCCAACATCTGTTTCATCATGTCTTTCATTTCCCCAACAGTGTTTTCAAAGGAAGACATTCTAGCCATCAATTCTCTATATCTAAATTCATCAGCTAACTTAATAGGATCATCTGAATTCCCACCAGATGTGGTTGTATCTGCCTTGGTGATCGGAGTAGACTCAAAATCATTAGAAACAGATGCCCCTTTTCTTGGTTCTGGGGACTTCCCACTGGATCAAGGGTTACCTTAGTAACCACAACAGTGGTTGCCTTCAAGGGAGTCTGAGAGATGAAATTACTGTCCAAATGTAAATCAGTGGATTCAAAATTTGTAGTAGCTACTCCACTTGAAATACCATCAAGAATTTCGTAGAATTCAAGAGGTGTAGCCTCCTTAACTGTTTGTGGGATAGCTATTTGAACAGGCTCAGATATAGCCATTGTTGAAGTTATACTCTCAGTAATGTGTTGGTGAGAGGGACTACTTTGAGTCTGAATGACAATAGCTTCAAACAGTGGTACAAGGGTTGGTGGAATAAGAGATGAATGGAGTGGTGTGGAAAAAGACATCGTCTCGGGAGAAGGGCTTTTAAGTATACTTTCAAATGAAGGTATGGCATCATATTGTGGTGTCCCTGTGATTACAACATATTCCTTTTGTGAGGAATCATGAGGAGTTTGGTTTAACGGTTGAGATCTTTCCACATGTTGTGAGGAAGTAGCAACAGTGGTTTCTAGTGACATTTGTGTTGTCACAGGGTTAACCTCTGGGATCTCATCTTCCAGAGGACCCGTTTTGGTGGGTTTGGTGGGCTTTTTGGATTTTATTTTGGTCTTTTTAGGTTTTGTTGGTGGGTGTTTCACAGCAGTGGTTGTAGTGCTGTGATCACCAAGAGCAGTGGACTCAGCAACAGAGGTTTGAAGAGCAGTTGTGGTCGCATCTAAAATTTGCTCATCCATCTTTGCTTTTGTTTTGGAAACATTTGACTCTTGGCCATAAGGCGAGTATGTTGGACCCAGTATGGCCTGAACAACTTCTTTTCACGTAATATGGCAAGTGATTTCAGTAGATGTGAAAAAGATGTGCGGAAATGGAAATCAGACTTTCAGAAACAAGACCTACAGAATTTTCAAGTTTATATCACTTTGAAACAAAATGGTTTACAAGGTGATTGTAAGATTATTATCTAATACAAATGAATCTTGAATTCTGTGGGTGAGAGGGCAATGGAGTTTTGATGTATGTGTGAATGCTAAGCTTCAAACTCAATTGTCTTCTGCTGGTTGGGCCTTCTATTTATAGAAGGCTGGGTGCATGAATAAACAATAGTTTATTCATGCAATAAGTCCTGCAAAAAGTAGCCATTTGACATATTCATTGAATCCAACGTTCAAGTTGCCTTTTTCATCATGATATCCAATAATGTCAATTTGCTTCGGTAAGTGTGGCATGATAGAGCTGATTTCAGACAAGTGGGGTATTTCATCAGAATTTCTGATAAACCACTTCATCAGAAATTCTGGTGAACAAATCATCAGAAAAATCCTGATGATCAGAATCGTCAGAAACTGATGATATTTCATCAGAAATATCATCAGATCCATCAGAAATGACCTTCTCTGATGTCACACCCTGGCTTTGTGGAAGCGTGGGTTTATTTGGTGTGACTTCTTAATACCATAGCTTAATCACAACAAAGCTATATGAAAATAAAACCATGCAGATCATCCATTGATTTAAGTTTGAAAAGTAAAATACCACAACATTGTCTTAAGGCGTTGACACATGCAACGGAAATTACAACCTAATAACATAAAAACATTGTTTGAAAGACACAACCACAAACTTAGAGTAGACGTAGTTTAAGAACTGTGACTCGTCCAGGTAAAAGCCACAACCCCTAAACTCGGATGATCCCATAACTCTACGCAGTGTTAAAACGTAACATACCGTGCCAGATCCTTAGTTCCCTGAAATACATGTAAGTTGGAAAAATCAACAAAAATTGTTGAGCGAGTTCATGTGTAGTGAGTATGTAAAACCTTTGTAAGTATAAAAATCCTGGTATGTAGCAAATAAGGAAAAAGAGATCACCATTGGGTTGCAAAGCCAATGATATGTGTAAAGTGCCGTAGGAAGACTCAAACCTAGCGGATTTTGCGTCAGGTACAAAGTCACCACCTGGTCCATTAAGCGGGCTCAGGGTTGGGCTCGCTACACCCAGATAGATCTACCGCTTACTACCCTCGGTCCTACAATGAGGATTAATGGCCTCAAGTTGCGCCTACTCACTCACATGATCTGTACGTCCTAACCCTCCTTAAGCTAACCATACCATGTAAAAAGTATTCGTAATCATAGTAACATGTATTTCACCCCCGCAGTTTAAAACTGAAAACAGTTAAGAGAAAAGGGGGACATGAACTCACCGTAGTGCGTCTCTAACTAGAAATCTCCCAGTCAACCCGCTCTGCGACGACCTACACGTACTAACTTCTATTAGACGGACGGCCGTGCCTTAGCTTAAGGTTTAATGTCTTTGGGAAATAGTTAGGCAACTATTTCGTAATTACACTTCGTAATTATTTTGTAAATATATTCCTTCCCAAGGATGGGGGTTTGAATACATGTGCGTTCGTATAACTTCGAAATATATTATTTCATTTGTCCAAAATACTTTACTTCCAAAATATAAATATTTTTCCCAAAAATATTATATTTTATTCCATATAATTTTTCCCAAAATAATATCCTTGTTAAAATACACACTTATGAGTATTTTCTGAAAATACGTAAGTTACGTTGTAAGGTTCGGGTGGTAAAAATAATACCGGTGTAA
Organism: Helianthus tuberosus; assembly: GCA_030545235.1. Taxonomy (NCBI): domain Eukaryota; kingdom Viridiplantae; phylum Streptophyta; class Magnoliopsida; order Asterales; family Asteraceae; genus Helianthus; species Helianthus tuberosus. The sequence continues at coordinate 42,465,449 of CM060373.1, read as the reverse complement.
CTTAAATATTTATTGTGAAGGCGTTCGCATTATTTTGGAGTCGTTAATATACAGTATGTCCCAGTTATATTATTTTTACCCTAAAAATAATATATAGTTCACAAAATAATCATAAAAATTTTACACAAGTGCTATAATGGAAAATATATATTTTAGCAAGTTTTACTTGTGAAAATCCCACCTCCGACACTTGGAAGTTTTGTAATAAAAATTCATGGCGAAGTTTGTTTGGAAAAACAAGTCGAAAATATATTCATAACACTTGTCGTAAAAATATTTTCCAAGTGTTATATTTCTGGAAAAATTTCGCCAGAGTTTCCTCTGTAACTGGAGGTGGCCACGCTTTCAAGCATATCATTTTCTTTTATAAACTCAACCAACAATGTTCCCAACATCAACAAACAATATTTCAACATTAAACTAGTCAAAAATATACGTAAGTCGCAAACACATGAACTTGTGGGTTATGTAAAAGTGTGTAGTAACCTTCCGGTGTTTTTAGTAGATCTTTCTATTTTTATAAATGAAATTGGTTTCTTAAAAATCTTATTTTTAAAGAAAGTGTAAGTTTACAACTTCTTGTCAAAAATCTCAAAAATAATTCTTTGTTAAAACCTTTTGTTCCACAAGTGTCTACACACTTGTTTGTTCACAAAAACACCTTTAGTTTAGGAAAGATCCGGTTTTAAAACATGGTTTCATTTTACACTTGGTTCTTCGAAAATACCACTTGTAGATCTTTAGATCTACTAGTTTTGGACTCTATTTTATAAGAAAAACTCTTTTTACACAAGTTCATGTTAATAAGTAGTAGTGTTCGTCATCTAATCATTTTCACACTTTAAACATACACTAGCTCATGTTCCATGAACATGACTTAGCCGAGTTAGATGACGATCCGAACTACTACTAGCATCAAACAACATAAAATAATCATAACAAAACAAGATCCATGAGTTTTACACTAATATTTATTCTTTAACCACTTTGTTCATCACTTTTACTAGACTTTAAGTTTTGTTCTCTAGTGTTCATAATTTTTATCCGACGAATCTCTTATTAACCACTTTAGACAAGATCAATAGGGTGTTTAGAGTCACTTACAACTAGCACAAGGCTAGGGAAGAAACTAGACGAAAAACGGGTGGTTAATAGCGTCGTAGAGAGGTCCTTGTGATTCCGTAGGCACCGGGTCTCCTTGAATGAACTCTAATACACTAATAAGTATGAAAAATGGCTTGCTCAAATGTTGAAAGTGGGTGGATGTTGCTTCTTGGTCTCGGCCGTAAGTCTCCAAAGAGGGAAAGAGGGAGTTGGAATTTTGTGTTGTTGAAATGAATGATAAGTTTTAGTTTATAAGCAAATGTATAAACCATACAATTCTATTATCCACTAAATAACATGTAGCCTAGATATCAAACTATGAGATTATTATAATAAAAAAATTTGTGGTGTGTTCCCTACATGGGAAAAACCGATCGGATGGGGGGTGGCTTATTTAGTTGGAAAGTAACTAGGTAGTTTAGTGATATTTTATCTAATTAGGTGATTTAATTAGTTATTAGTGGGTTATGAATTATAAAGGGTGTTAGGGTATTCGGGGACCCTAACTAGCTCAGAAAAGAAAAAAAAAATAATGTTAATGACAATATTTTTATGTTCCGGGTTAAGTCCGGTTGTACGGTTGGATATTACTCCGTTAAAGTGCTAAATAAGTATTTAAAGTGTCGTTAATATTATTTTTAGTGACACAAAGAATTCCCGACACTTTGGAAAGTGTCTAGTTTTATTTTTCCAACTTTTTGCACTTTACTAGTTAGCTTAATGCTGAATTTTTATTTAAAGTGCGGAATTTTGTACTTAAAGTACGTTTTAGGCACATCCGGTCACTATAATTATCACATAGTGACGCAGTTCTACAATCCTCACCTCCCTACACTCCCTACTAGTGTAGTAAACTATTCCCGGCTCATACTGGCCTCAGAGACAGTAACTGTCTGATGCTGGCTATGTCAGCATGTTTACTGGGTTATCCGTATAGTGTGCTCACTGTGCTTTTTGTGCATCAAGGTTGTCACTGATGTTTGTGTAAAAATATTAGAGTGACAGTAATAAAATGTGATGCATGTATGTATGTATCAGAAATCAGTAAGCAGTTTAATCACAGTTGTAAGCAAGCACAGTAATTAAGCAGTAATTAAATATTAATTAATTCGTACGGATACCTGGTTTGGTGAGGGTTGTCACATCTGATAATCCAATTCAGCTCTTGATCAACTTGTGATTCTTTGAAGTAGATGCTGTGCATTTCAGTTGTCCTATCTGATCTTCTTCTTCTTGTTGTGATCTTCAGGACTGTGATCTCTTCATAGATCCAGATGATTGTGAATTTCTTCAATACTTACAAATAAAGTTTCCTAACAGTTTCCCCCTAAGTATTGTAAGAAAATGAACTACCTTATGAACAGAGAATTTCCAAACAGTGGAAACATAACACTTGCAAAATTAAACCAGTTGCTGATGTTTTTGAAAACCAAATTACATAAAAGATGAAAAATCAAATAAACAGGTTCTTTAATTCAGCTTCACTCTCTTGTGCACATCTCCTTCCTTTAACTGCTTTTTGTAGGAGATATATTTGAGAAAATAACTTTTCTCAAACCACCAAACAGAGGAACCCAAATCCTTTTCATAAAACATAACGTTCCTTCCTCGTTTGGAACTAATTGCTTCTCCATCCCATGGAGATATTCTTCTTCAAGGTTTCTTTCCTTAAGAGCTTCTTTCTGCGCGGCACGAATGCGCAGGGAAAGATCTGTCTGGATAATCATCTCCAAAGCCCTAACCCTTATGGGCTTGATCCTTTCTTTACAACTTAGGGCATCGGCGACCACATTCGCCTTTCCAGGATGGTACTTGATCTCGCAGTCGTAATCATTCAATAATTCGACCCAACGTCTTTGTCTCATATTCAGCTCTTTCTAGTCGAATATGTGCTGCAGACATTTATGATCTGTGAAGATTGTACACTTTGTACCATATAGGTAGTGTCTCCAGATCTTTAATGCAAATATCACTGCGCCTAGTTCCAAATCGTGCGTGGTATAATTCTTTTCATGTACCTTCAATTGGCGTGAAGCGTAAGCTATAACTTTCTGGCGTTGCATCAACACGCAACCCAATCCTTGACGCGAGGCGTCACAGTATACCACGAAATCGTCTGTACCTTCCGGTAGTGCTAAGATCGGCGCATTGCAGAGCTTATCCTTTAACAACTGAAACGCTTCCTCCTGTTTGATTCCCCAATCAAACTTCTTATCCTTTTGCGCGAGGAGTGTCAGTGGTTGAGCGGTTTTTGAAAAATCCTCAATGAATCTTCGATAGTAGCTAGCCAAACCTAAGAATTGTCGAATCTCGGTTGGCGTCTTTGGGGCCTCCCAATTCTTTATCGCCTCAATCTTTGTGGGGTCCACATGAATTCCATCCCCATTCACTACATGTCCAAGGAATTGGACTTCACGTAGCCAAAACTCGCACTTCGAGAATTTGGCATACAACTGTTCCTTTTTCAGCAACTCCAAAATAGCTCTTAAGTGTTGTTCGTGTTCAGCCTTTGACTTTGAATAAATCAAAATATCGTCGATGAACACAATCACGAACTTATCCAAATATGGCTTGCAAACTCTGTTCATTAGGTCCATAAAAACCGCAGGCGCGTTTGTCAACCCAAACGGCATAACTAGGAACTCGTAGTGTCCATAACGAGTTCTGAAGGCTGTCTTCGGGATACTCTCCTCTTGTATCCTTAGCTGATGGTATCCAGATCGAAGATCGATCTTAGGGTAAAAGCTCGAACCTTGGAGCTGATCGAATAAATCATCGATCCTTGGCAGGGGATACCTATTCTTGATAGTCAACTTGTTCAACTCCCGGTAGTCAATGCACATACGAAAACTACCGTCATTCTTCTTGACAAACAGGACCGGAGCTCCCCAAGGTGAGAAGCTTGGTCTGATGAATCCTTTGTCTAGCAACTCTTGAAGTTGTGTCGATAATTCCTGCATCTCTGACGGTGCAAGTCTATAAGGTGCCCTAGCTACAGGTGCGGCGCCTGGAACTAAGTCTATACGGAACTCCACTTGCCTCTGGGGTGGCAATCCTGGCAAGTCCTCAGGGAAGACTTCAGGATACTCCCTTACGACAGGGATGTCTTTGATTTTCGGCTCAACAGCTTTCTTATCCACGATGTGTGCCAGGAAGGCCGCACATACCTTCTGTAAACACTTTCGCGCTTTCAGGCAGCTGATGATTCTTAAAGGCGTATCACACTTTTCACCATGAACCACAATCGTTTCACCATCTTCGGTTGGGATGCGAATGATCTTCTCGTGGCAGACAATTTCTGCCTTGTTACTTGATAACCAATCCATTCCTACTACCACGTCGAAGCTTCCCAACTTGACTGGTAGTAGATCCAAAGCAAACTCACGCTCTCCCAATTCGATTACACAACCTCTGACCACTTCATTAGCTTCTACTAACTTTCCATTTGCCAATTCAATTGAGTACGGGATATCTAGTTTACTAGCGGCTAAACCAAGCATATTCTTAAACTCTAACGATACGAAGCTATAATCGGCACCAGTATCAAATAAAACGGATGCAAAGCGTTGGTTTATAGGGAACGTACCAGTAACAACATTGGGATCCTGGCGCGCTTCCCTCGCTTCGATATTGAAAACCCTTCCCCGAGCTTGGTTCAATTCTGGGCAGTTCCTCTTATAGTGCCCAATGTCACCACAGTTAAAATAACCAAGTCTTTGACCATTTCCTGCTCCATTCCCAGCTTGATTGTTGTTTTGGTTTCGGTTTACAGTACCAGCTTGATTTGCGTTGTTGCCTCGATTTCCATTCCCTCCGTTATTTCCTTGTGCACGATTTCCATTTCCACCCCGATTATTGTTTCTATTTCCAAAACCTCCTTGGCCTCCCCGGCCAACAGTGGCCCAGCAAGTTTCCTTCGAGTGACCAACCTTTCCACATGCTTCACATACTTTTGGCCCACACCGGCCAGAATGGTGACGCTGGCAGGTGTTACACTTAGGATGGGTACCCATATACCCCTTTCCTTTCTTCCCACCACCGGTTGTAGCTTGAACCGGTGCGCTTGGTTTTCCTTTCCTGCCATCACTGCTTGTGCCTTGTTTGAAGTTCGAGAATTTTCTTTTGTTTCCCCCGGACGACTCTACGTGAGTCTCCTTCTTCTTTTGCTCAACATCAGAAAACTTGTTTAGGCGGATAGCCTCCTCAGTAAGAGCCACGCTCAGATCAATTGCCTCAGTGATTGTTGCCGGCTTTGAAGAGGTCACCATACTTATGATTTGAGGAGCTAAACCCCAAATGAAGCGCTCAATTCGCTTGAATTCTGGGGTAACCATATAAGGTACCACATGAGATAAGTCGTGAAACCTCTGAACATATTCCGCAATTTTCGGATCTTCCATCTTCAAATGCCAAAACTCAGTTTCCAACCTTTGAATTTCAGCGCGTGAACAATGCTTTCTTCGCATGAGCTCTTTCAGCTCGTTCCATGTCATTGCGTAAGCAGCGGCTTCACCAAGAGTCTGAACTTGTAAGTTCCACCAGGACAGGGCTCCGTCCAAGAATAGCCCAGAAATGTAAGTCACTTGCTGGTCTGGAGCGCACTTGCTCATTCGAAGAACAGACTCTGTTTTCTCAGCCCATCTTACAAAAGCAACAGCACCTCCGGTGCCGTCAAAGTTCACAGGCTTGCAGTCTAGGAACTGCTTGTAGGTGCACCCTGCACATACGTTAGAATATACAAATGGTATTAGCGGGCGTGCTATAAATATCCAACTGTATTGTAATACGTTCCAAGCGACTTAACATTACCATGCGGTGGATTGTTGTTGCCGTTATTGTTCGAACTGCTTCCGCTGGGTCCTCCTTGTGAGGCTGCGTACTGCGCTATGGCGGCAACGATGATTTGTTGAAGTTCTGCCTCGTTGGCAGGCATGCGCGGATCGCGTTTCGGTGGCATCTTCTAAAAGATGTGTTCACGTAAGTCAGGTCATGGTAGGTAAAGTGTGCGTATATAACGATAGTAATAATACATAACATCTCATGTTAAAGTAAACCAAACACACAACATCTCATGTTATAGAACATAAACAATAAATCAAACAGCACATATGATGAGAATACTGCGACTGCATTGCCATAAATCGAGACCACAATGTAAAGTTACAAGTACACAACTGTATCATACAACATCAATGACTAAGGGCTACATCACCCCAGTCCAAAATATCAAATCAGTGTCAACAATTTCCAATATACATAACAAAAGTCAGGATCAATATGCGGTCTCCCCAAAAGCTGCGCAATCCGTGCAATCGCCGTCTTCTCAACAAAAGTCTACTCGTGTCGTACAAAATAGCCCTACGCTGATGGCGGTGGAGGAGGGGGAAAATGAGAAAAGAGCAATAGGCGCATGTGAAGCCAATCCTCCTCCATGGCTCGATGAGAACGCAACAGATACGCTAGCTGCTGCTCCTGAGTCCAAAAACGAGCAGCAGAGTCCGGAGATAACGGACGAGGAGGGTGTGATATCGCAGGGTGAGGAGGGCACTGGCACGGTGGTCGCTGAGCTCTCTCAAGCTCCTGCACGCGACGAGTCAGCGCCTCCTGCTGAATCATAAAAGAAACAAGGACATCCTCGGTAGAAGACCCGACATAATATGGGTGATATGGATCCGTCGGTGGCATAATGGGTGGTGAAGTCCAAAGAAAAGGCTCACTGGATGGAGCAAAGGATGGTACCGCAAACGGTGCAACAGGGGGAACAGCAGTAGAAAACTGTGGTATGACCGGGGCAAATATCGGCACATGACCAACGGGATGAGTCGAGGAACCCTCTCCCGGGCGCGATGGCGGTGTAAACTGACGGAACATAATAGGTAAGTCGGTGTGGTGAACACCGGTAGTATGAACGGGATGCAAAGGAACATCAGTAGGAACTGAAACAGTTGCTGAAGCAGGTGTAACAGGTACCACAAAAGGCGGGTAGTCATCATCATCGTCTATCCACCCATTTCGGGTGTCAGCATATCGTGGGTCAACGTGTGTCGTAAAGGGTGCATGATCGGGCTGCACAGGCACGGGATCAAGAAGAGGGGCGACAACAGGATCAGCGGGAACATCAGCAACCTGATCGTCCACTAACGGTGGAGCAACAACAGGATCCCCTAGCATAAATGGAACATCAACATGAGCATCAGTAACAACAAGATCACCCTCCAACAGTGGAGCAATAATAGGATGATCGTCAACAGGCAAATCAGCAATCAAAGGATCAACAGCGGGTACATCAGCATGAATAGGGTCATGCTTGAATGCGGGGTCTGGAGCAACTACTGGCTCGGGGGCCACAACAGGCTCCGGATCATCAAACTCCATCTCGAAATCAGCGGGATCAGCGAACACGGGATCAACGGGGTCAACAGGGTCCTCCATGGGCTGATCTAGGTGAATAAACTCAATCTCCTAGTCTGAATCAAAACCAGGTGGGAAAACGGGGTCTGAATCATCATCAATGTCATGATCGATAGCAAAACTAGGGGCAGGGCAGGTACAGCGGACGATGCTCTATCAGGGTCTGTATCATGCGAATAGTGCTGCGCTCCCTGCGCGTGTGATGGTGCAGATGCCACAGACTCAAAGGAGTCTGGGACGGGTGAATGGATGGGTGCCTCCTCTGTAGGAGCATCCGCGAGAAGTAAGAGATCGCCAGCAGCTATGTGGGCCTCGCCCTCAAAGTCATCCTCTAATGGATCCTCGTCAAACAAGTCGACGTCGTCGTCAGCGACTACGTCAAGGGGCATGTCGATAACAGGATAAGCTGCAAGAGGTATAGGAGCAGGGATCACCGCAAGCGGTAAATCCCCAGTGATAGGGCCATCAGCGGGCTCAGCAACGACATCGGGCAGCACGAATGGCTGAAAATCGCCCTCATCCGTGCTGGTGGTGTCCGAAGTATGCACCTCGTGCTCTGATGACACTCTGTCGTCCGATACTATGGGCATGGGGTCAGTGGTGTCTGACTCTCCTGTGCCGGGTGAGGGCATATCGTCTGTAACACATATGCACAAATAATCAATCATATAGTCAGATAAACATATTAGTCACCAATAAGAAATCAAATAGTTCTCCTAGTCCCACTAGCCTCCCAGCCTCTCAGACTGACTCCCTAGTCCCACTAGACAATTCTCTCAGCTTCTCAGACTGACTCCCTAGTCCCACTAGATAATTCTCTCAGCCTCTCAGACTGACTCCCTTGTCCCACTAGATAATTCTCTCAGCCTCTCAGACTGACTCCCTAGTCCCACTAGATAATTCTCTCAGCCTCTCAGACTGACTCCCTAGTCCCACTAGATAATTCTCTCAGCCTCCCAGACTGAGCCATAACTAACAAATAAAATGTGCTCAACTTTTGTTTGTAAAAACGTTTTATGATCTGGATCTGGACTTAAGTGGTATGCAATGTAAAAATGTTTTCGTGAGAGCCCTAGTGATCATAGTCTAGACTCGAGAAGGAATCCTAGTTCGCTATGATCAGAGCTCTGATACCAAGCTGTCACACCCTGGCTTTGCGGAAGCGTGGGTTTATTTGGTGTGACTTCTTAATACCATAGCTTAATCACAACAAAGCTATATGAAAATAAAACCATGCAGATCATCCATTGATTTAAGTTTGAAAAGTAAAATACCACAACATTGTCTTAAGGCGTTGACACATGCAACGGAAATTACAACCTAATAACATAAAAACATTATTTGAAAGACACAACCACAAACTTAGAGTAGACGTAGTTTAAGAACTGTGACTCGTCTAGGTAAAAGCAACAACCCCTAAACTCGGATGATCCCATAACTCTACGCAGTGTGAAAATGTAGCATACCGTGCCAGATCCTTAGTTCCCTGAAATACATGTAAGTTGGAAAAATCAACAAAAATTGTTGAGCGAGTTCATGTGTAGTGAGTATGTAAAACCTTTGTAAGTATAAAAATCCTGGTATGTAGCAAATAAGGAAAAAGAGATCACCATTGGGTTGCAAAGCCAATGATATGTGTGAAGTGCCATAGGAAGACTCAAACCTAGCGGATTTTGCGTCAGGTACAAAGTCACCACCTGGTCCATTAAGCGGGCTCAGGGTTGGGCTCGCTACACCCAGATAGATCTACCGCTTACTACCCTCGGTCCTACAATGAGGATTAATGGCCTCAAGTTGCGCCTACTCACTCACATGATCTGTACGTCCTAACCCTCCTTAAGCTAACCATACCATGTAAAAAGTATTCGTAATCATAGTAACATGTATTTCACCCCCGCAGTTTAAAACTGAAAACAGTTAAGAGAAAAGGGGGACATGAACTCACCGTAGTGCGTCTCTAACTAGAAATCTCCCAGTCAACCCGCTGTGCGACGACCTACACGTACTAACTTCTATTAGACGGACGGCCGTGCCTTAGCTTAAGGTTTAATGTCTTTGGGAAATAGTTAGGCAACTATTTCGTAATTACACTTCGTAATTATTTTGTAAATATATTCCTTCCCAAGGATGGGGGTTTTAATACATGTGCGTTCGTATAACTTCGAAATATATTATTTCATTTGTCCAAAATACTTTACTTCCAAAATATAAATATTTTTCCCAAAAATATTATATTTTATTCCATATAATTTTTCCCAAAATAATATCCTTGTTAAAATACACACTTATGAGTATTTTCTGAAAATACGTAAGTTACGTTGTAAGGTTCGGGTGGTAAAAATAATACCGGTGTAACTTAAATATTTATTGTGAAGGCGTTCGCATTATTTTGGAGTCGTTAATATACAGTATGTCCCAGTTATATTATTTTTACCCTAAAAATAATATATAGTTCACAAAATAATCATAAAAATTTTACACAAGTGCTATAATGGAAAATATATATTTTAGCAAGTTTTACTTGTGAAAATCCCACCTCCGACACTTGGAAGTTTTGTAATAAAAATTCATGGCGAAGTTTGTTTGGAAAAACAAGTCGAAAATATATTCATAACACTTGTCATAAAAATATTTTCCAAGTGTTATATTTCTGGAAAAATTTCGCCAGAGTTTCCTCTGTAACTGGAGGTGGCCACGCTTTCAAGCGTATCATTTTCTTTTATAAACTCAACCAACAATGTTCCCAACATCAACAAACAATATTTCAACACTAAACTAGTCAAAAATATACGTAAGTCGCAAACACATGAACTTGTGGGTTATGTAAAAGTGTGTAGTAACCTTCCGGTGTTTTTAGTAGATCTTTCTATTTTTATAAATGAAATTGGTTTCTTAAAAATCTTATTTTTAAAGAAAGTGTAAGTTGCTTCTTGGTCTCGGTGTTTAGAGTCACTTACAACTAGCACAAGGCTAGGGAAGAAACTAGACGAAAAACGGGTGGTTAATAGCGTCGTAGAGAGGTCCTTGTGATTCCGTAGGCACCGGGTCTCCTTGAATGAACTCTAATACACTAATAAGTATGAAAAATGGCTTGCTCAAATGTTGAAAGTGGGTGGATGTTGCTTCTTGGTCTCGGCCGTAAGTCTCCAAAGAGGGAAAGAGGGAGTTGGAATTTTGTGTTGTTGAAATGAATGATAAGTTTTAGTTTATAAGCAAATGTATAAACCATACAATTCTATTATCCACTAAATAACATGTAGCCTAGATATCAAACTATGAGATTATTATAATAAAAAAATTTGTGGTGTGTTCCCTACATGGGAAAAACCGATCGGATGGGGGGTGGCTTATTTAGTTGGAAAGTAACTAGGTAGTTTAGTGATATTTTATCTAATTAGGTGATTTAATTAGTTATTAGTGGGTTATGAATTATAAAGGGTGTTAGGGTATTCGGGGACCCTAACTAGCTCAGAAAAGAAAAAAAAAATAATGTTAATGACAATATTTTTATGTTCCGGGTTAAGTCCGGTTGTACGGTTGGATATTACTCCGTTAAAGTGCTAAATAAGTATTTAAAGTGTCGTTAATATTATTTTTAGTGACACAAAGAATTCCCGACACTTTGGAAAGTGTCTAGTTTTATTTTTCCAACTTTTTGCACTTTACTAGTTAGCTTAATGCTGAATTTTTATTTAAAGTGCGGAATTTTGTACTTAAAGTACGTTTTAGGCACATCCGGTCACTATAATTATCACCTAGTGACGCAGTTCTACAATCCTCACCTCCCTACACTCCCTACTAGTGTAGTAAACTATTCCCGGCTCATACTGGCCTCAGAGACAGTAACTGTCTGATGCTGGCTATGTCAGCATGTTTACTGGGTTATCCGTATAGTGTGCTCACTGTGCTTTTTGTGCATCAAGGTTGTCACTGATGTTTGTGTAAAAATATTAGAGTGACAGTAATAAAATGTGATGCATGTATGTATGTATCAGAAATCAGTAAGCAGTTTAATCACAGTTGTAAGCAAGCACAGTAATTAAGCAGTAATTAAATATTAATTAATTCGTACGGATACCTGGTTTGGTGAGGGTTGTCACATCTGATAATCCAATTCAGCTCTTGATCAACTTGTGATTCTTTGAAGTAGATGCTATGCATTTCAGTTGTCCTATCTGATCTTCTTCTTCTTGTTGTGATCTTCAGGACTGTGATCTCTTCATAGATCCAGATGATTATGAATTTCTTCAATACTTACAAATAAAGTTTCCTAACAGTTTCCCCCTAAGTATTGTAAGAAAATGAACTACCTTATGAACAGAGAATTTCCAAACAGTGGAAACATAACACTTGCAAAATTAAACCAGTTACTGATGTTTTTGAAAACCAAATTACATAAAAGATGAAAAATCAAATAAACAGGTTCTTTAATTCAGCTTCACTCTCTTGTGCACATCTCCTTCCTTTAACTGCTTTTTGTAGGAGATATATTTGTTGCAGCTGACATACATGTCTTTGTACCATTCTCTTGCTTGGATCCATTCTTCAATCATTTGCTCAATTTCTTTCCTGTGTCCCTCCAAGTTCTTTCCTATCTTTTGAAGATGTTCTTGTCTTTTGTTCATGGTTTTCATGATATACTTCAGAGTTTGATTTGAGTATTTGCATATATCAACACTTCTGAACAGAGATTTGTTATTATCAATATCTCTGTAGATGACACCATATTTGTGACTGTGAGTTTTGCTAGTTAATATAATGATGTCTCAAGATCTTGCATCTTCCAATATTTCTGAGGGAACTTTTGTCTTTGGAGATCTAACATACACCTTTTTGTTGTGTGCATGCTCATAATTGATGCATAGATCAAAGTCTGGAAAAGCAATTCTTTCAAACAGCAGTATTCCAGCCTTTGATATGCTATTCAACGCCCTTCTGACTTCTTGATTATTTTTCTTTTCCTTTTCATAATGATCCTTCATAAACAGAATGTCTATAGGATGCAATTGGTCAGCTATTTCTTCATCAATCACCTTTTGTTCTTCCCCATTTTTTTCTCAGAAGTGTGTATCTGTTTTGCACATGAGTTCCTCCAACATCATCGGTTGCAACTTTCACTTCATCCACTTTTAAAATTTTCTTTATTGGATTCTCATTCTTGAAGTGAATGCTACCTGAACCTCTTTTTATTCTTTCTTCTCTTAAACCCAATCTGACAGGAGACAGTGATCTTGGTTGTTCATCTTCTTTTGTTAAATAATAACTCACCAGATTGTACTCAGGGAATATCATTACATCCCTGGCAATCTCTTTAACCATGACAGACTTAGTTTCAGAGATTTTTCTTTTAACAATCTTTGATTTTTCTGATGAATCACCTTCTTGTTCCCATTCATTCATTGTTTGCATATTCATGAATTTACTTATGGCTGAGTCATCAGACACTGTTGGGTTTGGGACAGATGCTAGCAATTTCAAATTTGTAATAACTTGAGGTTTTGTAGTTGCTAACCTTTTCAGCATTTCATCTCTTGGGATACTTGGAGGTGGACCCATTGGTATGGTTCCAGCTTTGATGCTTGGTGTAGCTGAAGATTGCTGTTGGGTTGACTTTGGAGCTTCTTGGTTTGAGCTTTCAGCAGGTATTTCTTTCATGAGTTCTTTGGGATCCACTTTGGCCAATCTTGCAATGTTGAATTGCATCTTCTCCATCAGTTGTTGCACCTCTCTTACCTGTTTTGAGTTGCTGGTTATGTTTTTCTGAACTTTGGTGAATTTAGTTTGAGCTTTCGTCTGAATTGTAGCCCATTCTTTTGACAGCTTCTCAAGGGCATCTGTGATACTGTTATTGCTTGCCCTTAGTATGGTAACTTCCTCCAAAACTCTGTTTGTACTGCTTGACTGCCTTAATTCCACCGCATTTGCAACTTGTGCCTTGATCTTTTCTATTTCTTTGAGAATCATCTGGATTTCTGATGCAGAGATGTTGGATTCTGGTTCCCTTGTCTTTCATCTTTTGAAGAGACTTTAGTGCTTCAGTGTTTTCTTCAGTTTATTTCTTTATTGCCTCCACTGATTCTGACAAAGTCTTCATATTAGCCCTTTGACCTTGTATTTCTAACAGCAACATATCTAGTTTTTCTTCCACTGGATTTCTTTTGCAGACTTTGTAAACATTTTCCAGCACTGTTTCTAAATTTTCTTGGTTCATAGGTGTTTCAGGGATATTGGGAACAACAGATGTTCCTTGTAACATTCCAGCTTCAAACACATTTGCTGCTGTTTTGGAAATGATAGGGTCACTTTTGGCTTTACCAGATTTTGATGCAGCTTTAAGTTTACCAGACTCATCTCCACCAGTGATGAAAAACTCATTTTCACCCTGGATTTCCTTATGTCCTTGAATCATATCAACATATGATTCTCCATAAGTTTTTGAGGTAAACGAATTACCTTTAGCCAGATTTCCTTGATTAGTTTCCTGATCTCTATCTGTTGGGATCTCATCCTCTTCCTCATTTTCTGATTCAGAGTTGAGATTAATGGAACTAGTAACCTCCTCATCAACATTAGTTGTTCTGTATTCTAACTTGTAAGAAACATTAACTGAACTTTCTGATTTTGTTTCTTCTGTGTGAGAGTCAACTAAGACAGTATTTAAAAGAGATGTACCAGCAATCTGAGATTCATCATAATGTACGACTTCAGTGGCTTCAATTGTAGCTGCATCAAAGTGAGTTTCTTCATAATGTTGTTTTTCAGCATTTTCATGAGTTCCTCCAGCAACATGTGATTCTGCATAATGTTCATGTACTTCTTTTTGATGAATCTCAAATTCATGATGAATTCCTACTTCATGAATCTGTTGGCTTTCAGCATGTTGTGTCTTGTTTTCTGGTGAGTTAGCTGTCTTCAGAATTCTTTCTCCTCCTGCACCCTTTTTTTCTGATGGCGAGGACTTCTCATCATCTCCTTTTTCTGTTGATGAAGAACAGTTCACAACTTCTCTGCTGGGCTCTTCTATTGGAGAATCTGATTTGATCAGAAGTTCTTCATGTTGTATTCTGTATTGTGAGTCTGGTGCAATGAGGCATAACTTGCTTTCTGGCAACACAGGGATATCTTTGTCTAATTCCCATCCATGATTGGAACTCCAGGCCTTCATGGTATTTGAACTCCAAACATCTTCCAAAATTGGAATTTCTGTGTTCCTTGTAGCAAATGTTTCAGAGATGAAAATAGAGATTAACCTTGGATATGGCAGATGTGAGATTATTCTTCCATTTCTGGTGATGATTGACCTTTTGAGTAGGTTGAAAATTTCTGACCCATAATCAATTTTGAATCCAGTTATGAGTCCAGTCCATACGCGATTGTCAGAATAGCTTAACTGATTTGATCAGTTCCCCCTATCTTTGAGGTGAGACATTTGTTTAGCACTTCCATCATCACTTGCCAGATGGCTGGCAATTCACTTCTTCTAATTGCTCCAATTTTGTTGATATCCTTTTTCTTGTAGCCAAGCCTAATGATGAAGCTTATTAATTCTTCTTTGCTTGGAGCTTCAATGTAACTATCAAGAATAGGCAGTTCAAGCCATTCTCTTACTCTTGCTGGGGTTAATGTTACATAAACACTTCCCCATACATGAGCAGAGACCTGATTTTCTTCAACTTCATTAAAAGTGTGAACAAATTGCTGTAGTAGCCTTTCTGGTACCTCTCTTCCTTTTGTTAGTGCTCCTGAGATTGGACATTTTGTGAGATATTCTACCAGAAGTTGACATCTTACGTCATACTCCGAATGCTCTGTATTCATCAGCAGATTGTTTTCCTTCATTGGTAGAAATTCTGCTTCTTCAGCAAAAGGTACTTCATGTTGAACAATTGGGATGTTGAGGTTTACTTCTGCCATTGTTTATCTCTGTGAGTTAGGGTTTGAAATTTAGGGGTTTTTGAATTATGAGTGAGAAACAGGGGATTTTCAGGGTTGAAGTTTTTGTGAGGGAGGTGAGTGATTTTTGAATTTCTGCTAAGTGTGTGTTATATAGGAGTGTTTCAGCAGAGGATTGTGGGTGTATGGAGTTGAAGGGGTATGAAACGTGGCATGTAATGGTGGTTAAGAGATCATTAAATGTCTTTATAACCGTTAGATCATGTAACGTGAGTTTTTGGTTCAGAATGTAACCGTTGGATCATGGGTATCAAGATATTAATGAGATGGTTTATCATGTAATCGTGATTATGTCTTTTCAACTTGACCCTTCAATTTGTAGTTTCTTCAATCATTCCTTCACGAAAGTATTGCACTGATTTTTGATTGGAGAAAACTATCGGTTCTATGACACCTTTTCATCTTTGTGGACCCCATTAGATAGGAGGTCCAATCACCTTCCTTCATATGCATCCTCTTTTCTTTGTAAGTCAAAGTCCCATTCTGATGATGTCATCAGAAATTCAACATAAATTCTGTTGAAAATATGTATTCCCTTTTGTTCTGTCTTCTGTTGACCTTTTAGATGTGGTCAACAGAAGTCAACAAAATTTTCAACAGAATTTCTTGGTTGAGTTTTCCCCCTAAACTTGTGATCCTTTTCAACAGATAATTTTTTTTTGAGATGAGAGAGAATGAGATAAGATCAGAAGACTCACATTTGTTTTTCTGGTGGTATCCATGTCTCTTGGCGTTTTCTGATATTTTCTAAAACATTTTATTATTGAAGTTTTACCAGAAAAAAAATTAGATCCATTTTTGAATTACCAGATTTTGTCTCCTGTCATCAGAAACTTAGAGTTTTGAGTCAAAGTTTTGATTTCTGATGATCATGTTTCACATTTACCCATTTCCCAAAATATAAACCATAAGCCAGATAACAAAGCAATAAAGCAAGCACATAATATAAACATATTAACACACACAAAAAATTACACAAACAAAACAAAGAAAAAAAAACCTAATCAATATCTATGCCTTCTCCGTGTTCCATCTCAAGGAGCAACAACAGGTCAGTTATCAACCCATAGTTCTGGTTGGTGGGTACAAGCATGCTGAGACCCATGTTTTCTTGAAGTCTCATATCTGCTCTTGGATAACTTGTAGGGATACCTGCAAAGTCTAGCTGGCTCGTGATTATCTTCGTCAGAAAACGAGGATACATCAAGAACGGCTTGCCAACCCACATGTTACTTGCAAAATCTCTCATTAGATAATAAGAGAAGTTGTAAGGTACTTTGAGTACAAGTGCACGTATAGGCTCCATCAATCTAAGAGATATTTCATGATGATTGATGACCTTCTTTGAAAAGCATACACCCATCTGTGTGACCAGATATTGCCGTGGCTTGATAAAGCCATGTTTGTTGATTGCTCGTTGTTGGGTTTCCGTATGGTAACCCATTTGCCTCAGGACATCATCCTTTTGAGGCCTTGAGAACATCAGGACATCATTATCATCATCGAGTTGAAGAGCCGTCCTGATGGCGACTTCATTTAACAGAATTTTTTGAGTTAGCACCACACTCTCGATGGCCATTTGTTCTCTGTTCTCATACTCAGATAATGTTGCATTTTTCCAGAATTTTTTGATTTAGCACCACACTCTCGATGGCCATTTGTTCTCTGTTCTCATACTCAGATAATGTTGCATTTTTCTAGAAGATTTGAAGAATCTCTGGATGAACAGTTATATGAGCAGTGAGGGCATAGTTCAAGTTACTACTCATGGGCATTTTAAGCACAACTTGACACCCTTCCCATTGAGGACCTTCCAGATTGGTCCTCAATCTAAGATTGTGATATGGATGGAGAACAAGTGGGAAGCATTCATCTTTGATGGTATTCATTTTGTGTGTGTGGGAGAGTATGAGGTGAAGGTGAAGAAGAAGATTTAGAGTGCCCCTTTTTTTTGTGTGTGAGGATGACAGATTTTCAACACAAAGTGGTGAACATTTATAGTTAACTTAATATTTGCCATAAATGGAATGTACCTACTTGTAGATTTTCTTCACCGCAATCTCTGTTATTTAATTGATTATCAGAGGACAGAAAGTGTAACAGAGATAAGCTTCTTCTCCACTTCACTTGCATTAACTGGTTTAGGCGGCCAATTTCTGGTAATATATCATGATAGCCTACCAATATGTCACTTCAACCTTCTTAATACATGATAGGGTGTAATTAATGAAGGAGAGAGAAAGTTCCATATTAACGAGTTCCCAGAAATTTTCTTTTGAATGACGTTATCAGCACTAATTTTTTTTTTTAAAACAAATATCTTTTTTTTAAAGATTGAAAGAAAAAAAATGCCAATGTAGAGTTTATGAATATGCTGTCAAGAGATATGAATAAGGATGATGACATGCAGGAATTTGTTTTAATGATCTATGATAATTCTGATTATCTAGCATATTTTTCTGATGGTTCACCAGAATTTTTGATGATTTATCAGGTGTTCTGATGTTGTATCAGATTTTCTGATGATTATATCAGATTTTCTGGTGATTTATCATAAAAATATGATTTTTCTTTGATTATCACTAAAGAAATTTATCAAGCATTTTTCTGGTGATAAGATTATCTGAGAGGTTTTTATCATAGAACCGACCATAACATAGCAGATTATTTGTTAAGCCTTCAACATAGGCTACTTTCTCTATGGTCAAACATCCATACCTTATGCATCCATATCCCATGATCCTCCATTTCACTCCATTTCCAAAATTTACCATTCTACCCAGCTTTGAAACAAAGTTGCTGAGTAAGCTCCTGTCCCCAGTCATGTGCTTGGAGCTTCCTGAGTCGCAGTACCAGATCTGCTGCACATGATGGTCCTGAAATGAAATGATTAGAGGGTTTTTGGTACCCAGGCATGCTTGGGTACTGTTTCTGATGGGATTTTAATCAGTTTAATTTTTTTTGGTTTTGAATCAGAAATTCTGTTATATGCTGAGCCATAAACAGATTTTGCATTTTTCTTTTGAAGATGGTGTTGTACAAGCTTCAGTATGTCAACACACATACAAGTTTTATCAGAATTTTCTGATATTTTTTCTTGTGATGGAATGAGTGGATAATTTTGAAAAGATGAGTGAACTGCTTCTGGAGTCTTTACAGATTCTTGACTGCATTCACTTATGTTTGTTTTGAAGTTTGGTTTTTCAAAAGAGTATTCAGAACAGGTTGACTTGCAAGATTCAGATTCAGATTCTGTTGAAAATTTATTAGAAATCTGATGAGTTGCTTTTACAAAGACAGTGGGTTTATTTCCTTTTGATCTTACATATCCTAAACCCTATCCTTTGTTCTTTGGTGTAGACTCAATGAAATTTATGAATTCTTTGGCTTGTTGAAAACCTCTTACATTAATTTCTTTATCATTGATTTTCTTGTAAAGATCTTTTCTTTCATTTTCATAGAACTAAATTTTAGCTCTGTGATCTAAACTTTCTTCTATGAGTAATTGGTTTTCAAGAATGATTTTATTCATAGTCCTTTGCAACTCATCAGATTTTCTAATATCTGATTGATGTTTTTCTTGCAGATTTAGAAAATCTGACATGAGCTTGTTTAGCTTGTGTTCAAGATCAAGATTGTCTAAATTTACCTTTTGTTCTGAAGTTTCTGGTAGACCTTCAGAAAGTGCCATGAGGCAGAAATTTGCCAATTCTTCTTCTTCATCATCAGATAACCATGTATCTGTTCTTGCAATTAAGCTGACTTGTTGCTGCTTCTTCTTTGCTTCTTCAAGCTTTTTCTCATAGTAAGCAACATCCTTGAGCTTTTTGGTCTTGCATTCTGATGCATAGTGACCTCTCTGCTTGCACTTGTAACACACAACTTCAGCCTTCCCTTTATCCTTAGATCTAACTTCCTCTTTAGATCTCCCATCCATCCTTCCTCTGTCACTTCTCTGGTATCTCTGGCTTCCTCCCCTCAACCTCTGCTCAAATGTTTTGGTGAGCAGTGCTATTGCTTCAGCAAAAGCAGAAAAATCTGATGAAGTATCAGAAATTTCACAACTTTGGCTGTTTTATGGTTGTGGATCATTAGTAGGTATTGTTCTTTGTGAGTTTGAGATAAGAGCTAAAGATCCCCCTCTTTGAATAGTTTCTTCAAATATTTCTTCCTCTTTGGGGACCAAGATACTGTATAAGTCATGGAGACTCATGTTTCCTAGTTCTAAGGTTGAGGACAAAGTCATCGTTAGACTTCTCCATTCTCTAGGAAGGGCATCAAGAAATTTTATGTTTCTTTCATCATTTGACTTTGTTATTCCAAATTTCTTTAGCTCGTTTAAAAGTTTTGTAAATCTTTGATATGTATCATTTAGTCTTTCATTTGGCAAACTTTTAAACCTTTCATAAGATGAGAAATTGTTTGTTCTCTTGTTTCTTCTCATCCTTTCTCCTCCTTCACAAAGATTTTCCAACTGATCCCATATTTCCTTGGCTGATGCACATGCATCAACTTGTGAAAATATGTCATTGGGGATGGCCATAATTAAAAGTGACTTTGCCCTTTCATCCCCAGCCACATTTTCCTTGTCTTCCTCACTCCAAAGTATTTCACTTTTGGGAGCTCGGGAGGCAGGGATAGCAGGTGATTGGTCAGTTGCTGGAATAGCTGGTATTTCAGTCATTGGTATATGTGGACCCCTTTCAATGGATTGAAATAGAGCTCGGTCATGACCATTGAGGAAATTGACCATCCTGATTTTTCATTGGGGGTATTCTTCTCTGACCAGAGTCGGAGGTTTAGACATAGAACCAATGTTAAAAGCATTATTCCAGGATTGAAAGCTGGCCATATTTAGAGAAAAGAAGATGAGCGATTGATCGTTTGAAAATAATTTATTCAATCGCTCTGATACCAATTGTTGGACCCAGTATGGCCTGAACAACTTCTTTTCACGTAACATGGCAAGTGATTTCAGTAGATGTGAAAAAGATGTGCGGAAATGGAAATCAGACTTTCAGAAACAAGACCTACAGAATTATCAAGTTTATATCACTTTGAAACAAAATGGTTTACAAGGTGATTGTAAGATTATTATCTAATACAAATGAATCTTGAATTCTGTGGGTGAGAGGGCAATGGAGTTTTGATGTATGTGTGAATGCTAAGCTTCAAACTCAATTGTCTTCTGCTGGTTGGGCCTTCTATTTATAGAGGGCTGGGTGCATGAATAAACAATAGTTTATTCATGCAATAAGTCCTGCAAAAAGTAGCCATTTGACATATTAATTGAATCCAACGTTCAAGTTGCCTTTTTCATCATGATATCCAATAATGTCAATTTGCTTCGGTAAGTGTGGCAGGATAGAGCTGATTTCAGACAAGTGGGGTATTTCATCAGAATTTCTGATAAACCACTTCATCAGAAATTCTGGTGAACAAATCATCAGAAAAATCCTGATGATCAGAATCGTCAGAAACTGATGATATTTCATCAGAAATATCATCAATCCATCAGAAATGACCTTCTCTGATAATCCAATTCAGCTCTTGATCAACTTGTGATTCTTTGAAGTAGATGCTGTGCATTTCAGTTGTCCTATCTGATCTTCTTCTTCTTGTTGTGATCTTCAGGACTGTGATCTCTTCATAGATCCAGTTGATTGTGATTTTCTTCAATACTTACAAATAAAGTTTCCTAACAGAGTAAAAGTTTCTGATGACATACTATTCATTTTAAAAGTTGTACCGTGATCAAAAGCATTTTGAGAAATATGCATTTGCAAGTAGTAGCTTAATAGTCTTGGAAACATGAGAAAAACAACATTTTTCCCGTTTTTAATGTTTTTCAAATTTGTAACCAAGTCAGTAAACAGTGCTTAGGAGTAGTTAAAGTCAGTGTTTGTTAAAATTGGATACCCCAAGTGTAGGATCGTGTATGAACCCGAACGAGTCGTTCAGAGGTGTTCTAATCCGTTTCAGAGGCGAAAACAAAGAAACGGACACTAAAAACAGCTTGTTTCACTTAAATTTGCCTTGTATATTGATTTCACACTGATTACAGTCAAACGGCACTTCGACAGCACTTCGATACAAGTTCCTGATTCCCCACCAAATGACATGATCACTAGCCTAATTATAGAGTTTCTGATTCCCCACGAAAGTGCAATGTTCATTTCGTGGGAAATCAACATTTTGTCATTTCGTGGGAAATCAACATTTTGTCATTTCGTGGGAAATCAACATTTCGTAGAAAATCAACTCTAAAACTCTTTTTTCCCGTACAATGTGCCCTGATCTAACATATCTAGTACTAGACTCGATACAAGACGAAGTCGACAGATGTATGCACTAACAGACTCCCCCTCAGATGTTGACAAGTCTTAAGTGTCGAGTCTTCAACGTCTTCAGTCTTTATCAGTCTTTGGGCTTTTCCTGCTCTTGACTCGCTCTATCTTCTCCTGAATATCAGCACCAACAGATAACTTCCCAAACTCTCTCTAACAGACTCCTCCTCAAAACATGCTTGGATCATAGACTAACTTTTACAGAATCAGAATCGCAACCTGGCTTGCTACTCTCAATCAGAATCCAGGCTTTCCTGCAAATCCTCTACCCAAAACATAAGTTTCATAAACATAAGATACAACAAATTATGACATTACTAATGACCACTAGTAAACATATCATTCATTTTCAGAACACTTTTCTTTCTATAGATTTTTTTTACTTAAAAACTTATCAATCACATTCTCCCAAACCTGTTCATCATGTTCAGCACTCGGAATTTTGAAAATCAGCTCTTCAATATCAGTTGCCTAAAATCT
Organism: Helianthus tuberosus; assembly: GCA_030545235.1. Lineage (NCBI taxonomy): Eukaryota > Viridiplantae > Streptophyta > Magnoliopsida > Asterales > Asteraceae > Helianthus > Helianthus tuberosus. The sequence goes on along the minus strand of CM060373.1, from coordinate 42,443,154 downwards.
TTTTGGATTTTTCAAAATTTTTGCTAAAACACACTGAAAATCTTTTTGGAATTTTGTGAAATAACCGAAATGAAATGCAGTAAAGAAATATTTACAAACAATACTTTTGTGAGCTTGTGTAAGAGGATCATATCAGTTTATGAGACAAATCACCAACACCATTAAGCTTTAAACATTTTAAGTTCTAAACGATTCACTTAGATTGTCAGTATACTGATCCACTTAAATTTTCACACAAAGTTCAACTATTTCGAGATACGACATTAGTGTTTTAGAGACTTAAACTTATTCGCGTGTCCCACCTCAGAATATACTACCGTATCCAGATCCCAATATTCAGTCTTACAGGTGAGTATACCTAGATGATATCTGTAAGGGGTTAAATTGCGAAACCGTGAGAGCTCAGGTCAGAACTTCCGTTCAGCAGAGAGATGACGGTTCGACTTTCGGTGTGTCCCCTTTAGAGGATCTTTTGTTTCAACAGCAATGACTATCAATTTTATTGTTTCGTCAATTTGCTGAGGGCGGCGCTATATTTCAAGCATTTGCAGAAAGTATTATGCGGGGACTAGGTCAGAATTTCCATTCAGCAGAAGTCCCGGGATAATACCCCAGATATCACTAAGCATAAAGACCTAGTATCTCAGAAAAAGGGACCTTTCAAACAAGATTTCGGGGGTTACCCATATATCCAAGACATGTTACCCACGAAATAAGCAAGTTTGAATTTAGGTTTATATCTCGAAAGCAATTTACTAAATGTGCAAAAACCTACTGGCACATCATCAGTGAGACCGTTTATCACTATTTAACTTTCCAATTCTTTAGCATGCCGTGATCGTCCATTGATGTACTATCATTTCCTCTTTTTCACAACAAAACTCATTTTTTGATTTTATCATGTTTTTGGCTTTTTCAAATTTTCAAATGTTTTTGGATTTTCTGAAAATTTTTACTCCCCCTAAAATGCAAACACATTTTAGGAAATTTGAAAAAAAAAACTATACAATAAAGTGACAACTGATATCGAATCACTTCAAATCGCCATCCACTTGGCATAAACAATCAGAACTCCCCCTCACAACAAACTATTTTCCCATTGTGATTTCAAAATACTTAAGTTTGTTTTAATCAAATGGTTTTTCCGGAAAATAAGTTTTGTTGATTTTAATTAACCATTTGTAGGTTAGGGGATAAACTCATCATTTGTTCACCAAAATAACCACATGTAAATATGGTCCAATCAAGTTCAACTTAATGACCTTGATTAACCACTTGTAAGTGAAAACCTCTTTCAACCACTTGCAGGTTCACTCACCAACCATAATCACTTGTAATTCAAAATATAACAATATAAAGTATCACCTGTAGATATACCAACCAAACCTTTCAAGAATGATGCCGATTCCTGCTCCACACTTACCAACCTGGGAGCTCCGGCAAGTCCGGAATTTATGGTGAAAATGGTGTCACCCAAGCCTGACCAGCCTTGGGTGATTTTGGTGGCAAACATCTGTCCCACCAACATTTTGATTTGTAAAATTCTTTAGCATCTTTCACTTTCCTGTCAACCATCTTTCCAAAAATATGCTTGACTTTTCCATTGAAAGCCTTCTCAACATCAAATTCTCCCTTATCAGCGAAGAATTGATTTGAGATCTCTACTTTTCCCACTTTCTTCATCAAATTTTCCTTTGACAATGGAGGAAAATCCTCATCGTTCACCTCTGGAACGGAATTCACAACCTTTTTCTCAACCAAAGACTCCTCTGATTTTATGGAATCAGATTCATTGTCAGAACAACTATCTGTTTTAACCACCCACTTTTGTTTATTCAAATCACCTCTTCTTTTGTAAAAAACGTTTTGAACTTTCACCTTCCTCAGAAGTAGAATTTTCAAACCTTTTAACATTTTTCACAGGTTGTTCTTTCTTATCAACACAAGTCTTTCTCAGAACAGAGTTCGAAGAAACTTCCTGTTTTTGGTAGTTGGTCTTGGGGCAATTCCAAGCTATGTGTCCAACTTCTTGGCATTTGAAACAGGTTCTTCTGTCAACTCTTGAAGCAAACTTTCTCACATTCTTCTTTACTTCAGCAAGAAACTCTTGATTCGACTGCTTCCAGAATGGTTTCTTCTGTTCATCCTCTGAACTTCCTCCTGAAACAAATTTTGTTTTTGGTTTATTAGTTTTCTGATTTTTATAATTTTCTGACGAATTAAAGCCAAGACCTTTCTTTTTGAGATTACCATTATGGTTTGGTTTCTTTTGAAAACCATAACCACAACCATAACCCATTTTCTTGTTCAATCTCTGTTGAACTCTTGAAGTGTACTTTTTAGGTTTTTCAGCAAGATTTAAATCTTTTATTTCAGAAATATTAATTTCTGTTAATTTGAAAACCTGTTTAATCATTTCAGTTTTGACACTTCTTATTGGAAATTCCTCATCAGAATATAATTTGTCTGAATCATTCAAAGTATATGCTACTTTGATTGGTCCGTCATTCAAATTAGATTTTGATAACATGAATTCTTTATTGTAAACCCTTTTAACCGGTGAACTCGGACTCTTCTCAGACGAACTCGAACTATCTGACTTAGACTCCGACTTTGACTCTTCATCCATATCCAACACCTGATCGACAACTCTCTTAACTAACTCAGACTCATGATCCGTGTCAGACGCTGTGAATGTGACATCAATATTGTCTGGTAATTCATCAGTGATTTCAGACTTTAATTTGATGTTTAGAGCCTTGTCTACTCGTTCCTCATTTGGTTTCCTGGGGGAATAACTTTCAAAGATAGGAGGCGGACATCTGTTATACTTGACACTTGGTTTCTTACCAGTATCAGTATCTTCAGTCTTTTCTTTCTTGAAAGCCTCAAGACCTGCAACAGTAGGATATACACGATCAATCAAATAATCACAAGTAGTATAACTCAACAATAATCGTTTAATCCTTTCACTCTCAATCTTCTCAAGTTCCAACTCCTTCTTTAGCTTAGCACAATCTTCAATGTACTCATTGATGACGCTTTGTCATTAAAGTTGTACTCATTTTGTCATTTGCTTTTTCAATTTCTGAATTCGTTCTTTTCAAACTATCAACTGTCCTGTTCAGTACATCGTACGACTCCTTCACATATTTCACATCAGACAGTAAATCTTCTTTCATCTTCTCTAATTCGGCAATCATTTTGTCTTTTTTCTTCACAACTTTTGCAAGATTCTGAACATTTTAAACATGGTTTTTCAACTTCAACCACCTTTTCAACTATCTTCTCAACTTCGATAGTCTTTTCTACTTCAACAACTTTTTCAACTTCAACTATCTTTTCAAGAATTTTCTCAACTTCGACAAGTTTCTCAACTTCGACTATTTTCTCCACCACTTTCTCCACTTCAACAATTTTTTCTATTTCATTTTTAGTCACTGCTTCAACTTTTGTTTCTCCAGCTTCTGTCTTCGCCTTTTCATCAGCGAGTAACTTTGCTGCTTCCAGCTCCCTCTTTAAGTGGGCAATCTTCTTCTGATTCAGCATCTCAACTTTATCTGCATAGAAAAAATTAAAACTGTCAGGATCAATGCTTTTTCTACATTTGTTAAGATATTCTTCCTCATCATCAGTATCAACATCACTTCCAAGATCTGAAAAAAATCAGGATTCTTTTCTGATTAGTCTCATCTTCACCCAGAATTTTAGCAACAAGAGCTAAACCAGGTATGTATTTGTCCCAACTAAAACCCTCTGCAACCTTTTCATCATCTTGATGAATTATTAAAGCTTTCTTCTTTCCATTGTCAATGACATTAGACGATGATGGTTGTTGCTCAAGCTGATGAAAAATTGATTTCTGATAATAATTGCTCTTTTCTTGATTCCCGGTTGCTTCTTGATTTTTACACTCTCGTTTAAAATGACCTTTTCCTTTGCAACGGAAACAGGTAACTTTAGACTTGTCAAATCCTAACGCAGAATTTGCCAGATCCCGAAAACCATCCCTGCCAGTGATTTGTTGAAATTTTTCAGCTCTTCTACAAGCACTAGCCAAACACCATTTCACATCCATTAGTTTAAGTTCCTTGGCATCAATCTGGTCATAATCTTCTTTCGTAAGCATCGGATTTCCAATTCTTCCTGCAACCAAGCTTTCATACGATTCTAACATGGCGACAAGAGATGTCATGTGTTGCTTAGCCACTTCAGGAGACAGATTTTGACCATTCTGAATGTTCAAAGTCACATTGCATTGAAGATTTGTAGAATTCTGCTGTTGAGGACTTGATGTTGTGCTGTTTGGATCAAAGCTTGAAAATGATGAAGAATATCCACCACTTTGAGTTGTAGTGTTAGCATTTGGACTTGAAGAACCATCTGCACTAAAAGCAGTACTAATTTTTGGACTTTGGCTGGGGGTAGCCTCAAACTTGTTTCCTCTGTAATACAAACTGACATCCTGTTTAGCATTTGGATTTGTCATGATAGCTGTCTTCTGGATATCCAACTCTTGCTCTTCAATTTTCTGAATGAACTGTGCCAAGTTCATACTTTCAGACTTCCTCATGAGTTTCACAACCATCAAATATGTTCCCCACTTATGCTGTGGTAACGCCTCAGCTAGTTTATCGACCCACTCATCGTCCTCTTTCTTGATGTCCAATCTACCCATTTCCAATACCAGATGACAATATCTATCAATGGTCTGTTTTGTTGTTTCATGATATAAGGCTGTAAACATATCGAATGATTTCTTCAATAACGCCTTTTTGTTTTTGATCATATCAGCACTCCCTCTGAATTTCTAAATCAAAGCCTCCCAAATTGATCTAGTTGTCCCATTATGTTGAAGCAAAATAAAGATATCTTCTTTAATCGCTTGTTGAAGAATACTTATCATCATTTTCTCACTTGTAAACTGCAATTTGTCACTCTCTGTATAATCACAAAAAGACTTTTCAATACCCCGTTCATTCTTTGGTTTCTCATAATATTTCAACAATGAACACCATGCATCAAATTTGTATGCTTGTACCCAATTCTCGAATCGATTTTTCCAACCCTGAAAATCCTCAATGTACATGAGTTTCGGTGGTTTCTGATGAGTACCCGTCTCATTCTCACTGTATAGAGTCTCAGCAGCAGTAACAGGTGCAACCGGTGTCGCGAATGCATTGTAAAACTCTTCAGCCATGATTTGGTAGCACGTTTTTTTTTTCAATAACAGAAAGTTTCAACAAAACTGATTGGGCCTAGCAACTCACTAAACCGAAATATGATTGGGCCGCACTTGAGATTATTGTAATATACTGACATGCAATTGCTAAACATGAGCCGACAACTAAGATACCAATTGATTGCTGATTGGACTGATCACATATGTAGACACCTGGGCTGCACTATTTAATTCAGGTCACATGTCAGACAAACACTTTATCAACATAACTTTCTTGGACCTCTCAATACTTGTAACATGGTTGACTTCACATGCAAATTTTAATGTCTGATGTTGTTCTAATTCTATTGGACCTCAAACCTTTAGCACATAGATCGATCAATTGTGATTATCTTTTAAAAACAATGTGTCCGACACTTTCAAGTAACAATTCAATTTCGAGCGGAATAACAACAATACTATTTGGAGTGAAATCACAAGCAACTTGGAGCGGAATCACCCAACTCAGTTTCAAGCGGAATAGTTCAATTAACAATTTTGGAGCGGAATTAGTTGAATTTGGAGCGGAATCACTAATTTGGAGTGGAACCAGTGCACTTTCGAGCGGAATAAGATCTCCTCGAGCGGAATCAGACTATGTTCTTTCGAGCGGAATCACTTCTCGAGCCCATTTTTGCTATTTTTAATTCGAATTTTGTTCTGGTTTTTTCAAGGCTTTGTTAATATGCAATTTTATACAATCTGTGAAAAATTTGGCCGATTTTAACCGTGAAAACTTGTTCAGATGAAGAAAGAAGGTGTAGAAGTGAGAAAATGCAATGAAAACAGGCTGATATATGCAGAACTCCTCCTCCTGAGCTCTGATACCACTTGTAGGATCGTGTATGAACCCGAACGAGTCGTTCAGAGGTGTTCTAATCCGTTTCAGAGGCGGAAACAAAGAAACGGACACTAAAAACAGCTTGTTTCACTTAAATTTGCCTTGTATATTGATTTCACACTGATTACAGTCAAACGGCACTTCGACAGCAGTTCGATACAAGTTCCTGATTCCCCACCGAATGACATGATCACTAGCCTATTTATAGAGTTTCTGATTCCCCACGAAAGTGCAATGTTCATTTCGTGGGAAATCAACATTTTGTCATTTCGTGGGAAATCAACATTTCGTTGGAAATCTACTCTAAAACTCTATTTTCCCGTACAATGTGCCCTGATCTAACATATCTAGTACTAGACTCGATACAAGACGAAGTCGACAGATGTATGCACTAACACCAAGTACTGAATTTTCAAATGTATTTCATTAAAAGCAGTGGTTTTATTTGAGAGACATGTTAAGAGGGTATGGAACAGGAATTTCATTGGGAGTGGAAAATTTTGTTTAAACATTGCAGCTTTATTCAACTGTCCATCATATCCCCTCTCAATCAACTCTGTTTGAAACTCATTTTTCGGGAAAGAAGTCTTACCTACCAAGTCGTTTATCCCAAATGTTGTTGATATGGTAGTTGGGGTTATGGCAGCCAATTCATCTCTGACTTTGGAAGTTATACCGAATGGCTCATTATGTTCTTCAATGTTGGCATTTGCCCAAAAAACGCAGAGTGTTTCTTGGTAAATTGGTGCATCAGAAGTAAGAAGTGTTTTGTATTTGGATGATGACAGGATGTCTATTATTGAGTGAACGTCGATGTTTTTGTTAGTTTTCTCGAAAGTGGGGAGGTAGTTATGAGGGTGTTTAATTATCAGAGCCATGATCGGAGTTTAGGAATTGCGAGAGGTTGAAGAAGAAGTGAAGAAGAAGATGGAAACCGCTTTGCAGAATTTTTGAATTCGATACGGCGAGTAAAAGCTATGTTTGGGGACTAAACATGGTTTTATAAAGGGAAAAAGTGAATGCTGACGTGGTAGCGGTTTCAAAGATCGGACGGTTAACATCTGCCCACGTGGCAACCTCTGATGAAAAGTGGATGACAGTTGTTTGGAAACCACCGTTGGGCAAAAACAGTGGTTGGGTACAATGTATATGAAGACAGTGGCTGATTTATATCTATCAGTGGATAGACATCAGAGGTTGATACCAACAGTAGTTTGGTCAACAGTGGCCAATCAAAGGAAATGAAAACAGAGGTTATCTTTCAGCAGTGGGTGAATTTTCAACCAATCAGAGGTTTAAAACAATCAGTGGACATGGACAGACTTTTAAGGATTTATGAAAAAATTTCATTTTAAGCTATTTTTAAGGATGAATTTTTTATTTTCTAAAAACATTTTAGTGCTTTTTATTCAAGGAAAAAAAGTTTTTGCCTTCTAATCCAAGTTAAGCATGCCAATTCTTGAGATCAAACTTTTAAAGGTAGATGTGTCTAATGCTTTTGTTAGCACATCTGCCCGTTGATCTTCAGTTGGAACATGATGCAGAGAAATCAAACGTTTTTCATAGCAATCCCTCATAAAGTGATGTCTGATGTTAATGTGCGTGGTGGTTGAATGGGATACTGGATTTTTGATGATATTTTCAGCTGCTTGACTATCCAACATGAGAGGAGTCTTTAGAGCAGTTATACCAAAATCCAGTAACTAGTTTTGAAGCCATAACAGTTGGGCTGTACAGCTTGCAGCAGCAAAATATTCAGCTTCAGCAGTGGATGTGGAAACAACTGCTTGTTTTTTTTTTGCCAAGACACTAAGCAATTGCGTAGGAATTGACACCCTCCTGATGTAAACTTCCTTGTGGTGTTGCATCCAGCAAAGTCACTATCTGAGAAACCTAAACCCTTGATATTCCTATTAGCAAGATACCAGATACCAAGTGTGGGAGCACCTTTTATGTATCTGAATATTCTTTTTACAGCAATGAGAATAGACTTCCTAGGTGCTGACTGGGATCTGGCACAGACACATGTTGCAAACATGATATCTAACCTTGATGCAGTTAGGTACAATAAAGACCCAATCATGCTTCTGTACAATGTTTGATCAACCAAGTCATCTTTTTCATCAGTTGTGACAAGCTTTGTGGTTTCCATGGGTGTACTACATGGTTTGCAATCATTCATGTCAAATTTGTTTAAAAGATCTTTTACATATTTGCTTTGATGAATGAAAGTTCCATTTTGCAATTGCTTAACTTGGAGATCAAGAAAGCATTGGAGTTCACCCATGGATCTCATTTCAAACTCTGCTGTCATGAGTCTCCTAAACTCCTCACACATGGAGGTACATGTGCTTCCAAAGATGATGTCATCAACATAAATTTGGACAATCATCAAATCTTTTCCTCTCCATTTTAAAAATAACGTTTTATCAATTTTACCTCTTGTAAAGCCTATGGAGATTAGAAAAGTGGAAAAAGTTCCATACTAGGCCCTTGGTGCTTGTTTCAAGCCATACAAAGCTTTATTGAGCTTGTAGACATGATTAGGATAAAAAGGATCTTCAAAACCAGGAGGTTGGCAAACATATACCTCTTCCTGTATTTTTTCATATAGGAAAGCACACTTTATATCCATTTGATACACCTTGATGTTGTGGTTGACAACAAAGGCCAAGAACAGTCTAATGGCTTCAAGTCTTGCTACAGGGGCAGATGTTTCATCATAGTCTATGCCCTCTTCTTGTCTATAACCTTGAACCATAAGCCTGGCTTTGTTCTTGACAACAATGCCCTTTCATCAGTTTTGTTCTTGAAGACCCACTTTGTGCCAATTGGAATTACATCCTCAGGCAGTGGTACAAGTTACCATACTTGTTGTCTTTGAAACTGTTGGAGCTCTTCTTGCATGGCTTCTACCCAACTATTGTCTTTCAGTGCCTCTTGGTACTTGACTGGTTGGTGGAGAGATCAAAAGCCTGCGAAAAAACAAATGTTTTGGGTTGACTTCTTGTGAGAACCCCTTCATTGATGTTGCCAATAACTTGATCAGGTGGATGAGATTTAAGGAAGATTAGATCCCCCTTGTATGGAACAATGGTGTTGAGAGGTGAAGGCTGCAGATGTGAATCATCTGAGCTAACATCTGTTGGCAATTTTGAAGAACCAACAACTGTTTGGAATGGAGGTGGAGGAATAGGAGGAATGGGTGTGGCACAATGTTGATTTTTATCCACTGTTGATGGATTTTTATCAACAGATGTTAGAGATAATGAAATTGTAGAGGTTTGATCAACAACTATTGATTCAGTAGTGGCAGAGTTTTGACAGCTGTTTTGAATATCTGCTTCTCTGATGGTGGTAGTGACTTTGTATTGTGGAATCACAATATCACATCCATTGTCTTGTGAGAAAGATTGTGAGGTACCTGCAGGGTTAGTCTTGACAGACACATCTTCAAATGTAAATTTATCAATGTCAAACAGTTCAGCAAGCTTTGCTGGGATTTTCATTGATGAAAGTTCATTGAACTTTACATTCAAAGTCTCTTCCACACACCTAGTTCTTGTGTTAAACACTTTATAGGCCTTGACAGTGGTTGAGTATCCCAGATAATAACCACAATCCACTTTGGCTGCAAATTTTGAAATTGAATCTTTTAAGTTTAGTATAAAACATAGGCAGCCAAAGATTTTGAAATAGGAGATCAGTTGTTTGATTTTGAACAGAGTTTCATAGGCAGTCTTTTGATGCACGGGGTTGATTAAAACTCTGTTTTGCACATAACAAGCAATGTTTATAGCCTCTACCCAAAAAGTTAAGGGTAAACCCGAGCCTGCAAGCATTGTTCTGGCAGCTTCAATCAAAGTTCTGTTTTTCTTTTCAACCACCCCATTCTGTTCTGGTGTTCTTGGGATGTTGTACTGCCTTACAATCCCTTTTGCCACACATAACTCATCCAACTCCTTGTTTCTAAACTCTGTTCCATTATCACTTCTAAAGACTTTTACTGGCAAGTCAAATTGCTTTTCAACCTTTTTAACAAAGTCTTGCAAGATACCTGCAGTCTTATCCTTAGAGTGTAAAAAGTAAGTCCATGTAAACCTAGAAAAATCATCAACAATGGCCAAACAATATCTTTTCTTTTTCAAACTCATGATTTTTATTGGGCCAAACAAATCCATGTGCAACATTTGTAAACACCTGGTTGTTTTGGACTCTTCAATGGACTTGTAAGAGCTTTTATGTTGTTTACTTTTTAAACTGGAAACACAATGCTCAGAATAAGTAAAAAGTTTTTGTGAGAGACCTCTTACAAGGCCTTGTTTTGCGAGTGTGGTGATAGTCTTAAGATTTGTGTGCCCAAGTCTCCTGTGCCATAACTCTGTCTCTTTTAACATATCAACCACATACACATTGCCACTCCCTTGAGCAACAAGCCGTGTTTTACTCCCGGCTATGATTTCTTCAATCTTTTTAACCACTTCTGGCCCAACAATCTTACAAGTTTCCTTAGTGAAGAATGACCCATAGCCCTTGTCACTCATTTGTGAAACACTAAGGAGGTTAAATTTAAGATTGTTAATAAGATTGACATTTTCATATTTGAGTTTCCTAGCCTGCACTGTCCCTAAACCCAATACCTTCCCTTTTGAATTGTTACCAAAGGATATATCACCCCTTCATGGTTTTTGAAATCTTTAAGTAGGGCTCTACATCCTGTCATGTGCCTGGAGCATCCACTGTCTACATACCATAAATTATCTAAGCATGCAAAAGCTCCCTGCACATCAAGTAACAGATTAGTTTAGGTGGGTCTCCAAAGCCAAGATGGCTTTGGATGGTGTAAAAAATAGGTCAGCCTCAAGTCCAGAAGCTTGAACAGTGGTTAGATTAGGGTTTTGAACAGATTTTTGTAACCACTGTTGTGGACCATCTCCTGTCAGATGATGATAACCATAAGGATGCCTATTCATTTTGGGTTTAGATGGCCTTTTGTAGGCTTCATAACCATGGGGGACCTTTTTGGTTTGATGGTTGACCATGTCCTCTTGGGAACTGGTTTGCAGGGGGTATATCTGTCACCTGAACCTCTCTGGGAGCAGAGGTTTTGTTCAACTGTTTTGTAACAGCTGTTTAGACAGGCACAAAAGTCTGTTTGTTTTTGGGTATTGGTTTTTGTGGGCTCTCCAATGTTTTTGATGCATACTCTTTTCTTTTAACCTCAAAAGTTTTGAGATACACACACTCTTTTCTCTCCAGTGTTGGTTTTTCCACAAATTGTGCACTTAGGTGCAGGCTCAATGACACTTGTTTTGTTTATATCATAAGCTTTTAAAAGAAAATAGTCTTTTGTGGCATGATTTCTTTTCTCACAAAAATCATAAAACATGTTCGTAACCTTTTCTCTTCTCTTCGTCTTTTCAACTTCCTTGTCAACAAAGTTTTTAACCTCTGTTGGGATGTCTTTCAGAGGAATGATTTTGGCCTTGGGTGCTTTGACACCCTCAATTGTGGAAAAATCCATTGGCTTAAAGTTTTCAAGGATGTCACATTCATCAGACCAGGTGGGTTTGAATTGATATTTTTCTATCTCTTCAAAGGTTGATGACCCCTCTAGTTTTTCTAAAATGATTTTGTTTCCATTTTTGTCAGTGACTTTTATCTCTTGACCAACCATGTTTGTTGGAATCACTTCAACCAAGCTAGATTTAATTTCAGCAGTTTTTCAGAAGTTTGGTCATATTTTCTAAAGCCAATGCCAAACTTCTCATTGTTCTTGATCTGCTTTTCCAACATCAGTTCATAACCTTTACAAGACTCCACCCATTTTTCACAAGTGATTTGGGTGGACTCAAGCTCCTTTTGCAACTCTGGTATTTTTCTACCATAGTTTGGAGTTGGTCTTTGGTTATGCTGTGTTCATGTTTTAAGTTGTTGATCTCATTTTCTTTGTCAAACAATTTGTTTATCAACTTTTTAAAACTTTTCTCAAATTGCACTTCATCTTTTAAGATCTTGTTTCTAAGGTTTTCATTCACCTCTTTTATGTTAGCAAAAGCAATAATGCATTTATCTGAACACAAATCTTTTAAGATCTGAGGTGATACCTTAGTAGCAGCCATCATGGCACAGTCACATTCACCATCACAAACACTAGCATCCCATGGATCAGCAAGAGGTTCCAATAGAGGTTCAGCTTCCTTCTCTTCTAATATCTATTCACCAACAATATCTGCTGTAACCACTGTTTCAACAACTTTTTCAACCACTTCAGATTTGGACTCCACTTCCTCAGATTCTTGCCCTTCAGGTATTGTCTCTAATGCCATGAAACAAAATTCATCAGATGAAACATCAGGATTAGCAATTAGAGCAAAGTTTTCATCAGTTAAGTCCTCAGGTAAGCTACTCCAATCAACAAAGCCCTGTGTAAAGAAACTCTGTTGATTGGCCTCTGCTGGAGCAGATGTTTGTGCAGCTTGTTGTGGTGCAGTTTGCACTTGAACCTGAGGTGCAGGGGCTTGAACATACTAAATCTGTGGAACAGTGGTTTTGACATACTGCACAGGAACAGTGTTTACAGGTGTGCAAAATGGGCAGTGTTTTGCACATGAGGAGCAGCGGTATATTGGGAATAGTGCATAGTGTTGTGAGTGTTTTGAGGTCTTGGACTAGGGTGAGTGATAATTGGTCCACTGTTTTGACTCCTACATTCCCTAGCAAAGTGACCTAGCCTATTACACTTATAGCACTTGATTTTTGACTTATCCAACCCCACCTTTAAATTTCCATGCAATCATGGAAACCTCCTACCAGTTCTTTTATAAAACTTGCTTGTTCTAACACTCAACAAGGCAAGCTGATGCAAAATATCCATCTCTTCCAGATCTGTGGGATCAAAAATGTTGAAGGTCATTCAGTTCAAAGGATAAGTTATCAGAGATCTAGTTTTCCCCATTAGCTGTGAAAGCATAATTGGGTGAGTAAGGCTCAGAGTTGAAGGCTCCACCTGCAGTTATGTCATTATAGTGATCATAACTCTGGTCCTTACTACCACCAGATGACTCTTCCTGACCTAAAAGTGTTGTGTTACCAAAAGTGTAATCATCAGCCACTTTTCCACATTCCTGCAACTTCTTTTTCTGGTTAAGCTCTCTTTCATATGTGAGAAGCCTACCATGAAGTTGGGTCAGACTTAAATCCTTGAACCCCACAGAATTTCTAGTCACAAAGGCTATAATGTACCACTTTTCTGGCAATGATCTAAGGAACCTACTATTTGAAGTAGATTTAGCATATTCAACATTAACCAGTTTTAGCTCACTAATCAGACAACCAAACCTTTCAAACTGCTTGGTCAATGACTTTCCCTTAACATGACAAAACGTTTCATATTTTTGGTTTAACACCTCTCTGTTGTTTTCAATAACCTCTTCCGTCCCACCAAATTGCTCTTTGAGTGCATCCCATAGCTCATTTGCATTGTTACAATGTAACAGGCCAGCATATATGTCATTGGGTAGTGCTATGGCTACCATACTGAATGCCTTAGCATCTAACTCAATCTTCTGAAAATCCTGCTCAGAGTAATTTTCAGGACTTTTAGGTACTTGGACCTTAGGATCTTCTGCACTTGGCACCATTGGAACATAAGGTCCAAAGATGACAGACTTCCAGCAACCGGTGGTTTGCTGTGCTAACACATGGCCCATCCTACGTTGCCAGATATTGTATTCATATCTGACAAGCATAGGTAGCTTGTACAATGTGCCGATGTTGTGAGGGTCTTGTGATTGTGAAGACATTTTGGTTGTTTTGCAAAGTTTTCGATTAATCAACTTTGAACGTGATTAAACTTATACTTTGTTTTTCAACAAATACGAACAACACAGTATCAATGAAATTGAGCTGATCTTTTATGTCAAATTGACTGTTAAATCGAATTTAACTGACCTATGCTCTTATACCAATTGTTAGGATCTGATTTTAATTGTTTGTGTTTGTTTTAAGAAATATAAGATGAAAGGAGATAAACAGATGAATAATTGCAGCGGAAATGAAGAAAACTTAAACACAAACAATGGAAGAATAGTTTTCATCATGAATACTTTTAATCAAAAGATTGTACTACACAATGATTCAATATGCATGCATGAACTACTATTCCCCCTCAGCCTTAGCTCACAAGTGATTGTTCGTACAAAATGCAAGTGAGTGTGTAAGCTAATAAAACAGTACAGACACTGTCTATTTATAGTACAATCCTAACCACTGTGCCATCTTGGCTGACGTCACCTAGACAATGACATCTAACAACATTAACAAACTCTAAACACTACTTAATACAAAACACTATTACATTAAACACTGATTACTAAAGTGTTGTTGATGCTATCCGCTAATGGGCTCAACCGCTGATGAAGCTTTAGCAGTGATTTCCACAAAGGTTGATCAGTCCTTTGACTTCCAGCAGATCTTTGACTTCTTCAGTGGATTGGTCCTCAACAGTCTTTACACTTCATCAGAGCTTTGTACTTAACAGACTTTAGAGACCAGCAGATGTTAGATGACTTTGCCATTGGAGGGAATAGAGTTCAAAACACAGTTTATTAAGGATCAGTTGTTGAAGAGCAGTTTTGGCTTTGTATCATCTATTCTTCAAGGAAGGATCACATGAGCAAACACTAACTTTCTAAAATTACCTTTACAATCCCTAACTTTTCAATTTTCGTTCCCGAATAGTCCCTGGGTCTGACTTCAGTTCCCCACGTGCTTATCACGTGAGAGTATTTTCGTCCGATTGAAATACCCTTCAAGAATCTCAACACATCTTCCACTTTCAAAACCCAGATGGCAGATCGTTACTTCCCTCATAACATGCCGGAATTCATCCAAGAACAAGACCCACCGCCACCGGAATCCACCATAACTCCCCTTCTATCCCTCCCCTACAACTCATTCTCTAACCAACTCAAACAAGCAGCTTTCAACCTCAAACAGACAGTATTCCACTTCTTTATTTTCATGTGTTTTGTTTCCTGTGTGTTGATTGATCTTTATTTATTTATATATTTATGTTTCTTATTTTGGTTTGATAGATTGTTGTGGAGACATGGGGAAGCAATGGTGAACATTTGAATGATTATACAGTTTACACAGGTGCTTTAGGAACAACTTTCTTAGTGTTCAAAACTTATCAAGTTTCACAAAACAAGAAAGATCTTGATTTGTGTAAAGATATTGTTAAGGCTTGTGATTCTGCCTCTAGTGGCTCCAGGTTACTGTGCTTTCTGTTTTTATGTGTTTTTGGGCTTTTTTAAGGGCTTTTGTTTGCTAGAAAGATTTTTTAATGCAAGATGATGATGATGATGCTTATACAGTTGGTGAATATGACAGTTGAGCATCAATTAGACGAAAATACCCTCACGTGATTAGCACGTAGGGTGAGTTAACAGAGAAAACAAACTGAAGTTAGACCCAGGGACTACCCGGGAACGGAAATTGAAAAGTTAGGGACAGTAGAGGTAATTTTAGAAAGTTAGGGACTAAAGATGAAAAAAGTCCAAACCATAGAGACTACCCGAGCATTTTTCTCTAATTTGAATATGTAAACTCTCATAAAAGATATACTTAATCATTAACATGACAAATAAGTGGTTGATTTGGACTAAATTGGCAAGTTTAAGAACAATTTTGGCGAAGAAAAAGCTAATGTATCAGTCGTTACTGATGATTAACGTAAGACCACTAGGTGTGGGGGCATGGAGAGGGGGGCAAGCCCCTCCACCCCGTCCACCTTTCATGTGGATGCTGCCTTTCCCAAAGACCAGATATTGCCCGACGTTGCTCATTTCTTTCACTCTCCTCACTTGACTATTTTAGCCTCTTTTTCTTTCATCACTCACTCTCTTTTGTGCTTTGGAGAGCAAAGCTCTCAACGTCAGGGTTACGCATATGTAGGCTTTGCCTCTTACCTTTGCCACTACAACATGTTGTCTTGTGTTAATAGTTAATCAAAATCATATGAAACTGATGACGGGGGTAGCCTCAAAGACTAAATAAAATGACTAAATATGTAAACGCTCAAATGGTTAAACGGTTCAATGGTTGTAAAGCTGTGGTATGGGAAAAGCAAACAGTGGCCAGTCACATCTGGAGATCGCTTCACCAACCCACAAGCCGCAAAAGTAAAGCAGGTCTGCATAATGCATGCTATTATCCGGGGGTCAAAAGCCTTCAACCCCCGAAAGGGGAAACCCTCCACTGCAAGCAAGGTTACTAGTCTAATACATTCCACTTCGGGAGATGTCTTCTCTTATAAAATGACACTTCATTTACTTCAGAAGACACCTCCTGACCAGCGCTGATTCCCTAATCCCTGGTCATCCACATCGAGTGCTTGTTTCACACAAGTCACTCCCTTTCACATCCAACACACACATTCCCTTTGCTACCACTTCCGAATCTGAGAACAATTCAGAGGAGGATCCATAGCAAGGAACAACAATAAACTAGTAAACCTCCTTCCACGTCTTGCAAACGTGGGGGGACCCCACGACCTGCGTTAGGCAAGGTTGAACCCTTCAACCATTTTGCCTAACCAGTCCAGCTACCACCGTTGGTCTTGTATTTGTTGTATCAACAAGTTGGCGCCCACCGTGGGGCTACGCCGCTATTTCTTCTCCAAAAGACCTAGTAGTGTAGCTCTCTTCACTTAAAATCACCATGTCTGAAAGTGGATCCCCGGAAGAGGTAAATCAGATTCCAAACACTTCTACTCCGGGTAGTAGCCAAGCTCACGTAGCTATACCAACTTCTTTCTAAACTCCGGGGAGCACACCCGAGTTCCTTAACTTCAACACACCAACTCCGTCCAGATCCGGAGTTCCATCTCCCAATATCGGTGTCTCCGACGCCCCATCATGTGTTGAACTCACCCCCGAAGGGGTTGCCAACAATTTCCTTGTGCTAAGGTCCCTTCTCAACCAGCACGTGAGTAAAGAAAGAGAAAAGGGAGTGAGGATTCGTTTAGACTATGACGAACCTGAGCCAACATTGTCTCCTGGGCCACCTCCCCCTCTTTTTGCAACAAGAAGTGAGGCTGGTCCCAGTAACCTTTCAAACCCTCACCCTTATCTATCCACTATGACAAATCCTACGGTGCACCCTATCTTCTCTTCCCAACCAGTTACTAGTGGTGCTCCTTTGGGACACGAGCTAACTCTTGACCAGCTCCTACAATCCCCAGTAACAAGCTATCCAGCATCTACCACAACCACATGGGAGCAAGCTTTGTCCGTACTCCCTTTAGCACGAAGTGCTGTTATGAGTACTCCCCTCGGGATAAACTGCTCCGCTGGCCCAGGAAGCCTTCAAGGCTTCAACCCCATGCCTAGCATGATGACCCAGATGATGGCCAACTTCCCATGGCAACACTTTATTAATCAAGTGCTTGCCACTCAGGGAAATAATGGCAATAGCAGTAATGTTGATGCAAGGGCTGAAGAAGACCTGGCTAAACCATACAAGCCAAGTAACCTCTCATGATTTTCAAGGCAGATAGCCGATTATGATTTCCAGTCAAAGATCAAAATGCCATCACACATCAGGACGTATGATGGGACTGAAGATCCTGAGGACCATCTTCAGATCTTCACCGGTGCAGCTAGGATAGAGAAATGGTCAAACGCTGAGTGTTGCCTGATGTTCATGCAAACTCTTGTTGGATCCGCCAGGATCTGGTTCAATGACTTACCTGCTCAAAGCGTTCGAAGCTTTGATGATCTTAGCAAAGGTTTCCTGGCCAATTTCTCCCAACAAAGGCGATATGTCAAAGACGCAACAGTGATCTTTCAGATAAAACAACGTGATGATGAAAGTCTCCGTGCTTTCATTGAACGATACAAGAAGGAAGGTTTGACTTATGTAGGGGCCGATGAGAAAATGAGAGTGGCTGGCTTCATGAATGCCATCACCTCTAAGTACCTTACAAGGGATTTCAACAAATCTCTACCCAAGACCCTAGAAGAAGCTCTTGAAAGGGCTGAAGCCCACATCCGGGGAGAGGAGGCAGTAGACATTAAGGAACAAAGAAAAAGAGGGTCCGGCTGGAGAAGCAACAGTCCAGCCAGAAAAAGAGGGAACTTCAACTCCTATGACAGGCGGTCAAAGGGTTCAGACCCTCGAAGGTCTGAAAGTCGGAACCTTTCGAGCAGGGAAAAAGGCATAAGCTTCACACCCCTCACAAAGACCCCTCAAGAAATCCTTGCAACAGAAGAAGTTAAACAAAACTTTCGGCCTCCTAGGCCTCTCCCAAAGAGCAGGAAGAACGAGAACTCCACCCAGTACTGCGAGTTTCATGAAGAAAAAGGTCACCACACCAATGATTGCTTCCAACTCAAGAAAATAATAGAAGAGGCTGTTAAGTCCGGAGAACTCGCTCATTTGGTAAAGGGAGTCCGGGACAAGATGGCTGAAGGAAAGGGTAAGGAAGTCAATATGGTAGATTTCGATGGAAAGGTTCCTCACAAGAGGCAGAGGTTGGAAGCTTGGGAGCTTCAGTGTGTCTGTTTCCCCCCAACGGAGAAAGACCCTCTCTCTAACCCCCTCGTGGTAGAAGCTACCGTGGGAACGTTGCAAACATGCAAGGCATACATAGACACGGGGGCTGCCACTGAAATCATGTTCGAAAAATTCTTCAACCGATTGAGCAGTGAAGAACGTTCAAGGCTTCAACCCTCTGGAACCTCTATAAAAGGTATCGCTGACATACCCCTCAAGCCTTTAGGGCAATTGACACTTAATGTTCGTTTCAGTGAAGGTTTAAAAGAAAGAACCCAACCACTCACCTTTGTGGTTATCAACATCCCCTCAAGCTATGATGTGATCATTGGGAGACCAGGACAGTGTGCATTTTACATGGCCGTGTCTGTTGGCCACGGCACAGTCAAATTCCCTACCGAGAGGGGCATAGCAGCCCTTCAACCCACTCAGGAAGCCTACATGGTTGAAGGTGAAAGTTCAAACAGTGAAGAAGACAGGCAAAGGTTGGTCATAAACCCTAAATACCCTGAACAAAGAATAAGGGTCAACCCAGACCTTTCTCAAGAGACCCTTTCATACCTTGAAAAATTGCTAACACACTACAGCGATGTATTCGCTTGGTGTCCCGAAGATATGACCGGGATCCCCCGGGACATTGCCGAGCATGAGTTGAGAATACCACCGGAGGTCAAGCCTGTGGTCCAAAAGAAAAGAAGCTTGGCACCTGAGAGAAGTCTGGCAGCCTGCCAAGAGGTTGAAAAGCTTGTGTCGGCCGGTATTCTCCGAGAAGTCAAATACCAGTCATGGGTTGCAAACCCGGTTATGGTCAAGAAACCAGACAACTCTTGGAGGATGTGCATACACTTTAAAGATCTTAACAAAGCTTGTCCCAAGGATTGCTATCCACTACCGGAAATCGATCTCAAGGTTGACTCCCTCACGGGTTATTCGTTCAAATGCTTTCTTGATGCATACAAAGGTTATCACCAAATCCTCATGAAGAAAGAGGATGAGGAAAAGACAGCCTTTCACACGGATAAAGGGATCTTTTGTTATCAAAAGATGCCTTTCGGCCTCAAAAATGCCGGAGCAACCTATCAACGGCTCGTTGACAAAGCCTTCGAAAGCCAAATTGGCAAAAACATGGAGGCATATGTCGATGACTTGGTTATCAAAAGCAAGACGGAATATCAAATGCTCGATGATATTCAAGAAACTTTCAACAACCTCAGAAAGGTTAACATGAAGCTTAATCCGGAAAAGTGTTCATTTGGATTCGAGGAAGGAAAATTTTTGGGCCACATCGTTGGAAAACAAAGCATCAAAGCCAACCCTAACAAAGTAAAAGCCGTCCTTGAAACCAAACCACCAAAGACCAAGAAGGAGGTTGAAAGCTTGAACGGGAAGCTTGCAGCCTTGAAGCGTTTTACCTCAAAGTTGGCCGAAAGATCTCTGCCCTTCTACAAAACGCTCAAGAACTGCTCGGATAAGAAGGATTTCAAATGGACTGAAGAAGCTGAAGAAGCTTTCAACCAGATGAAGCAACATCTAGCTTCCCTACCAAACATTGCGGCACCAAAAAACGGGGAGTTAATATCGGTGTACCTCTCAATCGCGGACGAGGCCATCAGTGCAGTCCTCACCATTGAGCGAGACAAGGCCCAGGTACCCGTTTATTTTTTCAGCAAAACTTTAAAACTAGCTGAAACAAAATATCCTCCCCTTGAAAAGCTTGCCCTAGCCCTAGTTCAAACAGCTAGGAGGCTTCGAAGGTACTTCCAAGCACACCTTATACAAGTGGTCACCGACCAACCTATTAAGAGTGTGCTTGAAAAACCTGAAAACTCGGGGCGATTAGCCAAATGGGCCATAGAACTAGGTGAACATAACATCACCTATGTCCCAAGGAAATCTATCAAGGCTTGGCCGATTTCATTGTGGAAGTCCCAAACCAAACAGCCACTGAAGTAAACACTACCACCACTGAACCTTCCAAACCTGAAGCCTGGAAGCTTTTTACCGACGGGGCTTCAAGCGTTGAAGGGTCAGGGGCTGGATTAATTTTGATCAACCCAAAAGGTTTGGAATTCACATATGCTCTCCGTTTTGATTTTCAGACCACCAATAACGAGGCTGAATACGAAGCACTAATAGCCGGCCTAAGGCTGGCCAAAGAAATGAAGGTTGAAAAGCTTGAAGTGTTCACGGATTCGTTGCTGGTCTCAAGCCAAGTGAATGACAGCTACATAGCTAAAGAGCCCAACATGAAAAAATACAGAGAAAAATCCAAGGAACTAATGAGTACCTTCCAAGCATGCAACATCAAACAGATCCACAGATCTCAAAACAAAAAGGCCGATGCCCTAAGTAAGCTTGCATCTCTCACTTTTGCCCACCTCACCAAGAAGGTACTGGTAGAGGTGTTGAAGGCCCCATCCATTAATGAATTGGAGGTTCAAGATGTGGTTACCGAAGAAGAACCAAACTGGATGACTCCCATAAGAAAGTTCCTCAAAAATGGTGAATTACCCAATGATCAAGTGGAAGCTAAAAGGGTTGAAGTCAAGGCAAGGCAATACATACTGCAAGGAGAAACCCTTTACAAAAAGGGTTACCTTGCCCCCTTGCTAAGATGTGTCGGTCCCGAGCAAAGTAAGTATTTGATCAAGGAAATTCATGAAGGTGTGTGTGGAGCTCACTTTGGAGCTAGGTCTGTAGTTGCAAAGCTCATGAACCTCGGATATTTCTGGCCTACAATGCATCGGGATACAACCGAAGAACTGAAGAAATGTGATGCTTGCCAGATCCATGCACCGATTCCAAAAAGTCCCAAGCACGACTTAGTCCCAATAACCTCAGCATGGCCATTCCATAAATGGGGAATGGACATTGTTGGTCCATTTCCCCCTAGCAAAGGAGGGGTAAAATTCTTACTAGTGGCAGTAGATTACTTCACTAAGTGGCCCGAGGTCAAACCACTTGCCAAAATCACGGGAAAACAAGTCATTGACTTTGTTTGGGAGAACATTATTTGCCGTTATGGATTGCCGGGAGTACTTGTCACTGATAACGGAAGACAATTTGCTGAGAAGCCTTTCAGCATTTGGTGCAAGGAATACAAAATCAATCAAGTTTTCAGCTCAGTGGCTTATCCGCAATCAAACGGCCAGGTTGAAAGAACAAATAGAAGCATAGTGGAAGGCATCAAGACAAGATTGGGAAGATACGAAAGCAACTGGCTCGAAGAATTGCCTAGTGTCCTATGGGCAATTAGAACAACAGAAAAAACAAGCCATAAGAAAACACCTTACAGCTTGGTATTTGGATCCGAGGCTGTGATCCCTGCCGAAATAGGAGTTGTAACCCAAAGAATTGTCAACATGGATCCCGAAGCAAACCAAAAAGAGACCATGTTGAATTTACAACTCCTAGAGGAAGCAAGAGATCAAGCCGCAATTCAGGAAGCCAAATACAAGCAACAAATGGAAGCTTACTACAACAAAAAAACGAACGTTTCAAGCCAGGGGACCTGGTCCTCAGAAACAACGAAGCTAGCAAGAAAGAAAATCAAGGAAAGCTTGGCCCAAAATGGGAGGGCCCATACACCATCCTTGAAGCACACAAAGGTGGATCCTACAACCTGGCTGATTCAGAAGGCAAAAGGCTTCCAAGGCATTGGAACGGCAAAACCCTTAAAAGGTTCCATGTTTAAACGGGAAAGTTTGGTTTGTATCAAAATGTATTTCAAGCAGGATTATGAATACCTTTTGTAAAAAGCAAGTATTGCTTTGATGAATGAAGTTGTTTTTATCAAACTTGTCTTTCTATCCCAAAATCAGGTTGAGAACCTAGCAAAAAACTCCATGGCAGGGGCCATGTAAGGGGATGAGCTCCCAGGCCACATCGCTCAATAGGTTCAAGGGTTGAATGAGCCTATATAAGGGGTGAGTTCCTAAATCAATACAACTCCATGAGACTTGTTAAGAAAAAATAAAATTGTCTCATAGACGGGTATAAGCAGCCTACACCAAATGCTCCCTAAGCCTTAGAAATAGTCCACAAAAAAGGCTAAAAAGCCAAAAGAAATAATTAAAAGGATAGGTGCCATCTCTTCTTGTTAAAAATGCCAAGGCTAAGTGTCTGCAGCACTGAACCCTTTTAGGTATAAAAAACATAAGGGCGGCACAAACTCGACAAAGACAAAGTTACAAAAGAACAAAGCAAATCCAAAAAGAACAAAGTCAATTGGACAAAAAATCACAAAGGTACAAACCAAGCCAGGACGCAAAACTAAGAAGCCTTCAAGGCTTCAAGCCACCTGAGTAATATCTCGAAACCTTAAAGGCTTCAACCTATTAATAGACAGCCAAAAGGCCTGGAAGGTTAGAAGCCAAATAAACTGCCTTGACTAAAAAAGCATAAACATAAAACCATAATTCAAGGAAGATAGTTAAAACATAACATCATATAAAAGAAAGCACCAAAAGACTTTCAAACATAAGTTAGAGCAAGTCCTAATAACTTGCAAGCTTAAACTACTGTTCCAGCGGCCACAAAAGCCTTAAAACACAACCAACAGGAACCTTAAGGGTTCCTAATAACCTAATATTGTTCAAGATAACATTACAAAACATAAATTGTTTTCAGTACTAGGAAAGCTACGAATCAAGCATCAACAGATTTGGAAACTCCAGAACCTTCGCCCTTGGCCTTCTTTGTTTTCTTCAACTTTTTAGTCTTCAAACCTCCATCACCACCAACCGCTGAAGCCTCCAAGCTTGCATCCTTAGGAACATCCGGCTTACCTGAAAGGGTATCGTCACTATCACCCGAATAAGACCTCTTCCTTGAAAGAGATCCCAGGATTTCAGCACAGATCTTCTCATTTAAGCCCTCCGGCTTCAAATCCTGCAACACAGCAAGAGGCTTACCAAAGCAACCAGAAACTTGATGGATGTAAGGATAAGTCAGCTTCTCCATTTGCTCAACGGAGCCTTTAAAAACATCAGAAGCCTCGGGCCGAAACAGAGGTGACTTCTCCAAAGGATGACCGGACTCATGGAGCTTATAACCTGCAATAAGACCTTGGTGTTTTCCTAAATTGAGTAGTTTAGTGTAAACATCGCCAAGGGCAGAATTAAACTCTTTGGAGTGCAACAGATAGGTGACCACTTGATGGAAACCCTGCTCAATGAGCCATTGGTTATCCCCAGTAGCCTGGGCAACCAAATCCTTCAACCCATCCTTCTCTTTAGCAAATGCCTTCTGTTGCACAGCCAAAGTCTCCCGGTCAGCTTTCAACTTCAACAAGTTAGCCTCAAAACTCTTTTTCAAATCACCCATCTCAATCTCATGCATCCTCTTCAAGTCACTAACCTTCTTGTCCCACGCCGCTTCTTTCTCGGCAAAACTAGCAATCTCCTTCTTCATCCCAGCCATGGAGGATTTCATTTTATCCTTCTTCTTGGAGAATTCTTCATATTCCAGAATTCTTTGACGAAAATGGGCAATGCCTTGAGGAAGCATGGCAGCAAGGTTGCAAGTACTTAAAATCATACGGGACAACATCAGATCATCATCCATCCCAGCAATGGTCTTGTGAACTGATGGAGGAGCAATGTGACTCAGAGCATCCTCACAAACAGCAGCATCTTTGAAGCTGTCATCATTCTTCACCGACCAAGCAGGCACATAAATCCCTTCCGGATCCAACCCTTCAACATCCCTGCTTGAAGATTCCTGAACAGGAGTGGCAACAACCTTCTTGCCTGAAACCTTTTTACCATGAACAACCAATTCCTTATCCTTCTCAGCACCTGCTTCAACACCTTGATCTTCCGAAACTTCAATATCATCACTCAAATCCACCGGTTCAGTGGAAGTGGATTGAGGACCAGCCTTCAACAACCGACGAGAAGATCGACGAGTTGAAGACTTAGGAACATTGGACTTAGAAAAACCTTTGACAGTAGCAGCACTAACATAACCTGATCCCTCAAATCTTTGATCAACAGTCCTAACCACAACATTCTCACCAGGAACAGACGGAGCATCCTCAAAAACAACATCAGAAGTATCGTCGCTCTTAATAAAATCCAAAGCAGACATGACTGCAAAAAACAACAACACATAAGTCATAGGTTAAGAAAAACACAAAGAGGACAAAAAAGGAAAATGCATACCCATTCCACTCCTCATAAGAACCGGATCCCGATCAACATTCCCCCAAATTTTACTAACCCCTAAAAGAACTAGTAAGTGCTCAGGAAAGGGACGAACCCTCGAAGGGCACCCCCGGATGGCATTGAGAAAAACAGCATTCAATTCAGACTCGGAAGGTTCCGGATCATTGAGAACAGCATCCGGATTCCTCCACACCATTTTAAATGGGAGAATAGTATCGGAGACCCAGAAAAAGCGGTCTTTCCAAGCCCCAAGTGTAGTAACCATCGACGAAATAAGGCAGGTATCAACTTTGGTTGTTTCAAAAGTAAACCAATCGCCATTCTTAGCCAAGCGAAAAAACCGGCGAAAGAATAAAAGGGAAGGATCATACCCGAGAGCACGGCACAAAACCTCAAAATGCAAAACCCTAGCCATCCCCTTTGGATGAACTTGCCCAAAAGAAACCCGATAATACTCCAACAAGTTCAAAACAAAAAACGAAAAGGGATAACGAAGGTTCGAGAACTCAAAATGACTACAATAAAGGGCAATCGAACCAGAAGGTGGTTTATCAACAGGAACATCACAAGCAGGGGCAGTTGGGTTAAACTTCCTATCGATACCATATTCCATACAAAATAAATCTACCTCCTCTTGTGTTAACCGGGAAAAAGATTTTGCTAAGTCCTTACGAGCACCCATTTTTGAAAACAGAAAATAAAGAAAGCAAGATGTAAAGAAACCGGAACTAACCTTAGAAGAAGGAGAAAATGGCGAGACACTTGAAAAAATTATGAAACAAATGGATAAGTTTGGAAATATAAAATAAGTATAAACCTACAATAGGGGTAATAATGGCAAAACAGTAACTCCTGCGAAAACCGCCACCCTATCAACTGCCATACATCAATCAAATCAATTGTCAGTTATTTAAAATTCAAATTCAAAACATTAACTGCCTTCAACCTTTCAAGCCTTCAAGCAACGAACCCTCGAAACCTTCAGGCAATAAAATACGTACATAAAAGTCAGAAGTCTTTGAGCTCATCACCCAAAAACCTCTGACTTGGGGGGCTGATGACGGGGGTAGCCTCAAAGACTAAATAAAATGACTAAATATGTAAACGCTCAAATGGTTAAACGGTTCAATGGTTGTAAAGCTGTGGTATGGGAAAAGCAAACAGTGGCCAGTCACATCTGGAGATCGCTTCACCAACCCACAAGCCGCAAAAGTAAAGCAGGTCTGCACAATGCACGCTATTATCCGGGGGTCAAAAGCCTTCAACCCCCGAAAGGGGAAACCCTCCACTGCAAGCAAGGTTACTAGTCTAATACATTCCACTTCGGGAGATGTCTTCTCTTATAAAATGACACTTCATTTACTTCAGAAGACACCTCCTGACCAGCGCTGATTCCCTAATCCCTGGTCATCCACATCGAGTGCTTGTTTCACACAAGTCACTCCCTTTCACATCCAACACACACATTCCCTTTGCTACCACTTCCGAATCTGAGAACAATTCAGAGGAGGATCCATAGCAAGGAACAGCAATAAACTAGTAAACCTCCTTCCACGTCTTGCAAACGTGGGGGGACCCCACGACCTGCGTTAGGCAAGGTTGAACCCTTCAACCATTTTGCCTAACCAGTCCAGCTACCACCGTTGGTCTTGTATTTGTTGTATCAACAGAAACTAATGCAACTAATTAATTTAATGAAAATTAGGCAGTGACTAATATTATGCTTCGATAAAGCGTGTGTGTATGTATAAGAGATGATATACAAAAAAAGTAACTAAATTCATATCTATTTTTTCATAATAAGTTAAGAAACTTTGAGAGTTTATCAAATGCTCATAATTTTTTTGGGGGGTTTTAATTGAATTCATAATCATTAGAATTCGGTGTTCTTGGAGAGTGTTTATTAGAAGAAAACTTGGGTGGAGAAGGGAGGTTCTGTTAGTAATTACCTAAGTTAAACCACATCACTAATTTATATAAGCAGATACATTTGGGGTTTGTATTATGTTACATAAAAAAGGATATTATTAGTGATATGATTTGTTGAAAAAAAACATTATTATATAACCCTAATCCTATTGACTTATGTTGCCGTTCTATTAAATAAACATTTCTTTACGGACCCCATCAAGACACAAGTCTCTCACTCAATATATAAAGCCAGCTTGCAGACCCACAAAACATGATTGTCTCTTAACACCACACAAAGATTTTCTTCTTGAATAGGCCAATTTCTAAGTGAGATACATACAACCAGAAGAGAGAGAGAGAGAGAGAGATGGGTAGGGCCCCATGTTGTGACAAAGAAAATGTACAGAGAGGACCATGGTCTCATGAAGAAGATGCAAAACTCAAGGACTTCATTAACAAATATGGTACTGGTGGTAACTGGATTGCTCTCCCTCAAAAAGCTGGTAACTTTTCTTCCATTTCTATGTGTTTCTTGGAACAAAATATTTTTGGGTGATGAATTTGATTTGTTCAGGTCTAAAAAGATGTGGGAAGAGTTGTAAGATTGAGATGGCTAAATTATCTGAGGCCCAATATTAAACATGGCGAATTCACTGATGATGAAGATAAGATCATTTGCAGTTTGTATGCTAACATTGGTAGCAGGTATAATATTAGTTTGATTAACTTACCTTTCTTATCATCAAATCTTGGATCTTTGCTTTAGCCAATTTTGACTTCTCTTTTGAAAGCTACCCACCATGTTCAAAACCTAAGAGAGAGAGATGTAAGAACAGTCACCAATATTTTAGAAAAATATTCTGTAATTTTAAGAGTTATGGATGCATGTATGCCAGTTGAACAGTTAGATTTGATCTGATCTCATCTGTCTCCCATATTTAATTCAACTAATTCTTGTTTTCATTGGTGGAAACATATGTTCTTCAGTTTAGTTTTTTTTTTTTTTTTTTTTTGGAAATTAAATTTCATTAACCAAAAACCGCCACAGGAGTCTTCAAAGAGAAGACCCAAGAGCGCAAAAACGAGCTTACATCAAGTCTAGGGGATAATTACACCAATCAAACCAACATTTAACTTTCACCTTCGATCTATGTCTAACCCAAAAGAAAGAAATCGACTTAACATATTCCACGACTTCAATAGCTCTCCGGCATTTATTAGAGAAAACTTGATTAGAATCTTTGTGTTATTGATATATATAATATACAATATATATTAGTTAGGATTTACTGTAATTATCTTTACTATGACTATAGTATTTATATTTAGAAGATATGATACGGTTTGATTTTATCATTATTCGTTACCGTATTTATTTAGGTTTCTTTTGTAATTATCCGTGTTGTATCCTACAGTTGATTAATAATAAAGGCTTTTATTATTTGTATTTCATTTTATGATTTAAATCTTTGGAATTAATTATCTATGCAGGTGGTCAATAATAGCAGGTCATCTACCAGGAAGGACTGATAATGATATCAAAAACTACTGGAACACCAAGCTCAAGAAGAAGCTTTTGGCTATGTTTCCTTCTTTTCAAAAAAAGCCTTCCTTTTTTCCATCTTTACCCCTCCAATCACCAACACCCCACACATCAAACCCTTTCTTGACCAATAACTCTTCACCTTTTTACACTCACACTGCAACCCCTAACTTCATGAACTTGAGTAACAATATTATCAACTCTCTCCTAACAACCACCACCCTTCTTCAAGATCAAATCAACTTTACACATGATCTCTCACCACACCAACCACTACCAAATAGTTTGATCACCAACAACACGAACAACAATGATAGTAGCTTCTATTTAGGGTTTCAGGAGGACCATCAGAGCATGTACACCTACCCTACTTCAGATGTAAAAGAAGCCATGCTCATGTTTGGAAATGGTGGTCATGAAGGTTATCATGAGGTGAGTACAACTGGTTCTAGTTCTGAAGGTGGGAGTTGTTTAAGTCAAATGAGCTATGGAAACTGTAGTGAAAATCATGATAAGAAGCAACAATATGATCAGATCAAGCAAGAAGATCAATTTTCTCTTCAGGGTTTTGGAGATCAAAGTCAGAGTTTCATGATTAATCACAACTACATTGATCAGAAAGCAAAAGGGTACAATTTGAATAATATTAATGAAAGCTCATTGCATAGTAAACTTGAGGAAGTGAAGCAACTCATCAGTAATGATGATGAATACAAGACAACACATGATCATAAGGAGATATGCTATCATTACTGATGTGTCTGGTACACTTGTAATTAAGGATGAAGATATGGATGAGAGAGTTTGAGGAAGTTTCTTGGGGTTTGTGCTGATTGTAGTGGAAATCAATGTAATATATCACAAAAAACAGACTTATTTGTTTTCTAATTTCTATATTTGTAGTTGTGTGACAGTACATGTACTAGCTATTATTTTGGGAAAATTACTAAAGTAGCCGTTTGACCAGGCGGTTTACGAAAATAGTCATTTGACCAGGCTTTATACACCTTCAATCCAAGTGAACTTCCATTTTTATGCACCTTCAATCCAGCCACAACCAAGCGGACACGTGTCCCGCTTACCTGAACCGAGCCGTTTCATGCCCATGCCGCTACACGTCGGAAATGCCGGTTCACCTGTCGGAAATGCCGGTTCACCTGTCGGAAATGCCGGTTCACCTGCCTTAAGCCGGTTCACTTGCCGGAAATGCCGGTTCACCTGTCGGAAATGCCGCTACCGCTGCCTTAAGCCGCATGAAACGGCTCGGTTCAGGTAAGCGGGACACGTGTCCGCTTGGTTGTGGCTGGTTGAAGGTGCATAAAAATGGGAGTTCACTTGGCTGGGGAAGCGTGAAAGGGCATTTTTATGCCTGGTCAAATGGCTATTTTCGTAAACCGCCTGGTCAAACGGCTACTTTGGTAATTTTCCTTATTATTTTTGTGCATTTCTTATTGGGGATATGATAAATAGTACTATTTTGTCAGTAGGTAACACCAGTCCAATGTTGGATTCATAACTCAATTGCCTAAATTAGTAGCTTTGAATCAACTCAACTGAATAGAAATGGGGGGTGATTTGAAGACTTTCACCAATAACACACCAGCTACTCAGTAATCAACCTCTTATTGATTTGAATGATTTTTAACATTGTATGCTCGTTTGAACTTACTAGAGCTAAACAAACAGGGATGTGCAAGGGCTAAACGCCATATTTACCTGAAATCTGTTCGAATATAAACTCGATTATATTATATAGATTATGTGTATTAAGTTAATGTAACATTATTATACTTGTGTATTATTATATATGTATCGGTTAAGTGAAGGGACACACCGGTTGAGACACACCGTTTCAAGGTGGTTATTCCCCCCAAAGTTAACTGCCGGAATAACGGTCCCTCACACATGTATATATACACTTTGCCGGCAACAATAACTGGCACCAAGATATTCGATATAATATCCTTCACTCTCATATATTATTTTTTCTGTTCGTGTGTGTTGTTACTTGTATACTTGTTCATCATGAATTCATCAAGAGAATACGGTGAATCAAGTTCTGTGAATGATATGAATGATGATGTTAAACTTCCGCTGCCAACATGTGGTATCAGAGCCACGTCGAATAATGATGAAGAAAGGCTCTATACGTCTGCAACTGTCTTACCCTGCAAGCACTGTTCTGACGAGAAAAGGGAACAACAGATGACAAATTCTATACAAAGAAGGTGTTACTACTGCAACCAACCCGGTCACCAAATCGCTTTTTGCAAGGCAAAAGAGGACGATGAAGCAACACTTCTGATCCAACAGGCCATTAACACCGGCATTCAAAAGCATGAAGAAGATGAAGTTCGAAACATAGAATTCATCGTTAACGGTACAGAAGGGGGGCTCTAGTTAGAAATCTGGTATGTAAATACAAGTTTCAAACATCATTTGGTAACTTAGATGTATTCAAGAGGATCAAAAATATGTTCGGTGTTGAAACAAATACCAGTGAAAATCATTTCTTTTTCATAAGGGGAATAGGGGCCGTGGATGTAGTGTCTGGAACTGAGAAATTTTGAATTCAAAGTGTATATTACACTCCTGAATTAGACAGAAATGTTCTCAGCCTTGATCAACTGGTGATTCAAGGATTCACGGTGCAATTTAATGATGAAAAATGCAAAAAATTTCCTACTTTCAGTACAGCCATTATGAATAAGAAAAATAACAAAACCGGTTTAACACGAGAGGATGAAATCGGATCAAGAGAGAAACAGTAAATAATTAATAGAGAAGCAGATCTTGAAACGTTCAAATCTGATTACTTGAATGATTATTTCGAGAAATTGAATCTATCTTCCAATGAACCCGATTGGAATATAATGATTCTGCAAGCAATGAAATTCAACGAGTTTCAAGATTGCAAGGCTCTCTTAGATATGTTAGAAGACAGTGACTACGTGATGAAATACAAGTACGAATTAGAAGTTAAATTCGAAGAGATGATAGACTGGTTTCTAAGAATAAGGTTGGGAATCACAACAAGACCGATTCCTGCATACATGAGTAATAATCGAAAGGTGAACTTATTGGAACTGTACATGATAGTAAAAAGAGAAGGGGGCCATAGGAATGTGACTTCGAATAATCTGTGGGCAATGGTATCTAAAGATATGGGACATGACTATCAAGATGGAGATTTCATAAGAATTATGTATGCAATGTATTTAGATGTTCTCATCTACTACTATAAATTCAAGACGATTCAAGAAGATGTTAAAGATGGCAGAACGGTGAATAAGGAAGACTCCCACGAGCAAGGACAAGGATACTCAGGATCTGATGGTAGAGTCGCTGATGAGGGAAGAAATGAGGGAAGAAGATCGATGAGCACTGGATGTATACCGGAAGAAGATGGAGAGCACTATGCTCTGTTTGTTGGCAATGACTGGATAGGTCTGAAGAAGGCTCAAAAGCGACGAAGATTCGACTTTAGACAAGCTGAGAAGGCTGTAAATGAAGGCAATCGAAGCGTTCTCATGCACTCCCGTAAATATAATCCAGTTTAAGGGGGTGTGTTCGAATATAAACTCGATTATAGTATATAGATTATGTGTATTAAGTTAATGTAACATTATTATATTTATGTATTATTATTATTATTTGTATCGGTTAAGTGAAGGGACACACCGGTTGAGACACACCGTTTCAAGGTGGTTATTCCCGCCAAAGTTAACTGCCGGAATAACGGTCCCTCACACATGTATATATACACTTTGCCGGCAACAATAACTGGCACCAAGATATTCGATATAATATCCTTCACTCTCATATATCATTTTTTCTGTTCGTGTGTGTTGTTACTTGTATACTTGTTCATCTTGAATTCATCAAGAGAATACGGTGAATCAAGTTCTGTGAATGATATGAATGATGATGTTAAACTTCCATTGCCAACAAAATCTAAATGTCCTTTACAAAGAAATCGCCAAATCTAAACACTCGTTTACAAAGAAATCGTCACATCTAAAATCATGTATACAAATGATTACACGACTGATGTGACACCCTTTTGAGGGTATTCCTATAACAGTGCCCCGAAAGATATGACATGTGATCCATTGAACATGAATACACAACAAATGATTGTTATTGTTATTCGCTTAATTACACATCGCATCCTATTAAATATACTTGACATTATATATTAATAGAAAGTCTTTTTTGCTAATGATCTCCAGCCCAGCTGGTTTGAGGTAAGGGTGGGTTTACACCTAAGGTGGTTCCCATCCTTGTTCTGAGGTCACGAGTTCGATTCCTGGCAGCCCCGAGTTACTCTTGGCCGGGCCTCGGTGTGGTATGCTAGTCTCAAGTGCCTTGGCGCCGTCTCGAACTCAGTCCGCGTCGCATTACCCGTTAAATCGGGGAGCAAGTTCAAAAAAAAAAATAGAAAGTCTTTTTTACATAGACAAAGGAAAGACGAAACTTACAACTAACCGTCCCTGGCGTGGGTTCTGATTTTCTTTTAAGACTTATTTAAATTTTCTTGTGTTCATGAAATTACACTTTTTTAAATGAAAGTAAAAAATACATTTCCTCATAGTACATGTTAATGTTTGAATTCAACACTTGAGCCAAGGTTGCGAGACGCGGCCTATTGTCTTGATCGAGCCACAGCTTGATCCAAGTCAAAGTCTTTCGTGTGTTGAAGCTTGGAAAGGTACGAGATGCGGCTGGGGGTGAGTTGAAGCGGGAATGCGGCTGGGGGCCAAAACTAGAGTCGGGAAGAAGAACCCACCCAAGTCGCAGTTTGGTGGGTGTGTGAAAGTATGAGCCGCGGCAAGATGCTTTAAGCCGCAACGGGAGGTGTGGGATTGCAGCTCGAGTCGACGCCTAGACGCCGACTTGAGTCGAGGCTTGGACGCAGTAACTCGTGATATGTGTCGCAACCCCCGATCCCTATCTCCCTGGAACGGGCGGCCGCGAGCCAGTTTTGGTGGTATCGTGTGTTTATTCAATTTTGGCAGCGGAATTTACATCAGGACCGTAGTTAGGAAATATTTTATCAGAGTAAAATACCACGCTTTTATAATAATAAACACATCGGAAAATCCCAAGTTTAAGTACACACATCTTTATAGGGATAAACCCTATTTTATTTAATAAAAACATCTATTTATTTTAGGTAACTTTATAGCCACTTTTCCAAGCCTTCAGTGCTGTCCAGCTGGCTTATATTTGGCTTTCACATTTTGTTACCTGAAACGCGTTTAAAAATAATTTATCAGTGAGGAATACTGGTGAGTGAATCCCAGTTTAATCAAGTTTAATAAAAACCATTGTACAATATTGAGGGCGGTCTCGCAATTTTATTTGTTTCCAAGTCATATCAATTACCACCCAGGGTACTGTCAACCCGACTTGTGGAAATGTTACTCCTCGCAAGGCAGTAACAAATTTTGTATACAAAACCCCAACACACCGACGATAATTGTATCCTTACAAATACTCAATAACTGTTTAATATATAATTAATTGTGTGAGGTTTTGCAAAAACAATTTACAAAAAGGAGATTACTCACATTGTTGTTTTAGGTTTTCTGTAAGGATTTCCTGTGAATTATCTATAATTTACACAAATGCACACGTGTTAGTATAATAACTCATTTTAACATTAGTAATACCCTCCCCGAGACGGCATTCCAACGACTACGTCGGGCAGAATCACGACAGCCATTACGGAACCCTAGATCAATCGGACAGAGTATCTAATACGTATCCAGGGGTTATGATACTTACAACGGAGCAGAACTTCGTTATTTAGGGGGATATTATACCCGAGTATAGCTTCTACTATGTGAAAATTGAGAGAGAAAGAAAGATTTTGAGCGACGAAAATGAACTGCAAAGCTCCAACTTTATAGGGCTGGTCGGGCTTGCCGTCGCGCCCCGTGACGGAATCAAGGGTAGGGTGTCGCGCCCCGCGACGTAGGGGTCGTAGGTCCAAGCGTCGATGTGTCACCGGTATAGCTTCGCCACGTGTCAACACGTGGCAGCTTCTGGAGAGTGCCTCGTAGCCAGACCTTGGCGGCCCGCGACGGAAGTGACCAAGGGGCGTCGCGCCCCGCGACAGCCCAATAATTTTTGTTTCTATTTAATTTTTAATTATATAATGCATTTTGGGCTCGGTTTTCATATACGGGGTATATTTTAAGACATATAGGGGTATTTTAAAATATATTAGGGTGTCGGAAAAATTCAGGAGGGTTGTTATAATATGTATACGAGTCAGAGTTCAAGATAAATTAGGATAGAGTTTATTTATTGTTTAACTTAATGTTTAAGTGTTTGAGTTGATTTCGACTTACTTGTTTAGCAAGATGGGAATTTGTATACGTACCGATGTTGGGGTCTAGGTTTTATGTGTACCCTTGTAATCAATTTTCTTGAAGTTCTTATTAATAAAAGAGTCGCACAAAGTTGTGCAACGACTTGACTTCGGGATATGAGTTTAAGGTTGGGTTTGACGTCTCTGATTCAACAGTTAATGAATCTTACTCCTAATCTCGAATCTATAACTAGCTAGCAATCAATTCTTTCGTATGTAGTTTAAACAACCAAATTTTGATAAATGCTAGAGTCAGGGCCGGCCCAAGCCCAAGTATTTTGATGCTTGGGCTTTAGGCCTCCAAATCAATAGGGCCTCCAACTTAAAAAAAAAATTATATGATATTTGTGTTGTGCTGAACTTATCTTTATACATATAAAAAAAGAAAAAAAATAAATTAACTTTGCCAATAATAAACCTTTAAGTTTATTTTGTCAGTCTCAAGCCCGGGTAAAGGAGGGTTTTTCTCAAATAGTGTTTTTTTTAGAAAAAGAGACCTCGAGTTTTTAATTCACTTTATGCCATCAAAATGGTTGAGCCGGCCCTGGCTAGAGTACAAATTCTTTTTACTTTTTCAAACCGACAATTTCAACCATAATTAATCAATCAAACTAGTTAACATAAAAAGAGTAAAACGAGATAGAGAAAATCATTTACGGCTTATATAGCTAACTAGTTGTAGGACCCATGTGAACACACGGGTAGGTTTAATAACCATCGAAATCAAATATTAAAAAATAGATTATAATACATCATTTAAATTGTTTGTGTTTAATTACATATCTTTATAAAACAATGTTAAAAACAGTATGTGTTAGTATTATAAGTATAATGATAAAAGTTTTTGTCTACATCTATATGTAAAATATGATGTGAAATTATTTAATAAATTCACATTCGCATTATACTTATGAATTGACAACAATATAAGGCATTAGTCATAATTGAAGCTACAATACATTCAGAAACAAAGGTTCTCTGTCTCTGTTTGAAGCCAATAATTGACCTTAAAACCATAACTGCAAGTGGCGCTGAATTTCTTGGTCTCAATACCCAACCTACTTGAAATTGACAATTACTATCCAATAAGTTTCAAAACCACATTGAAAAATCATACATAACAACCTAATTTTCGAGATGTATTAAGAAAAACCGTTACCTGATACGTAAACGGAAAGAATGTGATGGCTCAATGATGGTTGCTGTGATTAGATGCATTGAGACCTAACAAAAAGAATGTGATGGCTTAAGTATAATTATAAGCTTATTAACAAATGAGACCATATTAATTTAAAATTTAACCTTATGATAACCAAGAGGCAATC
This sequence comes from Helianthus tuberosus, assembly GCA_030545235.1. Classification (NCBI taxonomy): domain Eukaryota; kingdom Viridiplantae; phylum Streptophyta; class Magnoliopsida; order Asterales; family Asteraceae; genus Helianthus; species Helianthus tuberosus. The sequence continues at coordinate 42,407,206 of CM060373.1, read as the reverse complement.
TTCGTATAGTCTGAAACATAAAGCATCCTTGAACATGGGTCAATGGCCAAATCAAATACTAAAAAACAGATTATATCCCTGCATGAAAAACAAAATTGATAAATTTAGGGAAAATGGGTTTGAAAGATGATAACCCAACAGTAGAGGATCTAATTCTACAGCTCCGATAAATGCAGGGGTGTTCTCAAATAATGGTTCATAGATGTTTGAAAACCGACAAAGAACGACAAATGTCACAGTGGTGCTTCGTTGGACATTTGTAGGTCTTCAAACATCTAGGAAGCATTATTTGAAAACACACTTGAATTTATCGAAGCTGTAGAATTAGATCATCCACTATTGCGTTATCATCTTTCAATCACATTTTCCCTAAATTTATCAATTCTGTTTTTCATACCTCCCAAAGCCACCTATCCGCCTGCAAAGAGATCAAAAAAGCTTGAAGTATAACCTGTACTTAATTATATGGCACCGGAACAAAACCAACCAAAAAAGATGAAACCTTTATCAAACTACAAATTCTTGAAATTACCAATCACGACTAAGAACAAACAGACTTACTACATCTTCAGGGATGGTAAAACTACCTTATCTTTCTGAGTGAACAACAATCGAGAATTGAGAGTAACCGCCCTGATCTGTAGGAGAAAGTTGCTTCAACCTTAACATCTTCTCAGTCACTCCGTATCAATGGCAACGATGATTCAACAAAATTCAGAGACTAAATTGGCCACACAACAACCTGTAAAACAAAACACATGAATCGGGTCCAAATGTCAATTTATATGACCGATCTACAAACCCAAAAATGGAAAACTTACCGGCGTCCTCAGATACAGATTGTGCATAAAGATGACAACACCATGGCTGCAAGAGAGGTTGCATGAACAACTGCCATCCTACAACCTTGCAATACCATAATGCTATCTTCATTCAATTTTTACTCAGATCTACAAAATCATCATAGCCTCATGTTGAAAGGACAAGAAAAACACCATAGTTTTAGTCTTAGGTGAGAAGCATCTCATCAACGTCATTGACTGAATATCACTTACAATCTAAAAAACATGGTCTTAGTTGACATCGATCTCATAATCATGTTTTGAACATGGATTACAACCAACGCTACCTAGGACAGCCACGAACGGCAGCCGGCAACGATGGTTTATATGTTGCAACAACACGCCAGCATGGACATCATAGCCTCAGATGACAAAATCATCTTCATCGGTCTGAGTAGAGAAGTTCAAGTTGATTTGTACAATAAATGCATCTGTGAGAAGTAATGATATCTCCATCTCTGTCTTTCTTCATCACACTTTAATCTACAAAATCATCATAGCCTCATCTTGAAAGGACAAGAAAAATGCACTTTACAAAATCATTATATACAATATTATTTAGATTAAATTGAATACCTCACTTTGCTTACGTGTCAACCTTTGAGAGATGCCACATTGTCCATGCTGATGTCATAAATCCGATTTAATCTATATAATATTGTATATAATAACAGTGCCTCGGTAGCAACATCACATACAGTGGGTCTAATTCAGCAAGATCTGTTGGTAAAATCACCATAGCCACACGACCACATGGAAAACAAAACACAGCTAATTAGAAAAACTTACTGGCGTCCTCAGATATAGCTAAATAGACATCTCAGACCAACCAAACTCCATTTTCTTGTATAAATGTGACAACGATTATACACGATCCCTTTTCAAAATCTTAATCAACAACACAGCGTCGGCGAAGGTCATTCTTGGTGAACTTGCAAAACATTTGTATTGTCAGAATGACAGGCTCAGATTGTGCATAAAGATGACAACACCATGGCTGCAAGAGAGGTTGCATGAATAACTGCCATCCTACAACCTTGCCATACGATAATGCTATCTTCATTCAATTTTTACTCAGATCTACAAAATCATCATAGCCTCATCTTGAAAGGACAAGAAAAACACCATAGTTTTAGTCTCAGGTGAGAAGCATCTCATCAACATCATTGACTAAATATCCCTTAGGTGACAGCGATCTCAGCATCATCAACCGAACATCTATAATCTATAATAAGAGATGAGAAGCTGATGTCGTTTTGCTGAATATCCCTTAGGTGACATCGATCTCATCATCATCAACCGAACATCGATTAATTCAGATTTATGACATGAGCATCAACAATGTGAGGTCATCTTCTAAACTCTTATTATAGATTATATAGATATAGATATAGATATTAAATAACCTGAGATCCAGTAAGAAGAGTTCGACTTGCAGAAAACAACATTTCTTCCCATAATTGGAAACACTACTTCACATGAGCATTGGGCTGTCATGAACAAAATTAAAAATTATAATTTAAGACCTCATATATAAAAATAAACGTGTTAATGTAATACCAAACATATAACTGCTTGTGTGATTTGACATTGCAATGCAACTGTTGTAGTCTTATTGAAATAGACAGGAACTTATCTAATTTTTCTTAATCGTTAATTCACAATCAAAACGAAACATATATCTGTCGAGATCTCGAGAACAGTACAGAGCATCTTGTGCATCTTCAATTTTTAGAACGATTGAGAATCCATTTAGGTTAATGATCATAAACACAAAACCTAATTAAAGAAACCTATGCATCCATTACAAAATCTGGTAATAAACATACCTGAACTTCACCAGCTTGACGGTTAACATCTGCACCTGATATATAAAGAAATCAATCAGATTTAATCATCAACAATTTTCATCAGCAATTTTAAAATAAAGATCTTGTACCTGATAGAGGCCAGTTGACTGCAGAGCTCTTTGAAAACATTACATGTAACCAATGTTGTAGAAGGCGCTAGGCGCTAGTCGGGCGGTGAGGTACCGCCTAGGGATTAATCGGGATTAATCGGAATGGGATTTTTATATGTATTTTTTTCAAAATTATATATATATACCCAATAATATAAAAATAATACTTCAAAATTCACATAAATAGTTCAAGTTTCAGGTAGTATGGTTCGATTTTGACCGATTTTGACCAATTTTGACCGCCTAGGACCGCCTAGAACCGATTTTGACCCATTTTGACCGATTTTGACCGACTAATATAGTCCGATTAATCCGATTTTTGACCGCCTAGGACCGCCTTTGACCGACTTTGACCATGGCCGATTAATTGACCGACTAGCTCAAAATTAGGCAATAAGTGGCCGCCTAGCGCCTAGGCGCCGATTAATCGGCCGCCTAGACCGATTTCTGCAACCATGCATGTAACAAAAATCCACAAATTAGAACCCCAATTTCTAAAATTAAGCAAATTATTACAAAAAGGTAATTAATTTATACAAAAGTGGACAGTTCTAATTAGGTAAAACAATAAATTCAACTTTAAAATAAAGCTTTTAAATAAAGCAAACTTCAAAGTAAGATAAAACACCACATGCAATAAATAAATTTCGACCAAATCACAACAAAATTATAGAATCCTGAGTTCAAACTGTTACATAATTCACTTATTTAGTTCTAATCATGTCAAAAACTGAACAAATTCGAACAAAATAGCACCTGATTCCTTACAAACTTCAACAGCTACTTCTTTCACCACCACCACCGAATCTTTCAAATTCAAACCCATGAAATCTTGTTCCATAGTTCCACTACAAGATTCCAATCCCAATTTCATCAAACTTTCACCCGATAAAAAACGCCCAAAATTTCAGTCGACTCAAAAACCTAAAAATAAAGAACAATGTACCGTCATACTGAAACTCAAAAGGGGATAATGTAAATCAATCACCTGGATAGACGAATGATGAAGTTCATGAGGTCTGTGCTTTCTATGGTTCAGAACTTTCACAAACCATGGCTGCAAGAAGGGTTGCAGGTTTAAACTTGCCTTTCACTATTCTTGCCACGCCATGGTCATGAATTGTGTGTAAAAAATTTTAAGTCATCATAACCAAGCCACAGACCACTACCAATTGAAACCAGAGCCACTCTAATACCACCGTCCAGAAACCCTAAAGGGTTCCAAGACGAACACGGAACAACACAAAGGCGGAAGCGGCGAGTTTGTGCTCCCCATCATCACCAGAGATACTGAAAGAAAAAAGCTTCCATCATGGCCACATCAAAATCAAAGAAGAAAAATTTAAGATATAAATCTACAAAAAACAAATTCGATGTACCTTATCAGAAGTTTTAGATCGAGAGATCACTGTCATAATCTAAAGTATAAACCGAGTCACCGTCATAATCCCAATCGGAACTGCCAGATCTCGCCATCGTAGCCTCGGATGACAAAATCATCTTCATCGATCTGATTGACAAAGATGGTGATTCACGGACGGAATTCTTTGCGGATAACATGGTTCGTATAGAAGATGAAGAAAATAAACCCTAGAATCAGCTGTAGCTATTGAAATGAGAAGAAAAAGTGAAGAAGAAAGAGAGAGTTCAGATATGATTACTTCTCACAGGTGAATTAAATGCCAATTTCATCTCCCAATGCATTTTTAAAATTCCCTCATAACAAAAGCTTTATCATAATAATAATAAAATCTTACAATTAAAAAACTGAATTATGACATCAGCATGTACATGTGGCATAGCTTAGGAGTTGACACGTAGGCAGATTTACATTAGCCTCAAGTCTCTTATTATAGATAGTAAGTATATAGATATAGATAATCACCGGTGTAGCAATCTTCACCACCTCTCCTCCGGCCTACTTCAACATTGGCATTGCCACATCCATCACCGGCTTCAGAAAACCCGACATCGTTTTAATCACATTCCCTGTGAGCTCAAAGAGATCCGAACCTGGTCGATTTTCTCTTCCACCTAAAATTAAACACCAAACAAACAATTAACATTTGAAATCATGAAAGGAACGAAATATTAGCTAAGACGTACATGAGTGAATTATTTGAAATCATGAAAGGAACTCCACAAACGGATGACCACAACTCCACAAGCAGCAGAACTCATAATATCACATGTATACACTTCAATAAAAATGCATCATGTTAACTGCCAAAAATGAGTGAATTATTTGAAATCATGAAAGGAACGGAATATTAGCTAAGACGTACCTCACCACCAAAACAAATTAGGTAGCCCATGATATTACACTAAAAAGAATTAAGAAACACTTGTTGTTATGCATTCATTAATAGAGACATTTCAACAAACACCTATAAATCGGTATAAATATTACAGATACCCAATCTTACCTCTTCGTAGATCTGACTCTTCAACTCTGTATGTTGAAGACGATAGTAGAAGACAACAAGATCTCCGTAACTTTACAGGCTCAGAGTTTACAAAATAGTGAAAGCACCATGGCTGCAAGGGAGGTTGCAGATGAAGATCTACCATCCTTCAACCCTGCCAAGCCAAGATGACATATTTAACAATATTTCCTCATAACATTGAACTCATCATAGCCTTATCGAAAACTCTAAAATATACAAAAACCATTCAGCTGCAAGTTTCCTTGTCATTGGTCTATTAACATGGCTCACAAACTTCAGGTCTACTTTCATAACAAATCAACCAAAAATCACATAAAATAGTATAAGTAGCTGCTAAGATCACCCTATTATTATAATCAGTGAACTAAAACAAATTTTATCAAAATCACTTAACCCGAAAAGAAAAGAAATTTACATGTGAGAGAAAAAAAGATGGTCGGAGAGGCAGATGCAGATCTATGGTTCCAGATTGAATAATTTTCCTCATTCCCGCCATTCAAATAAATGAAACCGGTACTTCCTCACGAACATACATCTTTTCATAAAGAAACAAAAAAAAAGTAAAAAATTAAATATAAAAATGAAGCAATTCAAGAGTCAGATAGATAAAAAAACACCAAAAAAGGTAGAAATTAAAAAAACTAAAAAATTCAAACCCTTACAACGCAATTAATCATAAACTATACTGATGCAATTCAAAAGTCAGATAGATCAAAAAACACAAAAAATAAAAATAAATAAATAAATAAAAACAACCTTCAAACCCTAACAACGCAATTAATCATAAACTATACTGATGCAATTCAAGAAAAAAAAAACTTCAAACCCTAACAACACAATCATCCGTCTATCAAAACCAAAACAAATCAATTTTAATTTTTAAAAACCACCAACAAATAAAAATAAAAATAAGAAAAAACCCTAACCTTCCCTTTCTCACTAACAACAACAATCTCATCATCATAATCGTCACGATTACCTAAACCACCATTCTTAACTTCTGCAGACGCATTCGGATCTTTATCAAGAACCACACAGTCATCATCATCTAAGTCATCTCTTGATGACTTCAATCCACCGTTAGTCTCCTTCTCATCATCATCCGAACTTATTTCCAGCACCACTGCGTTCGGATCCATCGCAAAAGTTCATCAAATTAGGGCTAAATGTGTCGATTGATGTTTAAATTGTTGGTCAGTTGTTACTCAGTCTGTTGTGGAATTCCTTTCTTTCTTCAATCGACACATTGGTTAGGAAGATTCTAGAGGAAGAACTGAAGAGGAGATAAGGCGATTGTGAGGATGATGGAAGAGAAAGTTGGTTTTAGAAAGAGAATGATGGAAGAGAGAGAAGATCTTTATTTGAGATGTGGTTTTAGGTTTATGTTTTAAAAGGGGCTTTTAAATTTGAAATGTTTTAAATTGTCCCGCCTAAAAATACCACTAATTAATTCTAATAAAAATCAGATTTATAGATTATTTATAAACCGGAATTATGACATCATCATTGACATGTGGCATAGCTTAGTAGTTGACACGTAGGCAGATTTACATCAGCCTCAAGTCTCTTATTATAGATAGTGTAGATACTCTTTATAACACAATCGTAGATATACGAAGTTCCTCACAAATAGTCAATAATGGCGCTTTTTAACCTGGTCATTTATCTTTTTTTTTTTACAGGTGAACTTCACAAGCTAATTCATACCCGTAAGACGCAGGCCCGCCACCACTCATTACTAGGACTATGTTGTCTTAACCGGACCCATGCCTGGTCGAGAGGGGCGTTACGCTGTCCCCGAGAAAATTTCTAGCCTCCTGCCACATGACAGGAGTTGCACCCTCCACAAGAGCCGACCCTCTGGACTAAATGCACTGTAGTAGAAAACTCGGGTGGGATCAAGAGTCGAACCTGAGTCCTTCCCCATCATTTCTGTCACACCCCCAAATTCCACATGCGGAGTACCACCGCTTGGAGGCGCGACTGACCAGGATCCAGCCACCAATTATACTGAGCATTTGGTTAGTAGTAAAAAATGTTCACCAACCACAATAGTTAGTAAACGTCACAGTTTAAAGTTCTAAAGGTTCAAGTTCGAATAATAGTTTAAGTAAACAGCGGAAGCATAGACCAAACAGTTTCAAAACCAAGTTCATAGTTCAAGATTATTAAAACCCAATGCATGGGTTAGACGACCACTACACATCCCCAAGTAGCAAGCTCCTGAGTCACTGGGTACCTGCAAAGCATGCAGTAGGGTATCAACAAAAATGTTGGCGAGTTCACGAGTTGTCCAGTTTTAATTACCAAAAACTTGTTTCACTAGTTAATTTATCCGTTTATACATGCGATGGGGAGCTACCCCATAGGTAAGCGACTAAACTGTTTTTGCAATACCGAATACTTACTTAACCGTACGTTTCCGCAGTGCCCCGTTTGTCAATGTTCTATCATCATTGACGGTTTGCCAGAGTACATTAGTTCACTCCCGTTCCCAGTAACAAGGGTCGGTGTGAGGCTGGTTACACCTAAATAGCGCTATTAACTAATAACCCGTTCGCCAGGCCCCGGCGATTAATCGGTATTAAGTAGTGAGGACTTAAGTGATAGAGTTTCGTTTAGTGTTGCTTGTTGCATTACCGTATAAACAATAAATAACTAAGAGTTCCCGTTTAAGGGAGAAAAGTAGGTTTGTATCCCTTACAAGGGGATAGCGTTGTTTAAGTTTCTGTTTCCCAAACCACCGGGAAGCATGCTTTGATAGTTGTGAACTCACCTTGGGTTGCTCGGTAGATTATTTACTTGGTCAATCGCGTTGGTCACCACGTCCTAGCATGGTTACCAATATAGGTCAAGTTGGGGTACAAGTATTCACGTATAGTCTACACATAACTAACACATAGCATACATAACACATGATCATCCAGCAAGTTATCGGGCCTATTCTAATACGTAGCAGTTAAACAGTAAACGTCTACAACTATTATACAAATCATAAGTGTTATTGGGCCTATCAGATCACACTAACAGTTAACAGCTTCACAGAATCCAAACAGAACGGTATGCACAGTCCACATGTCCTTGGCCCAATAACGGAGACAGGCAGCCCAGTCGAGACCAGGAGGTCTCGACTCGAGAACACACAGTCTCGAGTCGCAACCGGAGGTTTCGGCTTGTCATGGTCTGGTTTCGAGTCGCAACCGGAGGTTTCGACTTGTCATGGTCTGGTTTCGAGTCGCAACCGGAGGTTTCGACTTGTCATGGTCTGGTTTCGAGTCGCAACCGCCGTAGTCTCGAGTTGTCATGTTTTGGTTTCGAGTCGTAACCGGAGGTTTCGACTTGTCATGGTTTAGTTTCGAGTCGCAACCGGGCGGTCTCGAGTTGTCATGGTTTAGTTTCGAGTCGCAACCGGGCGGTCTCGAGTTGTCATGGTTTAGTTTCGAGTCGCAACCAAGGGTTCCGATTCGCAACCATGATTACGTGCACAGAAAACCTTCTAGAACCTGTCAACATGTACTATCCAATAGAATTCTGGTTTCATGAAATTTTGTACTAACCAACCATATTGCAAATAACATGTTTCCTTGTCTAATTACCAAGCAAAACGGATCAAACATCATGATTTTTAAATATTCATATCACCTTCAACATGTTCTTCACATATTCAAGCCACATTCAAATAGTTCATCATTTTAGGGTTTTCAACCTCTAACAAAACCTCCTATGTTGCATCGAATTTATTAAAACAGTGAACACCAACCGGAAATGCATTCAAAATCACGTTTTTGAATCACATATTCATTCAAACTCATATATATTGCAAGGCATTTGTTCATTTCTACATTTACAAGTCAAGCTAGTATGATAACCATCAACATCTTATGCATCAAAACCTTATTCATCACATAAGCATCATCTAGTAACAAGTAACCATTTTCTTTATCAAACAATCACTTTCATCATCAATAAACAACAATTTGCCATGTAACTAGACCATAGGAACCAAAAGGGTCACTAACCGGAGAGATACTCTAAATGTGAAGGTATAGAGGGTCGATGAGTGAACTTCCGGATGATTCCAAGCTTGAGCCGAGGTCCTAGTGTTGTCACCGGTTGGTTCCGAGAGAGGAAGGAGGGTGATGTTGTTTAGGGTTTTAGAAAGAGTGTAGTGAGGGTGAAATGAGGGAGAGTGTAAAGGAGAGTGTGTGGGTTTTGGGTTTTTATACCCGTTTCAAGGCCGGTACACCCCTAGTGGGTTTGGTTCCGAGTGGCATGGCCCAACCGGCCCAAATGTTCATTGTTCACTCGAGACCGGGTGGTCTCGAGTTGGGTTTCGTGGTCTCGGCCCACTACACACATACATACCTATATATAGCACATATATATATATATATATTACGTACACGTTATCGACACATAGCACAAGAAGAATAACAACTTCCATTTAATAATAATATATACGCACTAAGTGATTACAAGGTGTTTGCTCGGAAAAACCTAGAGTGTCACATTATCCCCAAGTTTTAAGAACTTTCGTCCCGAAAGTTAAGGCAGCCACTGACAAGCTAGTGTAAAAGTGAGAGCGTTTCAACGGGGTGTCACATCATCCCCCCGTTAGTTTGGAATTTCGTCCCGAAATTCAGTTGTAGCTTCAGTGCTGGGGGTTTCATTTAGGAACAGCTGGGGATACTTGCGCTTCATCTGGTCTTCCCGCTCCCAGGTAAACTCTGGGCCACGGCGTGAGTTCCAACGAACTCGCACGAGGGGTATCTGGCTACGTTTGAGGGTTTTGATCTCACGATCCGTGATCTCAACCGGTTCCTCAGTAAAGTGTAGCTGTTCGTCAATAGTGAGTTCCTTGAAAGGAATGATGAGTGTTTCATCTGATAGACACTTCTTCAGATTAGACACGTGGAAGACGTTGTGCACAGCACTCAGTTCTTCAGGCAGATTCAATCTGTAAGCGGCCGTACCGATCTTTTCGGTAACTTCAAAGGGCCCGACATATCTTGGATTAAGCTTGCCCCGTTTTCCAAAACGAACCACACCCTTCCAGGGTGAGACCTTAAGTAGAGCCCGTTCGCCAACCTGGAACTCTAGCGGTTTCCTATCCTTATCAGCGTATCTCTTCTGACGGTCACGAGCTGCCGCCATGCGTTGCCTAATCTGGGCAATCTTTTATGTAGTGTCAACTACATGTTCCGGGCCTGTGATTTGACTGTCACCTACCTCCGCCCAGCAGAGAGGCGATCGACATTTACGACCGTACAATGCCTCAAAGGGTGCCGCCTGAATGCTGGTGTGGTAGCTGTTGTTGTAGGAGAATTCTACTAACGGTAGGTGCTTCTCCCAATTCTTGCCAAAATCAATCACACATGCCCTAAGCATGTCTTCGAGGGTTTGGATGGTGCGTTCAGACTGCCCATCCGTCTGCGGGTGATAAGCGGTGCTCATGTCTAAACGTGAGCCAAAAGATTTGTGCATGGCTTGCCACAACTCAGAAGTAAAACGCGCGTCTCGATCGGAAATGATAGAGGTTGGTACTCCGTGCTTCGAAACCACTTCTTTTAGGTATACTTCTGCTAAGGTAGAGAACTTGTCTGTTTCTTTGATAGCCAAAAAGTGTGCAGACTTAGTTAAGCGATCCACTATTACCCAAATGGTGTCACTTCCTCGTTGAGACCTAGGCAGGCCAGTAACAAAATCCATGGAAATCTGCTCCCATTTCCATTGCGGGATCTCTGGCTGTTGGAGTAGGCCTGATGGTTTCTGATACTCAGCCTTGACTCTTGCACAAGTTAAACATTTTCTGACATAGGTTGCTATGTGGGCTTTCATGCCAGGCCACCAATAGGTAGCCCTCAAGTCGTGGTACATCTTGCCTGAACCTGGATGTACTGAGTAACGGGACTTATGAGCTTCATCCATCACAAGGTCACGTAAATTTCCATAAAGCGGAACCCATATGCGCCCTGTCACGTAGTAAGCGCCGTCTTCCTTTTTGTTCTAAACGTTTCCTTGATCCTCGTAGGGTCTCAGCCCTGATGTTTTCTTCTTTCAATGCTTCACCCTGAGCATTTCAAGTTCGGTTAGGGAGGTTCGAGTGGATAGTGAGCTGTAAAGTATGAACATGCTTAGGTTTGGTTTCCTTCCTGCTGAGGGCATCAGCCACCACATTGGCCTTGCCGGGATGATACTAAATTGTGCATTCGTAGTTGTTAAGGAGTCCTACTCATCTGCATTGCCTCATGTTCCACTCCTTCTGATCCGAGATATGCTAGAGGCTCTTGTGATCGGTGTGAATCGTGCACTTGGTACCGTGCAAGTCATGTCTCCATATCTTGAGTGCAAAGACGACTGCTCTGAGCTCCAAGTTGTGCGTCGTGTAGTTCCTTTCGTGAATCTTGAGTTGTCGAGAAGCATAGGTGATAACTTTCTCGCGTAGCGTCAACACGCAACCGAGTCCATGAATAGATGCGTCACAATAAGTCACAAAGTCGTTCGTTCCTTTAAGTAATGAAAGGATAGGAGCACCTCAAAGGTTTTCCTTTAGCTTCAGAAAGGCAGACTCCTGAGCATCATTCCACTTGTAAGCAATGCCCTTCTGGGTGAGAGTCGCGAGGGGTTGAGCGATCTTCGAAAGATCCCTTGGTGAATCTACGATAGTACCCTGCCAATCCCAAGAATTGGCGAACTTTGGTCGGTGTCTTAGGGGTAGGCCAATTCTTTACAGAGTCGATCTTAGCTGGATCGACGTGAATTCCGTCCTTATTGGCCATGTGTCCAAGGAATGTGGACTACCCAAAGCCAGAAGTCGCATTTCGATAACTTGGAGTACAGTTGTTCATTACAGATGAGCTCGAGAGTAGGGCGCAAGTGTTGTTCCTGCTCCTCTTGACCCCTTTTGAGTAGATTAAGATGTCGTCGATAAACACAGTCGCGGACTTGTTGAGGTAGGGCTTGCACCTCTAGTTCATGAGGTCCATAAAACCGCAGGCGCGTTGGTCATTCCAAAAGTCATGACAAGAGTTTATAGTGACCATAATGGGTTCTGAACACAGTTTTGGAGATATCTTCATCACAGACCCTCAGCTGATGATAACCTGATCGCGGTCGATCTTAGAGTAGTAGCTTGATCCTTGCAACTGATCGAACGAGTCGTCGTTACGCGGGAGTGGGTAACGGTTCTTGATGGTAACCTTTGTTCAGCTTATGATAGTCGATGCACATACAGAATGTGCCATCCTTCTCCTTAACAAAGAACACTGGTGCTCCCCAGGGCGACGAGCTAGGACGGATAAATCCTTTGTCTAACCGTTCTTGTAATTGCGTAGAGAGTTCCTTCGGTTCTGGGGAGCCAGTCGATAAGGTGCGCGAGCTAGAGGTGCTGCTCCTGGAGCTAGCTTGATTTAGAATTTGACCCGACGGTGAGGGAGGGGTGTCTAGGTAGTTCTTCAGGAAATACATCAGGATAGTCGCGTACAACTGAAAAAAATTCTCGATCCTCTTTTCCCTTTACTGGGCGCCGGAGACATAAACACTTCAGGGCTTTTAAGTTATGAAATTATGCCGGTGACTTCTCCGCCTTTGTCACCTTGAACGATGGGGGTTTGCCCGAAGGGCGTGGAACACAAACGATTTCCTAGGGACGATAGGGAAAAGGTCGATGGAAAAGATCTGACTAGACAATATGAGGTTGCAGTTACTGACAACGGGTGAGGCCTCAAAGTTTCTACCATTAGCTAGCTCGACGATGTGCTTAGAACTTAATAACGTAGTCGTACGCTTAAGCTCTTTACTAATACGTAGGGACACATAACTATCATCTGCTCCAATATCAAATAAGATGGAAACATAACGTTCATCGAGTAGAAACTTACCCGCTACAACGTTGGGGTCATTCCACGCTTCTCCAGCTCCAGTCACGAAAGCTCTTCCTCTTGCACCATTTCCAGCATTGTTGGTGTTGTTGTTATTCCCAGCACCCGGGTTGTTGTTCTGGTTCAACTGGGGACAATTCTTCTTAATGTGCCCCTCGGCTCCGCACTGGAAACAACCCCTGATGTTCCCATGATGCTGCTGATGCTGCGGTTGGTTCTGCCTTGCGGGATGAGGGCTCCTACAATCCTTGGCCTCATGCCCCATCTTGTTGCATCGCTGACACTTGTTCTTCGCACAGGGCCCGTTGTGATGTCGACCACACTTGTTACACTTGGGTCGTTTTCTTTGGTAACCACCCATTCGCGGGTCAGGGCCCTCGCTCCCAACGACCCTCCTTTGTTGAGCCTGAGGTGGCATAGCGCTGGGACTCCCACTTTGGTAGTCACTCCACTTGCGTTTGTTGAGATCCAGGGCATCAGTTGTGGCAGTTAAACGCCTGGGCAACCTGCCTTCTCCCATCGCTTGGTTTGTGAAATGGTGTGCTAGACGGATGGCGTGTTGGATTGTAGGGGGTTTGGTTGCAATTACTGAACCCTGGATTTCTGGGACTAAGCCCCCAAGGTAGAGTGCGATTCGCTTGAAGGGAGGCTGCGATAAGTTAGGACATAAGGCAGCTAAGTCATTGGACCTTTTTGTGTATGCTGCGATCTCTGAGCCAACCATCTTCAACCCATAGTATTCCATTTCCAGCTTCTGCATGTCATCCCTGTGACAGAATTCTTCCCTGATTAGATCCTTGAAATCATTCCAGGGAGTGGCATTTGCATCTGCCAATCCGAGCATCTGGACTTGCGCGTTCCACCATGAAAACGCTTTTCCTAGAAACGTGCTAGTGGCGTACTCTACTCGTTTGTCACTTGGGCTTTCACCTTCTTCGAACGCAGATTCGATCCTCCTGAACCAATGTAAAAGACCTACTGCTCCTTCCGTGCCGTCGAAAGGGAGTGGTTTGCATTCCAAGAACGCCCTGAGGGTGCCAACTCGGGGTTGGGTGTATGTGGATGGTCCTTCTGGGTTGGTTGCCAAGGCTTCAGCGACCCGAGCGTCTATCAGGGCCGCCAGCTGGTACCTTGTCAGGGTTATGCTGTCTCCATCGAGTCCGGTCATTATCTTGATGTTCAGAAGACACATAGTGAGAAAAGACGTCGTAGTGAAACAAGAGTGTGGGGGAGGAGTGTGTATACATCTAGCTAGGCACACTAATATGTATTTTAGCACATAGCACTTTAACAAACAGTAAGTAAACATAAGTGAGAGCTATGAGGTCTAATGCGTTGAGTCTTGTACTTGGAGTGTAGTGTCGTCACGAGTCACGGGTTATAGTCTGGTTTTTCTCAAAAAGACTTCCTTTTTAAAACCAAGTTCACTATAACCAATGGCTCTGATACCAATCTGTCACACCCCCAAATTCCACATGCGGAGTACCACCGCTTGGAGGCGCGACTGACCAGGATCCAGCCACCAATTATACTGAGCATTTGGTTAGTAGTAAAAAATGTTCACCAACCACAATAGTTAGTAAACGTCACAGTTTAAAGTTCTAAAGGTTCAAGTTCGAATAATAGTTTAAGTAAACAGCGGAAGCATAGACCAAACAGTTTCAAAACCAAGTTCATAGTTCAAGATTATTAAAACCCAATGCATGGGTTAGACGACCACTACACATCCCCAAGTAGCAAGCTCCTGAGTCACTGGGTACCTGCAAAGCATGCAGTAGGGTATCAACAAAAATGTTGGCGAGTTCACGAGTTGTCCAGTTTTAATTACCAAAAACTTGTTTCACTAGTTAATTTATCCGTTTATACATGCGATGGGGAGCTACCCCATAGGTAAGCGACTAAACTGTTTTTGCAATACCGAATACTTACTTAACCGTACGTTTCCGCAGTGCCCCGTTTGTCAATGTTCTATCATCATTGACGGTTTGCCAGAGTACATTAGTTCACTCCCGTTCCCAGTAACAAGGGTCGGTGTGAGGCTGGTTACACCTAAATAGCGCTATTAACTAATAACCCGTTCGCCAGGCCCCGACGATTAATCGGTATTAAGTAGTGAGGACTTAAGTGATAGAGTTTCGTTTAGTGTTGCTTGTTGCATTACCGTATAAACAATAAATAACTAAGAGTTCCCGTTTAAGGGAGAAAAGTAGGTTTGTATCCCTTACAAGGGGATAGCGTTGTTTAAGTTTCTGTTTCCCAAACCACCGGGAAGCATGCTTTGATAGTTGTGAACTCACCTTGGGTTGCTCGGTAGATTATTTACTTGGTCAATCGCGTTGGTCACCACGTCCTAGCATGGTTACCAATATAGGTCAAGTTGGGGTACAAGTATTCACGTATAGTCTACACATAACTAACACATAGCATACATAACACATGATCATCCAGCAAGTTATCGGGCCTATTCTAATACGTAGCAGTTAAACAGTAAACGTCTACAACTATTATACAAATCATAAGTGTTATTGGGCCTATCAGATCACACTAACAGTTAACAGCTTCACAGAATCCAAACAGAACGGTATGCACAGTCCACATGTCCTTGGCCCAATAACGGAGACAGGCAGCCCAGTCGAGACCAGGAGGTCTCGACTCGAGAACACACAGTCTCGAGTCGCAACCGGAGGTTTCGGCTTGTCATGGTCTGGTTTCGAGTCGCAACCGGAGGTTTCGACTTGTCATGGTCTGGTTTCGAGTCGCAACCGGAGGTTTCGACTTGTCATGGTCTGGTTTCGAGTCGCAACCGCCGTAGTCTCGAGTTGTCATGTTTTGGTTTCGAGTCGTAACCGGAGGTTTCGACTTGTCATGGTTTAGTTTCGAGTCGCAACCGGGCGGTCTCGAGTTGTCATGGTTTAGTTTCGAGTCGCAACCGGGCGGTCTCGAGTTGTCATGGTTTAGTTTCGAGTCGCAACCAAGGGTTCCGATTCGCAACCATGATTACGTGCACAGAAAACCTTCTAGAACCTGTCAACATGTACTATCCAATAGAATTCTGGTTTCATGAAATTTTGTACTAACCAACCATATTGCAAATAACATGTTTCCTTGTCTAATTACCAAGCAAAACGGATCAAACATCATGATTTTTAAATATTCATATCACCTTCAACATGTTCTTCACATATTCAAGCCACATTCAAATAGTTCATCATTTTAGGGTTTTCAACCTCTAACAAAACCTCCTATGTTGCATCGAATTTATTAAAACAGTGAACACCAACCGGAAATGCATTCAAAATCACGTTTTTGAATCACATATTCATTCAAACTCATATATATTGCAAGGCATTTGTTCATTTCTACATTTACAAGTCAAGCTAGTATGATAACCATCAACATCTTATGCATCAAAACCTTATTCATCACATAAGCATCATCTAGTAACAAGTAACCATTTTCTTTATCAAACAATCACTTTCATCATCAATAAACAACAATTTGCCATGTAACTAGACCATAGGAACCAAAAGGGTCACTAACCGGAGAGATACTCTAAATGTGAAGGTATAGAGGGTCGATGAGTGAACTTCCGGATGATTCCAAGCTTGAGCCGAGGTCCTAGTGTTGTCACCGGTTGGTTCCGAGAGAGGAAGGAGGGTGATGTTGTTTAGGGTTTTAGAAAGAGTGTAGTGAGGGTGAAATGAGGGAGAGTGTAAAGGAGAGTGTGTGGGTTTTGGGTTTTTATACCCGTTTCAAGGCCGGTACACCCCTAGTGGGTTTGGTTCCGAGTGGCATGGCCCAACCGGCCCAAATGTTCATTGTTCACTCGAGACCGGGTGGTCTCGAGTTGGGTTTCGTGGTCTCGGCCCACTACACACATACATACCTATATATAGCACATATATATATATATATTACGTACACGTTATCGACACATAGCACAAGAAGAATAACAACTTCCATTTAATAATAATATATACGCACTAAGTGATTACAAGGTGTTTGCTCGGAAAAACCTAGAGTGTCACAATTTCCAATGCATCAAACCAGTTGGGCTGGAATCATTTGCTACCTGGTCATATATCTATCACAGGGACTTTCCTCATCTTTTCGTAATGCACCTTTTATATGTTCTTCGTCAGTCTGTAGAAACTAGCAAGGAATTTAACATAATAACATCCAACAAATGTACATAATATATAAATTACCGGTGCGTATGATAATTTGAGATGAGATATGATTTTTTTAACTAAGAGATTGAATATGAAGTGGTGAAATGAGATACCTCAAAATTTTTGTACATCCCTCAATATGAAGCGTATAGCCCAATACGCTTTCTATAGGGTTTGAACGCATTAAATGTGACACCAATAGGAACCGTATAGGTCAATACGCTTCCTATTGGTACGATGTACCTGCTCTATAGGAAGCATATAGGGCAATACAGTTCCCCTGTCAGTAAAGTATAGGAAGCGTATAAGGTAATATGGTTCCCCTGGTCCCCTAATCTGTTACGGAACTTTTCTCTATATACATATACACCTAGGATTAGGTTCATTTATGAACAACTTCTTGAGTGTGAAATGAGTGAACTAATCTTGGACCTTGATCATATTTTTAAATTAAAAGGGTAAGATTGACATTAGCCAAATATTTTTAATTAAAATCCCGTAATTTTCTCATCTCTTAACTTTCTCTCTCATTTTTAATTATTTCTCTATTATTTTAATTATAAGAGATTGAAGGGCTATTTTTTTTAATTAAATATTAAACCTAATTAAGTTATGCTTTTTAACATATGTGTATACAGGTCAGTATATACAAGGCTTATCCACTTGTGTATTATTACATCTTGTTCCCACAGGTCGGTATAAACCAGATTTATACACCTGTGTATTATTCAAGTACATATGTGTATACATGTTGGTATATAGCAGACGTATACACTTGTGTATTATTCAAGTACATAGTGTATACAGATCGGTATACACAGACTTATACACCTGTGCATTATTACATCTTGTTCCACTATGCATCTTTTCATCAAACATTGATCTAATACATATATGTATAGAGAATATAATTAAATATTTTTAATCGTGTTCTAGACCGAATAATATTTGATAATGTTTGTATTTTTTTAATTGTCAATATTAAGTTAGGTAATTTGTGAGAGAAAAAAAGTATAAAGAATGTAATTAAATATTCTTTTAATTGGAAAATGAAATCAAAAGAAAGGAAAAAAATCAATCAATTAATTAAATGAAGAGAGAAAAATACAATCCTTTTTCTATTAAAATACATGTAATTTACAAAAGATAACTACAATCTTGACACTAAAGAGAAAATCTAGATCTACAAAATCAATGGTCAGGATAAGTTCATTTTGTTTACAAAGAGAAAATCTAGATCTACAAAATTAACGGCGCATAATATATAAATTACCATGGAATTTAACATAATAACATCCAACAAATGTGCATATTATATAAATTACTGGGTTCGTATGATAATTTGAGATTGTAACACCTCGTAAAATCACGACCAATATAATGAAGACACGTGTCATGAGCTTTAAACGTGTAATGGATTGAATATGAAGGACTAAAGTTGACAGACAAACAAAGAAAGTTTGTGTGTAAAAGGATTCAAAGTGTCAACATTTGATAATTATACCTTTCAACAACCCTATACGATGTTTATACCCTTAAACGAATGAATTATGAATCGTATGAAGCCATTTGTGGAAGAAAGTGAAAGTTTACAAACCGCAAGGGTTAAATGTGTCAACATGTTTAATTTATACCTCTGAGTGACCTTTTAACAAACTCGAAGCTTTGTAATGATTAATTATGTTCACTAGAATAAGTGATAAAAATTTCACAAGGTTTCGATATCGTATGAGAAAGATACGCGAATATTCGTAAGTAAAGGGTTAAAAGCGTCAACGTTAAAATTTAAAACTTTTCGGTGATCATATAAATAACCGAGGACTTAACAAAGTTGATTTATGACTTAGGGTCCTTAAAAGTCAAGTTAGAGGGTTAAAAGTGCAATAAAACAAGTTAAAATCAAGTTTGGAAGGACCAGGGACCAAATATACAATTCTGATAAACTTGTGACCAGAGCCTGGCATCCATACCGGCCGCGTAGACCTTGTCTGGGTCTTACGCGGGCCGCCCAAAACTGCCAACGACAGAAAATGCATGGCAGGTGCCTGTTCAGCAGGTTAAACTGACTTATGAGCATGGTATTCGATCCCAGGGGCTGCTCCAATGGTATTTCATGCATAGGGGGCACTTGGACTCATCTGGGATCAATCCTAGACCTTGTTGGCATGATCTTGTTCAATCAAGATCCCTATATAAGAACACTTTGTTGCAACATTGTTGCATGCACTTGAAAAATCATTCTAACTCAATTTCTGGAGTCTCCTGGAGCTCAAGACCAATCCCTAAGGATCATTAGTCGTGCTAAGTACTTCAGTAAGCATCCTTGACCTCCCTAATTCATGTTTTATTAGTTTAATGGCCTAAAGTCAAAACCGTTGTAATTAAGGTTTAACTTAGTGATTAATCACTAATGGTCCAGTCATTTCTCGAATTGAAAGTACCTATGAGTTGGTAATTATGTGGGTAATAAATCCTTAAAAGGGCACCCTCTGATTCCCACTATAACTAGGTCAATTGTCGGGTCAAACTTGATTATAAAAAGTCAACAAAAAGCTAATTTTTAATTAAACGCATAATTAACAATGTAGAAGGCATGAAACCTGTTTTATCACTTGTATAAGTTGGTAATTACTGTAAGAACATGTCTAAGCATGTTCAACCCGACAATTTTCAGTTTAGGAACGGTTCGGAGCCGAAAGTCGCAAAAGTAGACTTTTGCTTTGACTTTCAGTTCTGACCCAATGTAGCATATTTTAGAAATGCCTTAGAGCTCTATTAGGACCAAGTTATAGGTTAGTGTAACCCTCTGAGGTTATACAACTTGGTTCCTTGTTTATCCGATTCATTTGCATGTTTCCGTTATATGCCTAAATGTTGACCATTATGCCCTTTTGACCTTAAAACGAGATTTTTGAAAATGTGAGAGTATAAAAACCTTTATTACTGATTTATAAACTTGTCCTAAAAATTTGACATCAGTTTGAGGTCTAGGTTAGGAGTTATGCTCAATATCGTAATTAAGAAGCTTTTTATAAATTAAACGGCGTAATTAGCATAAAGCCTATCAAAACCCAAATTTTGACACCAAAATTTTTACCCACTGAAGTAAAATAATATTTTGGTATTTTTGAATATTTTTATTTATTTTTAAGCTGAGCATAACATAGGGTTCTTGCTTTAATTCGGTAATTGTCGGTTATGCCATTTTCTTGAATAAAATGAGTTTTACATAATATTTTGATACCAAACTTTTTTCTACTGATTTTATATGATAAATAAAATATTTTGAACTTTATAAACTGATCAAAAACTCAGATTTCCTATTTAAACCCGAAAATCGCTTAAAACCGACTTTTACGCGTTTTAAGCGCATAGTATGGGTTAAAACTATTTTTAACATATAAAACTTGATACCTACTGATGTTTTAAGTAAATTTTTTATAATTAAACAGTAAGCCAAAGTTTTAAACTCAGATTTCCAGATTTGACCTTTAAAGCTTATGTGAAATTACCAAAATGCCCCTACGGTGCATAGTTTGGTTATAAAAGATAAATTTCACATATATGCAATACCCTACTGTTATGACTTATAAAAATAAATATTTTTACTAATTATATCAGACCTGAAACTCAGATTAATATTTAAACTCTTTTATAAGCTTTAAAATGACCAAAATACCCCTACGGGGCATAATTTGAGTTTAAATCCATTTTGGGCATCATGGAAGGCATCCTACTGATATCACAACATATTTAAGTCATATTAACTTAGGAAACATGTTCATGACTCATTTGGTTACCCGTTACGCATTTTCGCGTTCGGTGCGGTTTATGTAACTAGTTTGCATAAATTAGCCGAAACGGGTCAAACCTTATCGTTTTTATCTCAAAATCCAGAATGTGTTTAGTTTGCACATATTATACAAGTATACAAACTTGTCGGGTCTAAACCACATTCTAATCCGGTCTTCGCTTAATCGTGTGTTTTGAACCGTATATCTTCCTTTAAAACTAACCGGTCTAAGTTTAGACTTAATTAAGACCCGTTAGGAATCTAATAGGTTATTAAAACCTTCGTTCCAGATTAGGAGACCAGTAAAAGATACTTGCACTCGCTGATTGTGATATATACTTGCTCAGGTAAATACTTTTAACTTATTTTCCGTTATAATGGCTTGGGGTACGGTATATAAAATACCGCTTTGTCGGGCATTGAATTTTTAATCGTATGAAGGTTAATTTATTGAGATGACCTGTTTAAAATGTTTTGTTTGTTTTAAGCCTTTGGGGGGTTAATGACCATGTCCTGGATATCCTCGGCTCATTCATTGAAATGGCCACGACTTAAGCACAGGGTGTAGGCATACACCTGCCGGTGCGTATGTAAAATAATATAACCGCCCGTTCGAGAATAACTCGCCGCGGGATATATTATGTGGTGTGTCTATTAATCTTTAACCCGGTATTCAGCCCGGGCTACTGAACGTATAATGAACATGTAATTCTTTTACAAGTTTATATATAAATAATTATCCCAAGTTATCAAAGATATTTTGTGCCTTGTGCATTTAAATCAATTTTCATAAACATTTTCAAAATGAGTCGGTTAATTGTATTTACCAGTGTAAACTGACGTATTTTCCAAAAGGCTAAAGTGCAGGTACTAGGCGGAATAGGCTGGCTACTCCTGAGTGAATAAATAAGAGTCTTGCAAGCCTTATCACTTAAGATCTGTTGAACAATGTTCTTTTTACACTTCTGATCTGCCTGTGGAGCCTTTACAACCGTTTTTGTAATAAATGATATTACTTCCATTCGGTTTGTAATATTTTATCTTTCGACTTCCGCTGTGTATTTAAACTGTGATAAATTGTCTATGATGATATCAACTACGTCACGATACTCCCCACCGGGCCCACCGATAATACGTGGAAATATTGGGGTGTGACAGGTTGGTATCAGAGCCAACATTGAGTGAATTAAACACTAGCCTTTTGTGTTTAATCTCAATGACACAGTTTGCACATTCCTCGACTTCCGAGTCTAGACAAAGAACTTAGGACTAATCCAAATTTGATTTATTTTATTTTGTCCTTTATTTTTCCTTTGTTGTCCGTTTGTTTGTTTTGACAGGTTCAACAAGATGCCACCTAGGTTTCGTAGAGGAGGAAGAGGCAAGGGGCCATTCAACGCCCCTAACGACCACGAAGCCGGACTTTCCCACCGGCGAACACCGTCTGTTACCATGAGCACCAGTCCTCAAGAGGACTGGAGGACCTATTTGGAGCCAGCGAGGAGATCTGTCTCGTTAATTTCGTCACCCTCATACCTACATTCTTTCGGGCCGCAGTCGGAGAACGAGCCTGAAAATTCGCACCAATCCTTCTTGCCGCTGAGACGGTCAACCTCTCATCGGGCCTTTGAAGACCCAACCCCTTTCTTCCAAAGCCGATTCAACCCAGCCAACCAGGTTGAAGAACCAATGGGTCATAACCCATTAGGCCCTGAAGACCATTTCCCTGAAGCTCAGGGAATGGACATGGATGAAGACACGGATCCCGCCGAACCACCAACCGGGACACCTACTCACCCCATCGAGATTTCGGATGGGTCGTCATATCATGGATCACCTTATCATGGTCCAGATAGTTATCAGGCAAGGTTTGCCCAATACGATTGGGTGTTTACTCTCAGTTACCAC
This sequence comes from Helianthus tuberosus, assembly GCA_030545235.1. NCBI lineage: Eukaryota > Viridiplantae > Streptophyta > Magnoliopsida > Asterales > Asteraceae > Helianthus > Helianthus tuberosus. The sequence continues at coordinate 42,384,204 of CM060373.1, read as the reverse complement.
TCACAGCAGCAGCAGCAGGATCCCTCGGAGGATTCGCGTTTTGTAGCGGTCACTCCACCGCCACCACCACCTGTGCAGCAGCCGCCTCCAGAGCCACCGAGGCGGAGAAGATCAAACGCACGAATGTCCATGCGAGGGGGAGTACGTATCAGCACCCCTCAACCTTCCAGTGGCAGTCATTATCCGCCACTATACGAAGACCCACAGATGGGTGGGCCTTCGAACCCTGTTTCTGAGGTGGAGTCTGCGCCGGTCGCACCGCCACCAATGGGTTATGATAACCCGATTTCCGCATACGCCGGTTCAGCGGCGTACAACCCATTTGATCAGCCGGCCCATACCAACTAAAACTATGCTGAAGTTGATCCATACCTGGTAGCGGCAAACTACAATACTCTCCATCCTGAAGGGCCTTATGGAGCTCCCTGGGGGACTGGGTACCCGGCTTATGGGTACCAATACCCGCCACCTCCTCAACCTTTGCAGCCGCAGCCACCGCAGATCCAGCCGCCACAGCAACAGGAGATTTTACAAAGGTTGAGCCAGGTGGAACGGGAGGTTCGGGAGGAGCGTAGAAGCCACATAGAATTCCTTAAGGGTTTGGCGAGCTTAATCAAGGGGAAGAGCAAAAAGGATCATTAAATCCTTTATTTGTTTATTTGTATTTCTTTAATTTTCAATCAAGTCCCTGCGTGGACATCTATTTCTGTATCCAGTACCTGCGAGGACTTGTAGTTTCTGTTTAGCCCCTGCGTGGGCAAGTTATTTCAGTTAAAGTCCCGTTTAGGGCAATATGTACTCTTTTTAAATTTTTAGTGGCATGTTATCATTTAAATTTTATTTTGTCATTATATGCATAAATGTAATATGTATGAAATAAATAAATAAATCCAAAATATGTCATTCCTTTTATAAGATCTGCCTTTAAATATTAAATAAGAATCTTATATGGTATAACCTAGCCTGCATGTCATTATAAGACCTGGCCATGATGGTAAAACCTGTTTAAAAAGATTCAAATCCTTGTTAACATCTGAAAACATGTTAACATTCCTGGCTGATGTGATTCGTAAAATCACACGTGTCATCCTTATATTGGATTATTCCAATTCCTTCTTTATTATTTAAACATCCATTTGTGATGTAATACCTACAGGCCATAATCATTTTCATATAAGACAAAAGACAGTTGTAGCCTATAACTCCCTGTCAAGAAAGGTAATGAACTATGATTCAAGCCTTAGTACCTCGATCCTATAAGATCTTGACTTATAATTTGAATGTGTCCATGTGACTTGGCCTTTTGTGCCATTATTATATTTAATTATAACTAAGGGTTATTAATGAAAAATCCCGAATGAAATACTTAACAAATTAACCAAAATGGTTCTTTAATACCATGGTTAATAAATTAATAAGATGACAAATCTATTATATACCTCTAAGAAATTATTGTCATCATTTTATGTAGCAATCAAGCTACATGGCTGAGTCTGAAGAAATCACCAGTCACCCAAGGGAAAATCATGATACCACCAGAATCAACATAGCTGGTGCAGAACTACATGCATTGATAGACAATGCCGTTACTCGAGCTCTGGATAGGCGAGATAATGAATCAAGTGGTACTCGAAGCAAGACCTCATCTGTACCCCATTCCAAATCACAACCTAAGACTCACTCTGAGGCTCATAGTAAGCCACCTCCTAAACATAATGGGTCAAAGAAGGATGATGACCGACATTCATCAAATCAGCATAGTGTTCTGTCTAAGAAAATCGTATTGGATCAGGAGCCACGTACAAAGACCTGCTCCTATAAATATTTTGTCTCCTGCAAACCCAGGGATTTCACTGGGGAAAAAGGAGCTATTGACTCCATGACGTGGCTAGACGAGATGGACACCGTGGTTGATATTAGTGGTTGCGCTGATAGGGATGTTGTGAAGTTTGTATCTCAGTCATTTAAAGGAGAAGCACTAGCTTGGTGGAGGTCTCTAATCCAAGCTACTAGAAAAATCCCATTGTACAATCTGTCTTGGGATCAGTTTGTGACATTGATCAAAGAGAATTTCTGTCCTCAACATGAGGTTGAGAAGATCGAGACTGACTTCCTGACATTGACTATGAAGAATTTGGATTGTCAGGCATACCTCACAAACTTTAATACCATGTCTCGATTGGTTCCATATTTGGTGACACCTGAACCAAAACGGATTGCCCGTTTCATTGGGGGTTTAGCCCTGGAGATCAAAGCAAGTGTGAAGGCATCCCGACCTACTACCTTTAGGTCTGTAGCTGATTTATCCTTGTCTCTTACCCTTGATGCGGTCAGGCAGAGATCGCTGAGAAATTCTGATGTTGTGAAGAGGAAACGTGAGGATGAAAACTCACACCGTTCAGACAAGAAGCACAAAGGGAACTCTGATCACAAGAAGAGTTCTGGGTTTAGAAATGATGATCAGCAGTCGGGTGAAAAGCCCAAGTGTAAGGTTTGTAAGAAACGTCATCTGGGGAGGTGCAGATACGAATCGAAGTCCCAATCACAGCCCAGGGCTTGTGGGATTTGTAAGTCAAGTGAGCACAGGACGTTAGAATGCAAGAAGATAAAGGATGCAACGTGCTATAAATGTAATGAAAAGAGGCACATCAAGTCCAACTGCCCAAAGTATGCCAAGAAACCCGAGGAAGGGAAAAAGACCAATGCTAGGGTCTTTTAGATGAATGCACGGGAAGCAGTGTAGGATGATAACGTGATAACAGGTACCTTCCTTATTAATGATGTTTATGCAAGGGTATTATTTGATTCGGGTGCGGATAAGTCATTTGTCGATGATAAGTTTTGTAAGTTGCTAAATCTGCCTGTTAAAACCCTAAGCATGAAGTATGAAGTAGAGTTGGCCGATGGTACCATAGAAACTGCCTCAACTATATTAGATGGATGCTTTATATCCATTAGGAACCACTCTTTTCCGTTATCCTTGCTTCCTTTGAAATTAGCTGGTTTCGACATAGTGATAGGTATGGATTGGTTATCTCATAACCAAGCCCAGATTGTTTGTGACAAGAAACAAGTGGTGATCAAGACTCCGTATGGTGAGCCACTTACCATATAGGGAGACACTAAGTATGGGTTGCCTAAGCAAGTGTCTATGCTTAAGGCATCAAAGTGTTTGAGGAAAGGTTGTGTCATCTACATGGCACAAGTAACTATCGATGAACCAAAACCCAAGGTTGAAGACATCCCTGTCATCTCTGAATATCCAGAAGTATTCCCTGAAGAGCTACCTGGTTTACCACCAGATAGGCAAGTGGAGTTTAGAATTGACATTATACCTGGAGCAGCACCTATTGCGAGAGCACCTTACCGATTTGCACCAACTGAGATGAAAGAGTTGAGAACCCAACTGGATGATTTGTTAGCCAAAGGATTTATATCTCCGTGGGGGCACCGATTCTGTTTGTAAAGAAGAAGGATGGATCGATGCGTCTATGCATCGATTATCGCGAGCTTAACAAAGTCACTATCAAGAACAGATATACATTGCCCAGGATCGATGATTTGTTCGATCAATTGCAAGGGGCGAATTACTTCTCCAAGATCGATTTGAGGTCAGGCTACCATCAACTGAAGGTTAGAGATGAAGATGTGCACAAAACTGCATTTAGGACTCGTTATGGTCACTACGAGTTCCTAGTGATGCCCTTTGGGCTCACTAATGCACCAGCAGCGTTCATGGATCTCATAAACCGCGTATGCAAGCCCTACTTGGATAAATTTGTCATCGTCTTCATTGATGACATTCTTATTTACTCAAAGAATCAAGCCGACCATGAAAAGCACCTTCGTTGTATTCTTGCACTTCTTCAACAAGAAAAGCTCTACGCCAAATTTTCTAAGTGTGAATTTTGGCTTCATGAAGTCCAATTCCTTGGACATGTGGTTAGTGAGCGTGGTATCCAGGTGGATCCTGCTAAGATTGAAGCTATCATGAATTGGCAAGAGCCAAAGACGCCCATAGAGATTCGTAGCTTTTTGGGTCTGGCAGGATATTACAGACGCTTTATTGAAAACTTCTCAAGGATTGCTGCACCCCTAACCTCACTAGCCCGCAAGAATATTAAGTTTGACTGGGGTCCTAAGCAGCAAGAATCTTTTGACATTCTCAAGAAAAAGTTGAGCAATGCACCTGTGTTGACATTGCCTGATGGAATAGAGGAATTTGTAGTATACTGCGACGCATCACACACTGGTATGGGATGTGTACTCATGCAGAAAGGTAGGGTCATTGCCTATGCTTCCCGACAATTAAAAGTGCACGAGAAGAATTACACCACCCATGATTTAGAGTTGGGTGCCGTTGTGTTTGCACTAAAACTTTGGAGGCATTATCTATATGGTACCAAGTGTGTGATCTATTCTGATCACAAGAGCCTTCAACATTTGTTTAATCAGAAGGACTTAAACATGAGACAGCGTCGATGGACGGAGACTTTAATTGACTATGATTGTGAAATCAGATACCATCCAGGCAAGGCAAATGTGGTTGCCGATGCCTTAAGTATGAAGGAAAGGGTGAAGCCCATAAGAATCAATGCCAAGAGCATTGAATTAAAGAACAGTTTGAATGAAAGACTGTTAGCCGCGCAGAAGGAAGCCGTATTAGAAGTTAACTATCCAAAAGAAAAACTGGGAGTCACTGCAGAACAGTTATCATATGGTAAGGATGGAATCCTAAGATTGAATGGACGGATATGGGTTCCAATCTATGGAGGACTTAGGGAAGTGATTGATGTGTGTAAAATGCAACATATAAATTACATCAAATGAGGCATAAAACTAACCCTTTTTAGTACTAATGTTGGAAAAAGTTTGTTTTTGTCTTCCTTTTGTATTTTCAGGATTAAATGAGCTCAAATGAACAAAAGAAGCAAAAAGGCAGCTAAATCTAACAATAATACAAGAAAAGGAATAAACGTGGCATGCCCGACCCCCCGATAGCATCTTCCCAAGCAAAACAAGAAAACAGATGGCTGAACACGCCCCGTGCTCAGTGAGCACGGGGGCGTGCCCAAGTGTCTGCAGAAAAGACAAAGCTGTAGAAGCTTCTATCACCCACCACGGGGGAGTGCCCAGTGGACACGGGGCCGTGGTCAACTCTAAGATTCTCAGAATCTGAGGAAATCTTGATAGTACAGATACGCTTCTGCACACGGGGTCGTGCCCAGCGGACACGGGGGCGTGGTCAACTAATGCAGACAAATTGTAATTAATGAAGAAAGAGAAGGAAGATGGACACGGGGCCATGCCCAATGGACACGGGGCCGTGCCCGAGCTGCTTTTCAGGCTATAAATAGGGGTGTTTGGCTCATTTGCAAACCATCCCTTGGCAAACCACCTCTCTCACACTATACCCACCCTCCACCACCATCACAACCCACATCCACCACCATCATCCATCATCCATCATAGAGTGTGTGTAGTAGTCTCGGGATCCAAGATTGATCATAAGAGTTCTTGACAATCAAAGGCCATGTTTGCCTAAGCCTCTTACATCACTTGGTGAAGACAAGTGTCTAGTGTAATACTTTTTATTTTTAATCTTTTCGCACTTTTTATTTGGTTATGTATTAATGACTTTAATAACTAGTTTCTTATGTTGAAGGTGATTCTTCCTTATCGTTTGTCCGTGGTGTCTTGGCATTATTTTACTGTCTATATAAAATAAAAGATTTTCACCATTCATATCTCCACGGTCTATATGGAGATATGTTGGCTACCTGGTCGAGGGTTAAGGGAACGGTTTGGTAAGAGTCTTGCCTTGTTCAGTGTATAGATTCTGCAAAGACCGGGGTCAAATTTAGTAGGACCTCCTTCAATACCCACTGGTATTGGATGGCGGGGGTCCAAACTCTTTGATCCCCTCATATGTAAGCTACTATTAATACTTTAACCCGGCTACTTAGGACTGTATCCCTGCTGACTCAGACTACTTAGCCGAGGGTAACGTCACCTTCAAAAGAGGGGCCTACCACATTATGCATTAATAACTTAATTAATTATCTTTCAATAATCCGACCCTTTAGGATTGTATCCTTGCTGACTCAAACTACTGGGTTGAGGGTAACGTCACCTTCAAAAGAGGGGCCTACTACAATAACTAAGATAATCTCTTAAAAAGTGCAAAAGTGCGGAAATAATCAAAGGTTACACTACACACGAGTCGGATCCAAGTGATTCATGTTTTCTATCTGTTTTTATTTTTATTTTATTTTTCAGCATTTTAGTTAGTTTTATTTTTCTAGTTTAAAACCTTTTTCTAAACTTTTGATTTGATTAGACGTTGAGGATAAACCGGTACTAAAAGCTCTTGTGTCCTTGGAGGACCTCGGTATCTTACCAACACTATACTACGCTCACGATGGGTGCACTTGCCCATATGTGTGTTTCGTGTTAGTAAATATCGTGTTTTATAAATTTAAAACTTGGCTTAAAAGTGTAAAAAGGGCTTAAAATATATATTAAAAACCATACACACTTCACACGCATCAAGTTTTTGGCGCCGTTGCCGGGGACATAAGGATTTTAAGAAAGTTAGGAATCAACGGCCTAATCGTTTTTCTTATTTTTCTTTTTTTTTTAGGAATTTTCTTAGATTTTTCAGTTTCTGCAGAGCTCAGCACGGGTCGTGCAGGTCGGACACAGGGTCGTGCTCAGCGTTGTTACTGGCAGTTTTTATTTTCCGAGTTACAGTGAGTTGAGCACGGGGCCGTATCGGTGCAGCACGGGGCCGTGCTGAACTCCCCAGTAACAGGGATCCGGAAAACAATTACTGCATCTCCGACCACGGGCCGTGTTCACCTGAGCACGGGGCTGTGGTGAACCTTCTGACCAACTTTCTTTTATGTTTTTTTATTGCAGGACTTGGAGCCCAGGCGCCACATCTGAACCTTCTATGTAGTGTATGAGCTCCAGTTCTAGTATAGACATAAAAGAACCCCTAGAAGAACCCGAACGCTTTCTCAGAAAAAGACTTAAAGCTAAAAACCAAGAGAAAGTTTCGGGGGACCCACTTCCAATGGCGGACCAACGTACCCTCATGGATTACCTACGACCCACTAAAGGTAATCTCGGCGCCGCTATCAATGCACCGAATGTCGAAGCCAACAACTTTGAACTTCGACCGCATTTGATACAAATGCTTCAAAACTCCGCAACCTTCCATGGGCTTGCGGACGAGGATCCCCATCTACATATCACTAATTTCTTAGAAATTTGTGATACTTTTCGGATCAATGGAGCATCAAACGATGCCATCCGCCTTCGAATGTTTCCATTTTCACTAAAAGACCGGGCTAAGGCTTGGCTTAATACCCTCCCAGTTGGCTCGGTAAACGCCTGGGATGAACTAGCCCAAAAGTTTCTATATAAATATTTCCCTCCTGCTAAAATGGCTAAATTAATGACTGAAATTAATACATATTCACAAGAGGATGGGGAATCTTTATATGAAACTTGGGAAAGGTTCAAGGAGCTACTAAGAAAATGTCCTCATCACTGTCTTGCGGTATGGAAACAAGTATCCACTTTCTACAATGGGTTGTTGCCACACACAAGACAAACACTTGACTCTAGCTCCGGGGGACTTTTAGGTAATCGTCGCCCAAATGAAATTTATAATCAAATTGAGGAAATTGCTCAAACCAATTTTCAGTGGCACACTCCCCGAGGCAATAAATCCATTGCCCCGGGCGCCCATAAGGTTGATGAAAGCACTTCCTTGCAAGCCCAAATCGAGGCCCTCTCTTCAAAAATCAAAAAGTTAGAAATGGCAAAAACGGTCTCGGTTATGGCTTGCGAGGGGTGTAGTGGGCCACATGAAAATTGAAGTTGTATGAAAGAAATGGATAATCAAACAGAGTCGGTCTACATTGATAATAGACCTAGGCCGTCAGGTCCTCCAACGGGTACCTACAATCAAGGATGGCGTAACCACCCTAACCTTGGTTGGAGAGAACCCGGCAATAGTAGTAACCAACAAAATCTAAACCAACGAGTCACAAAATTTCTCTCAACAACAAGGGGGACGAGAAAGGCTTGAAGATACTGTATCTCGCCTCATCTCCGACACCGAAAAGAAAAACTCGGATCGATTTCAACAATTGGAATCGAATTTTAGAAATCAACAAGCTAGTATCCAAAACGTTGAAAAACAATTAAATCAACTAGCTCAAAATTTTTCCAAGAGACCACAAGGCGCGTTACCTAGTAATACCGAAACCAACCTAAAAGCGCAAGTACATCTCATCACACTGAGAAACCGTACCGTGGGTCCCGAGGAGGCTCCATTACCACCAACTGAAAGAAGCCAATCTAGCCAAACCTCAACTCCACCCTCGCCCCAACAAGAGAAGGCTTCTCCACCAATCCAAGAGTCTACTAAGACTCCTCCGGTTCCATACCCTGGTCGGTTAATTCGTCAAAAGATCGATAAGCAATTCGCAAAGTTCAAAAATTTACTAAAACAATTGCATGTTAATATTCCATTTATCGAAGTCCTAACTCAAATGCCTAAATATTCCAAATTCATGATGGACTTTCTCACTCATAAAAGGAAAATTGAATCATTGCAATTAGTTAACTTAGGCGAAGAATGCTCCGCCTTGCTACTCAACAAACTCCCGCAAAAGAAGCTTGACCCCGGAAGCTTCACAATTCCTTGCTCGATTGGGGAATCCCCCATTCGTAATACACTAGCCGATCTCGGGGCAAGCATCAACCTCATGCCTTCATCAATGTTCAACCGACTCGGCTTAGGGAAAACAAGCCCTACAAAAATAAGCATACAACTCGCCGACAGATCCGTCAAATATCCATAAGGTATCGCTGAAAATCTATAGGTCAAAGTCGGCGAATTTGTCTTTCCATCCTACTTTGTCATACTAGATATGGAGGAAGATACCGAAGTACCACTAATCTTAGGGAGGCCATTCCTAGCTACGGCTCAAGCAGTGGTGGATATGAATGATGGAACATTGACAATAGGAATTGGGGACAAGGAAATGAAGTTTGGAGTTGGGAAAAGAGTAGAAGATGACGACCCGGTCAATTACATGAAGGTCATAGACTCAAATTTGGATGATGCTCTCTGACGGTGCAACATGGGATGCAAAACATCCCACTTGGGTAACATATAACTAGGCTTTGGGTCTAGCCAAGGACCCTTATAAACGTGGCGCACCACGGAGGCATTCCACGGAACTATCCTTAGTTTAGTTTAGATTAATTTTTTATGTTTTCTAGTTTAGTTTTAATTTTCAGGAATAAAACACACTCGAGATGGTGAAGAATACTAAAGGAAACTTGCACCAGCACCCCATGGACAAAAACAGGGCCATCCGACTAATTTTTCTTCATTACAGCAAGTTCAGCACGGGGCCGTGCTCACCCAACACGCCCCCGTGCCCAACCATCTGTAGAAAACTGCCCAGTTCAGGTAACTGGACACGGGCCGTGCTCACCCAGCACGCCCCCATGTCCAGGCTTCTGTTTCTTTATTTTAATTTCTGTCACTAGCGATCTGAACACGGGGCCGTGCCCGGACACCACGGGGCCGTGTCCAGACGCCCAGTAACATAAAATTTTTCTTTTCACACCTTTTTACACGTCCAATCAACCTAAAAACTTATTTTTGGGACACATTGAGGACAATGTGTAATTTAAGTGTGGGGGGGGGGATGCTAAAACCTTGAATCTTGCAAGTCCTAATTACAAGCCTTACACAAAAGTCTATTGGAACTGCTAAACACCCTAATTTTTTTCAAAAATTTTTCATTTTCTTTACTTGTCTAAGTTTAAGTTGGGAATTTCAAAGTTCTAAAAAGATTATATTTTTACAAATTTACAACCGATAGCGTCGTGATAAAAAGAACCAACATAAGAAAATTATGAAACGGCATGACAAACCTAGTTAAAATTTGATTATATATACTTGATTACATAAAAACCCATTCCCACAAAAAGTGAGTTTTGAGCATTTATTGAGCATACAAATACATATCTTTAAACTAAATGCTCATTTTTCGTTTCTTGTGTGAATAGCCGCTTGGTTCTTACGACTCTAGAACTTGCCACGACGATACATTCCCGGTCCTTACCAACTTAAACCCGAGTAAGTAAATGATGGAGGCATTAGGACTAACCCTTTTTATTTCTACACCATTATTTTTTCTTTTTTTTTTTTACCACCTACCCAAAATCCCCCTAGTTAACCCCTTTGAGCCTAAACCTTTTCATTTCTTAACCCAAAACAAACACCCTTTTCACCCACCAAAACCCTTTTTCATTTTAAACCTTTTATTTTAGTAACAAAGCTCGGTTTTTGTGTGACTTTCTTTTCCTAAAAAAATGGATAAAGAAGAAAAGAAAAATGAAGTTTGCAATAAACAAACAAAGCTCACAAAAAGTAAGCTTATTTGAATAATACTTCATTGGAATAAAAAGTCACAAAAACAATATGTTTTGCAAAAACCGACGTTTTTTACGCCTTTTTCGCCCTTCTCTACTAACCACTAACCCAACCACCTACCTTTAACCCAAGCCTAACCCTTCACCCCAAAAGTCCTCTTGATATTTACAAAGGTATATAGTTAAAAAGGAGGAGGATTGATTGCTTGGAAAGCCTATGGTAGGAATAAGTTCCATGCCGCTCTCGAGTGTTTCACAAAAATACATCTTCGGCTGAGTGTTGAGTGATCCCCCGTGAGGTATGTGAACTTGTATATAAATGGAATTTTAAAAAGGCATGTTATGCCCTAATAAGTAATTTATCTTATGTAATGTTTTAAATAAATCATGACGAATAGGATTGTAAATAAATAAAAATAAAACTAATAAAGAATCTTGGAAATCCCGACACTCTATGATAAGCCCAAAACCTTCTCTTCTACCCATTCCATTTGGGAGTGTTAAGCCACATTATAAAGAGTTTTGCTTGAGGACAAGCAAAGATTCAAGTGTGGGGGTATTTGATGTGTGCAAAATGCAACATATAAATTACATCAAATGAGGCATAAAACTAACCCTTTTTTAGTACTAATGTTGGAAAAAGTGTGTTTTTGTCTTCCTTTTGTATTTTCAGGATTAAATGAGCTCAAATGAACATAAGAAGCAAAAAGGCAGCTAAATCTAACAATAATACAAGAAAAGGAATAAACGTAGCATGCTCGACCCCCCGACATCATCTTCCCAAGCAAAACAAGAAAATAGAAGGTTGAACACGCCCCGTGCACAGTGAGCACGGGGGCGTGCCCAAGTGTCTGCAGAAAAGACAAAGCTGTAGAAGCTTCTATCACCCACCACGGGGGCGTGCCCAGCGGACACAGGGCCGTGGTCAACTCTAAGATTCATAGAATCTGAGGAAATCTTGATAGTACAGATACGCTTCTGCACACGGGGTCGTGCCCAGCGGACATGGGGGCGTGGTCAACTAATGCAGACAAACTGCAATTAAAGAAGAAAGAGAAGGAATATGGACACAGGGCCGTGCCCGAGCTACTGTTCAGGCTATAAATAGGGGTGCTTGGCTCATTTACAAACCATCCCTTGGCAAACCACCTCTCTCACACTACACCCACCCTCCACCACCATCACAACCCACATCCACCACCATCATCCATCATCCATCATAGAGTGTGTGTAGTAGTCTCGGGATCCAAGATTGATCGTAAGAGTTCTTGACAATCAAAGGCCATGTTTGCCTAAGTCTCTTACATCACTTGGTGAAGACAAGTGTCTAGTGTAATACTTTTTATTTTTAATCTTTTTGCACTTTTTATTTGATTATATATTAATGACTTTAATAACTAGTTTCTAATGTTGAAGGTGATTCTTCCTTATTGTAACACCTCGGAAATTCATGTCCAATAATGTATTGACACGTGTCACGGACTTTAAACGTGTAAAGAATTAAGTTAAAGGGACTAAAGTTGACAAACAAGGAAACTATGTGAATATAAGGGTCCAAAGTGTCAACAAAGGATAAATATATTCTAAAATAGCCCTACAAGATGTTTATACCTTCAAATGAATAAATCATGGATCATACGAAGCTGAAAAATGAAAGAAAGTGAGGAATTACAAACTACAGGGGGTTAAATGTGTCAACCTGTTTAAAGTATACCTCTGAGTGACCTTTTAGCAAACCCGAAGCTTTGTAACGATAAAATATACTCACTAGAATATGTGATAAAAATTTCGTAAAGTTTCGTTATCGTATGAGAAAGTTATGATCAAATTCGTATACGAGGGGTTAAAAGCGTCAACGTTGAAATTTGTGACTTTTCGGGTAAGCACAAAGTTAACCAAGGACTTAACCAAGTTTGTAAAAGTCTTAAGGTCCTTAAAAGTCAAGTTAGAGGGCCAAAAGTGCAAGAAATAAACTTAAAACCATGTTTAGAAGGTCCAGGGGGTGAAATGCAAATGTTTGAAACTTGTTTGACTGATAAGCCACATGCTGGCGTAGCACCAGCACCTCCCCCTTCTGCCGTAGCGCTACACCACAGCCAGAGCTGGACAGAATCATGCACAGGTGTGAGTTTCAGCAGGTTGCACTGCCTTAGAAGCCTTGTATTCAATACTAGGGACTTGTTTGATGGTTTTTCAAGCATAGGGACACTTGTAAATGGTCAAGGAACATCTATAGGCTTTGGTGGATTGATCTTGTGAGTTCTAAGGTCCTATATAAGAGCATGCCTGTTGCAACATTTTGACACCCACTTGAAAACTCTCACAACTTCAATTCTGAAGATTTCTGGAGCTCAAGACCTCTTCCTAGTGATCTCTAGTCGTGCTTAGGACTATTGTAAGTGTTCTTAACCTTCCTTAATTCAGTTTTGCTTAGTTAATTAGTGTAAAGTCAAACCGTCGTAATTAAGATTTGAATTCGTCATTAATCTTAATTTGTCCAGTCAAATTCCAAATTGAAAGTACCTTTGAGTTGGTAATTATGTGGGCAATAAACCCTTAAAAGGGCACCCTCTGATTCCCACTCTAACTAGGTCAATTGTCGGGTCAAAGTGAATCTTAAAAAGTCAACAGAAAGCTTATTTCCAAATTAATGCATAATTAGCAATGTAGAAGCTATGCAACCTGTTTTGTCATTAATATAACTTGGTAATTAATGTAAGAACATGTCTAAACATGTTCAACTCGGCAATTTTCAATTTAAGCTCGGTTCGGAGCCGAAAGTCGCAAAAGTAGACTTTTGCTTTGACTTTCAGTTCTGACCCATTAGAGCATAGTTTAGAAATGTCTTAGAGCCTTATTAGGACCAGGTTTCATATAAGTATAACCCTCTGTGATTATACAACTTGGTTCATTAGTTATCCGATTCATATGCATAATTCCGTTAAACGCCTAAATGTTGACTATTATGCCCTTTTGACTATAAAACGTGATTTTTCAAAAAGTAAAAGAGTAGAAACCTTAGTTACTGATTTATAAACTTGCACCTAAAATTTGACATCATTTTGAGGTCTAGATTAAGAGTTATGCTCATTAGCGAAATTAGAAAGCATTTTATTAAATAAATGGCGTAATTAACATATAGCCTATCTAAACCCACTTTTTGATATCAAACTTTTTACCCACTGATGTAATATAATATTTTGGGATTTTTGAAGATTTTTATTTAATTTTTGGCTGAGCATAACATAGGTCTCTAAGTTTAATTCGGTTAATGCCGGTTTTGCGCTTTTTAGCCATAAAAAGAGTTTTACAAATCTTTTTGATACCAAACCTTTTTCTACTGATCTAATATGATAAATAAAGTATTTTAAGCTTTCTGGAATAATAAAAATATCAGCCTTTCTTATAAAACCCGGTAATAGCTTAAAATCGCCTTTTTAAGCATTTTTAACGCATAGTAAGTATAAAAACTATTTCAAAACATATAAGGGTTGATGCCTATTGATATTTTCAGTAAATTTTTATACTTTAGCAGTAAGCAAAAGTTTTAAACTCAGATTTTCAGATTTGACCTTTAAACCTTAAGTGAAATTACCAAAATGCCCCTTCGGTGCATAGTATGGTTAGAAATGATAAATTTCACATATAGGTTATACCCTACTGATTTAACTTAGTAAATTAAGTATATTTACTGATTACATTAGACCCGAAACTCAGATTTACATTTAAACTCTTTTATAACCTTTAAAATGACCAAAATACCCCTACGGGGCGTAATTCGAGTTTAAATCCGTTTTGGGCACAATAGAAGATATCTTACTGATATCACAACATATTTAAGGCATGTTAACTTAGGAAACTTGCATATGACTCATTTGGTTACCCGTTACGCACTTTTCGCGTTCGGATCGGCATATGTAACTAATTTGCATATATTAGCCGAAACGGGTCAAACCATATCTTTTTCATCTCAAAATCCAGAATGTGTTTAGTAAACCCATATTAAACAAGTATACGAACTTGTTGGGTCAAAACCACATTCTAAACCGGTCTTCGCCTTATCATGCGTTTGAACCGTGTCTTCCTTTTGAAAACTAACCGGTCTAAAGTCTAAACTTAATTAAAGACCCGTTAGGATTCTAATAGGTTATTAAAAACCTTCGTTCCAGATTAGGAGCCCAGTAAAAGCTACGTGCACTTGCTGTATTTGAATTATACTTTGCTCAGGTAAATACTCTTAACTTATTTTCCCTATACGGGCTTGGGATACGGTACTATAAATGTACCGCTTGGTCGGGTGTGTAGTCATTTAAATCGGATTGTGATTAATGTATTTACATGACCCGTCGTTTAATATGTATTATTTGGTGTATGGCCTTTGGGGGTTAAATGACCATGTCCCGGATATCCTTGGCATCATTCAAAGAAATGGCCATGACCTAAGCACCGGGTGTAGGCGTACACCTGACAGATGCATTATGTAAAAACTGGTAACCCACTTAAAGGAATCAACCTTGTGGGCATTATACCTGTGGCGTGTCAGTTAACTTAAGTCCGGCCCTACAACCGGCCCTAATGGACGACAAATGAGTAAAACTGTATACAAGATTATTTTTAAATAATTGTCCCAAGTTATAAAAATATTTTTGCCGAAGTGCATTCAAATCAATTTTCAAACTCTTTTCAAAATGAGTCAGTTGAGTTGTATTTACCAGTGTAAACTGACGTATTTTTCTAAAAAGGCTAAGTGCAGGTACTAGACGAAATAGGCTGGCTACTCCAGGCATCATTACTCAAGTCCCGCAAGCTTTAGATGCCTTTAAAGTCTGTTGAACAATTTCCTTTTTATTTGATCCGCCTGTGGATCTGTTTCAACTATGTTGTGATACTTAATATTACAATTTTATTTGGTTGAAATAAATATATCTTTTCCTTCCGCTGTGCATTTAAATTTGTGTTGTTTGACTATGATGATATCAACTACGTCACGATACTCCCCACCGGGCCCACCGGTAATACGTGAAAATATTGGGGTGTGACAGTTATCGTTTGTCCGTGGTGTCTTGACATTATTTTACTGTCTATATAAAATAAAAGATTTTCACCATTCATATCTCCACGGTCTATATGGAGATATGTTGGCTACCTGGTCGGGGGTTAAGGGAACGGTTTGGTAAGAGTCTTGCCTTGTTCAGTGTATAGATCCTGCAAGGACCTAGGTCAAATCTAGTAGGACCTCCTTCAATACCCACTGGTATTGGATGGCGGGGGTCCAAACTCTTTGATCCCCTCATATGTAAGCTACTATTAATACTTTAACCCGGCTACTTAGGACTGTATCCCTGCTGACTCAGACTACTTAGCCGAGGGTAACGTCACCTTCAAAAGAGGGGCCTACCACATTATGCATTAATAACTTAATTAATTATCTTTCAATAATCCGACCCTTTAGGATTGTATCCTTGCTGACTCAAACTACTGGGTTGAGGGTAACGTCACCTTCAAAAGAGGGGCCTACTACAATAACTAAGATAATCTCTTAAAAAGTGCAAAAGTGCGGAAATAATCAAAGGTTACACTACACACGAGTCGGATCCAAGTGATTCATCTTGTCTATCTGTTTTTATTTTTATTTTATTTTTCAGCATTTTAGTTAGTTTTATTTTTCTAGTTTAAAACCTTTTTCTAAACTTTTGATTTGATTAGACGTTGAGGATAAACCGGTACTAAAAGCTCTTGTGTCCTTGGAGGACCTCGGTATCTTACCAACACTATACTACGCTCACGATGGGTGCACTTGCCCATATGTGTGTTTAGTGTTAGTAAATATCGTGTTTTATAAATTAACAACTTGGCTAAAAAGTGTAAAAAGGGCTTAAAATATATATTAAAAACCATACACACTTCACACGCATCATGATCCTTCAGGAAGCCCATAGTTCTAAGTATTTCATTCATCCTGGAAGTGACAAGATGTACCAGGATTTGAAGGCAAATTATTGGTGGATAGGCTTGAAGAAGTCTATAGCCACTTATGTAGCCAGATGTCTGACATGTGCTCAAGTAAAGGCAGAACACCAGAAGCCGTCAGGTTTGCTACAACAGCCTGAACTTCCCACCTGGAAGTGTGAAATGGTGACTATGGATTTTATCACCAAGTTACTGAAGACAAAGCGAGGGAATGATACTATTTGGGTTATAGTGGATAGATTGACTAAGTCAACCCACTTCCTACCTATTAAAGAAACGTATAGCTCAGATAAGTTAGCTCAGCTATACGTGGACGAGATTATATCTCTCCACGGAGTGCCAGTGTCTATCATCTCTAATAGGGATACAAGGTATACGTCGCATTTCTGGAAAAGCTTTCAGCAATCCCTAGGCACTCGATTGAATTTCAGCACAGCATATCATCCTCAGACGGATGGTCAAAGCGAGCGTACTATTCAGACACTCGAGGATATACTACGAGCTTGTGTTATTGACTTAGGAGGAAGTTGGGATGATCATCTTCCATTGATGGAATTTTCATTTAATAATAGCTATCATTCCAGTATTCAAGCCGCACCATTTGAAGCTTTATATGGAAGGAAGTGCAGGACGCCCGTTTGCTGGGCAGAAGTTGGAGATGTCCAACTAACAGGACCTGATATAGTCCTGGAGATGACAGATAAAATTGTACAGATAAGAGATCGTCTCAAAGCTGCCAGGGATAGGCAAAAAAGCTACGCAGATAAAAGGCGTAAACCTCTAAAATTCGAGGTAGGTGACAAGGTTCTACTTAAAGTATCTCCCTGGAAAGGGGTAATACGATTTGATAAGAAAGGCAAGTTAAGCCCGAGGTACATAGGACCATTTGAGATTATCGAATGTGTCAGAACAGTGGCTTACAAGTTAAATTTTCCTGAAGAGCTCAGTGGAACCCATAATGTGTTTCACATCTGCAATCTAAAGAAATGTCTAGCTGATGAATCACTAGTCATGCCATATACGGATGTGCATATAGATGAGAGCCTGAAATTTGTGGAAAAACCTTTGTCGATCGAGGATCGACAGGTTAAGAAGCTTCGAAAGAAGCATGTACCGATCGTAAAAGTTAAATGGGATGCCCGTAGAGGTCCCGAGTACACGTGGGAGGTAGAGTCCACAATGAAAGAAAAGTACCCTCATTTATTTCAGTAAATCTCGAGGTCAAGATTTCTTTTAAGCGGGTGAGGATGTAACACCTCGTAAAATCACGACCAATATAATGAAGACACGTGTCATGAGCTTTAAACGTGTAATGGATTGAATATGAAGGACTAAAGTTGACAAACAAAGAAAGTATGTGTGTAAAAGGATTCAAAGTGTCAACATTTGATAATTATACCTTTCAACAACCCTACACGATGTTTATACCCTTAAACGAATGAATTGTGAATCGTATGAAGCCATTTGTGGAAGAAAGTGAAAGTTTACAAACCGCAAGGGTTAAATGTGTCAACATGCTTAATTTATACCTCTGAGTGACCTTTTAACAAACCTGAAGCTTTGCAACGATTAATTATGCTCACTAGAATAAGTGATAAAAATTTCACAAGGTTTCGATATCGTATGAGAAAGATACGTGAACATTCGTAAGTAAAGGGTTAAAAGTGTCAACGTTAAAATTTAAGACTTTTCGGTGATCATATAAATAACCGAGGACTTAACAAAGTTGATTTATGACTTAGGGTCCTTAAAAGTCAAGTTAGAGGGTTAAAAGTGCAATAAAACAAGTTAAAATCAAGTTTGGAAGGACTAGGGACCAAATATGCAATTCTGATAAACTTGTGACCGGAGCCTGGGATCCATACCGGCCGCGTAGACCTTGTCTGGGTCTTACGCGGGCCGCCTAAAACTGCCAGCGATAGAAAATGCATGGCAGGTGCCTGTTCAGCAGGTTAAAACCGACTTATGAGCATGGTATTCGATCCCATGGGCTGCTCTAATGGTATTTCATGCATAGGGGGCACTTAGACTCATCTAGGATCAATCCTAGACCTTGTTGGCATGATCTTGTTCAATCAAAATCCCTATATAAGAACACTTTGTTGCAACATTGTTGCATGCACTTGAAAAATCATTCTAACTCAATTTCTGGAGTCTCCTGGGGCTTAAGACCAATCCCTAAGGATCATTAGTCGTGCTAAGTACTACAGTAAGCATCCTTGACCTCCCTAATTCATGTTTTATTAGTTTAATGGCCTAAAGTCAAAACCGTTGTAATTAAGGTTTGACTTAGTGATTAATCACTAATGGTCCAGTCATTTCTCGAATTGAAAGTACCTATGAGTTGGTAATTATGTGGGTAATAAACCCTTAAAAGGGCACCCTCTGATTCCCACTATAACTAGGTCAATTGTCGGGTCAAACTTGATTATAAAAAGTCAACAGAAAGCTAATTTTTAATTAAACGCATAATTAACAATGTAGAAGGCATGAAACCTGTTTTATCACTTGTATAACTTGGTAATTAATGTAAGAACATGTCTAAGCATGTTCAACCCGACAATTTTCAGTTTAGGAACTGTTCGGAGCCGAAAGTCGCAAAAGTAGACTTTTGCTTTGACTTTCAGTTCTGATCCAATGTAGCATATTTTAGAAATGCCTTAGAGCTCTATTAGGACCAGGTTATAGGTTAGTGTAACCCTCTGAGGTTATACAACTTGGTTCCTTGTTTATCCGATTCATTTGCATGTTTCCGTTATATGCCTAAATGTTGACCATTATGCCCTTTTGACCTTAAAACGAGATTTTTGAAAATGTGAGAGTACAAAAACCTTTATTACTAATTTATAAACTTGTCCTAAAAATTTGACATCAGTTTGAGGTCTAGGTTAGGAGTTATGCTCAATATCGTAATTAAGAAGCTTTTTATTAATTAAACGGCGTAATTAGCATAAAGCCTATCAAAACCCAAATTTTGACACCAAACTTTTTACCCACTGAAGTAAAATAATATTTTAGGATTTTTGAAGATTTTTATTTATTTTAAGCTGAGCATAACATAGGGTTCTTGCTTTAATTCGGTAATTGTCGGTTATGCCCTTTTCTTGAATAAAATGAGTTTTACATAATATTTTGATACCAAACTTTTTGCTACTGAGTTTATATGATAAATAAAATATTTTGAACTTTATAAACTGATCAAAAACTCAAATTTCCTATTTAAACCCGAAAATCGCTTAAAACCGACTTTTACGCTTTTTAAGCGCATAGTATGGGTTAAAACTATTTTTAACATATAAAACTTGATACCTACTGATGTTTTAAGTAAATTTTTTATAATTAAACAGTAAGCCAAAGTTTAAAACTCAGATTTTCAGATTTGACCTTTAAAGCTTATGTGAAATTACCAAAATGCCCCTACGGTGCATAATTTGGTTATAAAAGATAAATTTCACATATATACAATACCCTACTGTTATGACTTATAAAAATAAATATTTTTACTAATTATATCAGACCTGAAACTCAGATTAATATTTAAACTCTTTTATAAGCTTTAAAATGACCAAAATACCCCTACGGGGCATAATTTGAGTTTAAATCCATTTTGGGCATAATGGAAGGTATTCTATTGATATCACAACATATTTAAGGCATATTAACTTAGGAAACCTGTTCATGACTCATTTGGTTACCCGTTACGCATTTTCGCGTTCGGTGCGGTTTATGTAACTAGTTTTCATAAATTAGCCGAAACGGGTCAAACCTTATCGTTTTTATCTCAAAATCCAGAATGTGTTTAGTTTGCCCATATTATACAAGTATAAAAACTTGTCGGGTCTAAACCACATTCTAATCCGGTCTTCGCTTAATCGTGCGTTTTGAACCGTATATCTTCCTTTAAAACTAACCGGTCTAAGTTTAGACTTAATTAAGACCCGTTAGGAATCTAATAGGTTATTAAAACCTTCGTTCCAGATTAGGAGACCAGTAAAAGATACTTGCACTCGCTGATTGTGATATATACTTGCTCAGGTAAATATTTTTAACTTATTTTCCGTTATACGGGCTTGGGGTACGGTATATAAAATACCGCTTGGTTGGGCATTGAATTTTTAATCGTATGAAGGTTAATTTATTGAGATGACCCGTTTAAACTGTTTTATTTGTTTTAAGCTTTTGGGGGGGTTAATGACCATGTCCTGGATATCCTCGGCTCATTCATTGAAATGGCCACGACTTAAGCACGGGGTGTAGGCATACACATGCCGGTGCGTATGTAAAATAATATAACCGCCCGTTCGAGAATAACTCGCCACGGGATATATTATGTGGTGTGTCTATTAATCTTTAACCCGGTATTCAGCCCGGGCTACTGAACGTATAATGAACATGTAATTCTTTTACAAGTTTATATATAAATAATTATCCCAAGTTATCAAAGATATTTTGTGCCTTGTGCATTTAAATCAATTTTCATAAACATTTTCAAAATGAGTCGGTTAATTGTATTTACCAGTGTAAACTGACGTATTTTCCAAAATGCTAAAGTGCACGTACTAGGCGGAATAGGCTGGCTACTCCTGAGTGAATAAATAAGAGTCTTGCAAGCCTTATCACTTAAGATCCGTTGAACAATGTTCTTTTTACACTTCTGATCTGCCTGTGGATCCTTTACAACCGTTTTTGTAATAAATGATATTACTTCCATTCGGTTTGTAATATTTTATCTTTCGACTTCCGTTGTGTATTTAAACTGTGATAAATTGTCTATGATGATATCAACTACGTCACGATACTCCCCACCGGACCCACCGGTAATACATGGAAATATTGGGGTGTGACAGAGATAAGATATGATTATCTTTTTTTTTTTAACTAAAAGATAGAATATGAAGTGGTGAAATAAGAGACCTCAAAAATATATTAAGTACGTTCACCAAATTGTAACATGTGATACAAACAATTACTTATTTATTAGGTATATAAGTTTTATATTGTTTACTGAACATGAGTAGATGTTATAGGGTGAGCTTCGGCTACAAAGTTGATTTTTTCCTAAAAAATGTACAAAGTTATAAAACACCACAATTTCAACCATAAAACACACTTAAAACAACAAATAACAGAGTGAATATTACTAAAAACTATATAAGAACCCTAACAGTCCATAAAAACTTCAAACACACCATCGTAAAACTATGAATATAAAACACAACATGATAATCAATATTAGACACACTAATGTTAATCATTCGATAATCAAAGCCTTGTCATCCAAAATACAAAACAAAAACTTAAAATATTGTGTTTTAATAACCTCCACTATGTGGGTTATTAGTGTGTTTTATGGTTGACATTATAATGTTTTATAACTTTTTTACACTTTGTAGAAAAAATAGACTTTATAGCAAACTCATAAAATATGTATAGATTATATTGCTAACATGTGTATAACATTTTCTCTTCTCATTGTCCTCAGTGTAGATTGCTTCATACATTCACTAACACTAAACCTGATTTAAAAAAAAGAGAAAAATGTCCGGATAGTCCCTGTGGTTTCGCATTTTTTCACCTATAGTTCCCAACTTTCTAAAATTACCTGAATAGTCCCCAACTTTTCATTTTTTTGTTCCCGGATAGTCCCTGGGTCTAACTTCAGTTTGTTTTCTCTGTTAAGTGGGTTTGAAATGACAAAAATACCCTTTCCTTTAAAAGGCCAAACCACAGGGACTATCCGGACATCTTCTTCATTTTTAGAGAAAAACCTCACCACCACACTTCATCTCTGTTAGGTGGGGGGTTTAGTATTTTGGACGGTGGTTGGTGTTTAGGGGTTTTTTTTTTTTTTTTTGTATAGTGAGTTTATTTTTAGAAGTCTTTGTACACTTTTTATTTTTAGGAGCCTTTGTATTTGATTCTAATCCAATATCACTAATAATTTAATTAAATTATATTTTTGATCAAATACTTCTCCATGATTCTGATGGACTATTCAACTTATTTTAATACATGTGATTTTCGATTTGATTTATTCCCTCTGTATATCATATTTTTTAAATGTTAGTTGTGACTTCACACCAAAAACATCAAATTACTCACTTGTCTAAGTTTGAACACAATATCTCCTTTCCAAATTTTAATAAGCGTATACCTCTATAATTTATATAAACTCTATATATAGCACATATATAAGAAAATGAGTTGGTGACAAAAAAACAATGAATTGGATGTGGTGGGAAGAAAGGTTTGAAAACGACAACAATCAACTAGGGGTCTTAATATAATCTCACTGAACCATCATACACCATATTTTATATAACGATAAACTTGTTTATTTGCCTGTATATTTTTTAGAAGTTTCAATGCAACTAATTAGATGAGACATTTCTAGAGAAAAAGATACTTTTAATAATCTACACGCAATAACGATTATATTAATTTGGATTCCGGATAGTGAGAAGACAACTGTTCGCGGATACTAACATTTGATATATTTAAAAGTGTAAATATACTCATAAAAAATAATTTTGTATTTCATAGTATATAAAAATGAATAATGTCATCAAAATATATATTTTCAAATCAAAATTTTATTTTCAAATAATAAAGTTATAAGAATGAAATAATACTAAAAAATTGTTAAAGGAAAATTAATATAAAACTTAAAGGTTTTTCGGGTATATATTTCGGGTAAACGGGTATATAGTTTCGGGTAATCGGGTCGGGTATTATCTAATCTCATACCCACGATTTTTTTTCCATAGCCATACTCGGCCGAATACCCGTCGGGTATCGGGTATACCCGTCCCAAATGCTTTGGTTTTCTCGTATACCCGTCAGGCTCGGGTTTTTTGTCATCCCTATCAGAAGTGGTACAATATTTGTTTTTATGGTTTTTCAACTGATATAAAACACATG
The DNA here is from genome assembly GCA_030545235.1 of Helianthus tuberosus. Lineage (NCBI taxonomy): Eukaryota > Viridiplantae > Streptophyta > Magnoliopsida > Asterales > Asteraceae > Helianthus > Helianthus tuberosus. The sequence continues at coordinate 42,360,846 of CM060373.1, read as the reverse complement.
TTGATATTCTTTTAGACACATCACGACTTTATTTTTCTAAATTTTCTTTTTTGATTACTATAGCGAGTACCAATATTGTAACGAGCATAAATGATACCAAACTTTTTCTTGCCATAAATTAAATTATATTTTAGCTAAACTTTTCTTATAGGGGTGTAAGGGGTGCATGCCTAATGAGTTGGGGGAAAAAATTCACCCACCCAATCATAATATGTCATGTCATTTCCCCTCTCATTTTTTCCTCTTGCCCAAAAACACAAGGTATGGTTTCCTCCAAACCATTTAAAAAAAACAAAAAAAAAACATGATTGGTTGAGAAGATACTGGGCCCCACCACTTACCCCTCTCCCTCAAGTCCCCGCAAGCGGCAACATTTCCCCGCAAAACTCCTCCCCTCATCTTTACCACGCGGCAATCTTGTGATGACGGTGGACTCCCCGTGCGGCAAATCCTTTTGCCGCTTCCTTTGCCGAGACCACCCCGGACACCCTAATTATCCAAACTTCCAATGCTCCATGATCACTAGATCAAGCCCAGCCCATAAACACAGTTGGCCCAACACTAATATAACTCAAATAAAAAAAAATGAAAAATCTTTCGATCTCATCAAACAAGATGTCAATCCAAACAATTCTCCAAGACCTCAAAACACTCAAAAAAATCACCACCCAACCCCACCGTATCCTCGCCGAAACCATCATCTCCGCCACCACAACCCTCCCCACCGTCCTCTCCACTCTCACTCCCCACACAGTCAAACTTATCCTCACAGACCCGCATATAAAAACCCCCAAATGCTTATCATTATTCACCATCATCACCCAAAACCCATCACTAATCCCCTTCAACATCCACATTGAACACTATGCAACAGTTGTTTGCAGGTTAATCCAGTCAAAAAGATTCCAACAAGCCAAGAATCTTATTAATTCATTAGCAAATGACCAAAACCTCAGGTACTATGTTCCTGTTCCTGTAGATGTTCCTGTTGATGTTCCTGTGGATCAATGTTTCAATTCAAGAATTGTTTCAAAGTTATTTAATTTAATGTTTAAAGTTTATTCGGATGTTCGAAAATTCGATGCGGGTTTGGAGACTTTAGAATACATGAGAAATAATGGGATTGTGATTAGTGAAAGTATGTGTTTAGTTTACTTAATTGGGCTTATGAGAAGCGGGCGATTCGGGTTGTGTTTAGCGGTTTTGGATCGAATGATGGATTCGGGTGTGAATGTTTCGGCTTATACTTTGACTATTGTGGTGGATGGGTTGTGTAAGAATGGGGAGATTAGAAGTGCTAGAGAATTGGTCGAACGGGGTATGCGGAAGGGTGTTGGACCGAATGTGGTTACGTTTAATACGTTGATTGACGCGTGTTGTAAACAATGGGAGTTTGAAGAGTTGGAGTTGGTGTTGGAGTTGATGGCGAAAGGAGGGGTGGAGCGTAATTCAGATACATATAAGTTTTTGATCGACGGGTTTTTGAACGGTGGGAAGGTTGCGGACGCAGAGAGGGTGATCGCGGAGATGTGTGATAAGGGTTTGACTGTGGAAATTCATTTGTGGAACGCGGTTGTTGTTAAGTATTGTAAGTTGGGGAAGATGGAGTGTGCGTTTAAAGTTTTCGATAACATGGTTTCGAGAAGTGTTGTACCGAATGCGGAAACGTATCGTGTTTTGGTTAGTGGGATTTGCGGGATTGGGGAGACGGGGCCCGCGAAGGAGTTGGCGGAGAAGTTGCAACGGAAAGGTATTGATTTGGGTTGTGATGTTTTCGATGATTTGGTTAACGGGTGTTGTAAAAAGGGCGAGTTTGACGATGCGATTGGATTGCTGAAAGCAATGGAGAAGAAAGGATTGTTTGGTGATGTGCGTTTGTATAACATGGTTATCGCGGGTTTATGTGAATCGAATCGCGCGGAAGAAGCGATTAGACTTTTAAGCTTTGTGGTTAAATGCGGCGCGAACCCTGAATTTTTCACTAATCTAGTAAACGATCTAAACTAAACAACTTGCTAGACGAATCACGAAACATCACACACAAAGTCACTTAACGTCTTGAGTTAACAAACGTGACAACCGATAAAACCAAAGCTTAAGGATGATCGATCGATAATGTAGTAGTAACCCTCAAAAGAGTTGGGCTCAGTGGCCCGCCTTTGCCGAAACATGAAATGCTATGAGACCGTCTTTTGACTTTAAGGTTTCCAGATGTCACGAGTCGTTTCTCTTTGATGACACTCGGGTTGTCGTGCACCAGGTCTGGGTTTGGCTCGCGTTTAGCTCTTAAGAAACGGTCTAGATTTCGACTGTACGTGTCGCCATGGTGGTTAGTATTCTTCGGGGAAGCAAGATTACGCTTTTCGTCAAATTCGTCATCGGTGAAGTAACCCTTTTCTTGAATATCCTGCATTGCAAGATCATCGTATTCCTCATCGGATTTTGTCGACTCATCGTCCACCGAACCTTCCATCTGCATTTAAAAAAAAAAAAGGTTAGTACATTTAGCGAACAGTTCATGAATCCTTCGGCGGGAAGTTCGTTTGTGTTCGTTCGTTTAATAAATGAACGAACACAAACAAGAAAATTTTGTTCGTTTAGTTAAATGAACGAACATTAACAGAGGCCGCGTTCTCATTTATGTACATGAACGTCTTCGTTTATGCTCGCTTGTGTTCGAGAGTTCATTAGTGTTTTCAGATTTTATATATTATTTAAATGCTTCAGTAGTGTATTATGTATTCTGTCCATGAACGTTTATTTGTGTTCGTTGTTTTCATTTGTGTTCATGAACATTTGTTTGTGTTTATTTGTGTTCATTTGCGTTCGTTGCCTAAAATTAACAAACGAACATGAACACGTCCATTTCTTTAACAAACGAACACAAACATAAAATCTCGTTCTGTAAGTGTTCATGAACAGTTCGTGAACACATATTTCCTTAACAAACAAACACAAACAAGGTCTTATTCATGTCCGTTTGGTTCGTTTGCAGTCCCATAAGGTACAGTGGTACCTCTTCATGCATATGCTCTTTGGCGTCATCACTAAGATCCTCATCGCTATCCACCTCAAGATTATCATCTCCCTCTTCATCGCTTTCGTACACCGATTGCTCCTCCTTCAACTGAAACTCGTACGACAAGCAAGAACACGATCAATAAAGACTGCACATTTTGGTTTACTTTTGATAGTTTTAAACAAAAATGAAATTTACCTCTTTAGAAGGTCCATCAGAAGCCTTAGGTGAACTACAACACGACGAATGATACCGACTACCATTATCAGTAAGCTCGCCCCGTGGCTCATCGACAACGCTACTAGCCTGGCTAGTGCACCCGAGGTCAGTCGGCCAAGCACTAATTCCAAAGTTACCAAATTGGAGGTTAACCGGTTCGGCTTTTCCAATCTGCAACGGTCCATAATCCGGATTCCCAACAATCGGTTTCCCATCAGCGTCTACAGAATGCACAGGCCACGCTTTTGCAACCGACCCATCATCATTCAAAAGCGCCATTAAATTCCTCGAAGAACCTTGTCGTTGAATCAGTTGAAACATTCCCTTGGAGCTTAACGAATCCGCCACACACTGATTTCTAAACTCTTCATCGACTAGACAAACCGTGTTAGTTGCGGGATCGTATAGTTGCTCGCCAGTCTCGCGTCTTCTTAAACAGCTGAAAACCGTGGCGTGTATTGCGGCAACACTCCTATCGACGTTTGTGTTATTTACTTTTGGTACTAAATGCTTGTCTGCTTGGTTGCAAAGGTACTCTTGGATTGTTCGGATGTTTTTTATGTACTTTACGTATTTGTTTTTAGCGGGATCTAATGTCATGTACTTTGCACGAACCGCAAATCTTTCCATGTGTTTGTCCTCGTTCGATATGTATATCATGAATGGTATGATTGATGGATGTTTCTTCATTAATCCCATCTGCATATTCAAACAAAATTAACAATGACACAAAATAAAAATAAAAATGTTAAGATATGTTGTTATTGTTATTATACCACAAAATTTAGGCTCAAGTGAACACCCTCCACGACGACTGATTCTTTTCGTTCTTCCCATGCGGTTATGAGACGATCAAGACTATCGATGACCATTTCGCTTTGTGCCTTGAAGCCCTCGACCGCCATTTGCTTAGGGCTAATCAGGTCAACGGTGGTCAAACCCTCGTGGGGTAGTGACGTTGAAGCATCAAACGAACCATTCTTGAATTTCTTTGCTTTTCGTTTGGCTTTGGCTTCGGAAACAGCTACTAGATCTAGATGCTCGCCTGCGTGGTAAGTAGAAGACCAGAGTAGGGGATTTTGTTTCTCGTCGACGAAACTCCGCATCATGTGTCTAATGGAATCTGTGGATACAACTGTTGTGATCCCTAATCTGCTAGCCTGCATATTTAAGTTGAAGGATTAAATTCCATCAATGAAGCGGATCGAGATTGGCTCATGGATTTACCAGCAAAGCGGATAATGTTGATTTACCACATCCACTGGTACCGCAAAGCAGCACTGTTACGGATCCCTTTCGTTCTCTGATTCTGAAGAACACAAATAAGGCAAAGAATATCAACTCACCTACAACAATAACAGTCATGCCCAATAAAATCCCACCCGTAGCAAAGCTGCTACCAGTGAGGCACCGGCTACAAAACCATAAATGGACATTAAAAGTATCTTAGAAACATAGATTGATTCTCATGTAATCTAAACAGTAGAAACAAAAGGTACTAAAAATATAGTATTAATAAGCTACCGATAAGGGGGAAGGGGTGCTCAGACCCCCTACTCCTAACTCCCGTCAATCTCCTTGCGCCACGTCATCGGTCTATCCACTATCTTAAACTACCTGATTTAGTGGCACCACTACCCTAAAACATGTACCCCACCATTTTACCCCCTTTCTCTCTCCATACACGCACATTTAGATCATCGGCAAATGCATAACCCACCCCTACCCTCCGGGCCTTACCTGCAGGACCGCCGACGGTGTTTGGCCTGCGGGTAAGGGGTACCCGAGGGCAAGGGTTTGAGCACCCCGCCCCCTAACTGAAAATGGTGAAAATGTACAACAGTAACGAATAAAGCACCATAGAGACACGAAGACAAGATTAAGGTAACATGCAAGGGCAGCGCTAACGCGAATACATATATGTACCCTCCCCTAAAAGTCCTTAACTTTAATTCTAAATCTCCAAGAATATCAACTCACCTAGACGAGCGCATAAACCGTAAAAAAAATCAGATTATCATATGATAAGGTACCTGCAGGCTAAAACCAAATCATCCCTCTGCTTAGGACCTACATACTTGTATTCAGCCAGAGCATCACAAACAACATCTATGAATCTTCTCCGTTTAACGACAACCGTCGTTCGTCTTTTGTATGATTCAAAAGGTATGCTTCCTCCTTCCTCATCTAACTGATTATTCTCTTTTCCAGTTTTGATTACACCCATTGCAGCTAAAGTTTCCCCTAAGCATTCTGCTCTCATGATCTCAAAAACCCTTTGACTAATCTATCAAAACAAACCAATACATTGCATGAAAACCAAAATATCATTCTACTACATTAAATTTAACAAAACAAAAGATTTGTTAACATTGAGTGAACCTTGAAGGCGTGACGCGGTTTGCAACCCATCAACTGCAAAGTGTTGTGAAGAACATGTCGCGTGTACCTAAACGCGACATGTTGATCATCCTCAACGACTATGTACAACAATTTCACCACCTCCATCTTCGATTTCTTCGAACCCGAAAAATGTTACAAAATGATATTATATCTAAATATGGTAAAAAAAAAAATATATGGTAATGCAGATTGTAAAAGATGAGGTGGGATCAAAATATGGATATGAATGAGATGAAAATTAATGGGTATTTGAATTGAAAAACATTGTTATTATTATTATTATGATGAGGAGTTGAAGAAACCTGATTACACGCATCAGGTTCTTTAACACGTACTCTCTCTCTCTCTCTCTAGATTTTGTTTATATTTGTCGGAAAGTTATATGATGAATTTGGGGTGAAATGTTCAAACAAGAAATGAGAAACCCTATGAATGATTATGACTTTTGTAATTTGTTAAAACTTTTTTATTATTATTTATAGTCTTTTATTTTGTTAGTGTAAATCAAATTAATTAAGAAAGGGATGGAAAGGAAAAGAGGAGACAAAAAAAAAAGTCAAATAAAAAAAATTAGAACCGCAAGATTTTTTTTAAACGGCTAACTGTTTTCCACATGTAAACACAAATAGACACAAAAAATCTATCAAATATTACAAAATCTTACATATACTACAATTTAAATTTGTTAAACACAAAAAATCTAAATTTCATCAACAAAACATGTTTAAAACCTATACCTAAACAACGTCAATGTCAAGAACAGTTATAATCCTCCGATTAAGTATCACAAATAGACAAAATCTTTAGAATTTACATGTGAAACACCCAAAATATTATAAGTCAATCTGTGGAAGACTAAAATTATATATCTAATCTTTTTCAATATCAAGAACACCAACTGTAAGTATACTAAACATCATAATCTTACAAAATCTTTATACAAAAACTGATAAATAGTCATTTTTAACACAGCCCTAATTTATCAAATATTACATACATATACTACAATCTAAATTTGTTAAACACTAAAAATCTAAATTCTATCAACAAAACATGTTTAATATCTATACCCAAACAATGTCACTGTCAAGAACAGTTATAATCTTCCGATTAAGTATCATAAATAGATAAAATCGACAGAATCTACATGTAAATAATCAATAACATTGACTCATACAACGTCAAAAGAAAGCCAAATGATAAGAAATTTTTCGATCAAAGCAACCAAACATACTAAAATAGTAAAAGATGAAATTGAAGGTGAAGAGAATACTGTAGTGGATTCGGCGATGATTATCCTGTATCGATTGATCTCCGTTCGTTTTCTGGAATCAACGATTCTTCCCTCTGAATCGATAGAACTGGTGTAAGGGTTGTGAAGATATTCAATCGTCGATGATTTTTACAAAACCCAATGCTACTGAACAAATATTTAGTTTTCAACATATGGGCTTGGGCTTGGATCAGATTTAATAAACAGGTTTTGGACTTGGACCACATTTAGTAAACAAGGTTTGGGCTTGGACTAAATTTATAAACAAAGAATATTTGTGTTAGTAAACATGTTTTGTGTGTTCGTTATGTTTCTCTTGTGTCTAAACTTAATTAGTCGACAAGTTGGGAATGACAGAATCCGTATGGGCTTTTTCGTACTTCGGTTAGATTTACATATAAACGTTATTAATGTATTCTTAAGTATAATGCGAACGTGAATTCATTAAATAATTTCACATCAAATTTTACATATAAACGTAGGCTTACATTCAATGTTTACGATCTACCCGCGTCCATCGGACGGGTGTCCACCTAGTTATTATTATGATGAGGAGTTGAAGAAACCTGATTAAACGCATCAGGTTCTTTAACACGTACTCTCTCTCTCTCTAGATTTTGTTTGAAAATATTTGTCGGAAAGTTATATGATGAATTTGGGGTGAAATGTTCAAACAAGAAATGAGAAACCCTATGAATGATTATGACTTTTGTAATTTGTTAAAACTTTTTTATTATTATTTATAGTCTTTTATTTTGTTAGTGTAAATCAAATTAATTAAGAAAGGGATGGAAAGGAAAAGAGGAGACAAAAAAAAAGTCAAATAAAAAAAATTAGAACGGCAAGATTTTTTTTTAAACGGCTAACTGTTTTCCACGTGTAAACACACTCTTTCGGAGCTATGTCCAAAGGCCGACTACTCGACCACCGCTAGAAAACGTAGCACACCCCTGATGCGCGGGAACCCCGTAGAATGGGTAAACCCTCGCCCCCGTTAATAAAATAAAAGAGACGTTGACTAAACATGGATTTAATTAAATAAAAGAGACGTTGACTAAACATTAATAAAATTGTGTGTTAGGTTATGCACTTAAGCACTTAATTCTAATTTTTTTTAACAGGAAACTAATATGTTCTAAAATATTCACCTTGCAGGATTTGAACTCACCATCAACCTACCACCACACACGATATCTTTTGGGAACATTAATCCGAATGAGCACTCATAAATTGTGTTCTGTTTAAAGACCGGACCCTAACCCAGATTATTATCGATTTAATATGTTTATTCCTATAAGTTGATTTAAATTTATTTATGTTTAACTTAACCCTAGTTTTTGAGTTATACTAATTGAAAACACCTAATGTGGAGCTAGCCCATTTGATAGAGGCATATGCCTCTCAGAGAGGATGTCTCATATTCAAACATGAGCAAAGGGGATAATTTAGAATTATTGATGTAAAAAAGTTAAATTAACCGTTAAAAAAAAACTAATTGAGAACTTATTGAGCTTATTATTAGTTGAACTTGTAAATTTCCTAAGGTCAACTGATGTTTGAATTTAATTAGCCTTAACATTAGTCCCGTTGAATGTTTAACTCTTGAATACCTTATACATGATCAAATGGCCCACAATAAATATTCGAAGGTACAAGTCGAATTGAAGGTATTTATGATACTTTAAAGCTATGAAGCATACAAACTCATAAAAGTTTTAAAGGTGCACAGAAAAAAACCAGGACATAAAAATATTACTTTTGATTTGTGTATGTCGAATTGAAGGTATTTATGATACTTTGAAGATATGAAGCATACAAACTCATAAAAGTTTTAAAGATGACACAAGCCTATAAAGGGGATTCTTGTTAGGGTGGAGGGAGTGGTTGCAGGAACTCAATCGGGGAGCGGTTTTATGATACTTTGAAGATATGAAGCATACAAACTCATAAAAGTTTTAAAGATGACACAAGCCTATAAAGGGGATTCTTGTTAGGGTGGAGGGAGTGGTTGCAGGAACTCAATCGGGGAGCGGTTTTATCACGTGGGAAGGTGTCGTCGGCCTTCAATCGTTGAGCGGGGAGAGCTTGTGGCGGTGAGTATACACCGAGTCGGGGAAGAGAAGTGATGGAGGAGAGAGAGAGGGTTAATGGTGGGTCCTACCCTTTTTCAACCAATCACATTTTTTTTTAAATTGTTTACCACTCTTTATGTGTTTAACAATTGCTAGTGATTGAGTGCAAAATACTAAAATAGAGAGTGAAGTAGGGACTTTACATTGCATGAAATTATTGATTAGAAAATAAGTTAAATAATCACCATTTGGTGACTACTCCCTCCATCCTTAATATATAAAAGAAAAAAAAAATTGAAAAGAAATAGACAAAAGTAACCGAACGTAACTCGCATGCAAGGGGGGCCAGGGACGTGTGTTGTCAGCTTGTAATTTTGTCGCAAGAAGTGGCGCAAATGTTGTTGGCGCCAATTTCAAGAAGAAAAAAAAAACATTTAATGAATGTACTGAGACGTGAAAACACCCTATCCCATTCCGACCTCGATATGTGGAATCGTCTTGCGCCATATGTACTGAGATTGTTCGGGAGACATGGTCCAAGCCCGGTACGAGGATGACTTGTGCCTAGGGGTGCAATGAATTATTTCCTTTTTTTCGGTATGCCGCTCCGCGAGCTAGGATAAAATGATCAGATGTCCCTTTCGTTTACAACAACCTTAACCGCACAAGCCTGGGCTGGGCTGGCCCGTAGTTTACCTAAACAGTGGGGCCTTCATGCAAAAATTGAAGTTTTGACTTTGACCATATTAAATAAATTAATATTATTATTTTTCTCAACTATCAATAACTTGGACATAAAATAATATCGAATATGTGTTTCGGTTTAAAATTCTGAAATTTCAAAGATTATCGAAAGCACGTAGCTTCACGTGGTTGGTACTTTGAATTTTAGAGGTAGGAGTCATAGGACATGTGGGATCATCATGCTGCACATGCACAAAAGACTATTTATTTACTATATGAAATAAAAATATAATTAAATTAAATGTCTCTTTAGTTTTCAATTGAGATGATTACTTCTCATATATATGATGTAGGCTTAAATTCATGCAAGTATATATCGATTAAGTTGTATTTGATGGTAAAAAATACTGAAAAAAAAGGTAAATTTGGATATCAACGTTCATCTAAGGATCTAAACATGTTAAGGAACCATGAAAGTCATTATAAGTGTATAATTGGTGAACTATTACTGGTGCGGTCATTAGTTAGTTTTTAATAAAAGAAACTGAAAAAAATGCAAGTTAATGTCACAATCCTCGACCACACTCTGGACGGGAGCCGTGAACAGTCAAATGGTACCGGTGATTATTTGAAAATATTGCAGCGAAAATTTAATCAGGATTGTGAGTTAGGAAAAATATTAGAGTTTATAAAACATCGGAATTTTTATTTATAACAAATGGGAATAAAACTCATGTTTTACAAAGGTAGCTTTATTATGGGATAAACCCGAATACATAAAATAACGTTTCTTAATTTAATTAATAAAATAATTCACTCATTTAAGCCTTTCGGTATCGTATCACAACTCTTATTTAGATTTACTGTAATCACATAAAACATGTTTAAAAACATTTATCAGCAAGAAATACCGGTGAGATCATTCATTTGTATAAAATGACATATTCTTATAATTACAGTATTAAGGGTTTTTACATTTGTTTATATCTTTCAATTACTCAAATCAGTACTTGTCACACACCCATTTCGGTGACTGTGGTCATATTACTATTGGCTAACCCGTTGTCCAATAGAAACGCTTGTCAAGTAGCGTATACAAAACCCCACATACCAGCAATCATTTAAGAATACAAAGTGTACAAAGTCATAAAACACCACAATTTTAGCTATAAAACACACTCAAAATCCACAAATAACATAGTGAAGATCACTAAAACATAATATTTAAACCCTAACCGTCCATAAAAACTTCAAACACACCATCGTAGAACTATGAATATAAAACACAATATGACAATCAACATAAAACACACTAATGTTAGTCATTCGATAATCAAAGCCTTATCATCAAAAACACAACACAACACCCACAAATATGGCGTTTTAGTAATCTACACTTTGTTATTTGTGGGTTTTGAATGTGTTTTATGACTAAAATTGTGGTGTTTTATGAATTTGTACACTTTGTAGGAAAAATGGACTTTGTAGCCAACTCTCACCCCAAAAACTTAATCCCCTGTAATTATAAGTAATAACTGGAAAACATTTAAGATTTTGAAAACATTTAAGCATCACGATAATGTGAAGAAAAAGAGAATGTCTCACCTTGTAAATCTATAGTTCTGATTTAACAGGCCTCCTGATTCTAAGCCTCTTGATTAACAGTAAGTTTATAGTTCCGAGTCTTTTGATAATTAAGCATCTACTTTATTAGTGAATTTATAGTTTTAAGTCTTCTAATTCTAACCCCTAATTTCACATAATGTAATCCATATTAGTGTATATGTCACACCCCAACCGATGGCGGAAACATCGGGGCGCGACACTGAGCGAAACAGATTGTCCAAGAGTTTCCATAACAACTATAATTACCAATTATTTAAGCATCACGTCCCATACCATGACATAATAAGCAACATAGTTATTACAGACAAGTAGTTCTCAAAGACAAATAAAAACTGTTCTGACAACTCAGATTTAAATTGTTTGTTTCTAGACACATCCTACTTGATTCCACAAAAGCAAGCATCCTAGCATATCAAACACCTGTCACATACGTTAAAATAGAGGTCAATACACATAGTGTAAAGGTGAGCATACAAGTTTAATAGTATAATAGTAGCGAAAGCGAGTTTACGCATAACCAGCATGTAACATGTATAATGTGAAGCAAGTAGGTTATCGACAATGAAATATGCACAGACGTGACTGCGAGTTGTAGAGTGCGCAACACATATCACCACCGTGACACGTGAAGAAATACCCTTAGCAACCCCCGTCCACGACAGGTGCTGAGTCCAAACTATAGTACTATCGTTGCTAAGGTGTCAGGCAACAATCACTGTGTAAACATAACATACAAGCACTCATCGAATAACACGTATAACATGCGAGAGCAGTAGCGTATAAAAAGTGTTTGCATTGTGTGATCGATGTGATTTAGTATAAGTGACGTATGTAACACCCAAAAGTGCTTAAAGCAAAAGGGGATCGAGTATACTTACAGTGATGGTAGCTAATGGATTGAAGGGAGCGCTAGAGTGAGCCTGATTACAGAACGAGTACATAAGTGATGAACGGCGCGTAAAACGGTGCAAGTGAAACAAGTGGCGAGTGGTCATCCGGTTGGATGACAATCTGAACTGATGGTTATTCGATAAGATGACAATCTGTTCGGATGGTCATCTGGTCGGATGGCCATTCGGTCGGATTGCCTCTTGTTTGGGGTGGATGTGTTTGTGGATGATGGCTTTGAAGTTTTCGTTGTAGCATTTTAAAATCAGAGAAGTATCTCTACCTTTCAGGTTGTCCGGTCGAACGGTCGTTCGATCGGTTGGCGATCCGTCCAGCGAGGTATTTCTCAGTAAATACTAAAGTGTTGGAGACCATATGTCATCCGATCGGATTGTCGTTCGATCGAATGGCAATCCGATCGGACGGCAGTCCGTTTGGTGACTTGGTCGTTTTGAAATTTATTAAGTTTGAAAGTTTGCAGGTTGATCGAGACGGTATGATAACGATTTGAACAACAGGAACCCCATCAAGCCTAGGTTATCCGATCGGACGGGAATCACCCCAGACTGACTAGTCAACTATTCTTTGACGGTTGTTCATGTTCAACTGGAATCGGTTGTCTCTTTGGTAGAAATCAGATCTCAGACCGACACTTCACTAGGAACGAGTAGAAGGCCTGAATAAGTCCCGATTCTATCGGTTATGAATGCATTGAGTGTAAAAGAGTTGAAAGAATGTTATAAAAACATCTTTCCATCTTTCAAATCTTGAAAAACGTTTAGGTTTATGCAAAATCAGTGTTGAATCATGTTGAAATCCTTTAGATCTGAGTGGTTCTCGGTGGAATGAAGCCAAATCTTGAAGTTCATAAGAACTCCAGGATGACATCATCCTAGAACACCTTAGATCCGCTGATTTCATGGTTAAAAGTGAAGATTCAAAGGTGAAAATGATGAGGAAGTGTGTATAGATCAAAGATGTACAAGATTTGAGGTAGAAACTTACAAGAACCGCGAGAAATCGAAGGAAAAGTGGGCTTGAGCGTGCTGGTCGGGAGAAAGAGCTGTCACATCACTGTTTGGGATGTGACAGGGGTATTTATAGGGTTTCCAAAAAGGAAAAAGGTGCACCAGTGTCAGATCGGATGGTCATTCGATCGACTGGTCGCCGCAAGTTGGTTTTCGTGTTTTTGTTTTGTGCGTTGAGCGTTGCGATGCATTTCGAGTAAGCAATGCGATAGTATTACCCATTAGTCACACAAATAACCTAACTACTAAATAACACCAAGGAAATCCTTAAATCTAGAGTTTGCGATGAGATTGCGTTACGATAGAGTTGCGATTGCGTTTGCTATTAAACACCTCAACATAAACATAACATGCACAAGTAACACATAATAGCACACACACGTAAAACAATATCCAGAACAACATAATTCGATGCGATAGCGATGCGATTAGCGATTAACTGTGATTAAGTAGCGATTTGTTAACATGTACTCCACATAATACAACTAAAGCGATTAAAATAGACTCTCGATTACAAGTCAAGAAGTACAATCAATTAACTAAGCAAGGAGTGACAGATCGCAATTAGCAATCTTTTCTTCCTTTGACTTTGACTTGTACTTTGACTTTCAAAACACGGGGTGTTACAGCCTCCCCATCTTAAGGGAATTTCATCCTGAAATTAAGGCGCAGGCGTAACAAACAGTTGTGGGTATTTTGCCTTCATGTCACTTTCGATCTCCCAGGTGAACTCGGCGCCGCGTTTGCCTTCCCAGCGAACCTTCACAATGGGAATGCGTGAGCGTCTAAGTACCTTGGTCTCTCAGCCCATGATCTCGACAGGCTTTTCCACGAAGTGTAATGTTTCGTCCACTTGTAGATCCTCAAGTGGTACTTGTAAATCTTGCTCAGCTAGACACTTTCTGAGGTTCGAGACGTGGAAAGTCGGGTGGACGTTACTAAGTTCTTCCGGTAGTTCGAGTCTGTATGCCACTTTGCCAATTCTTTCCAGAACTTTAAAGGGTCCAACATATCGAGGCGCGAGCTTTCCTTTCTTGCCAAATCTGATCACCCCCTTCCAAGGTGATACCTTTAGGAGTACGTCATCGCCAACGTCAAATTCAAGGGGCTTGCGGCGTCTATCGGCGTAACTTTTCTGTCGATTCCGAGCTTTCAGCAGATTATCTCGGATTTGGAGGATTTTGTCAGTCGTTTCTTGCAACAGATCAGGACCGGTAATTTGCGCGTCCCCGATCTCGTGCCATATGATGTATTTCAAAATACATCTTTTATTCGTGTACAGTTTGTATAGTTTTCCGTTATTTTTCGTTTTGTTTTCGTTAGAATGTGCATACTATTGATCCAATTGTGTTTTGCAGGTCTTGATGCTTAAATTTGCTGAAAAGTGAGTAAAAGCTGGAAAATCGGGGTGCTGAAACGTCAAGTCCTGGAACGTGTTGAAAGATCGGGGTGCTGAAATGAAGTTAAAAAGCTGGAAAATTATCCTCTGGCGCCCCGTGACAAATTAAGCAAGTCTCTCGCCCCCGGCGAGAGACTGAAGGTATTAGACGATTAAAGGAACAAGGTGGCGCCCCGCCACCCACTCTCTGTGTGGGTCGCGCCCCGCCAGAGGACATAGCTGGCAGATTATTTCGAATTAATTCAAGGGTTGAGTTGGAAAAAATATATATATTCATCATAAAACTTAAAAAAAACCCTAGTTACTAATTTGTGAAGTCGAAAAGCTTATTTTGGAGATTGAAGTGCCGTTTTTGAAGAGCTTGGATCACGGGAATCATTGGTTCGAGTTCGGGTTGAAGATTGAACACTTGCACGGGTTCTTTAGTTCCTTGTTTGTTTGATTTCTCTCTTTCAAAACTTGTAACCATGAACTCTTGTTTGAACAACTTTGTTTTGCTTTCATTGTTTAACATGCTTGGCTAAACGCTTAAACCGCCTAGACTACAATGAATGGATTTGAATAAAGTTTGAACCTTTTTAGTTAATTGCATGTGTTTATGGATTAATTGTGTTTTGTAAGATGTTTGGTTTATTAATTTGGTGTGTATGCGTACTTTAATTTGGTTAATTATTATCAATTGCTTCGTGTGAATCTAGGTGGTTGTCTGCTACGGAATAGGTTCATGCTAGATCTTTGACCTTGTGTCTTTGACCTTTAGGGTGAATTGGCCAATAAACCTTGGAAGTAATAGTTAATAATTTGCTAGATTTTAGTATTCTACTAGTCATAATAGCTGGAAGGTGCATGGCTATTGGTAGGTCTTACCCGGCGAATTGCTTTAGACAGTCTTTGGAAAAAGTCGTGCCTTAGTTGCCCCGTCGGTTTATTAGTCTATCAAGTCAAGTTAAGAAACTCAAACTACCCTAGATCTATAATTGGAAAAGAGTAGGTCAATATTAGGGTACTTACACAATAATTAGATAACTGGAAGGAAGTCTAATAATCGGTAGGATTAACGGCCTAGGTAGTGCCATAAGTTTCACCTCGAGAAGGGTTGAGGGGCTTAGTTGGTGTCTTAATAGGTTTAGTATCACAATATCCCGGTTCCATAAACAATGCAGTTAACTTAATTGGTAAATTCTTAAAATCAATCCAGGATTCTAGTCTAGGTGGTCTTCATCATCATCTGAGAACAGTCTTCACATTATTTCATATTAGCATAGTTCTAGTTAATAATTAGTTTAATAGATTTCCTTAGATTTTCAGTCCCCCCCCCCCAAAACAATTAAACAGTTTGAGTCGTGTCTGTCAGAGTTTATTAGAGTCTAGTTAGCGTGATTAGTAGAGTCTCGTGGTTCGATATCCGGACTTCCTTAGGACATACTACAGTGATCGGTACACTTGCCGATTGTGTGGTTTAGGTCGAGTCTAGATTTAAAGCTTTTTAGTGTCTAGCTCAGAGAGTCTAAAGTAGTCGATTTTAGTAGTCTGTTTAGCACACATCACCATACAATAGGCAATCGACATTTTCTTCCGTATAATTGACGTGCTGTCGTAGTACACGCAAATTTAATCCAAATAACAACTAATAGATAGTGGTAAATGGGTATCGAACTCAGTGAGTATGTGGAAATGTGTTGATTTTATAGCTTTGCAATTAAACTACAATTAACCTAATTTGCAGAAAATAAAGATCAATGATTTGGATTGTTTGTTTTAGAAAACTAAATTATCAATTACTTACTAATCAAGATTGGATTTTAATTTAGATTATGAGAACAATGACCATCTTAGGATTCAGTTTCTTTTAACACTTGTGTGAAATTCCAACTAGAAAGAGTTACATAGACATAACTCGTGTATAAACAATCGTTGTGATAAAAGGGACCAAAGTACTCAGATTATATGAATGTGAGGTTGTTTCCCGATGACCAATCAATCAATATCCAACCCTAACCCTTCCCGTGATATCTCGATTGCCAACGGCACCAAGAACGTACGATTTAGACTAGAATTGCAATACCAATTAACAAACTACAATCAATTACTCATACACCACGATAATCAAAGCAAACACAATGTTATCATTCTAGAAATAAAGGAACAAACACACAAGAGTTCAAGAAAACCTTCACCTAAGATGATCACCACAAGTTTAGACGGACATTGTTCGGTTGATCATCATAACATCAAAGTAGAAGTTCATACGAATCAAAAACTTAAAACGAATGTTTAGAATTGTTTGGAACCAACAAAAACCAGCCAAAATCGCCCCCAATGTTCAGAGAAAACGTCCAATGATGAGATAATGTGAAAAGGCACCATCAAAAACCGTTTTAATGAGCAGTTACGAATCTGTCCGTCGCCTCCACCGTAATTTACGGTCTCCACCGTAAATTACGGTGGACATCAAACTGTTACGGTGATTCAAGCCTGTGGTACGGTGGAGGAATATGAGTTTCAGGGCCACCGTAATTTACGGTGGCCACCGTAAATTACGGTGGACTCCTGAAATTTGTGTTTTGCTTCTTCTTTCATTCCATGCACGACCCGTTCCACTCCAAACCGTCCAAAGCAGCATTTTATCCATTTTTAGCTCCCGAAACATACCTGAAACATAAGCATTCGTAGTTATCTAATTCAAGATAATTACACGATCAAGTGAGGGATAAACTCGTCTTTTAACATCATTAAGGGTTGTCCTATGGACCACCCGTCACATCCCCACACTTAACCGTTGCTTGTCCCAAGCAACTCATCAAAACCATTTTTTTCAAAACAAGCGATCACATAAACCAAGCATAAACATGTAGTCCTTTTACTAACCCTTTCTTAACACCCAAAATAACGCACCCCTCGCTATGTCTCTCCTCTCGGCAACAAGTAAGCACTAGCAACTATGAGCTAGACACACAAAGGCTAACGGGCGGTTGTACAACTATAGGCTTGTACCTAAATCGATCCTTCTCCTAACAAGTGCCAAACATGAATGCAAATCAAAGGGACTTTTAAGGTTGTAACGTGGCTAGGTGTACGGGTAGGAAATGGAATATATATGAAGTAGCGAAAACTTAACCCGGTCTTTTTTTTACACAATAAAGTAAACAAACAACTACCAACTTAACTAATATATACAAGACAACTAAACATCATTTCTTTTTCATTTTTCATTGCTTTTTTTTCTTTTTCTGATTTTTTTTAATCAAATAAAGCAAACATACAATATAACATCAAATATATCTACATACTACTAAACTACTACTAACACTATAAGACCGGGTCAAGTCGGGTAAATTTTTAGGAAACTAGCTAAGGGGTAACAAATGATAGGCTTAAGGCACAAAATTGGGCAACTAAATGTCCAAACCCCCGCCCCTCTCGCAACCATGCTCATATATATAATTTATGAGGTCCAACTCCCAAATCCCACACTCGCACTCACCAAGACGAGGCTACCTAATTGCCCTTATCCTTTTCGCATTCATATCCAACTAAGGACTCAAACCGTATTAAGGCACAAGTTCTAATGCACCCCCACCCGTAGCCACTCTCATCAAAGACAAGTATTATTTATTTACATGTGTGGCTTCAACTCTCACCAAGAATAAAGGGTATTAAGGGTTGCCGATGCATCATTTGGGGTTAATCCAAGGTGTTCAAATTCTCACATTGTTTCGCTTGATTTAAAATTTTTTCAAAAACTTCAAAAATTCCCCCCCATCCCCACACTTGGGATACATTGACCCCAATGTATGGTTTTAGGAGGATTTGATCGCTAAAACTCTTTAACACCAACTAAAAGCTCAACACTCAAACCACAAATTTCTTTTTTTGGTATTTTTTTTTCTTTTATATTTTTTTTATTTTTCTTCTTTTAAACAATACACCGCCAACTTCCACCACCCGAACATAACATCAACAATTCAACACCACCCAACCACCCAACCATAAACATATCAAACTAAACACATATTCACAAAATATACAAGAAGGAGTACGACCTGACTAATAGTAGCGCGGTTGAGGCGGTCCAAAAATGGAAGACATCATCTCGTTCCATTCTCCGAAAGCGAATGCACCGCTACCGATTCCACCTTGTTGCGAAGCTCCTTGTTGTTGACGTGGGTCTAACCATTGTGAATGATGGAGCGGAGGGGTTGGATACGATACACTACCATCGTATGGTGGTAGAGACGCATAATCCACCGGAGGTGGATCCACAACCACGGGCCGCCCGGCATGCCAATCCGCATGCATCCTTCTTGCTTGGTCATCTTCATACCGATTGTTCATCTCTAGCTCATGAGAGTAAGCGTGTGCACGATTCCATGATTCTTGATGATCGAAATTATGCTTTAAAGCCCGCTCCATACTGGCACTCATCATCGTTTGTTGATCGAATAAAGTACGCTCCGAACCCGACCATGACTCAAAAACGGGTGCCGGAGGACGTTGGTTCTCGATAACCTCTTGCATCGTGCCATCATAAGCCCAATTCGGCTCATAGGAACGCTCCGTGTAATCGTAAAAGGCACCACCATAACCCCTACCTAGGCCCCCTTGGCCCACATTCACATTCTCACCGCCATGAGGCTCATCCGCATAATCATCATCACCACTTGGAGCTTCCGCCTCACTCTCCGGCTCATCCGCTTCACCCGGTAGAAGATCCCTTGCACCCACTTTTAATGCTCACCATCTTTGACCCTCTGATTTGAGTTTATAATACCTTTCCGATTGCGTGTAGGTCCAACCAATTCCCAACTTTTGTACAGTGAAAGGCTGATGCCTTTTTGGTGCCCCTTTATCCTCTTACGTGATCGCCTTAAACTGTTTCATCAATCCCGTGATAATTCGGCAATACGGGATAATATCTCTCCCCAACTTGTTTCGGCAAATCCAGAGATGGTTCATGATCAAATATCGGATTGGAAAACGCGGAGACCCATTGAGTAACGAATAGAGGACGGGTACTTCCGGGTACCTCACTTGCTCTTTATCCCCTCTTCGCGGAATGACATTTAAAATGCAAATCGCTAGCAACAACTTTGCTTCTATCTTCAAATTCCTCCGGTACAAAATTCCACTATAAGTACCGGGCAAAAACAACGCCGCTAACATATCATTCCAACGAGGATGCTTCTCCGGTTTTATCAAAAGGTCATCAAGACTAGGGATCATGTAGTCACGAGCCGGTAGACTGTCGTACCTTGCCAACTTCCGTAGTGTATCAAAAGACATCTCTACCTTAATCCCATTCACCTCACCCATTAACTTCATTTGTGACGGCCTATCGTATGTGTTGCACTTGAGGGTTGACATCCATTCTTGAATCTCGGTCATGAACAAGTTCTTGTTATCTTTATCGTAGCAACTAAGTGCCGCCTCCCATCCTAAGGCGCGGAATTGATTAAACACATTGAATGGCCCAAACTCCACCTCTCGAACTTCCTTCTCACAAAGAAACGCGGCAGCCCTGTTTTTTAACCGATTCATACTGTCATGAAAAAGTGTCGGTTGCCAATGCTTCGGCTGCTCATCTAAAGGACCCGATTCCCATCTTGGCTTTTCAGCCGGGTCCAACTCTACCATCTCTTCATCCTCGCTTTCACTCTCACTAACTCTACCCAAGTATTGTCTTTTCTTCGGTTGTTCTTCCGGCTGCTTGCCTTTGCCTTTAGACGAAGAAGATGAACTAGCTCCCGCTCTTTCCTTCGTTCGTACCATTTTTCTACACACATAGCAAAGCAAACAACACAACCAAACACAAAAAGTTAGACCCTTCTCTCCAAAATATCCCCACACTTGCTTGTTACTATGGCTGTAGATGTTAGTGAACCAAGAGTTTATAAATCTTTTTCACAAATTGGACATGGTGTCTCTACAATGTAGAGATTCCCAAAAAGTTCACAACTTTACATCAAACCTACATCTACAAACCATAACAATATTCAAGTAACTATTTTCATGACAAAATCTAAGAACAAGCAAGTGGGTATGAACAAGTAACACAAATAACCTTACTTCTCACAATGCATCATCAAAAGTAACACACAAACATCACATACCTTGATTTGAAGATGCTAGAACACTTGTGAAACAAAAACTTCAAAAACCCCTAAAACTTTCGGACCTAGGGTTTGGGATTCGAACCAGAAAACGTCGTTTTCTTGCAAATCTCTTGGCAAAATCAGCAAGTACGTGAAAAATTAGCCAAGATAGACCTAGATTTCACTTGATTTGGCTAAGAATTGAGAGAGTTATGAAGCTTTGAAGGTTGAAGAAGGTTATGGAGTTTCTTAGATTTGGTGGGTCTTGTGAAAGAGATAGGTAGAATGTTTGTGGTTAGGGAAAGAGGAAGAAGGGAGTGGCCAGGGTTAATTCATGTGACATGTTTAATTTTTTTTTATAACCGCTGTACATAAAACGACGCATCAACTCGCCAGGTCTACCGTAAATTTCGGTAGACACCATAATTTACGGTGGAACCTGGCAATAAACACCCACCGTAAAACAGTAGGTTTACACCGTAACGCTCAAAATATTTTTCTCTCCACCGTAAATTACGGTACCACCGTAAATTACGGTGGTACCTGGGCCTTTTTCCTTCGCCAAAAACTCCAATTTTAGGTATCTTTTTTATACTTTTTTCAGTTATTCCAATTTTTTGTGTTTTTAAAATTTTTCAAAAACATATAAAAATTACCCTACCCCCTCGAAAGTCCCGTGTTGTCCTCAACACAATGTTAGAATTATTCGTGACCCGAACATCCCCACACTTGTTTCAAAAACGGACTTCAAGCAAATACGGTAAATGTGCAACTATACAAAACAAATAAAATGAAATGCTAACTATTTACACTACCAAACCTGGGCCTCTCATGGTTGTTCCTCATCGACCGGGCGTAAGATGTAGCCCGCTTTATCAAGCTCCAAGTTGTTGATGTCGTTCCCTTCCAAGTATGGCTTTAGCCGATGGCCATTCACCGTTTGTTGTTTATTTGTTTGCTCATCTTGGATATCTACATCACCAAACCTCCCGACCCGCCGAACGACATACGGGCCCATCCATTTGCTTTTAAGCTTGCCCGCAAACATCTTGAGTCTTGAATTGTACAACCAAACCTTTTGACCCACTTCAAAGGTTTTCTTCCTCAACTTTGCATCGTGTACCTTCTTGAGCTTGTCTTTGTAAGCCGATGCACACTCATACGCCTCGTCTCTAATCTCTTCAATCTCACTTAATTGCAACTTTCTCATCTTTCCCGCCTCATCATAATCCGCATTTACCGTCTTGATTGCCCAATGTGCCCGATGCGCTAACTCCATTGGCAAGTGACAACCCTTTCCATAAACCATCCGATAAGGTGTTGTGCCGATTGGAGTTTTGTAGGCCGTTCGGTATGCCCACAACGCATCATCCAACTTGCTCGACCAATCCTTCCTATCCGTTCTAACCGTCTTCATGAGAATTTCCTTGATTTGATGGTTGGACACTTCGACTTGTCCACTCGTTTGCGGATGGTAAGGTGTGGCAATCCGATGATTCACGCTATACCTCTTCAATAATTTCCCGAAATTAAAGTTCTTGAAATGCGAACCACCATCACTTATGATAACTCTCGGAATGCCGAAACGGGAGAAGATGTTGGATTGAACGAATTTACAAAAAACCGAGTGGTCATTTGTTCTTGTTGCAATAGCCTCAATCCACTTAGAGACGTAATCCACCGCCACCAAAATATATAGAAAACCATTCGAATTCGGGAAGGGACCCATAAAGTCAATGCCCCATACATCAAATATTTCTACAACCAAGATTGGTTGTAGTGGCATCTCGTCCCTTTTTGAAATGCTTCCCGTCCTTTGACAATTTATACAATTTCTTACAAACTCACACGCATCTTTAAAATTGTGGGCCAATAAAACCCACATGAGAGAACCCGGTAACCCGTTTTATGCCCGCTAAAGTGACCTCCACATGCGGATGAGTGGGCATGAGTCAAGATTTCCAACACCTCCGTTTCGGGCACATACCTCCTAATGACTTGATCCGGCCCGATCTTAAAAAGATCCGGTTCATCCCAAATGTATTGCTTCACTTGGACCATAAATTGTTGTCTTCGCTTCTTGGTCCAATGATTTGGGATGGCACCCGTGGCTAAGTAGTTGACATAATGAGCATACCACGGTGCAACAAAGGTGGACACGGCTAGGAGTTGTTCATCGGGAAACCTTTCATTTATCTCGCTAACATCGTCAATCCCTTCCACCGGAATCCGGGACAAGTGATCCGCCACTACGTTCTCACTTCCTTTTTTGTCGCGAATCTCTAAGTCAAACTCTTGTAACAACAATACCCACCGAATTAAACGGGGCTTCACGTCCTTTTTCTCCATCAAATATCGGACCGTACTATGATCCGAATAAACCACCACTTTGCTCCCCGAAATATACGAACGAAACTTATCCAAAGCATACACCACCGCTAATAACTCCTTTTCGGTTGTGGTGTAATTCAGTTGCGCTTCGGATAAGGTCTTGCTTGCATAGTAAATCACCACCGGCTTTTTATCAACCCGTTGACCCAAAATTGCACCAATTGTAGTGTCGCTTGCATCACACATAATCTCGAACGGCTTTGACCAATCCGGTGGTTGCAAAATGGGAGCTTTCACCAAGTGTTCCTTCAAAACAGTAAATGCTTGCATACACTCATTAGTAAAATCAAATGGGACATCTTTTAATAACAAGTTACATAAAGGTTTGGTGATAACACTAAAACCTTTTATGAAACGTCTATAAAACCCCGCGTGTCCCAAAAATGACCTTACACCCTTGACATTTTTCGGTGGTGGCAAAGATGCTATTACCCGTATTTTTGCCTTATCCACCTCCATTCCCCTTTCCGAAATCACGTGACCTAGCACAATTCCCTCTTGCACCATGAAATGACTTTTCTCCCAACTAAGCACTAAATTTTTCTCAACACATCTTTTTAAAACTTTTTTTAATTCGTTGAGACAAGATTCAAAACTAGTGCCAAAAATTGAAAAGTCATCCATAAACACTTCAAGCGACTCTCCAACCATGTCCGAGAAGATACTCATCATACATCGTTGGAAAGTTGCCGGTGCATTGCACAAGCCAAATGGCATTCGCCGAAAGGCAAATGTGCCATATGGACAAGTGAAGGTGGTCTTGTGTTGGTCATCCGGTTGTATTGCTATTTGATTGTAACCCGAATACCCGTCCAAAAAATAGTAGTACTTTTGACCCGACAGTTTTTCAATGATTTGGTCAATAAAAGGTAGCGGGAAATGGTCCTTAGAAGTGGCGGTATTCAATTTTCGATAGTCAATACATACACGCCACCCGGTGACCGGTCGGGTGGCAATTTGTTCACCATTTTCATCTTTGTCTACTTGAATACCGGCCTTCTTAGGCACGACTTGGGTAGGACTTACCCAAGCACTATCCGAAATTGGATAGATAATTCCCGCATCTAACCATTTAATTACCTCTTTCTTTACTACCTCCCTTAGGTTCGGATTCAATCGCCTTTGAGCTTCTCGTGTCGGTTTTGCATCTTCAGTGGTGATTATCTTGTGCATGACGATTGATGGACTAATTCCTTTGAGATCGGCAATCATCCATCCAATAGCTCCTTTGTTCTCTTTCAACACTTCCAATAAGGCTTGCTCTTGCGCCAACTCTAAATTAGAGGCAATAATGACCGGTAAGGTGTCATTATCCCCTAGGAAAGCATACTTCTAATGACCTGGCAAGTCTTTGAGTTCCAACTTCGGTGGTTCTTCTAATGATGGTTTAGTACCCGAATTTATCTCCACCGGTAAGCCTTCGAATTGGTGAGTCCATGGCGGTCGACCTTCTTTCAAAGCCATAGCATCCTGTTTTTCCTCTTCAACCCGTAGTGCATAAGCATGTACCTGTTCAGAAAAATCACACAAGCAAACATCCATACCATCCTCCTCATACTCATGCGGGTTGCATCCGTCAACTAAATTTGCCATGAAACACTCATCAACACCATTAGCATTAGAATTGTTAGTAAAAACATTCAAGCGCATTTTCTGGTTCCCAAAAGTCATATCGACTGTACCAAATCTACAATTGATCACCGCATGCGTGGTACTCAAAAATGGCCGACCCAAAATAACATTTTGTTGTTGTTTTGGGTCCGCGGATGAGTAGTCCAAGACTAAAAAGTCGACCGGGTAATAGAACTCATCAATTTTAACAATCACATTTTGAACCATCCCCCGAGGTAGCTTATGAGACAAATCGGCCAAAACAACCGTTGTCTCCACCCTAGCTAACGGACCAAAGTCGTATTGGTCATATAAGCCCCCCGGTAAAATGCTAACCCCGGCTCCAAGATCTAGTAACGCCTTTGCCATTTGGAAATTACCAACTTGTATGTTAATTAATGGTGTGCCCGGATCTTGGAGCTTAGGAGGAAGCTCCCCATTCAAAACTGCACTTACTTGCCCGGTTAAATCCACCCGCTTAGGCATTTTCTTCTTTTGTTGCCTCTTTTGTGTACATAATTCCTTTAGAAATTTAGCATAAGTGGGTACTTGTTTTATTGCATCAAGTAGTGGAAGATTTATTTTTACTTGTTTAAACATGTCCCACAATTCTTCTTTTTGGGGACCTCTTGATGCAATAAAATTTTTCTTTCCCGGGTCAAGTAAAGCCGATGGAAACGGAACTTGACTCGGTTCACCCTCAACTTTTTCATTCTTTTCATTTTCATCCAAACCCGGTTTTTTAACATTTGATTCTTTAGATTTAACCGGTGAAACTTCATCATCGTCACTTTCATTACCCGTGACATCCTCAACTACCCCCTCAACCAAATCGGGTGACAAATTGGCTTTAAATTCTTTGCCACTTCTTAAAACACTAACATGATGAACATTAACATTACCTCGTGACGTACCATGTGAAGGATTTACCTTGGTGTCGCTAGGAAGTTGACCCTTGCTTTTCTTCAACTCCGCCACATCGGTTGCCAGTTGACCCATTTGGGTTGTTAGTGATTGAATGCTCTTGTCACGAACCTCATCCTTTTGCATCCGGACTTCGTCGAGTTGATTCCGTTTTTGCATATCTTGTTGCATAGCCCGAAGCATATCCATGACTTCATTCCCGCTTGACGAAGATTGACCCGAACCACTTTGACCCGTTTGTTGAAATTGCCCTTGGTACCCATAATTGTTTCCACCCCGATAATTGCCTTGATTGTATTGTTGGCGAGGTACAAAGTTACCTTGAGCTCCTTTAAAATTTGGGTTAGCTTGGTTCGCCACGTTCCCGTAGCGGAAATTAGGGTGGTTTCGTAACCCGGGGTGGTATGTGTTGGAGTTCAAATTGAAATTTCGACCACCCCCTCCTTGAATTGCATTCACTTCCTCTACTTGCTCATCAACTACTCCCACTACACAAACTTCCGCCGTGTGGCCTATTTCATTGCAATTAGTGCACACGTTGTACACTTGATTCGTAGTTTGCACGTTGCCACTCTCTACTCCATGCACTTGTGGCCTTTGAATCACATTCCTAGCCCGTCTTGAAGATTGGGCCTTCCTCTTGGAATTCACCGCCATTTGCTCTAAAAACGCCCAATCAACATGTTCATAATTCATACCGAATGTGCCATTAGTGATCGACATTAAATCCCATGCATCCTCCGAACTCAACCCCTCGTGAAATGCGTTCAACAACTCCCAAAGTTGGATCCCATGATGAGGGCAATTCCGTAACATCATATTAAACCTTTCGAAGGCTTCATGAAACATCTCCCCCGATTGTTGTTGGAAGCTTCTCAAACCTCTTCTTGCATCATTAGTCTTTTGAGAAGTATAATATTCATCCAAGAATATTTGTTGCATGCCGGCCCATGTAAAGATCGATGCGGAGGGTAGAGTGTGAAACCATCTCTTTGCCTTGTCTTCCAAAGAAAATTGGAAGAGGACCAACTTGACATCATCCGAAGAAAACCCTTGACCTCCAATAGTGTTGCAAATGGAGTCGTATGTCTCCAAATGAAAATAGGGTTCTTCCGTTGCTAATCCCTTAAATTTTGGTAGACTTTGAAGGGTGGTTGTTCTAACTTCAAAAGTTCTTCCGTCCGCATGATGAGGAATCACTACCGGCGAAGGATTGTTAGTGATAATAGGCCGGAAGTGAGCTTCAATCCCCCGTATAACCTCCCGATGATGTCTTTGAGGTGCACCCAATGGTGCTCTTGGTTGACCCATTTGCCCTTGAGGTGCAAAAGGTGGCTGAAATTGGTATTGCGGCATTTGTGGTTGTTGTTGAATCGGTCTTTGAAATTGTGGTTGCATATTTTGAGGACGTACTTGATGTAGCGGTGTAGGGCGTTGCAGTTGTGGCCCTTGTGGTCTAATGTGTTGCACCACAACCGGTAGTCTACTCGTGTCTTGAAATTGTTGGATCGGTTGACTTTGTTGACCCACTCCGTCCCAAATAGCCTCCATCACCCCCATAGTAAAAACCTTCCTCTTCATACCCTCTAAACTCCTCTTCATAGCCATCATCATATCCATCTCCTTGAATACCCGAGGATTGCCCAAATGGAATGGATGAGTATTGAAAGCCCAATTGGTTTGATGGTCTAAATGTAGAGGTAGCATGGACAATAGTTGAATTTGGTGGTATTGTGTAAGTAGAGGATGATTGACCCGTAGTTAGGGGAAAGAAGTGTGACAATGGTGGTATTGTGGATGAAGGGCTAAAGGTAAGATTGGGTTCAACTCGAGTAGTGATCGGTTGTGTGGTGTTGGTTGGTGTAGTGTCATGAGGTGGAGTAGGAATTGTAGTGGTATTAGGTATGGTTGTGTTTAGTGATGGTTGTGTGGAAGTAGGTATGAATGATGAGGTCGTTTGACCCATTGTGGGTGGTATTTGAGATTCTTGCATGATGTTTCGTGGTGTGATGGGTGATGTAGGTGAACCAATAATTCTGTTTTCTCTTACTAAAACTCTGTTTTGCCTTAATGTTCTTTTGATCTCCGGATCAAATGACAATGGTGACGACTTGTGAGAGCCTCTAGTATGCATGCACCTGTAGAACCTGCACACTAAACACACCAGTGTAAACCCGAAAATAACAAAGCAAAACTAACAAACTGACACACGTTGCGCACTACTCCCTGGCAACGGCGCCAAAATTTGACGTGCTGTCGTAGTACATGCAAATTTAATCCAAATAACAACTAATAGATAGTGGTAAATAGGTATCGAACTCAGGGAGTATGTGGAAATGTGTTGATTTTATAGCTTTGCAATTAAACTACAATTAACCTAATTTGCAGAAAATAAAGATCAATGATTTGGATTGTTTGTTTTAGAAAACTAAATTATCAATTACTTACTAATCAAGATTGGATTTTAATTCAGATTATGAGAACAATGAACATCTTAGGATTCAGTTTCTTTTAACACTTGTGTGAAATTCCAACTAGAAAGAGTTACATAGACATAACTCGTGTATAAACAATCGTTGTGATAAAAGGGAACAAAGTACTCAGATTATATGAATGTGAGGTTGTTTCCCGATGACCAATCAATCAATATCCAACCCTAACCCTTCCCGTGATATCTCGATTGCCAACGGCACCAAGAACGTACGATTTAGACTAGAATTGCAATACCAATTAACAAACTACAATCAATTACTCATACACCACGATAATCAAAGCAAACACAATGTTATCATTCTAGAAATAAAGGAACAAACACACAAGAGTTTAAGAAAACCTTCACCTAAGATGATCACCACAAGTTTAGCCGGACATTGTTCGGTTGATCATCATAACATCAAAGTAGAAGTTCATACGAATCAAAAACTTAAAACGAATGTTTAGAATTGTTTGGAACCAACAAAAACCAGCCAAAATCGCCCCCAATGTTCAGAGAAAACGTCCAATGATGAGATAATGTGAAAAGGCACCATCAAAAACCGTTTTAATGAGCAGTTACGAATCTGTCCGTCGCCTCCACCGTAATTTACGGTCTCCACCGTAAATTACGGTGGACATCAAACTGTTACGGTGATTCAAGCCTGTGGTACGGTGTAGGAATATGAGTTTCAGGCCCACCGTAATTTACGGTGGCCACCGTAAATTATGGTGGACTCCTGAAATTTGTGTTTTGCTTCTTCTTTCATTCCATGCATGACCCGTTCCACTCCAAAACGTCCAAAGCAACATTTTATCCATTTTTAGCTCCCGAAACATACCTGAAACATAAGCATTCGTAGTTATCTAATTCAAGATAATTACACGATCAAGTGAGGGATAAACTCGTCTTTTAACATCATTAAGGGTTGTCCTATGGACCGCCCGTCAATAATGCCTCAAATGGTGCCATTTGGATGCTAGAGTGATAACTGTTTTGTACGAGAATTCGACTAAAGGTAAGTGCGTGTCCCAATTACCACCGAAATCTATGACACACGAGCGAAGCATATCTTTAAGGGTACGGATCATTCACTCAGTCTGACTGTCGGTTTGGGGATGGAAAGTGGTACTTAGATTAAGAGTAGTACCGAGAGCAGATTGAAACGTTTCCCAAAGACGCGAGGTAAACCGAGCATCGCGGTCAAAGATGATGTCACGAGGCGTCCCATGTCGACTTATAATTTCGTCAGTGTAGATCCGGGCTAATCATTCTACCTTAAAGTCTTCTCGTATCGGTAGAAAATGAGAAGATTTAGTAAGACGATCAACGACAACCCAGATGCTGTCGTGACCTGATGGTATGCGCGGAAGTTTCGTTATGAAGTCAATAGCTATACTCTCCCATTTCCACATAGGGATCTCGGGTTGCACGAGTAAGCCAGAGGGGCATTGATGCTCAGCCTTGACCTTCGAACAAGTCAGGCATTTCGAAACGTAGATAGCGATATCCTTCTTCATGCCCGGCCACCAGTACTTGTAGCGAAGGTCCTGGTACATCTTGTCTGCACCGGGATGAATAGAATATCGGGACTTGTGGACTTCGTCGAGCAGAATCTGTCGTAAGTTGGTGCGTTTGGGAATCCAAATTTGGTCTAGATAATGGAATATTTCGTTCGATTTATTCACCAACTGTTCACCGTTGTTGATAATCCTTTCCTTCTTCAGGGTGCGTTCGGTAAAACAAGCATGTTACGCATCACGTATAAGAGCTTCGAGATTGTGCTGGGCTTGAGTGTTACGAATGCTATACAGATAGCTTCGTCGACTGAGCGCATCGGCAATGACGTTTGCTTTGCCAGGGTGGTAACGAATCTCACAGTCGTAATCGTTAAGAAGTTCAAACCAGTGGCGTTTGTGCATGTTTAGTTCCTTTTGGTGAAAGATGTGTTGTAGGCTCTTGTGGTCGGTGAAGACCGTACACTTGGTACCATACAGGTAGTGTTGCCAAATCTTCAACGCAAAAACAACTGCACCAAGCTCGAGATCGTGGGTTGTATAGTTCTTCTCGTGGATCTTGAGTTGTCGTGAGGCGTATGCGATAACCTTGTCCCGTTGCATGAGAACACAACCAAGACCGAGGCTTGAGGCATCGCAATAGACTACAAAGTCATCGTTTCCGTCAGGTAGTGCGAGCACAGGGGTGTTGCAAAGCATAAGCTTGAGGGTTTGAAAGGCTTCCTCTTGTTCAGTTCCCCAAACAAAAGGTTTGTCTTTTTGCGTGAGAGAGGTAAGCGGTACAACAATTTTAGAGAATCCTTCGATAAATCGGCGATAGTAGCCCACTAGTCCGAGGAAAGAACGGACTTCAGACGGGTTCCTTGGTGTAACCCAACTCTTAACTGCTTCTATCTTTACAGGATCGACATGAATACCTCGACTATTGACGATGTGACCAAGGAATTGAACCTCCTCGAGACAAAATTCACACTTGGAGAACTTGGCATAAAGGCGGTTTCCTTGGAGCAGTTCAAGAACCAAACGGAGATGTTGTGCGTGTTCGGCTCTTGACTTGGAATAGATCAAGATATCATCGATAAATATGATGACGAAGCGGTTGAGAAAGGGTTTACACACGCGATTCATCAGATCCATAAAAACCGCGGGTGCATTGGTTAATCCGAAAGGCATAACAACAAACTCGTAGTGACCATATCGGGTTCGAAAAGCGGTTTTGGGTATATCTTCCTCTTGAATGCGTAATTGGTGATAGCCTGAGTGTAAATCAATCTTTGAGAAACACGTAGCACCTTGTAGTTGATCAAACAAATCATCGATTCGAGGCAAGGGATAATGATTCTTGATGGTAAGCTTATTCAATTCCCTGTAATCGATGCACATCCGGAACGATCTGTAACACCCGAAAATTTTAAAACAAAAATGTAAACAACCCTTATGATTTATAGTCCAATAGGAAACCCTAATTAAGACACCCAAGTAATTCTGTACAAACCCTAAGATTTTCAGAATTTTCAGAATCAGGATTAGGGCCCCTAAAACTCAGGGGGGGTATTTCCTACTTGACAATTATCTTCATAAACTTGCGGAGGAAGTTGAATTTATTCGTTTTGTCGACTCAGCAGGCCTAGTCCCACGCGTGGCAAGCCTATAATGAGTTGGTGTCCTTTACGGACCGTAACCTTATGATGCTTACGGTCCGTAAGCATCCTTACGGACCTCAACCTTATTAAGCTTACGGTCCGTAAGCTAGTCCAATTTCGTGTATAAATAGCAGGCCTTGGCACTTGATTCTGGGCACAAAAACTTCGATCAAACTCCAAAATTTCGCTGAGTTATCGTCCGATTACTCTTAAAACACACACGAAACACTAATTAAGTATAGCGGGGTGCTGCAGAACAGGGTATTAACTCAATCGCTGCTACGATTCATTGTCCGATCGATTTAAACTATCCGATAGATGTTTAAGTGCTGCTCAAATTGGGCTTATACTTTGTCGTTTGTCGTTAATTCGATGGATGAGTTGAAGTATCGTACTTTGTCGTCCGTCGTTAATTCGATGGATGAGTTTAAGTATCGCACTTTGTCATTTGTTGTGAAGGTTTAATCTCGTGAGTTATCGTAAAAGCTGTATTAGTTAATTACCTAGTTTGTGTGCAAATTAGGTTAAGAGGATAATCAATAAGCTAAACTCTGTCCGTATGAATCTACAATTGGAAACAAGGTAGCATCATTTGGAAAATTTTAAGGTACGGATAGATTCCTTTCCTTCGATTTACGTCGTTTGAAATTACGTATATCATCTCTGATTTTAAGTTCTGTATTAAGATTAAGTTATAAGTTCCGTACGAATAGAATTTCTTTCTTTTGATTTATGTCATTTGATATAAGTATCTTAATTCTGATTATTAGGTTCCATATTAAGATTTAGTTATAAGTTCCGTACGGATAGACTCTTTTCTTTCGATTTACTTTGTTTTGGATATAAGTATATCATTCCCGATTTTAAGATCCGTATTAAGATTAAGTAAGTTATAAGTTCAGTACGGATAGGTTCCTTTCTGTCGATTTATGTCGTTTTGATACAAGTATATCATTTCTGATTTTAAATTCCGTATTAAGATTTAAGGTATAAGTTATAAGTTCAGTACGGATTGAATTCTTTCTTTCGATTTATCATTTCTGATTTTAAACTCCGTATTAAGATTAAGTTATGAAATAAGTTATAGATTCAGTATTAAGATTAAGTTATGAAATAAGTTATAGATTCTCTATTAAGATTAAGTTATGATCTAAGTTATAAGTTCCATACGAATAGATTCCTTTTGGTCGATTTAAGTCGTTTTGATATAAGTATATCATTTCTGATTTTAAGTTCCGTATTAAGATTTAGTTATAAGTTCCGTACAGATAGAATTCCTTTCTTTCAATTTATGTCAGTTAGGTACGGATAGAAGTTCTTTCTTGTGATTTATGTCGTTTCTTGATTTTAAGTTCCGTATTAGGATTAAGTTATGAATTCCGTATGGATAGACTCCTTTCTTTTGATCTACGTCGTTTAAATTCCATATTAAGATTAAGTTATGAATTCCGTACGGGTAGAATCCTTTCTTTTAAGTTATGTCGTTTTCCTGATTTTAAGTTCCGTATTAAGATTATGTTATGAAATAAGTTATAGGTTCCGTACGGATAGAAATTCCTGTCTTTCGATTTATGTCCGTTGGGTACGGATAGAATCTTTTCTTTCGATTTAGGTAAATTGAATACAAGTTCCGTATTTAAGATTAAGTTAGGAAATATGTGTTGGAAATTACAAACGTTTTGAAAAGGTTTTGTTTTACATCAGTTATTTAGAAAATGGTTTATTTTATACGAGTTTTATTTCATACTCTAGTGGTTCCTTATTAACGAGTCAAGGTTTTATCTTGTTTCGTTTAATAAACCACATTTTGGGGACGAAATTGTCAAGATAGGATTGATATCCATACCTTGGTGACTGGTTCCACTCTTTGATTTTCAATCTCGCCAAAGATTCGTATTTTTCGAGTTACAAGTTAAATATCTTAAGACTTATAAGTTATAAGTAAATAAGTTACACGTATAGTATGATATATAAGTATTATGTTACTCAAGTCAAATTGTTTAAATTACTATGTCTTGTTTTTAAAACTCCTCACGTCTTTGATTATTGATTCATTTGACAGTCCGTTGAATTCCTTGATTTTAGCTCTCATGTCATGCGATAGTTTTCTGTTAAGTTGTACTCATTATCGCATGTTCCAATATATGTTCTGTTCTGTTCTGAAAATAAGTTTTATAAGTTATGTGAATAAGACCATTTTGTACTCTGATACCCTGAGTATCGCTTCTCGTGGAGTGTCCCACGAGCATGTTGTTGCGGCATCGACATCATGTGCTCCACCCGTGACGGAGAGATTAGTTCACGGCGTCTCTTAAGTACAAGTGTGGTACATATATTAGGAGGCGTATGGATCGAATCCTAGAAATTAAGTTTTCAGGAAATGGATAACAGGTATGCCAACTTGCCATTTCATGTGATAATTATGCAGGAGTAGCTACCTGTGTATTGTCACGTTTTCAGTTTGCTCATGGGTACATCCGTAAGATATGATTATGATTATGTTTTTGCCTCATAACGTTTTCACATAAACTTACCTCCGGATATTAAATAAAATAAGCTTTTATATTCCTCTATCCGCACACTGGGCAAAACTTTCAAATTTTGCTCAGACGTACGTTTTTGTGTGTTTTCTTCTTTACGTCAGGTTATCAGGACAATCTGGAACGGGCTATGGAAGAGTGTTCGAGTGTTTGGAGAAGACGATAGAAATAATTGTAATGGATTAGATATCCTTTGTTAAGTTGTAAAGCCTTGTAATACATTTAAGTATAAATGGAATTATGTTTTTGATATGACCACCGTTATCGTGACACGCCGGCGCCTCCGGGTCGGGGTGTTACAGATTATGGTATCAGAGCAAAGGCTCTTTCCTGTAGAAAACTTAAACATAAGTTAAGACCTGTGAGGTAATGGGTAGACATTGGGTTAGGATTTCGATGTCCAATCAGTCAATACATCGGTTAGTAACTTTTATTTTCACTTCATGGTAGTCTCGAACATAAGTATTTCGTCATCTTCATTGTTTTTACTCTAGCTTTATTTCAAGTATGACTATTGATCATAGTGGGTCGCGTTCAAGTATGATTATTAATATATATATATATAGGTATGCAATAATTTCGAGGACGAATTTTTTTTTTAAGAGGGGTAGATTTGTAACACCCGAAAATTTTAAAACAAAAATGTAAACAACCCTTATGATTTATAGTCCAATAGGAAACCCTAATTAAGACACCCAAGTAATTCTGTACAAACCCTAAGATTTTCAGAATTTTCAGAATCAGGATTAGGGCCCCTAAAACTCAGGGGGGGTATTTCCTACTTGACAATTATCTTCATAAACTTGCGGAGGAAGTTGAATTTATTCGTTTTGTCGACTCAGCAGGCCTAGTCCCACGCGTGGCAAGCCTATAATGAGTTGGTGTCCTTTACGGACCGTAACCTTATGATGCTTACGGTCCGTAAGCATCCTTACGGACCTCAACCTTATTAAGCTTACGGTCCGTAAGCTAGTCCAATTTCGTGTATAAATAGCAGGCCTTGGCACTTGATTCTGGGCACAAAAACTTCGATCAAACTCCAAAATTTCGCTGAGTTATCGTCCGATTACTCTTAAAACACACACGAAACACTAATTAAGTATAGCGGGGTGCTGCAGAACAGGGTATTAACTCAATCGCTGCTACGATTCATTGTCCGATCGATTTAAACTATCCGATAGATGTTTAAGTGCTGCTCAAATTGGGCTTATACTTTGTCGTTTGTCGTTAATTCGATGGATGAGTTGAAGTATCGTACTTTGTCGTCCGTCGTTAATTCGATGGATGAGTTTAAGTATCGCACTTTGTCATTTGTTGTGAAGGTTTAATCTCGTGAGTTATAGTAAAAGCTGTATTAGTTAATTACCTAGTTTGTGTGCAAATTAGGTTAAGAGGATAATCAATAAGCTAAACTCTGTCCGTATGAATCTACAATTGGAAACAAGGTAGCATCATTTGGAAAATTTTAAGGTACGGATAGATTCCTTTCCTTCGATTTACATCGTTTGAAATTACGTATATCATCTCTGATTTTAAGTTCTGTATTAAGATTAAGTTATAAGTTCCGTACGAATAGAATTTCTTTCTTTTGATTTATGTCATTTGATATAAGTATCTTAATTCTGATTATTAGGTTCCATATTAAGATTTAGTTATAAGTTCCGTACGGATAGACTCTTTTCTTTCGATTTACTTTGTTTTGGATATAAGTATATCATTCCCGATTTTAAGATCCGTATTAAGATTAAGTAAGTTATAAGTTCAGTACGGATAGGTTCCTTTCTGTCGATTTATGTCGTTTTGATACAAGTATATCATTTCTGATTTTAAATTCCGTATTAAGATTTAAGGTATAAGTTATAAGTTCAGTACGGATTGAATTCTTTCTTTCGATTTATCATTTCTGATTTTAAACTCCGTATTAAGATTAAGTTATGAAATAAGTTATAGATTCAGTATTAAGATTAAGTTATGAAATAAGTTATAGATTCTCTATTAAGATTAAGTTATGATCTAAGTTATAAGTTCCATACGAATAGATTCCTTTTGGTCGATTTAAGTCGTTTTGATATAAGTATATCATTTCTGATTTTAAGTTCCGTATTAAGATTTAGTTATAAGTTCCGTACAGATAGAATTCCTTTCTTTCAATTTATGTCAGTTAGGTACGGATAGAAGTTCTTTCTTGTGATTTATGTCGTTTCTTGATTTTAAGTTCCGTATTAGGATTAAGTTATGAATTCCGTATGGATAGACTCCTTTCTTTTGATCTACGTCGTTTAAATTCCATATTAAGATTAAGTTATGAATTCCGTACGGGTAGAATCCTTTCTTTTAAGTTATGTCGTTTTCCTGATTTTAAGTTCCGTATTAAGATTATGTTATGAAATAAGTTATAGGTTCCGTACGGATAGAAATTCCTGTCTTTCGATTTATGTCCGTTGGGTACGGATAGAATCTTTTCTTTCGATTTAGGTAAATTGAATACAAGTTTCGTATTTAAGATTAAGTTAGGAAATACGTGTTGGAAATTACAAACGTTTTGAAAAGGTTTTGTTTTACATCAGTTATTTAGAAAATGGTTTATTTTATACGAGTTTTATTTCATACTCTAGTGGTTCCTTATTAACGAGTCAAGGTTTTATCTTGTTTCGTTTAATAAACCACATTTTGGGGACGAAATTGTCAAGATAGGATTGATATCCATACCTTGGTGACTGGTTCCACTCTTTGATTTTCAATCTCGCCAAAGATTCGTATTTTTCGAGTTACAAGTTAAATATCTTAAGACTTATAAGTTATAAGTAAATAAGTTACAAGTATAGTATGATATATAAGTATTATGTTACTCAAGTCAAATTGTTTAAATTACTATGTCTTGTTTTTAAAACTCCTCACGTCTTTGATTATTGATTCATTTGACAGTCCGTTGAATTCCTTGATTTTAGCTCTCATGTCATGCGATAGTTTTCTGTTAAGTTGTACTCATTATCGCAAGTTCCAATATATGTTCCGTTCTGTTCTGAAAATAAGTTTTATAAGTTATGTGAATAAGACCATTTTGTACTCTGATACCCTGAGTATCGCTTCTCGTGGAGTGTCCCACGAGCATGTTGTTGCGGCATCGACATCATGTGCTCCACCCGTGACGGAGAGATTAGTTCACGGCGTCTCTTAAGTACAAGTGTGGTACATATATTAGGAGGCGTATGGATCGAATCCTAGAAATTAAGTTTTCAGGAAATGGATAACAGGTATGCCAACTTGCCATTTCATGTGATAATTATGCAGGAGTAGCTACCTGTGTATTGTCACGTTTTCAGTTTGCTCATGGGTACATCCGTAAGATATGATTATGATTATGTTTTTGCCTCATAACGTTTTCACATAAACTTACCTCCGGATATTAAATAAAATAAGCTTTTATATTCCTCTATCCGCACACTGGGCAAAACTTTCAAATTTTGCTCAGACGTACGTTTTTGTGTGTTTTCTTCTTTACGTCAGGTTATCAGGACAATCTGGAACGGGCTATGGAAGAGTGTTCGAGTGTTTGGAGAAGACGATAGAAATAATTGTAATGGATTAGATATCCTTTGTTAAGTTGTAAAGCCTTGTAATACATTTAAGTATAAATGGAATTATGTTTTTGATCTAACCACCGTTATCGTGACACGCCGGCGCCTCCGGGTCGGGGTGTTACACGATCCGTCCTTCTTTTTGATGAAAAGGACAAGCGCGCCCCATGGAGAGGTGCTAGGGCGAATAAAGCCTTTGTCAAGCAATTCCTTGAGCTGACTCGAGAGTTCGCGCATTTCAGAGGGAGCAAGGCGATAAGGCGCTCTAGCAACAGGATTTGCTCCAGGGATGAGGTCGATTCGGAAATCGATATCACGAGTGGGAGGTAAACCAGGTAAATCATCAGGAAACACTGCAGAAAAATCATGAACCACGGGTACTTCTCCTATCGTCTTTCCTTTCTTTTCCTTCTCCGCTACTACTATGTGTGCCAAGAAGGCTCTGTATTCCTTGTGGAGATACTTGCTAGCTTGGACACACGACATGAGTTGTAACTTCTTCGGAGCGACTTCGCCATAAACACACAATTGATCACCATTCGCGAGGGAGAAACGAATCATTTTATCGAAGTAAACAATTTCAGCATGATTCTCCCGAAGGAAATCCATACCTACTATGACATCGAAGCTACCGAGCTGCATCGGAATAAGATTAATCGGGAAAACGTGACCGTTGAGATCCAGAGTACAG
Organism: Helianthus tuberosus; assembly: GCA_030545235.1. Classification (NCBI taxonomy): domain Eukaryota; kingdom Viridiplantae; phylum Streptophyta; class Magnoliopsida; order Asterales; family Asteraceae; genus Helianthus; species Helianthus tuberosus. The sequence continues at coordinate 42,322,775 of CM060373.1, read as the reverse complement.
TCACGCATAATGGAACTAACGGTGACGGTTCTTCCAGTGGCAACTTCTACGTCGAAGGTCGTAAGGAGATGGGCGCGCTTACGATTAAGGAGCTTTTCGAATTCGAATGATACAAAACAGTTATCGGCTCCAGTATCAAATTAACACAAAGCATATATACCATTTTTGAGAAACGTACCATTAACCACGTTGTTGTCTGCCTGAGCCTGTCGGGCGTTGATGTTGAAGACTCGCCTGCGGGCTGCTTACTGAGCTGGCTGCTGCTGCTGCTGTGGCTTTTGCTTAACCACTCTGTTGGGGCAGACGTTTGCGAAGTGGTTGGGATCACCACACGCAAAGCAGGCTCTTGCATTGGCAGCAGGGGCAGGAGCTGCTTGCTGACCCTGTGGAGCTGGCAGAATAGGTGCTTAACCTTGAGCTGGAGCTTAGCGGGGACCGGTACGGCAATTAGTGGTGAAGTGGCCGTACATGTTGCAGTGAATGCAGAACCGGCATGCGATACCAACCGGGTGATGATAAGTATAAGTAGGGTAGAACAGATGTGGTCCAGTATATGCACACTTGGCTGGTGTTGCATTGGCCACAGGCGCCGCTACTTGGCGGTGTTGAGGTGGCGGTTGGGCCGGTACAGCTTGGAGTGGTGCGGCAGTAACTGCACAGTTCTTGTTGCTGGAGCTGCTGTTCTTTCTCTTGCGGCGTGAGAGCTTTGAAGATTGTGGTGCAGCGGTTTCAGCGGTGGGAGCAGCGGTGACTTGATGAAGACTCTTGGCAGCTTTATCGAAATAACCAGCCCTGACTCGCTTGTCGTTAATCTCGACAGCGAGTAGGTAGGTTTCCTCAATAGTTGTCGTTTTGGCGGCTTGCACAAAGTCTGCAACACAATTCGGCAGAGCACATATGTATTTCTTGATGGTTATTTCAGGGGTAGTAACTTGACCCGGACAGATAAGACTCAGCTGCTTGAAGCGAGCGGTTAAACCAGCGTTGTCGCCACCCTCCTGTTTGATGTGCCATAACTCGTCCTCCAACTTTTGGAGCTCGTGGGGAGGGCAGAACTCTCGCATCATGATGTCCTTCAACTCATCCCACGTCAGCCCGTAAGCTGCATCATTCCATCGTTTGTTTCTTTCGGCAGTCCACCAATCTGGAGCTCGGGATTGGAAGACGCCTTTAGCGTTGACAGTGCGAAGGTTTTCTGGACAGCCACTCTGGTGTAGGGTCACCTCGATTGAATCAAACCATTGAAACATGGCTGTAGGCCCGTCTTCTCCGGTAAACTCCTTCAGGCCACAGGCTTTAAACTGCTTGAAGCTAAAAGCCGCTTTAGGTGAGTCAGTTCGCGATTCTTCTGAAGACTTGCTGGCATTTTCGTTCAGCTCGCTAACAATTTGCGGCATGACTTTCGCCATCTGCTTAGCGACTAGTGCAGCAATGCGTTTGTCTTCATGGTTTGGGCAAGCGGAGCGAGCAGTGTGAGATCCGAATGACGTCATTGTCTGCAATAGACATCGTCACAGGTCTCAAACACAATTTCGAGTATTCCTAGTATAGTCTAGCGATGTCACCCAAAGCTACTATGTATAAAGCACAGGAACACGACTAACCACATAATCACATAGTCACGTAGGCACATAAATCACAGAATCATATAAGCACAGAAACACATAAGCACATAGAGCACAGAAGCACATAAGGCCCATAGAACTCATCAATCATGAGGACACACTATATTTTGCACGTATTGGCCTACACATATTACACGTATTCACCTATCTTTCACAGTTGCGTAAAGCGATCGGGAGTTGCGGGTGCGAATAACGAGACGGCGAGTAACATGGCATGCGATTGCTCCGCGATTTGTTAGCGTATTTAGGTAAATGTACAGCGCGAGTCGTGTGTGTTGATCAAATCGAACCAAAATCAAAACACGTAACACAACAAATCAAATAAAAGTCACATAAAATCGAACATAAAAGCGGTAAGTCTCAGAGTTAGCGGCCAGCGAATCCAGAATCAAAATACATAAAATCGAATAGAATGTCTCGGGTGTGTTAGACTTCGACTACACAAAGTGATTCAACTTTTCTCAAGGACTCTGGGAGCACATTTTGGCTTAGCAGACTATGCTCTTGCCTGAATCGGGGCGATCGACACCCATCAATTCGTCCATTACGTGTCCCTAGTCGTTGGAACTCATCGAGACTTTGGTGAGAGTTTTGTAAAAACCAAAATACAGAGCGGAATAGGTCATCAAGGTTCGGGTTTCACCCCTGACTTAGCGACTCCATTCCTGTTTGTGTGATAGAATCATGAGATAGATAGAGAAAATCTGCGTCGAAGTATGGATTTCACTCCAGGTTCAACGCAAATTCTTGTGTTTGCGGTAAAAAGTCACGTTAGGCGAGTGATTTAGTCGAGAGTTTGCGGTTTTCACACCTAATCTCGACCTAATCACCTTGCCCTACGCTGGAAATTTTGAAAATTGTGCGAGTTGCCAGTCTTAGGAAAGACTGACCTTGCGCGAAGCGGTAGTATGCGATGTTCGCGCAAGAGTGTAGTGTACAGTGAATGTGAGAATAGCAAGTAGGCTCGTACAAAACCCCTACTAGGTATGCACAAGTCGGTCGGTTGGTACTTAGACTATAGACTAGGTCGTTTCTAAGACATCGACTAGGTCGAGTCTTGCCTAATTCCCTATAGTTATGGCTCTGATACCAATCTGTCACACCCCAACCGATGGCGGAAACATCGGGGCGTGGCACTAAGCGAAACAGATTGTCCAAGAGTTTCCATAACAACTATAATTACCAATTATTTAAGCATCATGTCCCATACCATGACATAATAAGCAACATAGTTATTACACACAAGTAGTTCTCAAAGACAAATAAAAAATGTTCCGACAACTCAGATTTAAATTGTTTGTTTCTAGACACATCCTACTTGATTCCACAAAAGCAAGCATCCTAGCATATCAAACACCTGTCACATAAGTTAAAATAGAGGTCAATACACATAGTGTAAAGGTGAGCATACAAGTTTAATAGTATAATAGTAGCGAAAGCGAGTTTACGCATAACCAGCATGTAACATGTATAATGTGAAGCAAGTAGGTTATCGACAATGAAATATGCACAGACGTGACTGCGAGTTGTAGAGTGCGCAACACATATCACCACCGTGACACGTGAAGAAATACCCTTAGCAACCCCCGTCCACGACAGGTGCTGAGTCCAAACTATAGTATTATCATTGCTAAGGTGTCAGGCAACAATCACGGTGTAAACATAACATACAAGCATTCATCGAATAACACGTCTAACATGTGAGAGTGGTAGCGTATAAAAAGTGTTTGCGTTGTGTGATCGATGTGATTTAGTATAAGTGACGTATGTAACACCCAAAAGTGCTTAAAGCAAAAAGGGATCGGGTATACTCACAGCGATGGTAGCTAATGGATTGAAGGGAGCGCTAGAGTGAGCCTGATTACAGAACGAGTACATAAGTGATGAACGGCGCGTAAAACGGTGCAAGTGAAACAAGTGGCGAGTGGTCATCCGGTCGGATGACAATCCGAACGGATGGTCATTCGATCGGATGACAATCCGTTCGGATGGTCATCCGGCAGGATGGCCATTTGGTCGGATTGCCTCTCGTTTGGGGTGGATGTGTTTGTGGATGATGGCTTTGAAGTTTTCGTTGTAGCATTTTAAAATCAGAGAAGTATCTCTACCTTTCAGGTCGTCCGGTCGAACGGTCGTTCGATCGGGTGACTATCCGTCCAGCGAGGTATTTCTCAGTAAATACTAAAGTGTTGGAGACCATATGTCATCCGATCGGATTGTCGTTCGATCGGACGACAGTCCGTTTGGTAACTTGGTCGTTTTGAAATTTATTAAGTTTGAAAGTTTGCGGGTTGATCGAGACGGTATGATAACGATTTGAACAACAGGAACCCCATCAAGCCTAGGTTATCCGATCGGACGGGAATCACCCCAGTCTGACCAGTCAACTGTTCTTTGACGGTTGTTCATGTTCAACCCGGATTCGGTTGTCTCTTTGGTAGAAATCAGATCTCAGACCGACACTTCACTAGGAACGAGTAGAAGGCCTGAATGAGTCCCGATTCTATCGGTTTTGAATGCATTGAGTGTAAAAGAGTTGAAAGAATGTTATGAAAACATCTTTCCATCTTTCAAATCCTGAAAAACGTTTAGGTTTATGCAAAATCAGTGTTGAATCATGTTGAAATCCTTTAGATCTGAGTGGTTCTCGGTGGAATGAAGCCAAATCTTGAAGTTCTTAAGAACTCCAGGATGGCATCATCCTAGAACACCTTAGATCCGCTGATTTCATGGTTAAAAGTGAAGATTCAAAGGTGAAAATGATGAGAAAGTGTGTATAGATCAAAGATGTACAAGATTTGAGGTAGAAACTTACAAGAACCGCGAGAAATCGAAGGAAAAGTGGGCTTGAGCGTGCTGGTCGGGAAAAAGAGCTGTCACATCACTGTTTGGGATGTGACAAGGGTATTTATAGGGTTTCCAAAAGAAGAAAGAGGTGCACCAGTGTCGGATCGGATGGCCATCCGATCGGATGGTCATCCGATTCGATCGAATGGTTATTCGATCGACTGGTCGCCGCGAGTTGGTTTTCGTGTTTTTGTTTTGTGCGTTGAGCGTTGCGATGCGTTTCGAGTAAGCGATGCGATAGTATTACCCATTAGTCACACAAATAACCTAACTACTAAATAACACCAAGGAAATCCTTAAATCTCGAGTTTGCGATGAGATTGCGTTGCGATAGAGTTACGATTGCGTTTGTGATTAAACACCTCAACATAAACATAACATGCACAAGTAACACATAATAGCACAGACACGTAAAACAATATCCAGAACAACATAATTCGATGCGATAGCGATGCGATTAGCGATTAACTGCGATTAAGTAGTGATTTGTTAGCATGCACTCCACATAATACAACTAAAGCGATTAAAATAGACTCTCGATTACAAGTCATGAAGTACAATCAATTAACTAAGCAAGGAGTGACAGATCGCAATTAGCAATCTTTTCTTCCTTTGACTTTGACTTTGACTTTCAAAACACAGGGTGTTACAGTATAAACCTAACTCAAACTTTAACAATAATCATGAGATCAAAACTTCAACGTAGTTAACAAAGTATAGCCTTATTCAGGCAGCACTTTGGCATCCCTTGATTGGTTTCAGATCAATTAGACAGGGTATCATTTTAGTGATTAGGGTTTAATACACGCGAATACAGAGAAACAAAGTGACAAGAGATCAGAGAATCGAATTCAGAAATAAAAAAGGTGCGAATGTTTCTGTCCCAGACCCGACCTTTATATAGCCCAGGCTGGACTTTCCCACGCGTCGCAGGAGGAGACATGTTATCTCCCGCGTGACGCCTAGGAGGTCGGCTTGGCCTAGGCCTGCCACGTGTCCTAGGTAGGTTTGACACGTGTCGGGCCGCGGTGACTCGGGTCGTCTGCCGCCTTTTTGTCCAATCGCGTGTTTTTCTCGATTTTCATGTCGATTCTTATCGCGTATGCTCAGGTCTTAATCTTAAATGGTTCAATTTTTAATTCTGAATTTAGTAAGGGTATTTTTGTGCGGGTTGGTTCATCAACCGCCAAGTTTTCTTAACCGCTAAATTTCTGATTTATTATTATAAGTTTCGTCGCACGCACTTGGGGTTTTGATTTTGAGTTTATTCGGGATATTTTTTAGGTTTTGTCACACCCCGATATTTCCACGTATTACTGGTGGGGAGTATCATGACGTAGTTGATATCATCATAGTCAATTAATCACAGTTTAATGCACAGCGGAAGTCTAAAATAATATTACAAACCGAATTGAAAGTATAATAAAATATTACACAACGGTTGTAAGTGGATCCACAGGCGGATCTAAAACAGATAGTGAATCTTTGTTCAACAGACTTTAAGCATTAAGAGTTTGCAAGACCCTTTATTTAATACTCAAGAGCTTCCAGCCCATTATGCGTAGTACATGCACTTAATCTTTTTGAAAATACGTCAGTTTACACTGGTAAATACAATTAACTGACTCTTTTGAAAAGTGTTTATAAAATTGGTTTGGATGCACAAGGCATAAAATCTTTTATAACTTGGGACAATTATTTTAAATATAATCTTGTATACTGTTTTACATGTTTTCGTCCATTCAGGACCCGGTTAGAAGGGCCGGATAAGATTAATAGACACGCCACAAGTATAGGCCCACAAGAGAGTGAGATACCGTTTATACATACGCAACTGTCAGGTGTATGCCTACACCCCGTGCTTAAGCCGTGGCCATTTCTAATGAATGAGCCGAGGATATCCAGGACATGGTCATTAACCCCCCAAAGGCATTGCATCAAACAAAACAGATTAAAACAGGTTATGTAAATGTATTAATCACAATCCGATTTAAATAACTACATACCCGACCAAGCGGTATTATTATAATACCGTATCCCAAGCCCGTATAACGGAAAATAAGTTAAAAGTATTTACTTGAGCTTAAAATATAATTTTATTCTCAGTCGTATATCAATCAGCAAGTACAAGTAGCTTTTACTGGGCTCCTAATCTGGAACGAAGGTTTTAATAACCTATTAGATTCTTAACGGGTCTTATTTAAGTCTTAACTTACACCGGTTAGTTTTAATGAAAGGTTTACGGTTTAAAACGCAAGATTAAGCGAAGACCGGATTAGAATGTGATTCAGACCCAACAAGTATGAAGACTTGTATAAAATGGTTAAACTAAACACATTCTGGATTTTGAAGTATAAATGATAAGGTTTGACCAGCTTCGGCTAATTTATGCAAACTAGTTACATAAACCGTACCGAACGCGTATATGCATAACGGGTAACCGAATAAGTCACGAACATGTTCCATAAGTTATTATGCTTAAAATATGTTATGATATCAGTAGGATATCTTCCATTATGCCCAAAACGAATTTAAAACCAATTTATACCCCGTAGGGGTATTTTGGTCATTTTAAAGTTTATAAAAGAGGTTAAATAGCAATCTGAGGTTCTGGTCTGAAACAATCAGTAAAAATATAAATTTTATTAAGTTATATCAGTAAGATATCATACATATGTGACTTTTATCATTTATGGCCAAACTATGCGCCGTAAGGGCATTTTGGTCATTTCACATATGCTTTAAGGGTCAAATTTGGAAATCTGAGTTCAAGACTTAAACTTACTGTTAAAGTATAAAAATTTATTTTTAAAATCAGTAGGTAATAATTCTTAGGTGCTAAATATGGTTTTAAACCATACTATGAGCCTATTTCGCACAAAAGTCGGTATTTGACGATATTCGGGTTGTTTAAGGGAGTCTGAGATTTTAATCAGTCTCAAGTGTTTAAAATATTCTATTTAATATATAAAATCAGTAGAAAAAGGTTTGACATGAAAATGATGTGTAGAACTCATTTTATTAGCGAAAAGGGCATTATCGTCAATTACCGAGCCCATGCAAGAAGTCCATGTTATGGTCTGTATAAAATTCAACAAAAAATTCCAAAAATCCCAAAATATTATATTATAACAGTGGGTAGAAAGTTTGGTGCCAAAATTTGGGCTTAAATATGATTTATGCCAAAAATGCCATTTAATTAATAAAAAGCTTTAGTTTTACGATATCGTGCATAATTTTCATTCTAGACCAGATTCGGATGTCAAATTTTTAGGACATACTTATATTTCAGTAATAAATATTTTTGTCCACTCACATTGATGTGTTCAAAATGCAACATATAAATTTCATCAAATGAGGCATAAAACTAACCCTTTTTTTAGTACTAATGTTGGAAAAAGTGTGCTTTTGTCTTCCTTTTGTATTTTCAGGATTAAATGAGCTCAAATTAACAAAAGAAGCAAAAAGACATCAAAATCTAACATAAATACAAGAAAAGGAACAAGACGTGACATGCCCGACCCCACGACATCATCTTCCCAAGCAAAACAAGAGATCAGAAGCCTGAACACGCCCCGTGCTCAGCCAGCACGGGGGCGTGCCCAAGTGTCAGCAGAAAAGACAAAGTGGTAGAAGCTTCTATTGCCCACCACGGGGCCGTGCTCAGCGGACACGGGGCCGTGGTCAACTATAAGATTCGCACAATCCAGCAAATCTGCATAGTACAAAGATTCTTCTGCACCACGGGGTCGTGCTCAGCGGACACGGGGGCGTGGTCAACTAAAAAGACAAAACTACATTAAATGAAGAAAGAGAAGGAGGTGGACACGGGGCCGTGCCCACTGGACACGAGGCCGTGCCCGAGATTCTGTTCAGCCTATAAATAGAAGTGCTTGGCTCAAGCTCAAACCATCCCTTGGCACACCACCTCTCTCACACTTCACCCACCACCCACCACCACCATAACACCATCATCCACCACCATCATCCATTGTCCATCATAGAGTGTGTGAGTCGTCTCGGGATCCAAGATTGATCGTAAGAGTTCTTGACAATCAAGGCCATGTTTGCCTAAGTCTCTTACATCACTTGGTGAAGACAAAGTGTCTAGTGTAATACTTTTTATTTCTAATCTTTTGCACTTTTTATTTGGTTTTGTATTAATGACTTTAATAACTAGTTGCTTATTTTGAAGGTGATCTTTCCTTATCGTTTGTCCGTGGTGTCTTGGCATTATTTTACTGTCTATATAAAATAAAAGATTTTCACCATTCATATCTCCACGGTCTATATGGAGGTATGTTGGCTACCTGGTCGGGGGTTAAGGGAACGGTTTGGTAAAGGTCTTGCCATTGTTCAGCGTTTAGAGGTCCTGCAATGGACCTGGGTCAAATTTAGTAGGACCTCCTTCAATACTTAACGGTATTGGATGGCGGGGGTCCAAACTCTTTGATCCCCTCATAAGTTAACTACTATTAATACTATAACCCGGCTATTTAGGACTGTATCCCTGTTGACTCAGACTACTTAGTCGAGGGTAACGTCACCTCCAAAAGAGGGGCCTACCATAATTTGCATTAATAACTTAATTAATTATCTTCCAATAATCCACCCTTTTAGGATTGTATCCTTGCTGATTCAAACTACTGGGGTGAGGGTAACGTCACCTTCAAAAGAGGGGCCTACTACAATAACTAAGATAATCTCTTAAATATGTGCAAAAGTGCGGAAATAATCAAAGGTTATACTAGATACGAGTCGAAACCAAGTGATTCATCTTGTCTATCTGTTTTTTCTTTTTATTTTATTTTCAGCATTTTAGTTAGTCTTTATTTTTCTTAGTTTAAAACATTTTTCTAACTTTTTATTTTGATTAGACGTGGAGGATAAACCGGTACTAAAAGCTCTTGTGTCCTTGGACGACCTCGGTATCTTACCAACACTATACTACGCCCACGATGGGTGCACTTGCCCATATGTGTGTTTAGTGTTAGTAAAATATCGTGTTTTATAAATTTAAAACTTGGCTAAAAATAAGTGTTAAAGGGGCTTAAAATATACACCTAATATATATAACACTTCACACGCATCAAGTTTTTGGCGCCGTTGCCGGGGACACAAGGATTTTAAGAAAGCTTAAAATCGACGGCCTAATCAGTAATTCAAAACCTTTTTAAAACGCGCGCACATTTTTCTGCATTTTAGTTTAGTTTTGCATTTACAGCAACCTGTACACGGGGCCGTGTTCACTGAACACGGGGCCGTGCTGCAGATTTTTTTATAAACACCCAGTAACAGTAGCTTGAACACGGGCCGTGCTCAACGAAATCAGTAAATTTAATTAAAACGCCCAGATACAGATCCTGAACACGGGGCCGTGTCCAGCCTCTGTTTCCGTTTTTATTTTTGTTTTCTGATCTCGAGACTTAGTTGTGGTCTGCTGAGTGATTCTTATGGATCAATACTCAGGAGGTCACAACTACACCTATGAGGAGGATGATTATAGGGGTAATTATTGCACTAATTGTCGTAACACACGCTCGGTTCAATATAATCACTCATATCAACCATCCAATTCATACACCTACTATGAGGAGCCCAGGTACGAGCCATCAACTTCATACACATCCTATGAAGACCAAAGGTATGAACCTCCTCCCGCATACTCATATTTTGATGAACCAAGGTATGAGCCTTCATACTCATACTTTGAGGAACCAAGATATGAGCCACCACCTTCATATGCTTATTATGAGGAACCATGGCGTGAACAACCCAGCTCATATGAGTATTATGAAGAAAAAAACTATGAACCTTATCCATCATACGCTTACAATGAAGAACAATGGTGCGAACCATCAACTTCATATGGGTATTATGAGGAACAAAGGGTCGAACAACCGGATTCAAGCTTAGAAAATCCCGATTCTTTCTCCATAACCGAAGTGACCGATAGGATATTAGAACACATTAGAGTTATCGATCGTTGTATAAAAGAATCTCGCGCAAGGGAAGAGGAGTCCCGCGCAAGAGAAGAATTAAAAAAGGAAGAGATAACTGAAAGTGTAAAAATGGAAGAACAAATAAGTGAAAAACCGACACATGAGTTAAACAACAAAAAAGGTGAGTCCAACAACGTTAAAATTCAAGAAGAGTCTAATTTTGAAGAAATTAATCTCTTGTCACCTTCTTTTGAAAATCATTGTTTAGTACCCACTCATGCTAAGTTTTTAAAAGAGTTAAACACTAACACTAAAATTGACGAAACGGTAAGTGTTAAGTTAACTAATGATCAAACCTCACTAATAAAAGAAGACCCATTTGAAATTAGCATTACACCGGTTCCATGTTTCTTTCAAAATTCATTTATTAGTAATGTCACAATCGATAAAGATCTTTGTGTTAACATAATGCCTAACTACATTTTCGAAAAATTAAGTATTAGTGATTTTTCTCCACTTCAAATACCCATTTTTCTATCCAATCGGAAAGTAATAAAATCAATCGGAATAGTTGAGGATGCATTGGTTCAAACAAATCAAATGGTAATACCAACTGACTTTGTCATCCTTGATGACGCTCCTCTAATGTTGGGACGACCATTTGTAAAAACTCACGAAGCTTTGAAAAACCGGAAGTTCAACAATCTACCTCTTCAATTAGGGGCATTTAAAAGAAGTGTCGATCTCGAACGGTCAATGAAATATCCATTCGGCAATAATGACCCCATAATTGAAGATGAAGATGAACCACCCGATACAAGTGAAGAGATTAACCACTTTGTTGAAGAAGAGGTCGCCATAGAACAAACTTTTAAAGTTCTTGATCGAATTGAGCAACCAAATAAGGAGTCTCCTAAAGACCCACCACTTGAGCTCAAAGAACTTCCAAAAGGTTTGGAATATGCTTTTCTAGACAAAGAGGGTAATTTACCTGTAATTATTTCGTCTAAATTAAATAGCTTAGAAAAAGAAAAATTAATTAGTCTTTTGAAAAAACATAAAAATGAAATAGCTTGGAAACTTGTGGACATAAAAGGAATTAGTCCTTCTATGTGCACACACAAAATTTTGATGAATGATGACTACAAATCGGTCATACAACCACAACGTCGAGTAAATCCAAATGTTCAAGAAGTGGTTAAAAACGAGGTCATCAAACTACTTCACGCCGGACTTATCTACCCTATCTCCGATAGTCCGTGGGTGAGTCCCGTCCAAGTGGTTCCAAAGAAAGGAGGTATGACGGTAATAACTAACGAAAAGAATGAATTAATACCAACGAGAACCGTCACAGGATGGAGAGTTTGCATAGATTATAGACGATTAAATGAAGCAACAAGAAAATATCACTTTCCTTTACCCTTCATTGATCAAATGTTAGAAAGATTATCCGGTCATAAATTTTACTGTTTCTTGGATGGTTTTTCAGGTTACTTTCAAATCCCAATAGCACCCGAAGACCAAGAAAAAACAACTTTCACATGTCCCTATGGAACTTTTGCTTATCGACACATGCCGTTTGGTCTATGTAATGCCCCCGCAACATTCCATAGTTGCATGGTAGCCATCTTCCATGACATGATAGAAAAGACAATGGAAGTCTTCATGGACGACTTTTCTATCTTTGGGGATTCATACGACCAATGCCTCGATAACCTTGAACGAATGCTATCCCGATGTGAGGAAACTAACCTCGCCCTTAATTGGGAAAAATGCCATTTCATGGTAACGGAGGGAATAGTACTCGGTCACAAGATCTCAAGCGAAGGAATGGAGGTGGATCGAGCCAAAATAGATACCATTTCTAGATTACCACCTCCATCCTCCGTAAGTGCTATCAGAAGTTTCCTAGGGCATGCTGGATTTTATAGGCGGTTTATCAAAGACTTTTCTAAAATCTCAAGGCCTCTAACGAAATTACTTGAAAAAGATGCTCCTTTTATCTTTGACAAGGACTGCAACCAAGCATTTCTAACCTTAAAGGAAATGTTAGTCAATGCACCTATCATGATAGCGCCTGATTGGAAATTTCCTTTCGAAATCATGTGTGATGCTAGTGACTTTGCAGTTGGAGCTGTCTTGGGACAAAGAAAAGAAAAGCATTTCCACCCAATTTATTATGCTAGTAAAACACTTAATGATGCACAAGAAAATTACACAACAACTGAAAAAGAATTACTAGCTGTGGTATTTGCTTTTGATAAATTTCGTTCTTATCTTGTTCTTTCTAAAACTATAGTCTATACAGATCATGCAGCCATTCGATATCTCTTCAAGAAGCAGGACGCAAAACCACGTTTGATTCGGTGGATTCTACTCCTCCAAGAATTCGACATTGAAATCAGAGACAAAAGAGGAGCAGAAAACACTGCAGCAGATCATCTTTCGCGCTTAGAAGACCCAGCTTTAGAGGCGACCAGGGACGAGCAAATCAATGAAAAATTTCCAACTGAGTCCCTGGAAATGGTGGAATACAAGGAAGAACCATGGTACGCCGACTATGCTAACTACTTAGCTAGCGGTATAGTCGCAAAAGGGTGGCCACATCATCAAAGAAAAAAAATTCTTTGCCAATGTGAAACACTATTTTTGGGAAGATCCCTATCTTTTCAAAATGTGTGCCGACCAACTCGTCCGACGATGCGTACATGGTAGCGAAGTACGAAGAATTCTCCGCCATTGTCATGAAGGTCCATACGGAGGACATCATGGTGCCACTAGTACCGCACGAAAGGTATTCGATTCAGGATTTTATTGGCCAACCATTTACAAAGACGCCCAAAGTCTTGTCAAAACATGTGATGCTTGCCAAAGAACAGGTAATATTTCTTCCAAAAACGAAATGCCACAAAATGGCATTCTTGTTTGTGAAATTTTTGATGTGTGGGGACTCGACTTCATGGGACCTTTCCCACCATCAAAAGGAAACAAATATATACTTGTGGCAGTAGACTACTTGTCTAAATGGGACGAGGCCGAGGCACTTCCAACAAATGATGGAAGAGTCGTGGTAAGATTTCTGAAAAAATTATTCTCTCGTTTTGGCACACCTAAATCATTAATAAGTGATAGAGGTACCCATTTTTGCAACCATCAACTCGAAAAAATTTTAACAAGATATGGGGTCTATCACCGGGTCTCAACAGCGTATCACCCTCAAACAAACGGACAAGCCGAAGTGACTAATAGAGGTTTAAAACGAATACTCGAAAAAACCGTAGGGTTAAATAAAAAGGAATGGGCGGATAAATTAGATGATGCTTTATGGGCTTTTCGAACTGCTTATAAGACAACAATAGGCACAACCCCATATAAGCTAGTCTATGGAAAAAGTTGTCACTTGCCAGTAGAAATTGCACACAAAGCCTACTGGGCAATCAAAAATGTAAACTTAGATTTAGAATTTGCTGGTAAAAATCGATTTTGTTAATTAAATGAATTAGACGAACTTAGGAATTATGCATACTCAAACTCCGAAATTTATAAGGAAAGAATGAAAAATTTGCATGACAAACATATTAAACCTAATGAATTTCGAGTAGGAGATCTAGTTCTTTTGTTTAATTCACGACTTCGATTGTTTCCTGGTAAATTAAAGTCTAGGTGGTCAGGACCTTTTTCCGTCACCCATATTTTCCCACACGGTGCAGTAGAAATTAAATCTCGAAATGGGCCTCCATTCAAAGTCAATGGCCAACGGCTGAAACTTTATCAAGGATTCATTGAGGATGAAGAAGAAGAGATTTTGTTTCAAACGATGGAAGAATGAAACCAACATCATACCTGGTAAGTTACGAACGATTGAGACGACAAATAAAGCGGTAAGTTCTCTAACCAAAGCTTTTAGGAAACAAGGGCACTCACACGAGCACTAAAAAAAAAATTTTTAAAAACTTTGCTCGGCACGAGGCCGTGTCCGCTGGACACGGGGCCGTGTCCGCGTTGCAGTCAGGATATATCCCTTTTTTTCAAAACAGTTACTTCATTCCACACACCCCGTTTCCCCGAAAAAGCTCTGGTTCCAGGCGATTTTTCGCAAACTTTCGACGTCTCCTATCACTCTAACAACATCAAGGTATGATTCTATCACTTTTAGTAGTTAGATTAGTTACTTGCATGTAGTTAAAACACCAAAAATTTGGGGAAAAATCTAGGGTCCTTGAAGTTCATACGGATCGAACCTCAAATTTTTGTTTAGATCTGTTTGCATTTAGTTAGATTAGTGTTATGGGAAGTAAATACACTTGTATTGTTCATAGATTCACCCGATTCCTCACAAAAACCCCAAACCCTTGTTATTAAACCGAAAAAGATAAAATTGATAGGGTAAACGGGTTATTTTGGGAAAAACGGCACTTAGGGTTTCATTTTCGGGGGAAACCGCACCTATTGAACCAAAAATTTTCAAGTTTTCGAAACCGGGTCGAAAAATGGAATTTTTGAGTAACAGACGCCTGGACACGGGGCCGTGTCCGCTGAACACGGGGTCGTGTCCAGCCCACTGTTTGCAGTTTTGTCCGAAAATATTTCTGTTTCGTGCTAACTTTTGGTGTATTCTTTCAGATGGCTAGGAAGTTCACAAGATTCAATGCCAATGAGCTCGATGCTAGAGCTAGATACGAGATACTTCAAACAAGGCCGGAGGAATACCCGAGGCAAGCATGCACGAAATTGTTAACTGTGGTGAATCAAATCGACCGTTTCAACAACATTGTCACGGGACCACTCAGAGTCGCCCTAACAACTCGACTCCGTTTCGTCCACGAATGCACTTTGGAGTTCTATAGCACCTTCACATTCAACTCGAGGTGCGACCCGTTCGACAATGACGGGGTATCATTCCGATGTGGCGGAACGAGGTATTCGATCTCTATGGCACAATTTGGGTCGATTGTCGGGTTGTATGCGGAAGAGGATGCGGGAAACAAAGAAAATACTGGAGGAATGAGAGAGATAGATGAAAACGAACGCCAAGCCATTTGGGCTCAGATTGGTGAAGGGTACTACAATCCGAGCAGCACTAAGAGTACAAAGCTGAGGGATCCGCTCTACAGATACATCCATAGGCTCCTCGGCTACTCTCTTAGCCAAAGGCATGATAGTAGTGGCGTCATTGGGTTAAGAGATTTGGTTGTCCTCCACTGCATCCACAACCGCAGGCCGCTCGATGTTCCGTTCCTCATGCTCCGAAACATGCATCATAACCGCCTTGCTAGTGCACCGACTCCTATCTTCTTTGGGGGATGGGTATACCGTCTCTTTAGGCACTTCGCCCACATACCTAGGTCATTTGAGAGGAGCCCATGGTCGGGTATGGTGGATATACACATATGCCGCTCAATGAACCTGATTTATGAGGCGGAAGACGGGACGGTGAGCTTTCAAAGGATGCAAGGTCATGCATGGAACCCGCAAGAAGCACTTGTCCTCCAAGCTCCGCAACATCATCAGTATCAATACCAACCCCAAGGTGATCCGGGCCAATCCTCCTCAGGAGGCGGTTTTCCTAATTTCCAAAGTTTGCATGATTTGTTGCAGGAAAACCTTATGTGCACCAGGAACACTTACAACATGGCGAGCAACACGTACCACCGGGTCAGAGCTATCGAAAGAAACATATCCGACATCCAAGATGATGTTGGATATATACGAGACCACATTGCACGCCATGGAGGGGATGATGATGATGATGACGATGATGATGCCATGGAATAGGCGGGAGGGGCGGAGGAAGAGGAGGTTGTTTGATGGTTCCCCAGGTTAACCCTTTTCCACTCTTGAACAATTAATGGCCTGCGTGCCAAGTGTTGAACAATTTACTTTCCCTAACTTCTTTTATTTTCTGCATTTATTTTTCTTTTAACTTTGACATGGATGTTGAATATTGGTAAAAGTAGGATGTTTGCTATGGTATGGTATGGTGTCTATTGATTAAGCAGGTACATACGAGGCTTAGAGTGCTAAACATTAGTACTACAAAAGCTGGGACAGGGAAACCGACGAAAGAAACCTGTTTTTCAACTTTGCAGACTGTCCACACGGGGCCGTGTCCAGCCAACACGCCCCCGTGCCCACTCCCCTGAACCTGCTGATTGTTTTAATTCTGCAGACCTTGACAGACACGGGGTCGTGTCCAACCAACACGCCCCCGTGTTCACCTTCTGTAAGTTTTCGTTACTGGCATCTGAGCACGGGGTCGTGTTCACTCAACACGGGGTCGTGCCCAGGTAACCAGTAACGCAAATTTTTTGCTTTTTACACCTTTTTACACATTCAATCAACCTAAAAACTTATTTTTGGGACACATTGAGGACAATGTGTAATTTAAGTGTGGGGGGATGCTAAAACCTTGAATCTTGCAAGTCATAAATACAAGCCTTACACAAAACTCTATTGGAACCGCTAATCACCCCAAATTTTTTCAAAAAATTTTCATTTTTTTTACTTGTCTAGGTTTAACTCGGGAAATTCAAGTTCTCAAAAAGGTTATATTTTTACAAATTTACAACCGATAGCGTCGTGATAAAAAGAACCAACATAAGAAAATTATGAAAAGGCATGACAAGCTTAGTTAAAATTTGATTATATATACTTGATCACATAAAAACCCATTCCCACAAAAGTGAGTTTTGAGCCTTTATTGAGCATACAATTACATATCATTAGAACTAAATGCTCATTTTTCGTTTCTTGTGTGAATAGCCGCTTGGTTCTTACGACTCTAGAACTTGCCATGACGATACATTCCCGGTCCTTACCAACTTAAACCCGAGTAAGTAAATGATGGAGGCATTAGGACTAACCTTTTTATTTCTACACCATTATTTTTCTTTTTTTACCACCTACCCAAAATCCCCCTAATTAGCCCCTTTGAGCCTAAACCTTTTCATTTCATAACCCAAACCAAACACCCTTTTTACCCACCAAAACCCTTTTTCATTTTTACCCCTTTGTTTTAGTAACAAGTTCGATTTTTCGTATGACTTTTAAAAAAAATATATATATATATTTGTGTTGATGATGAAGCAAAAGAAAATAAACAAACAAGTTCATCAAAAATAACTTTGTTTGAATAATAGCTTCATCAAACTAAAAGTCACAAAAATAGAAAGTCTTACAAAAACCGAAACTTGTTACGCTTTTCGCCTTTTTTCTACTAACCACTAACCACTCACCCAACCACCTACCTTTAACCCAAGCCTAACCCTTCACCCAAAAAGTCCTCTTGATATTTACAAAGGTATATAAGTTAAAAAGGAGGAGGATTGATTGCTTGGCAAGCCTATGGTAGGAGTAAGTTCCATGCCGCTCTCGAGTGATCCACAAAAATACTTTTTCGGCCGAGTGTTGAGTGATCCCCGTGAGGTATGTGAACTTGTATATAAAGAGAATTTTAAAGAGGCATGTTATGCCCTAATAAGTAATTTATCTTATGAAAAGTTTTAAATAAATCATGACGAATAGGATTGTAAATAAATAAAAATAAAACTAAATAAAGAATCCTGGAAATCCCGACACTCTACGACAAGCCCAAAAACCTTCTTCTCTACCCATTCCATTTGGGAGTGTAATAGCCACATATTAAAGAGTTTTGCTTGAGGACAAGCAAAGATTCAAGTGTGGGGGTATTTGATGTGTTCAAAATGCAACATATAAATTTCATCAAATGAGGCTTAAAACTAACCCTTTTTTTAGTACTAATGTTGGAAAAAGTGTGCTTTTGTCTTCCTTTTGTATTTTCAGGATTAAATGAGCTCAAATTAACAAAAGAAGCAAAAAGACATCAAAATCTAACATAAATACAAGAAAAGGAACAAGACGTGACATGCCCGACCCCACGACAGCATCTTCCCGTGCTTATGTTGAAGGTGATCTTTCCTTATCGTTTGTCCGTGGTGTCTTGGCATTATTTTACTGTCTATATAAAATAAAAGATTTTCACCATTCATATCTCCACGGTCTATATGGAGGTATGTTGGCTACCTGGTCGGGGGTTAAGGGAACGGTTTGGTAAAGGTCTTGCCATTGTTCAGTGTTTAGAGGTCCTGCAATGGACCTGGGTCAAATTTAGTAGGACCTCCTTCAATACTTAACGGTATTGGATGGCGGGGGTCCAAACTCTTTGATCCCCTCATAAGTTAACTACTATTAATACTATAACCCGGCTATTTAGGACTGTATCCCTGCTGACTCAGACTACTTAGTCGAGGGTAACGTCACCTCCAAAAGAGGGGCCTACCATAATTTGCATTAATAACTTAATTAATTATCTTCCAATAATCCACCCTTTTAGGATTGTATCATTGCTGACTCAAACTACTGGGGTGAGGGTAACGTCACCTTCAAAAGAGGGGCCTACTACAATAACTAAGATAATCTCTTAAATATGTGCAAAAGTGCGGAAATAATCAAAGGTTATACTAGATACGAGTCGGAACCAAGTGATTCATCTTGTCTATCTGTTTTTTCTTTTTATTTTATTTTCAGCATTTTAGTTAGTCTTTATTTTTCTTAGTTTAAAACATTTTTCTAACTTTTTATTTTGATTAGACGTTGAGGATAAACCGGTACTAAAAGCTCTTGTGTCCTTGGACGACCTCGGTATCTTACCAACACTATACTACGCCCACGATGGGTGCACTTGCCCATATGTGTGTTTAGTGTTAGTAAAATATCGTGTTTTATAAATTTAAAACTTGGCTAAAAATAAGTGTTAAAGGGGCTTAAAATATACACCTAATATATATAACACTTCACACGCATCACACATTTTCCAAAAATTTCATTTTTATATCAAAAGGGCATAATTGTCAACTTTTAAGCATTTAACGGAAACATGCAATAAACTAAGATTTCTATGGAACCATGTTGTATAACCTCAGAGGGTTATACTAACATATAATATGGTACTAAAGGAACCCTAAGGCATATCTAAACTAAGCTAGTTCGGGTCATAACTAAAAGTCAAAGAAAAATTCAACTTTTGCGACTTTCGGTTGCGAACCGAGCCTAATACTCAGAATTGTCGGGTTGAACATGCCTAGACATGTTCAATTAATATTTACCAAGTTATTAAAGTGACAAAACTGATTTTATAGCTTCTATATTATTAGTTATGAATTTTATTTAAAAATGACTCGTTTGACTTTTATTTTAATTACTTTGACCCGACAATTAACTAAGCAAACGTGATAATTAGGAGGTGCCCTTTTGAGGGTTTAACACCTACCTAATTACGATCACGTAGCCATGTTCGTTGTGAACAATGGCTCGACCGTTTAAAAGTCAAAGCGTTTATCGTAAACGCTTGACTTTTCGGCTTTTTAAGCCCAATAATATTAACTAGTCACGAAAGGACACATACAAAGGGTCCAATGGACTAAAATCAATTCAGAGGAGGTTCCATAATACTCAGGATCCTCAAGATTAAGAGCAAGAGCAGATTGGAATGATATGTGTGAGTTTTGAGCAAAAACCCACCTCTATTTATAGAGTTTGGGGAATGATTAGATGATTAACAAGTGTTGGAAGGGGCCATGAGATGATAACAGGTGTCTTACCAGGTTTTAATACCATCAAAGAGCCCATAGATTCGAGATATGAGCACATGGATTTTAATATAAATGGAAGACAGCAAGAAAACAAAAAAAAAATATGGCTGCAGATACAGGCTCTCGCGGCCCGCGTACAAGTTGGCCGGATCTTACGCGGCCTGCCACCGAAAGGCCCAGTCCAACAGGTTTGGCATAATTACGGTTTCAGTCCCTGTCTTTTATAATCAGCTTTTTGAACTCATATTCTTATAAAAATGACATAACTGGTCCCTTGAACTTTTATATTAGATGCATTCAAGTTTAAAAACAACTTTGAAGGTTGTCAAGAACAGTCCTTTATACTTTTATTTGTTATATAACTTTCAAACTTTATATTAACGACACAATATTTCCTAATTTATTATGTCATGATAATACAAGGTACAAAGACCTCTAGAAATTATTCTTAGGCATCCAGGAGTTCGACTGAGCATTGCGAAGTCCTCGGTTTGTGTTAAAAGATCCTCTAAAGCGTAGTTTCGCTTATTGTCGCATTTAGTACCTTAATCGAACAAAGTAGCGCGAAATGTCGTTTAATGATGTACAAGCCTTTCGTAACCCATGTTAAGCATTCCCGAGAGTATGATCGAATAGCACGATGCTCCAGTTCACTTAAATGACCTCTCAAAGGCGTATATTTAAAAGTTGACACTTTTGGTCCCTCTAATGCGCAAACTTGCGCATATCATCGTTTAATAGCGTCAAAGCCCAATCTAATCCATATTAGACATTCTCGAGAGTATTATTAAACATTACGATGCTTCGGGTTCGTAAAAAGGTCATTCAGAGGTATAATTAAACATATTGACGCTTTTAACCCCTCAAACTTGCAAAGTTACGCGTAACGTCACTTATAGGCATAAAAGCCTTAGATGGCCAATATTTGGTACTTCCGAGAGTATAATCAAACATCATGAAGCTCCCGGTTTGTTAAAAGGTCACTCAGAGGTAAGAATTAACATGTTGACACTTTTAACCCTTCGTTGCGCAAACTTTCAATTAATTATGCAAACGGCTACTCTCGATCAACAAGTGGCTCATTTGTGAATATGATTACCGTGTAACGTTATTCAGAGGCTTATATTAAGCATGTTAACATTTCCAGTCCTTCTATAATCAAAGTTTTTTTTTATTTTTCGCAAAATTAGTCCCTCAAATTCAACGTTTGACTTTATTAGGGTTTAGTACATGTGTTGATACATTATTGGACGTGATTTTATGAGGTGTTACAGGTTTGTTACAGTTAAGGCTTGTAATCATTGTTTTGGTCAAAAATATGATTAAGGATAATGTAACTAAATCTGAAATTTGAGGTAGAGTGCTTAGGTGATGAACAATGATGGAAATGAATATAAGGCTAATGCAATTGAACACAGAGATTTATACAAGATAAAGCCCTTGATCACTAGTAGATCGCCTGCATAAACCTCAGATAGTAAAAACTATCACTATCAACTATATTGAACAATGGTAAACGATTACAACTTTAGATGTTGATCAAGTGTGGTACAATGATTGTATGTTTGCTAAGAGTGTTTGTAAGCTTTCTGCTCATAGTGTGTGTATGCGAAAGTAAGAATGTCCCTAGAAACACTTGATCAACCCCTTTAAAATTAAAGATAACAAGAAATGCGAAAATCATGCTAGTCCACGTTCACTCCCCATGACCGTTGTGGAATAAACACGTGCACCCCCATAACGAATTCTTAGCGAGATTCCAGCTTAGACTTAGTCCACCACCTCGCTATCTTGCATATAAACATAAGAAAAATCGAGAACAGTTGTTAGAAACTATAAGAAATAATAAGGATCCTTGATCCTCTGAGTCCCTGCGCTACCCGCTAAGGATAATTGATGCAAGCAACACCTCAGAATATTGGATCCATAGTTATAAAAATCTAATGCCTAACAATCATATCCTTAAAGGTTATTCAAACGATCATAATTATTTATAGAGTTAATTACTGTTTTCGTCCATGTGGTTTGTCAAAAATCACTATTTCGGTCTATTAGTTTAAAAATTACGATTTCAGTCCCTGTGGTTTCACTTTCATAACCATTTCAGTCCCTGTGATTTCACTTTCGTAACCATTTCAATCCATTTATTCTGTTAAGTACAGGGACTGAAATGGTTATGAGGTGGACTGAAATGGTTACGAAAGTGAAACCACATGGACTGAAATTGCAATTTTTAAACTAATGGACTGAAATAGTGATTTTTGACATACCACAGGGACAAAAACAGTAATTAACTCTTATTTATAAGTTTACCACCTCAAAATTATTTTTTAGTAATATACCACATATTGTGCTCTACTAAAAGTCGGTAAGCTATAACAACAATCACATCTTATTTGTTTTTTATATCTATATAATTTAGCTAAAAACACATATTTCATTAAAAAATATATATTTTAAAAACTCTTGCATCTCATTCTCTATCTCTTTCTTTATCCTACTTACAAACACTTGTTTTATTATCTTTTTTTCATACACTTACAATAAATCATAGAGGCTGCTTTTTGATCCTCTAAATAAAGAGACTTACTTTTGTGTTCTTAAAATTGCTCTTTGTTATAGAGAATTAGATAGAGTGATATTTTGAATGGTTTCTTTAAATTATTCTCTAAAATTTTGATTTAGAGAGTATATAAACTAAAAAGGGTGGGATGAGAATGCTCTAAGCCATATGCTAGTAATGCTACTCTAAAAACTATATATCCTCCCTTTAATATCATTTTTTTATAACATTATAACGGTCGTGTTGGGTTGACGAATTGAAAATGATAAAGTTGAACACGTAAACATTCTTGTTTTCGTTATATAAATAGGAACACTTGGAGATTGTCTATAATCCAAAACGTTAAATGAATGTTTAAAGTTGTGTGTTGAAGGATGTTAAACTATCAAAATGAAGCCAGAAGTTGAGGGTCCAAAACCACCAAAACAATAAAGATCAATTCCAGGGGCTAAAACTGGCATTTGACTAAAATAGACCTATGCGAGCCATATGACCATACAATCATATGGCCATGTGGATCATATGGACACATGTCATCACCAAATACAAGTTGTTAAGAACCTGACATGTGGCATGCTAACACATCTTCGAAATTGGCTATAAATAGTTGCTCCTAGTTATGCTTTTCTTGCTCAAAATGTGTTGACTAAACAATGGTACAGGACAGAACGTTTGAACCTGCTTTCAAACTATGTCAGGGATATAGTGGGTATACTCGGTAAAATGAGGCGTACCATAATAAGTACTTTTGATGTACCAATATTTTTTGGTGGTGAGTGAAGGAGGTAATTGAGGGACTGACACAGGGGACCGCCAAGCAGAACTTGAGAGATCAGTTACGGGAGGTAAACTCTATAACCTAAGTGTGGTATATTATTCAATATCTTAGAATTATGGTATTGGTATAGTATTTGGGTTATGGATGGGTAATGTTAGGGAATGGGGGCATAAGATCATGGTAATGTTAGGGAATGGGGGCATAAGATCATGGTTGTGTATGAACAATGTGTAACTTAAGTGTATGATCGTATAAGACAATAGATTGATTGGCACAAGTGTGCAACATTAAATGCACAATCGTGCCAGAATTAGATAGGATGTGCACAAACGTGCAAGGTTGAAGACACGATTGTGCCAATCATAGGTAGTTAATCACGAACGTGCATGTTAGAAGTATGAGCGTTTTATGTAAAGATAGAATGATGAATTAAAAACCAAGAAATTAAACATTTGGTTATATAAACAACACTTTCGACAAAACCAAGAAGTTATTGTTGTATATTTTTAGGGAACCTTTAGGACAACCTCTTGTTGAAACTAATCTTGTCAATACTCAAAAGTTGGAGGATTTAAATGGTTTATTTCGTTTGTATTTTATTTTAGTAGAAAGATTTAGGAAATACTAGTTTTATTTTATTCGGTTTCCTCCAAGGGATTGTTTAGTGTAAATAGGAATTATATGTTTAGGGTTTATGTACCTTCATGGTTTGATTAAGTTGAAGAAGACCTGATTTCCAACAGTTGGTATCAGAGTGGTTTATCAATTTGGGAGGTTTGTAGGTGCAAGAGGGTTTGTTGATTAAACGGCAACAACCGATTGTAGTGATCGGGGTTGTGATCAACAACAACAAGATCGTAGCAATCAAGGAGCAGTGATTCCATACTTGATTAAAGGAGAAAACCCAGGTCTAGTGTCGTGTTAGATCGAATCAACAACAGACTTCAAAGGTGGTGATGTAGCAGGTATGATCAAGGTGGAAGAGAAAGGATGTTGTCGTCTTTGTGGTTGATGGTTCAAGTGTTTGGACAAGCTATGGGTGTGATTCCAAATGAGTTAGAAAACAGGGGGTGCGGTGTTGTGTCGACTACAACAAAGGTTTTGATGCAAAGCGAACAAAAGAGACCGAGTATTAAGGTGGAAGAACTTCGTGTCTTACTTGGTATTCAAGACCTAGGAAGAACTTGACAAGATTAGGGGGTGATTGTTAGAACTAATCTTCTCAATACTCAAAAGTTTGAGGATTTAAATGGTTTATTTTATTTTAGTAGGAATATTTAGGAAATACCAGTTTTATTTTATTTGGTTTTCTTAAAGGAGTAGGTTAATTGTTCTTTAAGGGATTGTTTAGTATAAATAGGGATTATATGTTTAGGGTTTATGTACCTTCAATTTTAATCAAAGAGTTTTTTCTTGTTAAATCTCTTGTTTGATTAAGTTGAACAGGACCTGATTTCCAACACCTCTGGTATTAAATATTGCAGGGAAACAATAGTCTATGGTATTAAATATTGCAGGAAACCTTCGGGATGATCTATGGTATTTCATAATAGGGTACACCATGGATGGTCTTTTGTATTTAATGTTTGTTAAGGAACCCCATGGGCAACCTCTAATATTTAATAAGATGGTATGTATTAGTGCAAATCAGTGGCAGACCCAGAAAATATTTTCAAGGGTTGCAAACGAGAGCTTTAACCAAATTTTTAATGGGTGCGATCGTGATTTGTCTTATAAAATACACTAACTTTTTTTCAAGGGGTACGTCCTTCCACCTAGACCTCTATCTAGGTCCGCCCCTGGTGTAAATATAGGTGACTCTTGTTGCAGCCTTGTATTCGCTCTAATACGTATTTGAATAAGAGATTTGTTCTAAAAATGTTTGAAAGAATAAAAGTGGCATGGAAAAGCATGTCATATGACAAAGTGGTTTTGGCAAGTTAAGGTTTTATGTTAAATGTGTTTTAACGAATTGACGCTAACCCGTGCGTTGTGGCGAGACATTAATCATGATCACCATAGGACAAATCGGTAATTAATACGACCATGAAGCAAATTACTCTCCGCCGCAACGCGCGGGTAACACCGTTTTCAGTAGACATGTTTAAAATAATGATAAACCTTAAACAAAAACGACCATTGACCCATTTCCATAGACATGAATAGAGTCGTGGATATTTCAAGTATGGAGCAACGTTTGATAAAAACAAATAATCACGCTTATTTTATTGCTATAAATATACATATAAATATAAATATATTCAACATTAGTATAAAAATACAACAAAAAAATCTACTAAGTAGCCTAAGAAGGATTGTGATGATGACATGTGACACTCCTAATAAGTAGGAATGAAGGGCATTTTGGTCCTTATAAATAGGAGTGAAAATGACATGTGGCACCCCTTTTGTTTTTTAAAAATACAACAAAAAAATCTAGCACAAAAAAATCTAACACAAAAAATGTAGTACAAAAAAATATAGCACAAAAAAATCTAGTACAAAAAATTATAGCACAAAAAAATTCAGCAAAAAAATGTAGTACAAAAAAATCCAGCACAAAAAATTAAGACAAAAAAATTTAGCACAAAAAAAAAATGTTATACAACATAGAAATACAACACATTTAAGTGGGTTTTTTTAGTCTTCATATTTTATATAGCAATATGGTACTCAAATTAAAGATAAAAAGACGCTCTATTTTACGGTGAAATTTTTATGAAAAAATAATGTCGTATAAAAAAGTTATGCGTGTTTAAAAAATGGGGGTGGAATATGCAAGTGCCTTGCATGTGGAGAGAGAAAGTCCATAAATAGGATTTTCCCAAGATACCCTTGCACTCCTCCTTTCTCCTACACTTTCATCTTAACCATTGATTTGAAAAATAAATGGTTAAGATTCCTTCTCATCCTACTTAGGAAAAATTAATTTTTTATTTGATCTTACCCCTATAAATATAATCAACATCACGCTTAATTTTATTGCTATTAGTATAAATATAAACAATATCCAAATTATTTATTAAACGGTAATCAATATATCCAAATTTAATGGTTAAAAAACATATCGCTCTATTTATGTTTAACAAAGAAAATTAAATAACCACGTCGTCATTTACACCACCGTCGTTTTGTACATAAATACATAATCTTAATTACGTCATTAATATCAATAAAAACATCATTTATACAGAATCTTAATGACATTATTAATATCAATAAAAAACACCACTTATTTTAGTTCCACGCTGCATGTACAAAAGAAAACGTATCCACATATCGATCATACAACCGACCGGTTAAAATAATAGCGATTAACATGAACATGAAATAAAGGTGTCTATGATACTTAGAGGCTCTTAACTAATAACCCTAAACTGTTTGTACAAAATTCAAAAATACAAATATACATTGAAAAGATACCACTTTAAGTTATTTCTGAAGCCTATAGGATCCATTAAATCTAAATCAAAATAGGAATGAGCAGTTATGGGTATGATGAATGTAGG
Organism: Helianthus tuberosus; assembly: GCA_030545235.1. Classification (NCBI taxonomy): domain Eukaryota; kingdom Viridiplantae; phylum Streptophyta; class Magnoliopsida; order Asterales; family Asteraceae; genus Helianthus; species Helianthus tuberosus. Next base: position 42,295,900 of record CM060373.1, on the reverse strand, counting down.
GGGAAAACAAAATGGACACGCTAAATATATTTATTATATTATTCTACAATAGAATTAAGGTTAAGTAACCGTTTTATACTAATCGAGAACCTATATAAATAGATAAACCTATTTGACTTTTTCATATATCATTTGACTTTTAAGTTGCTAACTAGGGGTGTGCAATAACCGAACCGTTAATCGAAACCGAACTAAAAACCGACAAAACCGAACCAAAATTAACCGAAACCGAATTAACCGAAAGTCGGTTAACGGATAATTTTTTTTACCATCGGTTAACCGAAATTAACCGAACCGAACCATTTATTTTTTTTATATATTTCTAGCTTTTATATCTCTATTTCATTTATTTATGCCTTCATTTCATTTATTTAAACATCTATTCATGCATTTATACCTCCATTTTATTTATTTATATATCTATTTCATGTATTTATACATCTATTTCATGTATTTATACCTTCATTACATGTATTTCTAAACAAAAAATTTATCCCTTGTTTGAATTGGTTATTAACCGAAAATTAACCGAACCGAAAACCAACAAATTAACCGAATTAACCGAACCGATTAACCGATGACTTCAGTTATAATTACGGATAATGCTAATAACCGAACCGTGCACACCCCTATTGCTAACTGAAAGGTTAAATAACCATTTTAACTTTTAATCTAATTGACAAAACCTATACAAATGATCAAATATACACACCACCTATTGGACTTTTTCATAAATAGTTTGTTTTTTCTGTTGATTTTTCAAGTTGCTAATTTTAGATTTTTTGAACGGGTGTGACGTATCTAAAAGTTGTGACTTTTTGAAAAGGTGTAATATGTGTAAAACTAGTTTGAAGGGTTGTAACTTCTTGTGTTTGTGTGTATATATATATATACTAGGTTATATACCCGTGAGCTTCACGGGTTATGGGTTGTTTTATAAAAATTTATATTTACAAAAGAATTTTATATATATGATTTCTTATAATTGGATAACCTTTTCATACTAACATTTTATTGGTTCTTGATTTTTTTTTTAAAAAACCACTTTAACGTCCCTTCTACCACGTGTTTTTCCTACCGCGCCGCCTTTCTAACGTGACGCTTAATGTCTCCTCTTTATACCCTCCCACGCTTAATGTTTCAACCTCAAAGCACACCAACAGTTTATATACCCATGACCTTCACGGGTTATGGGTTGTGTTAAAAAAATCTATGTCTATAAAAGTATTTTTTTGTATGATTTATAACCTGATATCTTTTTCATGCTAAGACCCATGTTTGGCAAACTTTACTGAAGAAACACGGAACTAATTTTAGGGTCGATTAGTTTGGTTTATGTTTCTACCATAGTGGTTAATCTTCTTATAACTTTCTGAGCTCCTTAATGATCTGATAATCCTGCAAAACAGAACACCGTTAGCTCGTTAAGAGGGGAATATGGGGGGTTTCCCTCTTAACCAGGCTCCGGTGTGAGAATAAGTAACTATTTTGAGGAGGTAAATGTGTGTTAAGAGTGAGAGTAGAGGGAATAGAATGTTTAACCTGTGAACTGAGGTCTCTATTTATAGCCGGAGAGGTGTAAGAGGATGTGGGCTGATGGGCCTTGGGCCGGAAGGCGACAACATAGAGGATATGCTCTTTGTCTCACTGGTGTCGACCGTTAGTGTCTTCTAGAAGTTCTTTGGTGCTGGCGCACCGTGATTGGAGCCACGTGTCACTGTTGTCGGCCTTGTTGTCCCTCTGCCATCAGCAGATAAGTGGAGATCGTGGGGCAGGTGTCGCCGCCCCCTGATTGGTGCCACGTAGGCGTCCTTATGTACTTTCTGTCTCCTGCACGTCAGACGATCGTGGAGCACGATTGAGCACAGCCTGGAGGACGCGGATTGGCTCTTTTCTTCTGCTACTTGTACCTTTTGTACCTTCTGAAGTGGCCTTGCGCTATAGTCCCCGCGCGACCTTTGTTAAGCACGTAACTAGCCCGAGCAGGATTGTAGGTGCTGGAGGCTCTTATTCAGAATGCTAAGTGTTGAATTTGATGCTCTTTCTTGTTTAGACCTCGCGCGAGGTCAACCCATGTTGAAGTATGTCACGACCCCCGACCCGGTTTTACCCGTTTCAGGAGCCGCGGAACAGAAATCCCGTGGTATTTATTTAACAGCGGAAGTTTTCTTCAGGATCTTTTTAAAACTGCAATTTCCCGATTATTTTATTTCACAACTCGGGATAACCCCCGTTAATTTACAATCATATGATTTCACGAAGAAATCTTTATTTTACAAAACATGTTTCTTTATTTTTATATTGAGCCACTTCCTTAAGCTTGTAGTGCTACGCGGCACTTTTCTTGGATCACAACAGATCACCTGAAACATGTTTGAAAAAGGTTTTGTCAGCGGGAAATACTGGTGAATCATTCTTTTTACTAAAATGGCCCGTTTGTTATAATTTACAGTATTAAGGGTGATTACAATGTTTCAGATATCAGCCAACTATCCACAGTATTTGTCACTCGACTTGTTTCTGTGACTATGGTCAGATCACCCATTGGCTAACTCGTTGTCCAATGGTGACGGGAAAAAGTAATGTATACAAAACCCCACATACTGGCTGTAATTTGGTGATTACATAGACTTAATCCCTGTAATTATAACCTTGAAAAATAAACATGATTTTAAAAGAAATTTGATAAAAAGAGAATGACTCACATTGCAGATTTAATATGAACAGAGCTTAGCCTACTGATTAGCCTTGATAACCTAATTTAAATAACAATGCACACAAACTAGGTTAGTAACTAATACAGCATTTACGATAACTCACGAGATCAAACCCTCACAACGAATGACAAAGTGCAATACTTAAACATCCATCAAATTAACGACGAATGACAAAGCATAACCCTAATGTGGGCAGTACTTAAACATCCATTGGATAGTTTAATCGATCGGACATTGAATCGTAGCAGCGATCGAGTTATTACCCTGTTTTGCGGCAGCAATTTGTGATCTGTGTGTGTTTTTGTAGTATTCAGACAATATTTCAACGTACAATTTGAGTTTGAACGTCGAACTAACGCACAATTGCATGAAACAGACGCTACTATTTATACATGAAAAACGGCTCCCTCGCGTGGCGCGAGGGGCCTTCGCGTGGCGCGAGAGACACAGGTCTACCATAGGGTAGCCTCGTGTCCAGGTAGCTCAGCTGAGTTGGTTTTGCGTTAAAATTCAACGTACACGTAAAACTGTTTAGATATTACCGACTAGGGTTTACCCCCCCTGAGTTTTAGGGGCCCTGATCCTGATTCCGATTATTCTGAAAATTTTAGGTTTTGTGCAGAATCACTTGGGTGTCTCAATTAGGGTTTCCTATTGAATAAAATAATATAATAAATAGGACTTTTGATGAGAGTTGTTACAAAGTAACCCCGCGCGAGGTTGAGATTGAGCAGCTTACCGAATAAGGAGTATGGTCCTGCGCGTGACTTGAATGAAGGTTTGCGCGGATTTTTGGGACCATACCCCTTTAAGTCCCCCCAGTCTAGTGCTGCACCATGTGCGAAGCAAGTGGTTGGAGCTCTGTACTTAGAAAAAGAAAATGCTAAAGAAAAATGCTTGCTTTGGGTTGGTAGACGGCGCGCGTGTAAATGTTTGACAGTTGCTACGGCGCGACTACCCTACCTGACTGTTGGTGATTCCCCTCTTTTGAGTGTAAGCGCACATGCTCATTGGATAATTATGAATATTGCGCGGCCTAAGTAACTTCTGCATGAAGTTTGTAGTAATTTTGGGCGGGAAAAGCCTCGAATTTTGAATTCTGACAGGTTGGTAAGAAATGTCATAGATGGCGACGTTTGAGTCGACTGCTGACATGGCCGTCATCAAGTTGTCCCTGACGGTTCGGCTTTCCATCCGGAGAGTGAGGCCCACACGCGCGTGGTAATCGTCACTCCAGGATTTGCAATAGATGTGGCAATTGTTGATTGGATACGCGCGCGGTGAATCCGGCATGTCTACTCATCGCATTAAATGCGATGAGTATATATAGTCGTTGAGATGGGAAAGAAGATCATCATCTCTTCTATTGTTCTCCCTTTTCTCTCTATTTCTTCTTCGAATCTTCAAATCTTCAAGCTCTTAGTAGCAGATCTTCAAGATCTTTAGCAAATCTTCAAGTTTTCCAGAATATTCGAAATTTCTACTTAGTATCCATGGCTGAAGAACATCTCCAAGAAGAAAACCCCGGTGAAGAAGGTCCCCTCCCTGTCCTCAAATGGGATCTGGGTTTGTTTGAACAGATTACAAGAGGCTTCCGATTTCCACCGGAGTGGGATACCAGATATCCCGGTCAAAACCAGACTACTGCTGATGCACCGCCGGGATATATTACACTTTTTGAAGACTTTTTCTTACAGGGTAATTTCCGGTTGCCGGCGACGGAGTTCATGGCCCATATACTTCAGTATTATAGGTTTCACATTTCACAGATGAGTCCACCTGGAATGGTGAGGGTGCGACACTTCGAATTTCTATGCCGATCCCATGATATAGAGCCGACGGTGGAAAAGTTTAGGGCGTTCTATCAGCTGATCAAGAACATGGGCTTCTATTCTTTTGGTAACCAAGGGTCTGCCAAGAAGATACTTCTGAACCCACCCAAGAGCTTCCATGACTGGAAACAAAAATTTTTCTTCATTCGAGAAGAAGTTATCCCAATTGCCATGACCGTCCGTGCGCCAGACGCGATTGAGAAGGAGGAGTTGCCGATACCTAAGAAAGAGGATTGGTATGTGAAGCTCACTGCCACACCTAATCGAGTTTTCGGTGAAAACGTCCTTGTTGCGGCGCGGATGAGTGATCAATGGCCAGCTGATAGTAAAGAAGTTCCGGTTTTGAAGTTTCAGGGTAGAGGTTAGTTGTTTCCTTGATTATTTCTGTTTAGTTTCATTGCACTCAACTGTTGAATTTTGAATGTAGAGGCACGCCTTTACCAAGCTGCTTTCCCCACTTTTGGTGGGTCCATGGGCGTGCGCCCGCTGGAAGCAGGCGAGCAATATTGGTATGAAGAGATTAGAGGTCACTTTATGTATCCCGTTGCTGGAGCTTTTGCCAATCCGCCTACCGCGACTGAAGGTGCGCATATACCTAACCCCAGGCCCTTGCGAGCTATGACTTCCACTGGGAAAGAGATTCTCTATCTTTCCAGGGAGGAGTCTGTAGGGTCTTCAAATGGGGAGCTAAGTTCGTGGTCTAACATCTTTACAGGTGTGTTGCGCGACCTGGGGATTGACCCTGAAGAGAAGAAGAAGAAGAAACCCAACAAACGGAATAAGGTTATTACCCTAGATGCTGAAGTGGTCAGCAAGAAAGGCGGGAGTAGCCACGCGACCTCTGGTGCTGTTGATAAAGGTACTCTACGCTTTCGTCAGAGTAACTTGGAGGATTACGTTATTATCAGTGACTCACTTGAAGGTTTATCGCGTATAGGCGAGAAGAAGACCAGCGCCGCTGGTTCGAAGAGCTCAGGGAGTGCGGGTTCTCGGAACCCAGATGCTGGAGCCACTCCGTCTTCCATCGCGCTTGATGAAGAGGACGAGGAAGAAGAAGAGGAGGAGCCTGCTGAGAAGTTGATAAGCAGGAAAAGAAGTAGGGAGGAGACCACAGCTGGTGCGTCAGTTGCGCAGAAGGCTGGTGGAGCCCCTATAATCGGAAAACAGAGCAATCTGCGCTCTCTTTATAAATTTTCTCCCGGTTAGTTTCTTGACTACCTTGTTTTCTTTGTTGTTACCTCTTTTTAACACTTGGTTTCTGCAGAGGAAAAAAAGAAGACCCCTGAAAAGAAGGGTGTCGTGTTTAAAGATCCGCAAGAGCCGGCACAGAAAAAGACCAAGGTTACAATCAAGCCTTTCCAGACTGCTGGGGTAGAGTCCGAGAAGGAGAAAAAGAAGGATGCTGAAAAGCCTGTTGACAAGGTTGCTGGGAAGGAGAAAGAGATAGAGAAAAGAAGGCTTCTGAAAAGCCTGTTGGTGATCCTAAGGAGATCGGGGCCGCTGCTACAACTGCACATGAAAAGGCGCAGGGTCCGGAGGTCGTCCATATCACGGGGCTTGACCAGCCCCTTCATGAGAAAAGGAAGGAACCCGAGGTTGAGAAGCCGACCAAGCCTGCGCAGCCTGATGCCCCCTTCACACTGTTAAAGTAACTTCTACTACTGGGGGATCAGGTTCTGCTATTCATAAGGAAAAAACCGCTGCTGCAGGTGGTGCGGGCTCCGGTGGCGCTGGAGGGTCTATACCGCAGTCTCCCATCGGCCCTAACGATACTGTGGGCGATATTTATTATAAAACCTACACAGAGGAGGCTCGCGGCAATGCTCCCCACCGAGCTCCATGGGGTTTGAAGCAGAAGGATACCTTCTTGGAGTTTAGTGCGTGTCGTGACTGGTTCCTGAATTCATTTCCTCCTGGTGAGGTTAACCGTCAAAGGGCGCGAACTCACGATGGGATATACCAAGCCTATGTCGTTGGGGAGGCCAATACTCGCGCCGCCAACCATCAAATCGTACGTGAGTGGCGCACGATGGTTAAGGAGCGGGCTGATTGGGAGAAGTATCGTGAGTGCCTTGTGAGGCAAGTTAAGGAGTTTGAGAAGGCTAATGCTACTTTTGCTGAAGAAAATGCTAAGTTTGAGTCCGATAGGAAATCGGAGGAGTGGGGCCGTGAAGGCCTTAGGGGCAAGCTTCGTGCTGCTGAAGATCTCCTGGCGAAGGAGCGTGCTGAGTGGAAGAAAATCTGTGAGAAAGATAACCAGCGTATGTATGCAGCTCGTGCCAAGATTACTAAACTCGAGGGTCAAGATGCTGAATTGACAAGGAAGGTCGAAGATGGGCAAACCGCTAAGGAACGTGTTGAGGTTCGATCAGTGTTGACCCTTTTTGTCTTTATGCTTTTTGCCTGTCAAATTATCTAAGTCTGTTTTATCCTTTGTAGGCTGAGCTGAAAGCGCATGTATCTAGTAAGGATAAGGACCTGGCGGCTAAGGACGTCGAGATTGCAGAGTTAAAACATCGTTTGCAAGAGCAAACTGACAAAAGTGAGTCCTTAGAGATCGACCTTGAAGCTGAGAGAGTTAAGGCTGCTGCTGCTGAGGAGGCCAAGAAGAAGGCCGAGGAGGCACGAGACGTGAGCACATCAGCCCTCAACGTAGCGCAAAATAATTACTCCGAGGTTCAAGGAATCGTTGACACGCTGGCTTCTGAGGCTGAGTGGATGCGTGGCAGGGGAATAGTCCTGGTACGGTTCTCCTTTTTTAACTTAAGCTTTATTTGTTAAAAACTCCTTTCTTATCCATTGCCTTTGTTGTAGATGGCCAACTCTATCTTGAATGCTTCCGAGCTTGACGGAGCTGTTGCTACTCTCATAGATGCCTCGCGCGCGGTTGGTCACCGTGAAGGTTATCTAGAGTGTGCGCAGCATGTTGAAGAGGCGTTAGGACAAAAGTTTGATGTTAGTCATTGCTCGGTGACCGATCAGGCTGACGTTGCATTAGCCCACGCTGAAAAGGCTTATGATCATCTATCACTGCCTGTGATGGATTTGGTCACAAAGGCATTGGAGCATGACGACTGGTGCCAACGGTTAAAGCAGATTCTCGACCCTCTAGTGACCGTGGAGCTGTCTGATGAAGAACCGGCCGGTGATGATGGTGATGGCGATGGCGATGGTCATGACGATGATGACGATGGTGACGGTTATGAGTAGGTAGTGTTTGTAGGCTTCGTGCCTTGTAATTTTCTTTTTAGACGTTGAATGTAACTTGATGCATGGTCACGCTATTTTGAAATTAATCAATGATGTTTTGTTTATTTCTTATATGCTCATTGCGCGGTGCGCCTTTTAAAAGATAGCATTATGTCTGCTATTAATTTTGAAGTTACAATTATTGCACTGTTGTTAGAAACTTTGGTTAAATTAGCGTGAATGAATGTAAGTGTGGCTCTTGTGTGAGCGTAACTGCCCGGTCTCGCGCTATGTTCGCGGAGGACCTTGGAGGCATAACTCAAGAGCTCGTAATTTACTGAAGTGTTTTTGTGCTAATCAAAAGTTTAACATGCATTTGTAACGTAGAAGTCATCATGACAAAAGAAAAACAAAAGGCATATGCTTTCATTAAGTAGGAAACAGGCGCTTAGGCCAACATACATCGTGGAAATAAGATAAAGGGCGTATAGCCAACATAGGAAATTAAGAACGGCGCGTGGCCAACATAAGTGGATAAAGGCGCAAGTCCGAGATCAGTCACATATAACACTTGCGCAATTGTTGCGCGTTCCACGTGCGCAGGATGATGTGTCCATCCAGAGTGCACAACTTGTATGCCCCTTTCCCTAGCACCTCGTGTATTAAGTATGGGCCTTCCCATTTGGGTGCTAGCTTTCCGGGGCATTCAGCGTTTGAAGCTTCGTTGTCTCTCAAGACATATTCTCCTGGAGTTAAGGTACAAATGCGTACTCTTGCATTGTAGTACCTCTCCAATTGTGTCTTATACTTGGCTTCTTTGATTCACGTTATTTCGCGCCTCTCTTCGAGTAAATCCAAGTCAAGACGGCGCTCTGCCTCGTTGTCGATTGTGTTGACTGCTGTCAAGCGCGACGAGGGGAGGCCAACTTCAGCTGGGATAACCGCCTCAAAGCCATAAACTAGGCTAAAAGGGGTTTCGCCAGTACTTGTTTTCGGCATGGTTCGATGAGCCCACAGGATGCTCGGGAGCTCATCTACCCAACCTCTTCTCTTCGTGCCCAGTCGGGCCTTTATCCCGTCGACAATACTTTTGTTGACACTTTCTACTTGGCCGTTGCCTTGAGGGTGCGCAATGGAAGAGAAAGTGTGTTCGATCTTCATTTCTTTCATCCACTTTTGAAGGTCGTCAGACGCGAAATTGGTGCCATTGTCGGTTACAATCTTGAGTGGGAGGCCAAACCTGCAAATGTTGTGTTCCCATATAAACTTGCGCACCATCATTGCAGTAGTTGAGGCGAGAGCTTTGGCCTCCACCCATTTAGTGAAATAATTGACGGCCACGATTATGAACTTGATGGCACCGGGAGCTTCGGGGAAAGGTCCCACCATATCAATTCCCCACTGCTGGAAAAGCCAAGCAGTGGATACAGGGATAAGATCGTTTTTTGGGCGCAGGGTCTTTGGGGAATGCCTTTGACAGGAGTCACACTTGCGCAATTCCTCTAGGGCGTCGACGTGCATCCCTGGCCAGTAGTATCCATCGTTCATTATTTTCGCGACGACCATGCGTGGCCCTGCATGGATGCCGCAGATACCCTCGTGGATCTCCTTGATCAAGTAATTTGCATCTTGGGGGTCCACACAGCGCAGAAGTGGCCCCAAGAAGGATCTTCAGTACAAGATTCCACCATTCATCTCATAATGCAAAGCCTTGTTCTGTATCTTCCTTGCCTCTGCTTTGTTTTCAGGGAGTATTCCTTCTTGCAAATACTGGATTATAGGGGTCATCCAAGATGGTTGCCCTATCTCGATCACATTCACTTGACGCAGCAAAACCGACGGGTTTTTTAGTACTTTGATTCTTACATCTTTGGCGAGATGTTGAAAAGAAGTTGAAGCGAGCTTGCTCAAGGCGTCTGCTGGTTTGTTCTCTGAGCGATTGATGTGCACTACCTTGTATGACTTGAATTGTTGAAGCAACTCTTTTGCTTGGTCTAAATACAAAGCCATAACTTCGCCCTTTGCGTCATATAATCCGTTGATTTGACTGGCGATCAGGAGTGAGTCAACATGCGCTTGTATATTTTGGGCTCCCATTTTTATGGCGAGGCGCAAGCCTGCCAAGAATGCCTCATATTCCGCCTCGTTGTTGGTATTCTTGAAATCCAACTTGATGGCGTATGTAAATCCATGTTTCTCAAGGCTAACAAGGCGCAATCCAGCTCCTGCGCCGTCTTCGTTTGAGGCCCCATCAGTGTATAGCAACCATAACCCATCGGACGTGTCTTTTATGGGAGTGTCAACAATCTCACAATCTTTGATTTTATCCACTGGGACTTCTATGATGAAGTCCGCTAGAACTTGACCCTTGATGGCTGGGCGTGGCCTGTACAAGATGTTGTGGCCCTCCAGCTCAATTGCCCACTTTGCTAGGTGACCTGACGTCTCTGGCTTCTGTAATATTGTGCCGATGTGAAAGTTAGTGAGTACCATGATCTCATGCCCTGTAAAATATCTGCGCAGCCTCCTGGAGGCATGTAGCAGCGCAAGCACTAACTTTTCCATTGTTGAATATCTCGTTTCTGGATCTGTAAGCACCCTACTGACGTAATAAATTGAAGTCTGAACTCCATCTCTCTCCACCAGCAATACCGACCCAACTGCCTTATCCGAAGAAGACAAGTACAGGATGAGTGGTTCCTTTTCGAACGGCGCGGTCAGGGTAGGGAGCTTGATCAAACACTCTTTCATTTTCTGAAAAGCAGCTTCTGCTTCAGGCTTCCATTTGAATTCTTGCTTCTTCACGCTCTGGGTATTTACGGTTTAAAACCCACTTTTCTGGTTCAGTCGTTGAAATTTTTGCTGCTTTAGCTGGGCAAAAGTGTTTTAACCCAGCATGACCGGACCTATTTCGACCCGTGCCAAATCTTAACTATTTTTATTTTTGAACAGGACGCCAAATATGACTTACAATAAGGACACCTGTCTTTACCCGAATCCTTATTTGTAGTAAAATGGTTTCATACCCAATATTTTTTACATCTACCATCTTTCTTTTGCTCTACGGTTTCTTGACATTCTTCAACATTAACAACCGGCTTACTCGCGGTTTCTCCATCAACATTAATAGCAGGTGTTCCCATCTGCTATAATATGAATTACAATTTTTTTAAAGAATCCTTAACACTAAATAGAAATAGTGAACAACCATTGTAAAAAGAATCAGTAAAAAAACCCTAATTACTTATTTTCGTACTACAAAAAGTTAAAAACTTAGGGTATGTTTGGTATGAGGTAATGGAATGGACGAAGGAATGAAATGAAATAGGTAATGGAATGGACGAGGGAATGCAATGGATCATTACCATTCTATGTCTTGTTTGGTTACCATGTGTGAATGGAATGAGTTATTATTGTGTATAGTTCGGTAGGCAAGAAAAACGGAGTAATAAAATCAGCGGTGAGTGGTGGTGGTGGTGGTGGTCGGTGGTAGTGATTGTGAGTGGTTATAGGTGGCGGTGGTGGGTGTCGGCGGCGGCGATGGGTGGTGGTGGTGGCAGCGAGTGGCGGTGCGGCGGCGACGACGAGTGGTGGTGGTGGCAAGGTGGCCGTTGGTGGTGGGTGGCAGCAGAGGTGGCAGTTGGTGGTGGCGGCGGCGGTTGGTGGTGGCGGTGGTGGTGGCGTCGACGATGGTGGTGGGCGGCTGCGGCGAGTGTCGTTGGCGGTTGGTCGCAACTGTGGGTGATAACGGTGGCGAGTAGGTGGCGGCGGCGGTGGCTGTCGGGGTGAGGTGGCGGCGATGGCGTCAGTGGTGGGTGGTGGTGGTGGGTTGTGGCGAAGGCCGTGGGTTGTGGTGTTGTTGATGAATGGTGCAAGAGGGGATGGAATGGAAAAAAAACATGGGGGGTGGAAGGAATGATTTTGAGGGAATGGAATGCATTTTGGAATGGGTGATTCCATTCCATTGACCAACCAAACACCTTTTTCTTCATTCCCTCGTAATCATCCATTCCATTCCACCTCTCATTCCTGCATACCAAACACTACCTTAGGGACACCGGTAAGTGAAACATTTTTGTAAAAAATTAAAGCACACCAAAATTAAACCCAATAACATACTTCTCGTTTTGTTCTATTCATTAAATATAGACACCAAGTCCTATTTTGTAAGTAGCAATAAATAGAAATAATCAACTTAAAACATAGATAATATGTATTGGATGAGTCATGTAAGTTCTTTTCTATTCATCTTTGCAATGCAAAAACTTAAATTCATTTGTATTGAACTGTGACTATTGGTATAATTTATGGCGGATATATTCACAGTGGCGAAGCTGGAGATTTCCGACGCGAAGCTTGAACTGTCGAGGATGCTAAAATGTAACCAAAATGATGAAGAGATTGTGAGTTGTTTACTTAATGAAGTAGGCTGATATATAAAATAAGATAGAGATGCAGGATTTGATTGTTCATAAAGCTTATTTAGTTGCATATAGAGCAATGCCTAGCGTCTGGGACCTAAACAACCGGGAGTGCTTCGCGCTTTTATCATCTAACTTCAACCAATTTTGACCCAGGTGTGCAAGAAGCTACCGCAAGGCATTTTTCAATCGCCTCACTGACACCTGCATCTCAGGCGTGCTTTTAATACCGAGATTCGCATATATTAAAAGCATGATTAGTCAACTTATGACTTGTTATGGAGATTTGAGTTGCTATTTTTGTGCTCCTTTTTTCTGTTTCTTTGTTTGAAATCTAATATATGTTATTGTTCAAGTGATAAGCATAATGTTCTGTCCGAAACATAAGATATAATATGATGGTTTAGGAAACTGTTGCATAATGTTGATGGACTCTAGGAGGAATCGATGACTGTTTAAAACAGAAGGAACTTTATGTTCCACCAAAGCACTAACATGGCTCAGATGTGTGCATCAGGCTACCCCATTAATTGTTGGGCTTGCAGTAGCGGCTGCAGCCATGGCCGGTAAATACGGAATTCAAGCTTGGCATTCTTTCAAGAATAGAGACCCCAGACCCAAATCACGCAGGTTCTACGAAGGCGGCTTCCAACAAACAATGACAAGGCGAGAAGCAGCTCTAATCCTCGGTGTTAGGTAACCTTGATAAACACCGAATAAATCACAAAACTGAAATATGAATAAAATGTCACTCTACATTGGTGCTTTGATGTATGATCACTTAGGCTGCATATTAATTATTATTATAAATATTTTTCGTATGTGGTGTTTGACAGAGAGAGCGCAGCAGCGGAAAAGGTTAGGGAAGCACATAGAAGGGTAATGGTTGCAAACCATCCGGATGCCGGAGGCAGCCATTACTTAGCTTCAAAGATCAATGAAGCCAAAGATGTAATGCTTGGAAAGACCAAGAACAGTGGGTCTGCATTCTGATCCAATTACTGTTTAATTTATTTCTGTTGACAAATAGTCCAAATGGTAAACATCATACACAACTCTTAGTTTGAGTGTTACTTTATATAAATTTGTATTCATTGTTCTTCCTGTTATTTTTTTTGCCTTTCATTGTCTTAAGTATAATAAAGAAAGGTTGCAGACCAATAGATTATTGTTTTTCATGATCTAATGATGCTAAAGGATTGAAGCCAACAGTTTGACTTTGAGTTCTCTGGTCAAACAAGCTTTGGTTTTTATTTGTTTGTAACATTTGTTAAAGTGAAAGGTTTGTTCTCGTCTCACTCTCTCCAGACTCTACCAACACTTCTCTGCTGTACGCAGAACTTTATTGTGTCGTGTGTTTGTTATTTGTTGAAATAATTATCAAATTTTCTTATATGTAACACTTAGGCATATGTAATAATCATGGTTGTTTTTTCATATCATGGAATGGTTTCACGAACGGTTGACTAACAACTTGTGGATTGAGTTTATATATTTAATATTTCGATTAAAAGTATTATAACAATGAAAATTTAAGAAATGTAAATTAGCCACCCCTCCCGCCCCTTAAAAGCTTCGCCTCATATAGAAATAGGAATAATCATAACCGACCCACTAATGTAGATTATTAGAAAAAAAAAAAAAAACATTGACCGATCCGCCGGTCTTTATTCGGATTGGTTTTTTTCAGTTCGGTTAATTTGGTTATGGATGATTTAATTCGGTTTTATGCACACCCCTATTGCTGGCCAACCTAATCCGACGCATCCCGTTTTGACCCATACGAAAGTCCATACAAAACAGATAATGCACAATATAATCTATAAAAAATTGCTAACCTGAACTTCCGCCATGTCATGTGTGCACACAATACCCATATAGAATAAGTGTGTTCATGTTGCTGGAAGGCATTTTTGCCATTTATATGTGCATCCATTGCAATAATGCCTACATAAATGTACATAAAAAATAATAAATAAACCGAGTGCATCCTTTTATACTAATAGAATTAAAGTTTTTATTAAAAAAAGCACCTTAAAAATAATAAATAAACCGAGTGCAACCTTTTAACATTTGGTTGCAAGTTAATATATGGTCAATGCTACATGTTGGCATAACCATCGATCAACATTATTTGCTTTAAATAAAACTAAAACTAACATGTTGTAATAACTTAATGTCATCTATATTATCAACAAAGTCAATAAAGAAGCCTTAATGATACCCTACTACCAACTTGGATCAATGGCCGATTTCATCTTCTTTAAAAAATTAGCTAACTTTCACTCCTAGTTTACAATGTAGTGTCGGAAATGGGGTAGGAATCAGCCACACACACCCCAAAAAAAGATATTTAAGAAACCGAACCCACTTTTATGTTAATTTGCATTAATAATCAACCATCAAAATGCAGAAAGTTGATAATCATAGATGATATTCATAATCTATAACTCATAGTTAGTAATATACAAAGCAACTAAAATGTAAATTCCAGGTTTTATCTAAGTTTAATACGAAGTTCCCAAATAAATTAAGCATCATACATAACTTACCTTAGGAATTAGAACCTCACAACCACCATCACTACAGGTTTGATGTTCCTCCATCTAATCACTGCTCTGTCACACACAGCATTATAATAATTAAAGTTGAGTACAACTATAGAGCCCTACTCTTATCCACAGCCAATATTCCCAAAACGTATCGGTTATATTTAAGGTTTGACTCACGAAAATGGGTCTATTTTTACAGTCTATGTTAAAAAGTAAAATGGTTCAGAATGTTTTTCAGATTTCCCCAAAATGGGTTTAGTTTGTAACATGTGCACAGATTTTGTACACCTCTATTGGTAGGGTATCTTTATGTATTACAACTTTTCCGTTGTTAAGATTCTCTGCATTTCCCTTTTGTAAGCAAACAGGTAGGATGTTTTCCATTTCAAGCAATAAAATTCAAAAAAATTTTCCACAACCTTGTTTACTTTATTCTCCATTTATGTGACTCTGATTACCAACAAATATAACATAACAAAAGTAATTTAACTAAATTTAAACCAAAAACACAAAAGTTAAATAGCTTGGTTTGGTTAAAGTCGTTTGGAAAAGAAGTAAATATGAAGAATATCTTTACTCGATTGAAGAACTTGAATAATTTCTTATACACATGAATTATGTTTTGATTAAAGCTCACAAATATGAAACTCTACAATGAACCTGT
Source organism: Helianthus tuberosus (assembly GCA_030545235.1). NCBI lineage: Eukaryota > Viridiplantae > Streptophyta > Magnoliopsida > Asterales > Asteraceae > Helianthus > Helianthus tuberosus. The sequence continues at coordinate 42,280,525 of CM060373.1, read as the reverse complement.
TTACCGATTAAAAGTTCAATACGATGCATACAATGCTGATTGTATTCAAATTACTCAAATCAAACTGTAAAACTAAAGCAATTACGTCGTAAAACCGCATATTGAACCGAATTACCTGACCAAACAACCTCCAGTTGCATCCAAACATGGTAGACCAGCACCCAATCCTTCCAAAACCACCACCCAAGCTACTATCATCGTCAATCATCACTTGTCCAGCGGTCAGAGGTCATCTCCACCGTTGGTAGTCACCACCACCGCTTCCATTCATCTAAAAATCTAACATCCGCCATGGTTAATGTAAGAACCTGCAAAAATGTCCCAAAACGACTCGTAAGTAAAAACCCGGACCCCTAAAACCCTAATCCTTGTGAAAAACCAAGAAAATCAAATTTTATTGGTCGCTCGCGGGCCGCGTAAGGGTTAAGCCAAGCTTACGCGGGGCGCGACAGCTTGGTGAGTCTCCGGATAAGCTTCCGGCCACGTGTCTGACACGTGGCAGACCTACGGTGTGACACGGCAGCCCTAGCCGTAGCTAGGGTGGCCCTCGTGGGCCGCGTAAAGTTCTCTTCAGGTTTACGCGGGCCGCGAGAGACTCATTTTTCAGCTATAAATTGGACGTGCATGGGGCTTTCATCTGTGTTCGAAAAATCTTTCAAAACAACAACTTTCTGCTTATATTCGAGTGTTTAGAAGTCGAAATGCTGCTACGATTACAGGGTAATAACTCGATCACTGCTAGGAAACAATGTCCGATCTATTGAAACCGATCCGATGGATGTTTAAGTGCTGCCCGAATCCGGGCTATACTTTGTCATTCGTCGTGAGGGTTTTGATTTCGTGAGTTTATCGTAAATGTTGTATTAAGTTACTAACCTAGTTTCGTGTGCATGGTTATTTTAACTAGGTTACCGGGCTTAATCAGTAGGCTAAACTTTGTCCAACTAAACTTGCAATGTGAGTCATTCTCCTTTTTATCAAAAGTGTTTTACAATACCTAAATGTTTTCCAGATATATTTTACAGGGGGTAAGTCTTTGTTATCTTAAATTACTGGCAGTAAGTGGGGTATTGTGCACATTACTACTGTTTTCTCACTTTTAGGTGGACGAACCTAAACAATGATAATCATCACTATTGGGTGAAATGACCCAATGGTGGTATGACCATAGTCACCAGGGTGTGACACTAGACCAGATAATTGTAAGATAGTGGCAATTGTAATCGCTCTTAATCCTGTAATTTATAACACTGTGTCGTTTTGTACAAATTGAATGACTCGCCAGTATTTCCCCGCTGATAAAATCTTTTTAAACATGTTTCAGGTGATCTATTGTGAACCAGGAAAAGTGTCGCGTAGCACTACCAGCTTGGATAGAATGGCTCAGTAAAATAAATAAACATGTTTTTGTGTAAACAGGGAATTTCCCCGTGAAATTCCTTTATTGTAAACTACGGGGTTTGTCCCAAAATGTGAAATAAAAATTATTGGACATTTTCAGTAAAACGATCCTATTGAAATTTCCGCTGCCAAAATAAACACCAATACCACGGGTTTCTGTCCCGCGGCTTCTGAACAGGGTAAAAATGGATAAGGGGATCGTGACAGAAAAAGGTGGTATCAGAGCCACTGATCTAAGCCAATTAAGTATTTAGAAATACTTAATTTTCTAAATTGCCATTCTGTGATTCTGTGAAAATTTAATGTAATAAATAAAATTTTAACTTGAATTTGTGTATTTCTTTATGTGTGCTAACAGCATGAATGAACTGTCGGAGGCACTCCGAAACTTTACCATCCATACCACCGATATGGATACAACAGGGAACCAATCTAGATATCAGGCGGATATTGAGGAACCACCAGTGTTCCAGGCCCAGCCCCAGGAGAAACCTAAGCCTAAAAAGAGGAGAAGAATCCTGGACTGGAAACGTGGACGAAGGAAGAAGCCACCTGTCCAACGGGTAAAGAAGACAGAGGATCCCAAAGGGAAAGGAAAGGAGATAGGGGAAAGCTCGGGTCAGGCCCAAGAATTACCACCATGGGAAGAGCTGGATCGAAAACTTGTAAACTGTGACCTCATCGGACCTGCAGACGAAACCCTTTTCAATTTCCAGCCCAATCTGAACTTCCAATCAATTTGGAACCTGCAATTCCGGACCCTATTGTCAACCACCAACTTCTACCCGGAGAATTGGAGGAATGGTGGACGAATGACTGGCAATTTCAGAACTTCATGAATAACCCCAATGTTTATTTTCCCCAGTTTGATCCTGAACCTGCACCATACCCACCTATGAGCACAGAAAACTTAGCTGAACTCCGCCACTATGGCGAGTAACTGGTGGATGCGGGAAATAGAATTCGTGATGTGGGGGAGAAGATCTCATGGAAATACGACGAGAGGGAGCGTCGTTTCTGAAAGGCCAGCTGACTGTGGTGGTGTGTTTGTGTAATAATAATAATAATAATAATATAATATTGTATAATAATAATTAAAATAAAACTTTTGTAAAATAAATGGTGTGTATTGATGCATACTAATATATAAAAATATAAAAGTCGCAAGGTCGACGATTTTGGCTATATGTGATGCCTTGATTATGTGTGATTGCTCTGTTATGTTTGGGTGCTATCTATTTTGTGGCAATAATTTGTATGTATTGTTAATTATTCAGATGGAACACGCAGACAATGAACCAGTTAATGAAGTTAATCAATCTGAACAACACAATGAGGATCATTTTCTTAATAGGCAAGATATTGAGAATATCGTTGCTCAGGGAATAGCCAATGCTATCCTAGCAATCATCGCTGCTGCTAGAAATCCCGTTGAACCTTCACAAGCCAACCACAGCAAACGTACTCGCGATGACAATTTCAGTAACAGTGTAAATGGAGGCAATAATAATAACGATGTGGTTCAAGCCCCATTTCTTAAGAAAATGAAAGCCGCAACACCTGGTTACACTTACAAATAATTTCTTGCCTGTAAACCGGTCGAATTTGCAGGCAATGAAGGGGCAACTGCCGCACTGCGATGGTTGGAGAAAACCAAAGTAGTAATTAAAATAAGTAAATGTGACGAGGAAGACAAGGTTATGTATGCATCCCACCTCTTCAAGGAGGGGTGGAACACGGTACTGCAGGCAAAAGGAAGTGACGTGACTTATGCCTTAAGTTGGGAGGAATTTAAGAGATTAGTAGAAAGAAAATTTTGTCCCGACTATGAAAAGGAACAAATGACAAACAAGTTCCTGAGCCACCGGATAGTAGACGTTGACTATCGAGGGTATACTTCGACATTCTTCGAGTATGCTAGAATTGTACCAACTCTGGCTTCGCCAGAACCGGTACTTATTTCTCGCTATATTTGGGGTTTGATTAGCGAGATTCGTGATATCGTCAAAGCTGCGAGACCCCGTACAATTGACGATGCTGTTGAACTGGCCAACACCTTGACAGACGGACTGGTACGTACTCGAGAAGAAAACAGGTTGAAGGAATTGGCCCAAAAGATTACCCAAGGATTTCGTGTGGGTAATAATAGTGGAAATTTCAAGAAAAAGGGAACTGGGCAATCCTCCACCCCGCCATTTTGCAGTACCTGTAAAAGAAAGCATTTTGGAAAATGTAAAGGGTATTACAATTTCTGCAATAGACCGGGGCACCCAGAAGAAGAATGCAGGGGGAAGAAATCAACGATTTGCTTCAACTGCGGAGAAGCTGGACACTTTAGACCAGAATGCCCAAAATTAGTCAAGCCAGCTGATAACAAGGCCAAACCTGCTGAAGTAACTAATAAGAAAAATGCAAGAGCCTTCCAGCTGACTACCCAGGAAGCGGATTTGATTCCAGATGTGATAGCTGGTACGTTTCTTGTACATGGCGTTTATGCAAAAGTATTATATGACTCTGGTGCAAACCAAAGTTTTATCAATACTTCATTCTGCCAAGCTCTTAACTTAGCCTTAACCAAACTTAGGCAAGTTTTTACGGTAGAAACGGCAGATGGTAATTCTGTTAAAATAGATAAGGTTTTGCAAGAAGGAAAAATAGAACTTTCAGGTCATAAATTTTCTGCAAACCTGTTACCTATGAATTTAGCTGGATTCGATGTTGTATTAGGAATGGATTGGTTAATAGCCAACCATGCTCGAATCCTTTGTGATAAGAATTCCATAGAAATACGTACACCAACAGGAGAAGTAATTACGGTTACAGGAGATAAGCCGCGAAAACCAATGAAGTTCATTTCAGTAATGAAAGTTGCTAGTTATGAACGAAAACAAGGAATAGTGTATATGATTTCGGTAATCATTAGCACTAAAAGTAAGGAACTTAAGGAAATTCCAATAGTATCAGAATACCCGGATGTATTCCCTGAAGAACTACCTGGATTACCACCAGATAGGGAAGTAGAGTTTAGAATTCATCTAATTCCTGGAACTACCCCAATAGCTAAGGCACCTTATCGGTTAGCACCCACCGAAATGTTAGAACTGAAAAAGCAGTTAGATGAATTATTAAGCAAAGGATTTATACAACCTAGTTCATCCCCTTGGGGAGCACCGGTGTTGTTTGTGAAAAAGAAGGATGGTTCAATGAGGATGTGTATCGATTATAGGGAATTGAATAAGGTTACAATTAATAATCGATACCCACTACCTAGGATCGATGATCTCTTTGATCAACTCCAGGGAGCTAGATATTTCTCTAAGATAGACTTGCACTCCGGATACCATCAGCTAAAGGTACAAGAAGAAGACGTACCTAAAACTGCTTTCAGGACTAGGTATGGTCACTACGAGTTTACAGTCATGCCCTTCGGGTTAACGAATGCTCCTGCAGCATTCATGGACATGATGAATAGGATCTGTAAACCGTATTTGGATAAATTCGTAATTGTATTCATCGACGATATACTTATTTATTCCAAAAGCCAGGACGAACATTGTAAGCACCTGCATGCACTCTTAACTTTGTTAAGAAAGGAAAAGCTTTACGCCAAATTCTCGAAGTGTGAATTTTGGCTACGAGAGGTGCAATTTTTGGGACACATGGTGAATCACGAAGGTATTCACGTAGATCCCTCCAAAATAGAAGCGATCACCAAGTGTAAGGTCCCACAATTAGCTACTGGAGTTAGAAGTTTTCTAGAATTAGCTGGATACTATAGGCCCTTCATTAAAGATTTTTCAAAGATAGTTGTGCCATTAACTAAGCAAACCTGTAAAACAGTTAAGTTTGAATGGGGACCCAAGCAAGAAGAGGCCTTTAGGATTTTAAAGCAAAGACTAACAAACGCCCCAATTCTAGCTTTACCAGACGGAACAGAAGATTTTGAAGTTTACTGCGATGCTTCTAAGCTAGGATTAGGATGTGTGCTAATGCAACGTAAAAAGGTAATTGCGTATGCATCAAGACAGTTGAAGAAGCACGAGGAAAATTATACGACTCATGACTTAGAATTAGGAGCAATAATTTTTGCCCTTAAGATTTGGAGACATTATCTGTACGGAAGTAAGTTTACTGTCTATACGGATCATAAGAGCTTAAGATACATATTTGGGCAAAAAGAATTAAACATGAGGCAAAGGAGATGGATGGAAGTTCTAAGTGACTACGATTGTGATATTCAATATCACGAAGGAAAGGCGAATGTAGTAGCAGATGCCCTAAGTCGTAAATATCAGGAGAAACAAAGACGAGTTCGTGCTCTTAGATTAAATCTACAGTTAGATTTAATGGAAAAACTGAAGAACGTTCAGGAAATAGCCATTAAGGATGATGCTGAAGGAATGAAAGGAAGGATAAAGGAATTAGAGCAAGGAACTGATGGAATTTGGAGATTCCATAAGAAAAGGATTTGGGTACCTAAGCAAAGAAATTTAAGAGATAAGATCTTAGAGGAAACCCATAAATCTCGGTATACCATGCATCCTGGTAATAACAAAATGTACCAAGATTTAAGAAATAATTTCTGGTGGATAGGAATGAAGAAGGACATAGCTAAATATGTTTCTAGGTGCCTAACTTGTTCACAAGTTAAGGCAGAACACCAGAAACCCTCAGGTCTACTTCAACAGTTAGAAATGCCTGTATGGAAATGGGAACTAATAACAATGGACTTTGTTACTAAGTTGCCCAAAACCAGGAAAGGTAACGATGAAATCTGGGTGATTGTAGATCGATTAACCAAATCAGCTCATTTCCTTCCAATGAAGGAAACCTTTAGCATGGAAAGATTAGCAAAGTTGTACGTAGATGAAGTAGTATCCTTACATGGAGTCCCACTCTCCATTGTATCAGATAGGGATAGTCGATTCACTTCCCATTTCTGGACAAGTTTCCAAGAAGCAATGGGGACGCGACTAAATTTAAGTACTGCATACCATCCCCAAACAGATGGACAGAGTGAAAGGACGATCTAAACCCTCGAAGACATGCTTAGGGCATGTGTGATAGACTTCGGTGGAAACTGGGACGACCACTTACCGTTAATAGAATTCTCCTATAACAATAGTTACCATGCAAGCATCGAGGTTGCCCCATTCGAAGCACTATATGGACGAAAGTGCCGAACTCCGGTATGTTGGGCAGAAATAGGAGAAAGTCAATTATCAGGTCCCGAAATTGTGCAAGAAACCACCGATAAGATAACTCAAATCAAGGAAAGACTGAAAACGGCTAGAGATCGCCAGAAAAGTTATGCAGATAATCGACGCAAGCCGTTAGAATTTCAAGTCGGAGATAAGGTACTCTTGAAAGTTTCTCCTTGGAAAGGAGTAGTTCGGTTCGGTAAAAAGGGAAAGCTAAGTCCAAGGTACATAGGACCATTCCCAGTAATCCAGCGGATAGGACCAGTTGCCTATCGTTTACAACTACCAGAAGAATTAGTCGGGGTACATGATGTGTTTCATGTATCCAATCTCAAGAAATGTTTGTCTGATCAATCCCTGGTAGTACCTCTTCAAGACATAGAGGTAAATGAAAAGCTAAAATTTGTTGAGAAACCCCTTCAAATAGAAGACAGAAAGGTCAAGTTCCTCAAACATAAAAGACTAGTACTGGTCAAAGTCAAGTGGGATTCAAAAAGAGGACCGGAGTACACCTGGGAACTGGAATCGGAAATGAAACGGAAGTACCCTTACCTGTTTCCGTAAATCTCGAGGACGAGATTTTAAATAAGGTAGGGAGAATGTAAGAACCTGCAAAAATGTCCCAAAATGACTCGTAAGTAAAAACCCGGACCCCTAAAACCCTAATCCTTGTGAAAAACCAAGAAAATCAAATTTTATTGGTCGCTCGCGGGCTGCGTAAGGGTTAAGCCAAGCTTACGCGGGGCGCGACAGCTTGGTTAATCTCCGAATAAGCTTCCGGCCACGTGTCTGACACGTGGCAGACCTACGGTGTGACACGGCAGCCCTAGCAGTAGCTAGGGTGGCCCTCGCGGGCCGCGTAAAGTTCTCTTCAGGTTTACGCGGGCCGCTAGAGACTCATTTTTCAGCTATAAATTGGACGTGCATGGGGCTTTCATCTGTGTTCGAAAAATCTTTTCAAAACAGCACCTTTCTGCTTATATTCGAGTGTTTAGAAGTCGAAACGCTGCTACGATTACAGGGTAATAACACGATCACTGCTACGATACAATGTCCGATCGATTGAAACCGATCCGATGGATGTTTAAGTGCTGCCCGAATCCAGGCTATACTTTGTCATTCGTCATGAGGGTTTTGATTTCGTGAGTTTATCGTAAATGTTGTATTAAGTTACTAACCTAGTTTCGTGTGCATTGTTATTTTAACTAGGTTACCGGGCTTAATCAGTAGGCTAAACTCTATCCAACTAAACTTGCAATGTGAGTCATTCTCCTTTTTATCAAAAGTGTTTTACAATACCTAAATGTTTTCCAGTTATATTTTACAGGGGGTAAGTCTTTGTTATCTTAAATTACTGGCAGTAAGTGGGGTATTGTGCACATTACTACTGTTTTCTCACGTTTAGGTGGACGAACCTAAACAGTGATAATCATCACTATTGGGTGAAAGGACCCAATGGTGGTATGACCATAGTCACCAGGGTGTGACACTAGACCAGATAATTGTAAGATAGTGGCAATTGTAATCGCTCTTAATCCTGTAATTTATAACACTGTGTCGTTTTGTACAAATTGAATGACTCGCCAGTATTTCCCCGCTGATAAAATATTTTTAAACATGTTTCAGGTGATCTACTGTGAACCAGGAAAAGTGTCGCGTAGCACTACCAGCTTGGATAGAATGGCTCAGTAAAATAAATAAACATGTTTTTGTGTAAACAGGGAATTTCCCCGTGAAATTCCTTTATTGTAAACTACGGGGTTTGTCCCAAAATGTGAAATAAAAATTATTGGGCATTTTCAGTAAAACGATCCTGTTGAAATTTCCACTGCCAAAATAAACACCAATACCACTGGTTTCTGTCCCGCGGCTTCTGAACCGGGTAAAACCGGGTAAGGCGGCCGTGACAGTTAAACTTTAGATCTGACCAAAACTACCAACTATAAATCGGAATGAATATTACAGATACCCAATCTTACCTCGTCGTGGATTTGCACCCGGTGTCTTCCATTGTCATGGTCAAAGTCAAGAACCACCACCGCAAGTCACCACAGTCGCCGATTTGTGGTTCCCATCCACTATTTTTGCTGTATGTTTTCGAATATTAACAAACCCCAAGTATAAAATCAATTATTAACAAACCCATTCTAAACAATTATTAACAACCCCCAAGTAAAATCAGAAACTGTACATGTAGCAGACGTTGGCCTTGAATTAGAGCTTCATTCGAGCCATTGATGAACTTCTAAAGGCATTTGGATCTGGACACCTTCATATACACAAACTCTAGTTAAAAATACCTAATTTCTTTTATTAATTTGCTTCCCCAATAAAAGAAAAAAAAACATGTATACTCTCTTCAGATTGAAGAACAAAAATGTTAAAATATCATATACATACCAGATCTACATACAAAATCAGAAACAAAAATGATATTTTTAGCTTACATACCTATTAACGCATTTAGATTTTAGTAGATAAACTATACTACAAAAAAAGACCAAATCAGGTTAGCGGTGGTGAAAAATTGAATGGAACAATGAAATAAGGTTGAAGGAGTAAGAAACCCTAATTTTGCAGAAGATTGAAATCCCTATTTGCACCATTGCACATCCACCGTCGTTTGTTGAAGCCAGCCAACCCAACAACCGTGTTCACCGTCTACAGGTTACCGGCGGTGGATGAAACACACACCAGAGCAGTATCGCCGTGATGGCGCCGCCGCCGCAGAACCACTGTGAATCCACCACACCAGAGCAGACGTTGGAGAGAGAGAACGAAATTTTCATTTGGATCTGGATTAGAGGGAGAGAGAGAACGAAAATGAAAAAAACGCATTTGAAATTTGAAATGAAAGTTAGGGTTTTTGGACATATCTTTTGACTTGCAGGTAGAGAGAGAATGGAGATTCAAACGTTTTGTTTGCCCTTCATTAATTGTTCCTTGACCTCTTCTTACCAGCTTTAAAAAAAAAACGCAGCAAAATGACACGTGGAATAGGAGAAGCCAGGATATGCCATGTAGGAGAGAGAGCAAAGGGGTGGCTTGTGGTGTTGACACCTCAGCCATGATCCCTTTGATTTATTAGAACTAGCGGTAAGACCCGTGTGCAAACACGGGTCGTTTCTTAGAAAACCATGCATAACAAATATAAATGATGAATATAGTTATATTTATATAGACTAATAAATAAAATAAATAAATAAGTCAGTCAGTAAATACTTAAAGTTTAGAGTATAAAAAATACAAAAATATACAATTTATTAATCTTTTGTAAACGAAATAACATTTGCATTCAAACATTGTTAGGATCTGAGTTTCTTATGATTGTGCTTGTTTGATAATAAGGAAGATGAAATAGAATTAAGTGCAGCGGAATTTAAAGGGAACAAACTTTCAACACACAATCAATGAGAGAATTGTTTTCAGCAAACATGTTTAACATGAAATCGAATGATTATATTTATTACAATCTTCAACTACAATGCATGCATGCATACAATCTCCCCCTCAGCCTGAGCTCACAGTGATTGTTGAAGCATCTTTGCTGACGTCACCATGAAGGTGACATCTAACCTCCTAACAACCTATAACCACTGATCTATACAAACACTGCTTACTAAACTATTGATTACAAATATTACAAACTACAAAGTGTCTTGAGATTGTGCTGAGTCTTGAGAGTGTGCTGAGTCTTGTTTTTCTGCCATAAGTGTCTGAAGAACCATTTTCATGATGTATTCTTCTTGAGCCTTGTCTTATTTTGTTAATTCATCCATATGCTTTTGTTTCCTTGTTTGATAAAGGATGGTAGCATGTGAAGCAGTGGGTCTCCTACTTGGCAATTTTTGTTGTTTGACTGGAACCACTGCTTCCGGATAATTAGGCTTTTTAGGAGCAGTGGGATCTCTCTTCCTTGACTCTTCCAACCTTTTGTAGTTAGCTAACACCTTATCTTCTGACCACCTTGTAACCTGGTTCCTTGACCCATAATCAGCAGTTATCAGCTCTTCTTTCATTCTTTTCAGTTTCAAGGCCCTTTCTGGTACATTTTTCTTGTAATTGGCCCAGACTGAAGGAGTTTGCTTTATCTTCTCTTGAATCATCTTTTGAATTCTGGCTATCTCCTCTTGCAGTTCACTGATGGTCCATTCTTTGTATTGATACTTTTCTGCCCTGTACTTCTTGTATGCCATGATGTATTCAACGTAGTCATTTCTCATGCTTTCATCATCTTTTTCTGATAATTTCTGACAAAGGTCTTTTGAGAACTGCTCTAAAGTTCTAACTTTGGTGAGCAGGTATTGCAAATTTCTTTGAATCTCTTTGTCAGACTTTCCCTCTGTGTCTCTTTTAGATATATCCTCTCCTTGTTGGGCCTTTATTTTGAGATATTCTTCTATATTTCTTGGCAAAGGATAACCTTAAACAGATGGGAGTTTCCTCTTTTCAGGATCATCTTCAGAGTAGAAGGATTTGATTTCCTCCATGACTGCTGGAAGATCTAGAGGATATTGTACTCCTGTAGGGACAATGGCAGTGTTTTGATTGAAGGCTTGAACTGAAGATAATGGAACAGGGTTTGGAATGGTGACAAGGGACAGTGGTTGTGTAGATGTTAGAGTTGGGGAACTGTCATCTTCCAGTACAATACTTGTTATCCTTCTCCTTTTGTGCTTTAGAGAAGTTGGTGTTGTATTTGTGGGTTGAGTGGCAGTGATTGAAGTAGTGGGTATCTGACTAACAGTTGTTGAAACAACTGGTGTTTCATCTACTGTTGTCACTACAACAGTTGATGTGTCAACTGTTGTCTTCTGCTTTTTGGCAGGTAGTTTTTGTGGTGGTGATATTGTTTTTGGTATGGCAGTGGATTGAGTGTGGGTTGATGTAGTAGTGATGGCAGTTGTTGGGATAACATCTATTGAAACCACTGAAGTACCAACAATTGTTGATACAACAGGTGTTTTAATATCTGTTGGTTTGGAGGTTTGATGAGAGGAACTTTTGCGGATTTGAGGAGTTTGTTTGGTGGTTTTGGAAGGTGTGGTTTTGGGTTGGCTTACTTTTCTGGTAGGCAGTCTTCTTTTAGGTTTAGAAGTACCCTGCTCTTCTTTTTCCATCAAAACTTTCTTCTCCTGAGCAAACCTTTTTTACCCTTTTATTTCCATTGACTCTTTCATGTTTGCTTTTAGTTTAGAAAATGCATTTTGAGTCTCATCAACTTTTTTAGAACCATCTGGCCTTGGGATTTCTACCACAAGTTTGGACATTAGATCTGGTGGCATGTATAAACCATCTTCTTTTCCCTTCTTCCTTTTAATTTTCTCCCTCTTTTTTTGCATCATCAGGATTTTCAACATAGATGATTGAAGGAGGAGCAGTGCCAGTGGTTTGAAGCAGATGAGCTTTAATGGCTTTGATATCTGCTTGAGTATCTTTGTACCTAGCTTCCATGACATTTCTGACCATTTGAAGTTGAACTTCATGCTGTTGATCTGCTATTGTCTTTGTTTGTGAAGCAGAGGTTGAAACAGATGCCATAGCTCAGCAGGGGATGGAGCAGATGTTGCAGATGGTGCAGCAGTGGGTCTAGCCTTTGAGCTTGTAACAACTGTTGCAGCATAGTTTTGATTTCTGCAACAGATGTGTCAAGTTTATCAACCCTCTCCGTCAATTCTTTGTATTTAAAACCATCACCCAAGTTAATGGGATCATCTGATTTCCCACCAGTGGTGGTTGTATCAGTAGTTGACTTAGGAAAAGTTTCCCAAAAATCATTCACTGATGCCCCTTGTTCTCGGTACTAGGGACTTCTTTCTTCAGCAGAGGTTACCATTTTAAGGTCACCAGTGTACAATGGAAACACACCAGTGGACACTATGGTTGCCAAAGAAGAAATTTCCTTCAAGGGAGTCTCACTAATGAAACTACTGTCCAGGTGTAAACCAGTGGGTTCAACACCTGTAGTAGCTGCTCCACTTGAACTACTGACAGGAATTACAAGTAATTCCTGTAGTGTAGCCTCCTCAACTGTTGGTGGGTTAGCAGAGATAGAGACACCAGACTCAGTCACTTGTTGTGGTATATTCTCATTGATAGGTGATTGAGAAGAACTGATTTATGTCTGGGCTATATCAAGTGCATCCAACAGAGGTATCATTGATGATGGGAGTTGTGCAGTGAGGATAGGGGTTTCAAGAGAATTTACCCCGGGAGCTGGGCTGTGGAAGATAGATTCAAGTGAATCCATTGCTTCATATTGTGGTGTCCCTGTTGATACAACCTGATCCTTTTGAGAGGATACAGGAGGAGTTTTAGGCTCAGGTTGAGATCTTTCTTCCATCTGCTGTGAGGAAGTAGCAGCAGTGGTTTAAGGTGACTTTTGTGTTGTCACAGGTGTTACCTCTGGGATCTCATCTTCCAGATTCACCTTTTTGGTGGGTTTGGGGGGCTTTTGGATAGTTTTCTTTTTGGTCTTTTTTGGTGTGGGTTTCACAGCAGGGGTTGTGCTGCTGTGATCACCAGGAGCAGTGGGCTCAACAGCAGGGGCCTGAGGAGCAGTTGTAGCTGCTAAATTCTGCTTAGGTACCTCTTGATGTGTGCAAAATGCAACATATAAATTACATCAATTGTGGCATAAAACTAACCCTTTTTTAGTACTAATGTTGGAAAAAGTGTGCTTTTGTCTTCCTTTTGTATTTTCAGGATTAAATGAGCTCAAAGTAACAAAAGAAGCAAAAAGACATCAAAATCTAACATAAAGACAAGAAAAGGAACAAGACGTGACATGCCCGACCCCACGACAGCATCTTCCCAAGCAAAACAAGATAACAGAAGACTGAACACGCCCCGTGCTCAGCCAGCACGGGGGCGTGCCCAAGTGTCAGCAGAAAAGACAAAGTGGTAGAAGCTTCTATTGCCCACCACGGGGCCGTGCTCAGTGGACACGGGGCCGTGGTCAACTATAAGATTCGCACAATCCAGGCAAATCTTCATAGTACAAAGATTCTTCTGCACACGGGGTCGTGCTCAGCGGACACGGGGGCGTGGTCAACTAATAAGACAAGCTGCAATAAATGAAGAAAGAGAAGGATGTGGACACGGGGCCATGCCCACTGGACACGGGACCGTGCCCGAGCTTCTATTCAGCCTATAAATAGGAGTGCTTGGCTCAAGCTCAAACCATCCCTTGGCACACCACCTCTCTCACACTTCACCCACCACCCACCACCACCATAACACCATCATCCATTGTCCATCGTAGAGTGTGTGAGTCGTCTCGGGATCCAAGATTGATCGTAAGAGTTCTTGACAATCAAGGCCATGTTTGCCTAAGTCTCTTACATCACTTGGTGAAGACAAAGTGTCTAGTGTAATACTTTTTATTTCTAATCTTGTCGCACTTTTTACTTGGTTTTGTATTAATGACTTTAATAACTAGTTGCTTATGTTGAAGGTGATCTTTCCTTATCGTTTGTCCGTGGTGTCTTGGCATTATTTTACTGTCTATATAAAATAAAAGATTTTCACCATTCATATCTCCACGGTCTATATGGAGGTATGTTGGCTACTTGGTCGGGGGTTAAGGGAACGGTTTGGTAAAGGTCTTGCCATTGTTCAGCGTTTAGAGGTCCTGCAATGGACCTGGGTCAAATTTAGTAGGACCTCCTTCAATACTTAACGGTATTGGATGGCGGGGGTCCAAACTCTTTGATCTCCTCATAAGTTAACTACTATTAATACTATAACCCGGCTATTTAGGACTGTATCCCTGCTGACTCAGACTACTTAGTCGAGGGTAACGTCACCTCCAAAAGAGGGGCCTACCATAATTTGCATTAATAACTTAATTAATTATCTTCCAATAATCCACCCCTTTAGGATTGTATCCTTGCTGACTCAAACTACTGGGGTGAGGGTAACGTCACCTTCAAAAGAGGGGCCTACTACAATAACTAAGATAATCTCTTAAAATAGTGCAAAAGTGCAGAAATAATCAAAGGTTACACTAGATACGAGTCGGAACCAAGTGATTCATCTTGTCTATCTGTTTTTCTTTTTCTTTTACAGCATTTTTAGTTAGTTTTTATTTTTCTTAGTTTAAAACATTTTTCTAAACTTTTTATTTTGATTAGACGTTGAGGATAAACCGGTACTAAAAGCTCTTGTGTCCTTGGACGACCTCGGTATCTTACCAACACTATACTACGCTCACGATGGGTGCACTTGCCCATATGTGTGTCTAGTGTTAGTAAATATCGTGTTTTATAAATTTAAAACTTGGCTAAAAATAAGTGTTAAAGGGGCTTAAAATATACACCTAATATATATAACACTTCACACGCATCAAGTTTTTGGCGCCGTTGCCGGGGACACAAGGATTTTAAGAAAGTTAGGAATCAACGGCCTAATCGTTTTTCTTATTTTTCATTTTTTTTAGGATTTTTCTTAATTTTTCAGCTTCTGCGGAACTCAGCACGGGTCGTGCCTGCTGAACACGCCTCGTGCCCAATCATTGGAACTGGCAATCCTGTTTTAAGTCAGACAGTAAGCTGAACACGGGGCCGTGCCCACTCAACACGCCCCCGTGCCCAAGTTTCTGTTACTGAAAACAGAACCGTAAGATCCCGACGGTTGGTAATTTCTGACACAAACATGAGTGATACTGATACTTTTTACTTTCGGCACTCTTATGGTACTATGTGGTGTCAATTATGTGGTGGTAACCATAAAGAATTAGAATGTTTTTTTTCTAAATTATAAACCCCACTATATAGACCCATCATTTCCTGGTATCCTTAAGAGGGGCGAAAGTAAAAATAATCCCTATCTCTCCCTCGAATGCGCCCAACCGGATATTCTAGGAGAAATGCTTCTCGATGAATTATTTCAACTAGAAGATCTAATTATAAATTGGTTAAAAGAACTTAGGAAAGATTTCGGTAATCTTTTCCAAGATGATAACCAAGAAGAAGGGTTGGAAACGCATTCAAACAACTTCGTTGTTTCCGAAGATACTCCTAACTCTAGTGAGGACTTGAGCGATAGTCGTCCCTGTGTCGATTGTGCCGTGAAGGACTCCCCATCAACTTCGTTTGATGCATACATAGACCTGAGCGATTCGACATACACCTTCTTTAACGAGAGCCCGGGAAAGGGTTGGACTTGTCCACCTACATATAGCCTAGGAATCACCCTCACCGACAACCTCTTGCGTTCTCGTCTTAATCTAGATCAATTAAGGTATCTTAGGCACTTTGGGGTTGTTCCATCCAGTAAGGAACCGCCCGATCCGGGAAAGTTACTTGAAAATAGACGAATTCTTTAAGACAGCTTCTAGACACGGGGCCGTGTCCAGGTCAGCACGCCCCCGTGTCCACCCAAAGATTCCCTTCTGATTTTGTCAGAATGCGGACAAAAATGTGTCAGGATTCCATCTGCACACGGGGCCGTGTCCAGCCGACACGGGGCCGTGCGCAACGTACTGTCGTTTTCTATAAATGCAGCCAAGAATCCTGCACATTTGAACCATTCCAGGAACAGAGATTTGAGGAATATTCTCACATACCATCCTAGGTATTTTCTAAAAGAAGTTTCTCAACTATTTTCTTGTCCTTTCCTCTTTTATCCACTATCATCTTCTTCAATTTTCCTCATACTTCCATTAAAGCTTGAACCTTCCATATTTTCAAGCCTTATTGAGATGTTTGTTAGATTTTTGTTCATGGAATCTTGTTAAGAATAAGTTCTATAACAATGTTTTAAGTTGTTTAAGTTCAAAAATGCTTCAAAAATCCTAAAAACAATTTGAAACCCCAAGATTCCTTGTTCATAAATCCTGCAGACATCTGAACACAGGGCCGTGTTCGCTGAACACGGGGCCGTGTCCGAAGTACTGGATCCATAAAATTGAACTCTTTTCGGTATGTTTTCTCAGAATGGCAAGCAGAACAAGCGGAAACTCTTCGTCACATTCCAGAAACAGCCGGCAGGGGAGAAGATCATCTACGGTTGAGGATTCTCTTGTAAACTATGTTTACGCCTTAAGAGAAGCCCTTGATGAAGTAACAAGTGTGGAAGAGGCATTGGTCGACCGCATTAATCATTTGACGGTGGGACTAGAAGGATGTCTCCGGGAAGTCAACATTTTGCACCAAAGGTTGAACATTCTCGCCTCTCCTCCTTTGGTACCGATTATCACCCAAAGGGCATGGAATGTGGTGCCGGAAGTCATCATTCCGGCCGAATGGTACGCCCTACATCAGGAGCCTCCTCGAGACATACTACAAGGGGTTCCGATTGGTGTCGCTCCTCCTCCACAAGATGTCGAGGAACATGAAGCCGCCTCCCTTCTCCCGAGGGAGATCGAAGAATGGCTCTAGCAACATCTAAGGAACACCGTTCGGCTTGGAGTTCTACAAGGCTTTTAGACCGGAAGTCTATTTCCGGAATTTTGGTTCTTATTGTAGAAGTAGAACTCCTTAGGAAGATTTTACGGATCACTTGACCTATTTAATATTAGGACTTTTAACTTTTATTTTCTGCTTTATTTTTCATTTTTAGGACTAGTATGTAACTCTCTATGACGTAATGAATGATGGTTATAGTTAATTTGGTATTTGGATGGTGTTGAAATGAATAAAACGCACTTGAGATGGCAAAGGACACAAGGGAAACTTGAACCAGCACCCCATGCAGGAAAACAGAACCGTCCGACGAAATTCTTCGTTTACAGTAAGCTCGGCACGGGCCGTGTCCACCCAACACGGCCCCGTGCTGCACAGTCTGCAGAAAAAGACCCAGTTCAGGTAACTGGACACGGGCCGTGTTCACCCAACACGCCCCCGTGTCCAGGCTTCTGTTTCTCTTGATTTAATTTTGTTACTGGCACTTGAACACGGGGCCATGTTCAGCGCCCAGTAACACAAAATTTTTGCTTTTTACACCTTTCTACACATTCAATCAACCTAAAAACTTATTTTTGGGACACATTGAGGACAATGTGTAATTTAAGTGTGGGGGGATGATAAAACCTTGAATCTTGCAAGTCCTAAATACAAGCCTTACACAAAACTCTATTGGAACCGCTAATCACCCCAAATTTTTTCAAAAAAAAAAAAAAATTCATTTTTTTTACTTGTCTAGGTTTAACTCGGGAAATTCAAGTTATCAAAAAGGTTATATTTTTACGAATTTACAACCGATAGCGTCGTGATAAAAAGAACCAACATAAGAAAATTATGAAAAGGCATGGCAAACTTAGTTAAAATTTGATTATATATACTTGATCACATAAAAACCCATTCCCACAAAAGTGAGTTTTGAGCCTTTATTGAGCATACAATTACATATCATTAGACTAAATGCTCATTTTTCATTTCTTGTGTGAATAGCCGCTTGGTTCTTACGACTCTAGAACTTGCCATGACGATACATTCCCGGTCCTTACCAACTTAAACCCGAGTAAGTAAATGATGGAGGCATTAGGACTAACCCTTTTTATTTCTACACCATTATTTTTCTTTTTTTTTACCACCTACCCAAAATCCCCCTAGTTAGCCCCTTTGAGCCTAAACCTTTTCATTTCATAACCCAAAACAAACACCCTTTTTACCCACCAAAACTTTTTTTATTTTTAACCCTTTGTTTTAGTAACTAGCTCGGTTTCTCATATGACTTTCAAAAAAAAAATGTGTTGATTATGAAGCAAAAGCAAATAAACAAACAAGTTTATCAAAAATAACTTTGTTTGAAAAAAAATAGCTTCAAAAAAAAAAATAGAAAGTCTTACGAAAACCGACACTTGTTACGCTTTTAGCCCTTTTTCTACTAACCACTAACCACCAACCCAACCACCTACCTTTAACCCAAGCCTAACCCTTCACCCACAAAGTCCTCTTGATATTTACAAAGGTAAATAAGTTAAAAAGGAGGAGGATTGATTGCTTAGCAAGCCTATGATAGGAGTAAGTTCCATGCCGCTCTCGAGTGATCCACAAAAATACATTTTCGGCCGAGTGTTGAGTGATCCCTGTGAGGTATGTGAACTTGTATATAAATAGAATTTTAAAAAGGCATGTTATGCCCTAATAAGTAATTTATCTTACGAAAAGTTTTAAATAAATCATGACGAATAGGATTGTAAATAAATAAAAATAAAACTAAATAAAGAATCTTGGAAATCCCGACACTCTACGACAAGCCCAAAACCTTCTTCTCTACCCATTCCATTTGGGAGTGTAATAGCCACATATTAAAGAGTTTTGCTTGAGGACAAGCAAAGATTCAAGTGTGGGGGTATTCCATTTGGGAGTGTAATAGCCACATATTAAAGAGTTTTGCTTGAGGACAAGCAAAGATTCAAGTGTGGGGGTATTTGATGTGTGCAAAATGCAACATATAAATTACATCAATTGTGGCATAAAACTAACCCTTTTTTAGTACTAATGTTGGAAAAAGTGTGCTTTTGTCTTCCTTTTGTATTTTCAGGATTAAATGAGCTCAAATTAACAAAAGAAGCAAAAAGACATCAAAATCTAACATAAATACAAGAAAAGGAACAAGACGTGACATGCCCGACCCCACGACAGCATATTCCCAAGCAAAACAAGATAACAGAAGACTGAACACGCCCCGTGCTCAGCCAGCACGGGGGCGTGCCCAAGTGTCAGCAGAAAAGACAAAGTGGTAGAAGTTTCTATTGCCCACCACGGGGCCGTGCTCAGCGGACACGAGGCCGTGGTCAACTATAAGATTCGCACAATCCAGGCAAATCTTCATAGTACAAAGATTCTTCTGCACACGGGGTCGTTCTCAGCGGACACGGGGGCGTGGTCAACTAATAAGACAAGCTGCAATAAATGAAGAAAGAGAAGGATGTGGACACGGGGCCGTGCCCGAGCTTCTGTTCAGCCTATAAATAGGAGTGCTTGGCTCAAGCTCAAACCATCCCTTGGCACACCACCTCTCTCACACTTCACCCACCACCCACCACCACCATAACACCATCATCCATTGTCCATCGTAGAGTGTGTGAGTCGTCTCGGGATCCAAGATTGATCGTAAGAGTTCTTGACAATCAAGGCCATGTTTGCCTAAGTCTCTTACATCACTTGGTGAAGACAAAGTGTCTAGTGTAATACTTTTTATTTCTAATCTTTTCACACTTTTTACTTGGTTTTGTATTAATGACTTTAATAACTAGTTGCTTATGTTGAAGGTGATCTTTCCTTATCGTTTGTCCGTGGTGTCTTGGCATTATTTTACTGTCTATATAAAATAAAAGATTTTCACCATTCATATCTCCACGGTCTATATGGAGGTATGTTGGCTACCTGGTCGGGGGTTAAGGGAACGGTTTGGTAAAGGTCTTGCCATTGTTCAGTGTTTAGAGGTCCTGCAATGGACCTGGGTCAAATTTAGTAGGACCTCCTTCAATACTTAACGGTATTGGATGGCGGGGGTCCAAACTCTTTGATCCCCTCATAAGTTAACTACTATTAATACTATAACCCGGCTATTTAGGACTGTATCCCTGCTGACTCAGACTACTTAGTCGAGGGTAACGTCACCTCCAAAAGAGGGGCCTACCATAATTTGCATTAATAACTTAATTAATTATCTTCCAATAATCCACCCCTTTAGGATTGTATCCTTGCTGACTCAAACTACTGGGGTGAGGGTAACGTCACCTTCAAAAGAGGGGCCTACTACAATAACTAAGATAATCTCTTAAAATAGTGCAAAAGTGCGGAAATAATCAAAGGTTACACTAGATACGAGTCGGAACCAAGTGATTCATCTTGTCTATCTGTTTTTCTTTTTCTTTTACAGCATTTTTAGTTAGTTTTTATTTTTCTTAGTTTAAAACATTTTTCTAAACTTTTTATTTTGATTAGACGTTGAGGATAAACCGGTACTAAAAGCTCTTGTGTCCTTGGACGACCTCGGTATCTTACCAACACTATACTACGCTCACGATGGGTGCACTTGCCCATATGTGTGTCTAGTGTTAGTAAATATCGTGTTTTATAAATTTAAAACTTGGCTAAAAATAAGTGTTAAAAGGGCTTAAAATATACACCTAATATATAGAACACTTCACACGCATCACCTCTGTTTGTGTTTTTGAAGGTTTTGACAGCGTTGTGAATGTTTCAAAAGTTAGGCTGTTTATTTGAATAGGATTTCCTTGGATAAGCACATGTGCATTATCCTTTGAAAATTTCTTTTGAAGATAAAAACTTAAAAACCTTGGAAACAATAAAAATGATTTTTTTATTAACATTGTTAACTATATAATTGAAAATCTCCTAAGAGTAGTTAAATTTTCTTCAGCCATGATAGCATAGCCTAGGTATTGGATTTTCAATGGTATTTCATTAAAAGCTGTTGTTTTATTTGACACACACATTAGGAGGGTATGGAATAAAAATCTCATGGTAGATGAAAAACTGCCCTTTTGTAAAGTATCCTTTTTCATTTCTTCTTCATACCCTCTCTCAATGAAATCAGTTTGGTACTCTGTTTTTGAGCTTTTACCTGTATGATCATTGATTTCAAAAACCTCTGAAATGGTTTGAGGTGTGATGGTAACTGGAATTCCCCTTATTGATGAAGTAATAGTTAAGGTCTTTTTGTCCTTAGTTTCAAGCTTTGCATTTTTCCAGAACTCTCGTTGGGTATCCAGGTAGATCGTTTCATTGCAGGTCAACAAAGTTTTGTACTTTGAAGATGAAAGTGCATCAATCACGGAATGAAAATCTATGTTTTGAGTTATTTTTTCAAGGGTACACAGGTAGTTATGACGGGTTTTGAATGGAAGATCCATGATGAATCGAAGGTGGTTAAGAACGAAGGAAGAAGATGAGTGATTTGAGAGAATTTGGTGAAACTGCTTTTGAAATGAATTTTTAATTCGACTCGACAGTGAAAACCCTGTTTGGGGTTTTGATCAGGGTTTTATAGGTGGAAAAACTGAATGCTGACGTGGCAGAGGTTACAAAAGATCATCTGCTAAGTACTGTCCACGTGACAACCTCTGATGAATAATGGATGACAGTTGTTAGGAAACCACTGATGAATCAATATCAGTGGTTTACAGTGCTGAAAATGAAAACAGTGGCTGACTATAACTATCAGTGGATAGCCTATCAGTGGATTAAAACACTGAGGTATAACAACAGTGATTAACAAAGAAAATGAGAGAACAGAGGTTGACTTTCAGCTGTGGATAATATTCAGCAGAACAGATGTTTGAAACAAACAGTGGTTATGGCAGACTTTTAAGGATTTAATAAAAACATTTTAATGCTTTTATTCATAGAAAAACAGGATTTTGCCTGTTATTCCATGTTCAGCATGCCAATCCTAGAGATCAAGCTTTCAAAGGTAGATGTGTCGAAAGCCTTTGTTAGCACATCTGGCAGCTGATCTTTAGTTGGAACATGGTGCAGAGAAATCAAACCTTTTTCATAGCAATCCCTCACAAAGTGATGTCTGATATCAATGTGCTTGGTGGTTGAATGTGAAACTGGATTTTTGATGATATTTTCAGCTGTCTGACTGTCCAACATGAGTGGTATCTGTTTTCCTCCATCTGTTGACCAAAGTCAACAGATGTATCAACTACTGTTTTATTTTCAAGCATGTTCCTTCTCCAAAAAAACAATATTTTAACCAAACAGTCGTTTCAATTCCCTTCAACCTCCACAAAACACTATTTTAACCCAACAGTGGTTTTAAACCACCGTTTTAACCAAACAGCGGTTTCAACCACAGTTTTCTCCACAACACTCTGCTTTATCTCAACAGTAGTTCCAAACATCTGTTTTCATCCATCTGTTGACTTGGGTCAACAGATGTATCAACCACTGTTTTATTTTCAAACATATGTTCCCAATACCAGAGCTTTAATCATTTAAATAGACCTTTGCCAATATTACAAGCTTTTACACTCTCAAACCTAAATATTTATTTACTTAATTTAAATAACAAACATGGTTAATAATTTTAACACAGCTAATTATATAAAAACTACAAGTGTCAAACAGATGTAACTATATAATAAACAAAGTTCAAAACAGCAAACAGCAATCAATAGAATACATCATACTAATTCCTAATCAATGGGCGAAACAACATACAAAGTTCATCATCTGTTGACCCAAGTCAACAGATGTATCAACCACTATTTTATTTTCAAACATCTGTTCCCAATAACAGAGCTTTGATCATTTAAACAGACCTTTGCCAATATTACAAGCTTTTACACTCTCAAACATAAATATTCATTTACTTAATTTAAATAACAAACATGGTTAATAATTTTAACACAACTAATTATATGAAAACTACAAGTGTCAAAATAGAAAACATCATTCAATAAAATACAGCATACTAATTCCTAATCAATTGGTGAAACAGTAGTCTCGATAAGTAAAGCTCATTTCGGACCATTGTAGTTGTCAACATGTTGGAGGTATTTTAGAAGTTCGTTGCTCAGATCAACTTCAATCATATCCCCCCAGATGCTTGTTATCAGCCACTTGTTGTCTTTAATTATATTAGTCCTTCGGCGCCTATCTACATAATCAACTACACGAGGATTATTGAAAACAAACACCTTCATCCAGCCTTCTTCTTCTTCATATCTGAGCAAATCAGCAGTTAGCTCAACAGACTTTCCAATAACAATCAAATGCAGCCTCTTTGCGATGGTCAAAAAATGCCCTTGGCAAGGATTGACTACAATACTCTCTGGAAAACGAAGCATTCTGAAAGTCTCACTCAGAACATCAAAAGCAACGATGTTCCTCTCACCTAGTGGATACCAATAATTTGAAACCATAAAATATATGGTTTTATCAGCATAAACTCCTGTACCATAAATAACCACTTGAACCATAATTGTTTACGCTACCGAAATTTATTGTTCTCCATGACTCACGACGTCGTGAGTAAAGACGAGCAGCAGCTACATTACGGTAACATCTGATGTTCAGCACTTTCAGATCATTGAATTGATCAAAATAAATTCCACTAGTATCAGAGTTTCGATCATGATTGTAATTGAAGTAGTCATCAGACAAAACCTTATAACGCCTGGTAGTTGGATTCCAAAGAATCAGCTCACAGCAAATCCCTTCATTGCAAACTAACAACAAACCATTAAATGATGATAGAATACGTAAGAAGCTAGGGTGGACATTGTCAGGAAAACTTAAGGTTTTGCTTCTAACAACATCCAAATTACCAGCAACTACGTCGTCAACGACAATTGATGTGTCTTTAAAGGAGAGTAATTTCTTTTGTAGTGAATCTCCACTTCGGAAAGCATGCATCATCTGAAATCCGTGACTTGACAATTCCCTATAAAAATTCTTGGAAAGACATTTGAAATGACCAATATCTTCTGCAGAGAGCCTTGTGAAAATTTCGTCAACAATCACTTGAAACCCAATGTTTTCCATTTTGTAGTGAACCAATGCGTCTTTGAAAGTAAAATAAATTGTAATATGATATTGATAAACAAAAAACTTTTGAAGATGATTGAGTAGATGGATCAAAACGGTAATGATCAAAACCTCTGCCCAATGTATTTTATATACCCAATGAAGGCGGTTATGACTAAATACATCGTCAGACGAAAGAATATGATGTGACACTCGTTAGGCTTTTAATGCATTTCCATGGGAAAAATATAAAATTAACACGTTATAATAATTACAATTAACCTCTTCATTTACCATAAGACGCCTTTACCATAAGACAGAACTGAGTGAGTGACGTGCATTAATTGCAAAGTACATATCCCCAGGCATTTTGAAATTGAAATTATCGGCAATTTCAAAACCATTGCTAAGGATATGTTTACCAAAGGAAACATCTGCTAAGTTATACTTTCTTGGCGATGGACAGTAGTTTGCCCTCTTGAATGTGGGCCAGGCCTTTGACATTTAAATATAGAGAGCAGTAGTTTGAAATTAAATGTATTTTAACTCAGATAAAAAATCTCAGATAAAAAATCTATTCATTTAAAGACCAGCAATACAAAGATATTGCGAACATCTATTAGCCAACAACAGATATTGCCAACAGTAGCAAGTCAAACAGCCGTTAGATCAGCAGATGATGATTTACAGCAGATGTTCTCTTTTGACAAACTTTAACTTTGACAGATCTATACACTAACAGAAATTGATACAATATCAACATAATTAAACTCAGAGACAATTTCACTTCTACATCAAAAGTACCGATCTGCAATAATCAGGTGATATTAAAAATTACATAATAATACTTATTCAGCTTAAAATTAGTAAAAATAAAATGCTCCACAAACATTATGAAGATTAAAAGATCAACAATTACACCGAGTACTGAACAACGAAGCTTTAAACTCCATCGAATACCAAACTTCTCAATGTATATCTTTGAAAATCGCCATGAACTCCACGGAAGTACTGAATGCATCAACATCAGGTTTCTAGAAACCTGGTCTCTCGTGAACAGACCAAGATGTAGTACATGAAAACACTTCTTCAGCTGTTGAAGAGTAGCCCTATCCTCATATACTTAATCCTTAAATTGCTTCATAAAGAGCTGCTTTAAACCAAACCATCTGCTTCTTTTAATACAAAAAAGCAGGAAAGACCATTGCTCTAGTAAGATAAAATCTTATCTTACAGCAGTAGCAGATCCTTTCTTGCGTTTAGTAGGAACTATTGTGGGTTCTACATCATCATCATCTGTCCAAAGTCATTTTAAATATACATTTAATAATCTTTCTTTCTGATTAATTTAACTTTATCCTTCTTTTAATACAAACCTATAATAACCCGCAGCAGACTCTATGAATTTCAAACAACTGTGATTAGACTGAAATATAAAGCGAGAATTAGAGTATATCACTTCAAAATTAAGAATTCAAAATTTCAAAATTAGAGTAGCAAAAAAACATACTTTAAACGATGTTGGAACAATTATGCTGGAAACAACCGTAGAACAATCATCATCATCATCATCTGCTCAGATCATTCACAATCATCATTTAGTCATAACTCAGATAAAAAAGACTTTAGTAAAAATCAAAAACAAAAACAAACATAATCATAATCATATATATCACATTACCATCATCAAGGCAAACCACATATCCCCAAAATTTGTTCTGAAAGTGGTTCAGAGAGAGCTTCCGTTTTCTCTTATCCTTTATGAACAAATGTCGAGCTTCCGTTTTCTCTTACACGAGAATGTAAATATGAAGAGTGAAATGAGAATATAAATCAGTTTATATAAGAAGATGATTGACAGAAGTAAGTGAGTGACATGCATTAATTGAAAATTACATATCCCCATGCATTTTGAATTTCAAATTACCCGTAATTTCAAAACATCTGCTAACGTATACGTTTGCCAAAGGAACCATCTGCTACTTTCTTGTAGATGGGCAGTGGTTTGCCCTTTGGAATGTGGGCCAGACCTTTAACATTTGAATACACAAGGCAGTACTTTGAAATTAAATTAAATGTATTTTAAAGTGATTTATATATTAGGCTTTATGATGTAATAATGACATAAGAAAAGCCTTGTTGGACAGCCTCTCCAGCTGACACATCAGCTTTTCTTATGTCATTGGGATTTCTCCTTTTATAGAAAGTATAGATAGGGAGATAGGAGAAGGATCCGTTAGGAACCACCATTTATTGCGAGAAC
This sequence comes from Helianthus tuberosus, assembly GCA_030545235.1. Lineage (NCBI taxonomy): Eukaryota > Viridiplantae > Streptophyta > Magnoliopsida > Asterales > Asteraceae > Helianthus > Helianthus tuberosus. Next base: position 42,254,207 of record CM060373.1, on the reverse strand, counting down.
TAGGAGAACCAATGTGAACACAACCAAAATTACCTAAAAATAGCTAAAAAACACACAAAAGATTTTTTTTTTACTATTTCTTATAAAAAATCGCTATATTTCGTTACAAAAAAAATTAGAAAAATTTGGCTACTAAAAGTAGTGATTTTAATGTAAAAAATATTAACAAAAAAATTTGTGTGTTTTTTTTTTATTTTTTAGATTTTTTCCGTTTTTTGGGAGTTTAGTTTTTAGCATTTTAGCTTGGGTGGGGGTGGGGGGTTAGGTTTTTTTTTAGGTTTTTTTTTTTTGGGGGGGGGGGTTATTTTTTTAGTTTTTTTTTGTATGTTCACATTGGTTCTCATGGTTCTCACAATAAAGGAGGTTCTCAAATGAACCTTTTCCTATATATATATATATATAGTGTGGGGTTCTAGAGTGAACATTAGTTTATTTGCGAACTGAGTGAACAAATCTTGGCCATTGATTTACACACGTGGATGGCTAGGATTTCATCATCAAATCGTAAAATACACTAGTGTATTTCATCATCAAATCTTGGCCATTGATCTACACACATGTATGGCCAGGATTAGTTCGCTCAGTTCGCAAACTACACTAGTGTTCACTCTTGAACCTAATCCTATATATATATATATATATATATATATATGTGTGTGTGTGTGTGTGTGTGTGGAGAGAGTTCAAATGAGAAGAAATTTTTTGTAAGAATAAAAAAGACGAAATTTCAACCAATAAAAATGCTTCATTTTACTTCATTTAATTTTTGTATTTAATATTAGTGTAAGGGTATATTGGTAAACTTAGATGGATCATTAATTGGTAGTCTTCCTTTTTAATAGCTAACTACATTAAATTTGTAACTTATTTTCAAAAAACATATTTTTTCAAAAAAAAGAAAAAGGGTAAATTACACTTTTCGTCGTTTATGTTTGTATCGGATTGCAATTGATAGTCTTTAACTTCAATAATTACAGTCACAATACTTTATTTGGAAAACTCATTACACTCTACGTCCTTTACCAATAACTTGGTTAAAATTTTCAGTTAAATCCTATCACATAAGGGTGGTTTAGTCTTTCTGCCAATTTAATTAATTAAATTTAAAACAAAGCTTTAATATTTACCCTCACCCCCTCCATCTCTCTCTCAACTCACACTCTCCCCCTCAACCCTCTTTAAATCATATCCTCCGGAAATAAAACCACCTAACCACCACCAAATCTTCACCACCTCTGACCACCACTAACCACCCCTAATTTTAGGATGAGCGACGTACTGTTGGAGATCGTCCTTTGATCTGTAACGGCTGTGAAGCATGTGAGTGAAGTTGAGAGACGAAGATCGGGAGCGGAGAAGTTGTCCGGCAGTGAGGTGGAGGGTGAGGTTGAGTGAGGTCAAGCCGTTAGAGTCCGCTGATCATAGCCGCCACTTTGCTGGAGTCAACATCGGGTTTGACTTTGACGAGGACCACGTGTTCCACAACCTGCTCTTGTGCGGACATGGTGATGTGGTTGCGTCGGTGGTGGATGAGACAGTTGGGGCGGCGATAGATTGGTTGTGGAGGCAAGAGAGAAAATGAGGGAATGAATCGTGTCCACTGGTAGTGCGATTTATTTGGTAATTTTATAAAATCCCTAATTTTGTTCAGTTATAAAATGTAATTGAACGTTGATTTGTTGAATTCTTGTTAGACCCTTTTGTGTGTTGTTGCGTTTTTTGATGTTGTGATTGAGAATCTTGTTTGAATATTTGGGATTGATTGTGTTGCTGTGAAGATGGTGTTTGAGAAGTGTTTATGGGATTTGCAGAATAAGTTGAATGATGGTGGTCAGGTGGTTTTATTTCCAGAGAGGATAGGCTTAAAGAGGGGTGAGGGGGGGAGTGTGAGTTGAGAGAGAGATGGAGGGGGTAAGAGTAAATATTAACGCTTTGTTTTAAATTTTAATTTAATTAGATTGGTAAAAAGACTAAACTACCCTTATGTGATAGGATTTAACTGAAAATTTTAACCAAGTTAGTGGTAAAGGACGTAGGGTGTAATGAGTTTTCCAAATAAAGGATTGTGACTGTAATTATTGAAGTTAAATGCTATCCATTGCAATCTGATACAAACATAAAGGACGAGTTACCCAAAGAAAAAATATATAATTTAAAGCGTAGCATAAATTACGAGGTGTGTAGGATTAATTACAAGCTGTGTAGGATAAATATCGATATGTGTAGGATAAATTTCAAAACATGTAGGATAAATTTTGACATATGTAAGCAAAAATTTAAGTGTGGAGGATGATAGTGTTTCTGACTAATTAATTAGTCAAAGATAATAATAAATGAGTTGAGAGAAAAACTATTTAATGTTTTACATTTGTACCCTTTGTTTTTTTTCTTCTTAATTTAATTTTCTTCTCAAATGAACCTTCCTCATATATATATATATATATATATATATATATATATATGAAGGGTTATGACTTTTTGTAAGTGATGTGATATATTTAAAAGTAATTTGAAAGGTTGTGAGTTGTGACTTTTTGTAAAGGGTGTGATAGATTTAAAAGTAGTTTGAAAGGTTGTGACCTTTTGAAGGGGCGTGATATTTTTAAAAATCCATCATTCAAACCATTATGTCTTTATACAAACCATTGTGTCTTAAGTTACTTTTTGTATGTATCTAAACGAAGAGGTGTAACCCAAGTTGGTTTTTGTATGTATATAAAATGAAAGGGTGTGAGTAAAATGAACTAAAGGGTGTAACTTTTAAACAAATAGGACATAACCCAAGTTGCTAATTGTATAAGGGTATAAATGTATAATAAAATAAAAGGGTGTGACTTTTAAACAAATAGGAAATAACTCAAATTGCTAAGTGTATAAGGGTATAATTATAACATCAAGGTTATTAGCTTATTAATAATAGGGTCGTATTATTGGCACACCTTGGGGGGTTAAATCGACACCCTCAATACGTATCGTATAGGCCTATACGATGCGTATTGAGGTGGGTTCAAACTTCTATGTCTGCCAAAGGCTGCCATTGTCCCCTACCAAAAAGTAATACGCATCATATAGGCCTATACGATGCGTATTGAGGGTGTCGATTTAATTTTTTAGTTTTTGCAAGGTAGCTTCCTGTCACGCGAACGAAAAAGCAGCACTTTGGACATTTGTTAGTCTTCAAACATCTAGGTAACATTATTTGAGAATACCCCTGAATTTATCGAAGCTTCTGCATACTGATTATTTTAGTTGGTTTCGAATATACCCAAAGTAGTTGATCCTCCACTGTTGGGTTATCATCTTTCAACCCCATTTTCCTTAAATTTATCGATTATGTTTTTCAACAGGGATGTAATGCAATGATTCCTCTCAATTGAATAGACCGACACTTGCTTCATAGGACTCACTTGAATCTTCTCGGGTGTAATAACAGTACGTTTAGCATCAGTGCCTGCTTGAATTGCAGAAGGCAAAGGATAACAGCTTCGGTTTCATCAGCTGCATTTGGAACAGGAGAGTTGAAAAAACTGCAATTGGAATTGATCTTGGAACAACACACTCTTGTTACCATATGACACATGATAAAAGCGCTTCTCTAGACAATCTGGGATTACGTTCCGCAAATTAGGGACCACATATTTGCTTCAAAGATTTACGTCTGATGTCCAAGTTTCCCATAGTCACAAACGATTACGGTTTGTATTTCGCATAGCCACCGTTTCGGTAGTCAAAAAAGGTTGTGGTTTGCAGATTCAATCTTCATTGCTTCATTAAAATTAATAAGGCGGTCTCTTTGCTTCATCCACTAGAACTATTTGTGTATGCATTCTGTTGGTACTGAACAACAGAATCAGGTTCTCAAAACAAGGATCGTTCTAATAGATTAAAGAGAATAAACCCTCGTTCCAACCAATTGTGGGTTAATAGATTCCGAAGCTGTTATTTCTGTTATTTCTGTTGATCCACAAATTCCAACAAATTGTGTCTAATGCAAGGATCTTCGAATGCGGTGTGTACGTTAAATACCATTCACCGCTTTTTTAGTTGCTTCTCTTGTTAAGTTTCTGAACCAACCGAAATCCACAAATTCCAACAGTTTCTCTATCGCTAACGGATAATAAACGGATTGTTGGACTTCTTGTTCTAAATGCAACTGTGAATATTGAATGTGCAAACTGAAACATCTTGACACGATATAATTACAAGACTGTTTGTCGGGTTTCCAATGCTCACACAGGGTGATAAACAACGCCGATACGAACACATGTGTTTTGAAATAGGCTTTGTTCTTGGTTTAATGAAGTTACACGTAACATCTAGTTATATTCAGATTTAAACAATGCACGCTTCAACTGAGATAACGGACATCCATTAAGCTCAAAAGGAAAACTTGTGTTTCTGTAGTAAAAAACGGTTGCGGTTTGCACATTCAATCTTCAATACTTCATTAAAATACCACTAGTAGAAGAACCTGACACGTCTTCATGTTACGGAGAATGTTCTCGAAATTGAAGATTCAATCTTCATTGGTTCATTAAAATTAACAAGGCAACGCTGATACGAACACATGTGTTTTGAATTAGGCTTTGTTCTTGGTTTAATGAAGTTACACGTAACATCTAGTTATATTCAGATTTAAACAATGCACGCCTGAACTGAGATAACGGACATCCATCAAGCTCAAAAGGAAAACTTGTGTTTCTGTAGTCAAAAACGGTTGCGGTTTGCACATTCAATCTTCAATACTTCATTAAAATACCACTAGTAGAAGAACCCGACACGTCTTCATGTTACGGAGAATGTTCTCGAAATTGAAGATTCAATCTTCATTGGTTCATTAAAATTAACAAGGCGGTCTATTTGCTTCGTCCACTAGAACTATTTGTGTATGCATTCTTTTGGTAGTTAAAGCGCTAATGAGGCGCCATTAGAAGAAGTACCCAAACACACACACTCTCTCTCTCTCTCTCTCCTCAGCTATACAACTGATTCCTCTGGGTTTCTTAAATCGGATTTTCACTTAGTGTTTTTATTATTTGATCAATGGAAGTTGAAATCGACATAAAGGACATCGTTGATTCAGTCGCAAACAAAACCAAACACGATCAAGTATCGGAGAACGTGTACTTCAAAAAATCGGTTACGTTTTTCAACAGGGATGTAATGCAATTGGAATTGATCTTGGAACAACATACTCTTGTTACCATATTGTTCGTCCACTAGAACTATTTGTGTATGCATTCTTTTGGTAGTTAACGACTTATGGTTGCTATAATAGGATGGATGTGACACACACAGATAGATAAATATCTGATTGTTTCAGATTGCTATGAATGCACACAACGAATTTGACAACTGTGACAGCTTATTAAAAGTATAAATCACCCCCAATCATTTCCTGGTCAAATCACACACTATAAAGTTTAAACTTATCATGTGTTGCAGTTTGGAAAGATGACCGAATAGAGATTTGAATAACAAACTGTGGAGAACTTGTTTGCGTTATCCATCAACATAAGCTAAAATACTCTAAAATTAACAAGGCGGTCTCTTTGTTGCGTACTGATTATTGGAAAGATTTGTTGAAATCGAAGAAAAGAGTAAAAAGATGAATTGAGGCGTATATTCGAAACCAACTAAAATACGTTGGGTATATTCGAAACCAACTAAAATACGTTAAAATACGCTAAAATTACGTTAAAATACGTTAAAATACCCTAGAATACGTTAAAATACCCTAAAATACGTTAAAATACCCTAAAATACGTTAATATACCCTAAAATACGTTAAAATACGCTAAAATACGTAAAAATACCCTAAAATAGGTTAAAATAAGCTAAAATACGTTAGAATACGCTCAAATACGTCAAAAATACTCTTAAATACGCAACAATATGTTAGAATACGTCAAAATACACAAAAATACGTCAAAGTACGCGACTAACGATATTTACACACACGTATACATATAACAAGGCACTATGGAGTCCAAGTGGATTTCAAACAAAACTGTACGTAATCATTGAATACGATATTCGCACACAACCGAACGGCACCGAAACGACTTATGTTGAAGGTATACGTCATAAAACTACAAAATATGCGAAAGTTCGGCAAAAAACGACACGTATACGCGTCGAACCGAGGGAAACACAATAAAACTAAATTTGAAATAATGCCCAATACGATCGTATAGTCCTATGTCGTATCGTATATCAGCTTCATACGCATCGTATAGGCCTATACGATGCGTATTAAACTTTGAACTTTCTCAAAAATACCCCTGAATTTACCAGAAAAACAGGGGTATTTCAGTAAATTCATCGTTCAATACGCATCGTATAGGCCTATATGATGCGTATTGAACTATAAATTTCTCAAAAATGTTTTTCAAATCAAGGGTTCCATTATTACAATCACTTGTTTTCAACGGGGATGTAATGCAATGATTCCTCTCAATTGTCTCGGAAGTACTGAACAACAGAAATAACAGCTTCGGTTTCATCAGCTGCATCATTTACCGTCGAATGCATCCTTATTTTTGTAAATCGCACAAACAAGCATGCCTTGAACGAGTCTAGAACACTCGTAATCCTCAACCGGCTTTGAAACCGGACGGAATCTACGAAGAAACTGTTCGATTTCACGGTGAGTGGAGAAATTAGCGACGGAGAAACTGTTCGATTTCACGGTGAGTGGAGAAATTAGTTTTCAATAAAATTTCATTCTGCTGTGAACTTGTTCTCTATGAAATAACAGCTTCGGAATCTATTAACCCACAATTTGTTGGAATTTGTAGACAGACACTTGCTTCATAGGACTCACTTGAATCGTCTCGGAAGTACTGAACAAACAGAAGGATGAGATATCGACAGTTAGCTTGAAGAAGTTTCTCTCAATCAGGTGTTCCAATAGATTTCCCCTTTTAACAATGTCCTGTTAATTGTTGGAAATTTGTGGATTTCGGTTGGTTCAGATCTCTATTCGGTCATCTTTCCTCACAATTTGGATCTCTATTCGGTCATCAAACAGGCATGCCTTAAAGTACTGAATCAACAGAAATAACTGAAATAACAGCTTCGGAATCTATTAACCCACAATTTGTTGGAATTTATAGACAGACACTTGCTTCATAGGACTCACTTGAATCGTCTCGGAAGTACTGAACAATAGAAGGATGAGATATCGGTAGTTAGCTCGAAGAAGTTTCTCTCAATCAGGTGTTCTAATAGATTCTCCATTTTAACAATGTCCTGTTAATTGTTGGAAATTTGAGGATTTCGGTTGGTTCAGACAGACACAATTTGTTTTCAAGGGGGATGTAATGCAATGATTCCTCTCAATTGAATAGACAGACACTTGCTTCATAGGACTCACTTGAATTGTCTCGGAAGTACTGAACAACAGAAGGATGAGATATCGGTAGTTCAGACAGACACAATTTGTTTTCAAGGGGGATGTAATGCAATGATTCCTCTCAATTGAATAGACAGACACTTGCTTCATAGGACTCACTTGAATTGTCTCGGAAGTACTGAACAACAGAAGGATGAGATATCGGTAGTTACGAGATTCTTCGAGAATTAGAAAAGGAGAAAATACGGAATGGCAAGGGTAGTATGAGTCTGAGTCCATTGTGGTTCGTGTCAGGTTTGTATTTCCCATAGCCAACGTTTCCGTAGTAAAAAACGGTTGCGGTTTTCCACATTCAATCTTCATTGCTTCATTATAATTAATAATGCGGTCTCGATTGAAGATGTAATTGCAAGACTGTTTGTCGGGCTTCCAATGCTCACACAGGGTGATAAACAACGCTGATATTGAACGGATTATTGAACCAAGAAAGTCATTGGACTGCCGCAGATGAAGTCAAATGTAATCAAACTTGGACATCAGACGTAAATCTTGAAGAAACGGAACATAATCCCAGATTGTCTAAAGAAGCGCTTTTATCATGTGTGATCCATAGGTCGGTCTCGGGTGGGCATAAGATCCGTGGGCCTTATTGTCGGATTATTAAACCAAGATAGTCATTGGACTGCCGCAAATGAAGTCAAATGTGATCAAACTTGGACATCATACGAAAATCATGAAGAAACGGAACATAATCCCAGATTGTCTAAAGAAGCGCTTTTATCATGTGTGATCCAGAGGTCGGTCTCGGGTGGGCATAAGATCTGTGGGCCCTATTTTCGGATTATTGAACCAAGATAGTCATTGGACTGCCGTAGATGAAGTCAAATGTGATCAAACTTGGACATCAGACGTAAATCTTGAAGAAACAGAACATAATCCCAGATTGTCTAAAGAAGCGCTTTTATCATGTGTGATCCAGAGGTCGGTCTCGGGTGGGCATAAGATCCGTGGGCCCAATTGTCGGATCTGTGACTCCATGGAAGATGTGATTAAGGTAAGCGTGTCGTATCATGTGTCGGGTGAGTTGTGGTTGATTTATAGGAGGAGGTTATGAAACGAATATATGTTTATGCGAATTTAAAGGACAATACTGACAGAGGTGCTGGTCTTTTCCCACTGTGCAAACTTGAAAAATAATTGTGTCAAGATCTTTATCTATCATATCATCGACCAAGTGCTCGAAATCCCTTTCGTTTCTCGGGTTCGCATTCGACATAGAAACTTTGAACAAGATAAGAGGATGAGATATCGGCAGTTAGCTCGAAGAAATGCTGGTGTTGATCAACTCAGTAGATATGAAATGTTGGTTTTTGTCCCATATCATTTTATCTTCGTTATCCTTTTGTCCCATACTAGATTCTTCGCGAATTAGACATGACACATGATAAAAGCGCTTCTTTAGACAATGTTTTTCTGTCCCATACGAGATTCTTCGAGAATTAGACATGACACATGATAAAAGCGCTTCTTTAGACAATCTGGGATTATGTTCCGCAAATTGGGAACCACATATTCGTGTGTAAAAGCTTGGAAAGATGACCAAATAGAGAACTGAATAACCCCTTGGTAGTTGTTACCATGTGACAAATGATAAAAGCATAGTCAAAAGAACCCTTACCTGCCACTTAGGGTTTCTTCATCACCTATAACAATGTCGATAAACGTTGATTTGAACACGCCGCTTAAATGGTTTTAATATATTTCATCTTGGACTATCTAGTCTAACACATGAAAATGGATATGATCGTGTCAAGATCTTTATCTATCATGTCATCGACCAACTGCTCGAAATCCCTTTCGTTTCTCGGGTTCGCATTCGACACAACACATCAAAAAATAAAATTCAAAAAATCAGTGCATTGATACGCATCGTATAGGCCTATACGATGCGTATAAAGCCCGTCGCCAGACATAACCTGCACCTGTCAGTCTGCCATGTCTTTTACTTTATTTCAATACGCATCGTATAAGCCAATACGATGCGTATTGAATTCAAAAAGTGTGTAGATAGACAGGGGGTGTGCCATTAGAAAACCCCTAATAATATTTGCATGTTACATATGCATGTGTTAAGTGTTAAAAAGCTTTCAAACCGTAGATGGAACGGGCTTATATAGTGACCCCTTAACACATCAAAATGTTCCATAACAAGTGATCATTGCAAATGATCATGGTTTTTAGCATTACTTATCACGGGAAATTGTAATTACTTACACCATGTGTAGTAGTAAAGAAAGATAATGTACGATCTTTGGGCATTATCCGTCATGTGGTGGTCCCGTCAGTAATGTGGCATTTGTTTAAAATGAGTGTAGTGGTATAGTGTCATATCCAATAATTACCCAATTATTATTTTTTTTTGTTTTTTTAATTAAAACTAATGAAGAAATGGGTGTAGTAGCATGATTGGCCAAAAAAAATTCTTGACCCGGCGTTTAATTTGGAACGGCCCAACCCAAATTTTGAAGAAAAACGCCCATTGGGGCGGTGGAGGGGCATTATGGGGGGTTTTTTGAGGAAAAACGCCAAAAAACCTCTCACTACGGGTGGTCTTAAATACTTTTGTGAAAAGAGATGGCTTTAGAAATTATGATGTTATGTGATATATGCTTAATTATTAAACTTAGAACTTATTAGTCTAAGCTGACTCATTTTAGCATACATGTCAGGTAAGTTTGTAGCCTCTACGGGTAGGGGTAAGGAATTGATAGAATGAAGGCATCAACATGGCTGTTTCGCAAGCTTGAAGACTCACATATGATAACTCTGATGTATATAGTTACGTGTTTATGAACCGATGTAATAAACAGTTTTATTTAATATAGACTTCCTTTATTTTAAGTTGAAATCGTTTATTTTGGTTTTGTCTGAATCCAACTTACCTAGCACGCCCTTGGGGCGCAATCCAGGGTTGGGTGTCACAAGTTATGAAAATGACATCGCCACTAACCCAAACACACTTTAAATCAGGTAATCCAAACATGTTCCTTGTAATCCATTCATCTAGGCAAGTCAAACGGGGTGATATGTTGTAAATGGGCTAAACAGGTCATAAACAAGTTGACAAATTCTAAACGGGTTAGAGGGCCCATTTGTTTAATTTTGGTACTACTCCAAAAACAACCCATATAATTACATGATTTAAATAGGCCAACTCAAACTAGTGGTGCACAAAAAACCCGAACCCGGACCCGGACCCGAAAAAAAAACCCGGAACCGGGTATTATAAAACCCTGGTTTTTTATACCCGAACCCGACCCTACCCGTAGGGTAGGGACCGGGTATGCATATTTGATCTAAAACCCGAACCCGGAACCGGTTTTTTTTTATACCCGGTTTATACCCGAAACCCGGTTTTATAAATACCCGAACCCGGAACCGGGTTTTATAAATACCCGGAACCGGTTTTTAAAAAAACCCGATTTTGATGTAATCTTGTTTAATTATGTATGCATTAAGACTTCTAGTTCTTATGATTTAACAAAATTATGTATGCACTTTGATGTAATCTTGTTTAATTATTAGGTTTCTAATGATATTTGCCACCACTACTTAATTATTTAGTATATTTCATTAGAAGTGGAAACAAATATGTCAATATATGTTGGCCCTTCTATTTTCTTTGTTTGTTTAATATCATTATTAGTTTTTGTATTTAATAAATTGTGCATCTGTTTATAAAGTTTAAGAATAACCACATGAAGAACTATAAATTGTGCCTCTGTTTATAAATTGTGCCTCTGTTTATCAATAGATTTGATGTCTATGTGTGAGAGTTATGTTTGATACATTTTATAAGCATAGTTCCGGTCGGGTTTTTTTAATACCCGGTGCGGGTTTTTTCCCAACCCGATGCATACCCGAACCCTACCCGATGAATACCCGAACCGGACCCGAACCCGGAAATAGGGTATTATAATACCCGGGTTTTATAAAACCCGACCCGAACCCTACCCGAACCCGGGTATATAGGGTATACATTTTTGGTAGAGAACCCGGACCCGGACCCGACCCGGTTTTTAAAAAAACCCGATTTTGTAGAACCCGAAACCCGGTTTTAAAAAAAACCCGATTTGTGCACCACTAACTCAAACACGAGGAATAGATATTAGGAATTGTAAACTCGTGTTTCATGTAAGAAAGACCGAGTAACCTCTATAATTTGATACAAGTTTGGGTTTGTTTGACGTTGACAAATTATTTATTACATAACTTGTAAGCTGCAAAAGAAATTCGGGTGTTGTTGGTAGATGTGAAAGGTTTTCTTTCTAGAAACCAACGACTTCAAAATGGTCGTTATGGGTTATTTTCTTAGACCAAAAATGTTTTTGTTTAGTCAAAATTCAAAATATATTTTATTCTTTTACATTGATCATTTAGTTTTATTGGTTGTTTATAGGCATATTTTGACCGCATCTTAATGGTTTTTTTAAAATATATTATTTTCATTCGACCATCAACTAAATAATTAAAATCATAAATGGGAAAGCTCCCAATGAATATAAAGAAAGTCCATTTTTTATTAGTTAAAAGAAACCCAATTGTTAAGATTTTATATCTTAGGTTGCACTTATAGAACTACTGTTTACACATTTTTTTTCTCTAAAGATGATAGACGCTTGATGTTTTTTTCTAAATCACTATGAAATTACCAAATTTCGGTTAATGGTAAAAGATCTCTTCCTCTCAAACTCGGATTTCTTACCGGCTTCCATTGTCCTCGCCTAACCGGTTATAAATAGCTTTACACAAAAGTATATATTAACTGGAACAAGAACAAGAACAAAGAACGGGTTTATGTATAGCCATAGCAATATACGGAATACAAAAATTTTCAGCTTTTGAAGGTCTAGACTTTAATAATGCAACTTTATTGTTGCCGCATAACATAATATGTTAGACCATCTATAATGCAGGTTTCTCGCATCTGACATGCGCTCAGAGGGAGGACAAGCAGACTCGGCGAGTTTGTGTTTATCCTCCATTCGGGTAAAACTTAGACAAACTGGTAATTGTATGGCAGGAAAATGGTACAATCGATTATACTTATAATATGTTGGTGCATTTGGAGAACTAGAAATTATTCAAACTTTTTTAACAAGTCCGTATCCTTTATCGGATCAATTGAAGTGATCAAGACAATGAACATCAAAAAAAATGGAATGGCCTCGTTGGTGTAAATTTAAGATGTGTTGATGTGTGCCAGCGGTTTTAAGTTCTAACAAAATTTATCTGAGGTTCACAAAGAAAACTACATACCTTCATCATTGGCTAGTATTGGTTTAACCATATTTAAAATCTCTAAAAAAAACTGTTTTTGGGTTCTCGTCCTTTCTAAATAAATCATAAATTAGAAATGCTACTAAAAAGCTATTTTTAGGACGATTAAAAATACTGATAAGTTGAAATACTTTAATAAAGCTTGTATACAACTCTTAAGAAATTTTTGTATTTGTGACCCCATAACCTCATTAAATTTTAAACCATATTAAACGATGACATATCTCAATTTAGTACAAAAACGGACATATCAGTTCTACACTAAATCACCTCAACATATTTATTCCTTAAAAATTTGCAAAACAAGCTCCAATTAAACCAAATCAAAAGTCTTGTTAATCATACAGTGAGACCTTGTGGTGCCGCAGCCACAGGTGCCTTAGCTTTCGGCTTCTCAACCACAATAGCCTGCGTGGTCAACACCATTCCCGCAACCGAAGCTGAGTTCTGCAATGCACATCTCGTCACCTTCGCGGGATCAATAACTCCAGCCTCCACCAAATTCTCATACTTATCCGCCATTGCATTGTACCCTATCTCCCATTCGCTCGCCTTCACCTTCTCCACAACCACCTCACCCTCGATTCCCGCGTTTTGCGCTATCAACGACGCCGGTGCTACCAACGCCTTTTGAATAATATCCGCACCTATTCGTTCATCCGCGTCATCAAGCTTGTCTTTAATAGCAGGAACTAATGTCGATAAATGGACAAACGCGGCGCCACCACCGGGTACTATGCCTTCTTCTATGGCGGCAAATGTTGCGTTTTTCGCATCCTCGATACGAAGCTTGCGGTCTTCTAATTCAGTTTCGGTTGCGGCACCGACCTTTATAACGGCAACACCGCCTGACAGCTTGGCGATTCGTTCGGCGAGTTTCTCGGAGTCGTAGACAGAATCTGTCTCGGAAAGTTCTTTCTTGATCTGCGCGATTCTAGACTGGATCTCGTCTTTTGATGCAGCGTCGGCGATGATGGTGGTCGAGTCTTTGCTGATTGTGATTTTTCTGGCGGTACCGAGCTGCTCGACAGATGTGTTTTCAACTAGCAGACCCATGTCTTTCGCTTGGTATTCGGCTCCTGTTAGAATTTAAAAAGGTTTAAAATATCAGGATGTGAACAGCTACTCATTATATCTTTGACAATGTGCATTGATGGAAGCAGGCCTGTAAACGAACTGAACGTTCATGAACTGTTCGTGAACTTGTTCTGGCGGAAAGTTCGTTAATTTAATTAAACGAACGAACATGAACACACATTTTGTTCGTTAATTTATATTGTGAACGTCCGTTTATGTTTGTTCATTTATGTTCGTTTATTTATATTTGTTTATGTTTGTTTATGTTCATTTCAATTTAAATACACGAGTAGTTATATTTATATGTATATTATACATAAAAGTAACTTTCTAACTACTTGTATAAATATAACTAATTGATAATTTGGCAAAGGAATTTATCATAATTAATCCTAATTATATAAAACAATACTTGATGTTCGTTTACGCTTAGTCAATTATGTTCATTTGTGTTCATTTATGTTTGTTCAATTATGTTCATTTGTGTTGTTTATTATTTGTTAAACCATGTTCGTTTAACTTTGTTTATGTTTGTTTACATTCGTGAACTGTTCGTTTAGGTTTTAAACGAACCAACATAAACGACCACGAACATGCCCATTTTCTTAACAAACGAACATGAACAAAATGTGTTTGATTATATGTTCGTGTTCGTTCGATTCATTTACAGGCCTAGATGGAAGCAACGCTAAAGGTACCTGTCATAATAGCGATATCTTGAAGAAGGGCTTTTCTTCTCTCACCGAAACCCGGTGCTTTAATAGCAGCAACGTTAAGGATACCGCGCAATTTGTTCACAACGAGAGTAGCCAATGCTTCCCCACTAACATCCTCCGCAATAATCAGCAACGGAGCTCTTAACTGAGTGATCTTTTCCAGTAAAGGAATAATGTCTTTAATAGAAGATATCTTTTGGTCGGTGACGAGCACTCTAGCATTCTCGAATTCGACTAATAATTTCTCGGAGTTGGTGACAAATTGCGGGGAGATATATCCTCTATCAATCTGTAAAAGAAAACGATGATTATAATGATTAACTAAAAAATTAGGACAAAATGATGATTAACATTTAACAAACCTCCATTCCTTCTTCAACGTCAACGGTTGTCTCGAACGAAGACGACGATTCGATGGATAACACACCGTCCGATCCAACCTTGTCGATAGCATCAGCAATCATGGTTCCAATGATGTTATCATTTCCAGCAGAAATTGCCGCAATGGCTACAAAATATATATATTCCATCAGAAAAACGGAAAACGTACACCGAAACTTGGATTATTACAACAAGAGATAACGTTTACTACCTTTGATATCATCACGACCTTTAACGGGTCTAGCTCTCTTTTCCAGCTCCTCAATCAAAAAAGCAACCGTCTTGTCAATACCTTTTTTTACTGAAACCGGGTTCGCACCGGATGTTACACTTAACAGACCAAGTTTAATGATTTCACGAGCAAGAACGGATGCGGTTGTTGTGCCGTCACCGGCTGAGTCATTGGTTTTGCTTGCAACCTGTGCAGTTCAAGTAACCGAAATGATAGCTACATAAAGAACTGTCAATCAACCGGTAAATTATTAAAGTGGTTGTGAAAGAATTAAGCTCGAACCTCTCTGATAAGTGCAGCACCGGCGTTTTGCATGGGATCGGGTAACTCGATTGCTCGGGCAATTGTAACACCATCGTTAACCACCTTGGGGGCACCGTATTCGTCCAACACAACATTCCTCCCTGTATGTAAACGATGGCAAATGCAAAAAGTGATACTATTGATCAGTTATGATAACATAACTAAATAATAGAGTAAAGTCTATATAACAAGATAATTAGAACTTCAGGGACAAAATCACAAATCTATATAATTAAATCAATGAGTAAATTACTTTTTTGTCCCTATGTTTTAGTGGTTTTAACCACTTGAATCCAAAATCTAAAAGTTTAACGCTCTGAGTCCCTAACCACTCATTTTATAACGTTTTGAGTCCAATTTTTTAACACTTGTGTTTTGATTTTGGACTCAAGTGGTTAAAACCACTAAAACATAGGGACTCAAAATGTTATAAAATGAGCGGTTAGGGACTCGGAGCGTTAAACATTTTGATTTTGGACTCAAGTGGTTAAAATCACTAAAACATAGGGACTCAAAAAGTAATTTACTCTTAATTAATTATTAATTATTACTAAAAATGTAGAAAAATAGAGTAAGGTCTAAAACAGGGCCTAATTTTACTAATCTACAAAACACATAGCAGGTTGCAACATGCCACCAACTAATCCAGAATTAGTGCCTAAATACCTAAAGTTTAAGCAAATTCACTAATTATGCCAGCAACTTATCCAGAATTAGTGCCTAAAAACCTAAAGTTTAACTGTTTAAGCAAATATAACAGGTATTGAGCTCACTCAATATGACTGATAATAATACAACACAATGACCTCTATATATAAAAAAGAGGAGTCGAATGGAAATGACAAACCATCATGTAACTAACTAAACTAATAACTAACTGTGCCTAACTTCATAAGCTGAATATATACATTAATATTCCCTAATCATGCCAACAACCAATCCAGAATCAGTGCCTAAAAACCTTAGGTTGAACCAAATTTACTAATCATGCCAGCAACTAATCCAGCATTAGTGCCTAAATACCTAAAGTTCAAGCAAATTCACTAATCATGCGAACAACTAATCCAAAATTAGTGCTTAAAAACCTAAAGTTTAGGCAAATTCACTAGTCATGCCTATGGTTGTAAAAAACCGCTAGGAGGGCTGTGGGGTACCAACTAGCGATTAATCAGAATATATAGGGATTAACAATATTGGAATTTTATATATAATTTTTCAAACTTATACAAATATATACAAAACTTTTAAAATTTTATATATAATTCTTCAAACTTATTAATCCGACTGCATTAATATTAATAAGTAAAAAATTTTAAAATACTTCAAAAATTTTGACCGATCTTAATTCCTTTGACCATTTACCTTTTAGGTCCAACTAGGGGAAATTTAATTGGTAAACTATCAAGTACTGATTAATCGCCGAAAAATCCCGATTTTAACAACACTACCGATTACTAATTAATCGCCGAATAATCCCGACGTTAACATTACTGATTAATACCAATTTTTACAACAATGATCATGCCAACAACTAATCCAGAATTAGTTACTAAAACCTAAAGTTGAAGCATAAAGTCCAAGCAAATCCACTAATCATGCCAACAACTAATCCAGAACTAGTACCTAAAAACCTAAAGTCCAATGAAACTCACTAATCACACCAAAAACTAATCCACAATTAAAGTAGTTCACAATAATCAACCACCGTTGAAAACAAAAACAATAACCGATAAGTGATACCTCTAGGACCAAGGGTAAGACCAACAGCATCCGCAAGCTTATCAATACCAGTCTGCATAGCCGCTCTAGAACTCTGGTCAAACGCGATCTCCTTAGCCGCAGCTCGAACCGCAAACCGCCGGTTCGATTGCGATTGCTTCACCGTTTGACCGGTTCGCAACTGGCTAACACCTCCATTACCATTTCTCAAACCTCCCTACTCATAACAACATAAACAGCGTTAACAATAAGGAAACAACAGGATATTATATTACTCGAACAGATGATGATCATGATGATGAAAAGTTGAAAAAGTACCTGTTTTGGAGAGTAGATAATGGAAGGTGAAGAGATTGCATTAGCAGAGGCCATTGGAGATGATTCGAGAAGAGTGTTTGTTGATTGTTGTTGTTACAGAGAGTGAGGGTTTGGTAGGGTTTTAAGATGGAGTGATGAAGAGGTTCCAGAAAATTCGATGATCCCCAGAAGTGTCTAGACTGGCCAACCTAACAACTTTGATGGGTTTTCACTTTGCTCCCCCAAAGAGTTTGCATTTGTTACAAAAGATCACACTTTTGACATTCTTTTAAGGGATTTTTACATATATCCCCTTATTAAGAGCCCTTATTACATATTTACCCAATCTTTAAAATCAATTACATATTTCCCCCTTTCTTTATGAAATTACCCCTTTACCCTTCTTCTTAATTTCTTATTTCTTAACCTCAAAATCAATCTCGTCTATGCTGTGATAAAATCCTTAAAATATTTCTTTGGAAAAAACAGTCATACCCATTTTATAAAACAGGTGACCTTTTTACATATCTAGTTACTGGTTAAGTTTTAGTTTACATTTTTTTTACAACCAACCCATTATACATTTACATTTTAGTTAACAACACTAACAATTTACATTAAAATATTGATTATCTAAAATATCTTATATAAAAAAACATATTGTTATACAATATACGTTTGTATTTTTCAAGTCGTAATCAATTTTTGTTTAGCCTAAATCTTAGTTCGATAATCAACATTTTAATTGTTTTGAAGTAGGAGCTAAATTTCCATTTTTTTTGTCTAATGCTATTTAAGAAATCTAATTGTCATGTTTTAAACAATCAAAATAATATTGAAAAATTTGTTTTTCAGCAAAAGTAAAATTTTAAACTATGGTCGCATGACTGTTTTCTTTAAAAAAAATGAATGCTTAAGAGTTAAGACGTATTGCATATAGGCAAAACTTTCAATTTTCACACAATATAGGTAGAGGCTTATAAAAAAATGAATTCATATCATTAGGTTAATATCTGATTTGTAAACAATTATATTACACATTAAATCATAAAATATGTAAGTAATGGTATTAGAAAGGGGGAAAATGTAATAATCATTTAATAAGTTCATTAAGAGTAAAATAGTAATTAATAGGAGTGATTTTAATAAAATGGGTAAATATGTAATATGTATGGTTTAAAAAGGGGAAATATGTAATTGATTTTAAGGGTTGGGTATATATGTAATAAATGATCTTAGGAGGGGGATATATGTAAATGACCCTTCTTTTAAACTAGTATTTAGAACCTCCATGTTATGTAACTCAAAGTCTGATACAGTAGGACCATTAGACGTACAAATGTTGACTCATGCACGCTTGTTATGACGTGTTAATGTGCAAAAATGGACCAAAACGTAAAATTAGAAAAGAATAACTAAGGTGCTGTTTGTTTTTTAAGAGGTAAAATGTCTGCAGTCTGCGGACCACATCTGTAGACATCTGTAGCCGAAGAGGTGGACCAAATATCTGCAAGAAGAATATTCTTTGTTTTTTAACTTCTGCAGGCTTCTAAAATAAACTGGTGACGGTGTACGGACGGTGGTAGTGGGTGGTGGTGGTGGACGGTGATGGTGGTAGACGGTGGTGGTGGGTGGTGGGTGGTGGATGGTGGTGGTGATGAACAGTGGTGGTGGACGGTGGACGGTGGTGGGTGTTGGAGGACAGTGGTGGGTGGTGGACGTTGATGGGTGGTGGCCGGTGGTGGTGGTGGTGGTGATGGACGGTGGTGGTGGTGGTGGAGAGTGGTGGTGATGAACGGTGGTGGGTGGTGGACGGTGGTGGTGGTGATGGATGGTGGTGGATGGTGGATGGTGGTGGTGGTGGTGGTGATGGACGGTGGTGGTGGGTGGTGGATGGTGGTGTTGATGCACGGTGGTGGTGATGGACGGTGGTGGGTGGTGGACGGTGGTGGTGGTGGTGGGTGGTGGGTGGTGGTGGTCGGTGGTGGTCGGTGGTGGTGTTTAACCATCTGCAGACCGTAGAATATCTTAGAAGTGGTTGGACCAAGTCTACACCAAGAAGACCTCGCGCAGACCTTTTTAATGAAACGTCTTCGGAAAAACAAACAGTCTGCGCGTGACAATGTTTGCGCATGGTATGCGCCGTGCAGACAGAAGAGCCTGCTCAGAGGTTTTATGAAAAAACAAACAGCACCTAAGTCAACTTACGGCCCGCGCGTTACAATGAGGTAGTTAAAGGAGAAAAAATAAGACGTAAAAACGTTGAACCACGCATGCATGTTGTAGCGGGTTAATTCGAAAAATTTAAACCAAAATGTAAAATGAAAATTTTGTAAATGATAAAAGGTATAAGGGACCAAGTTGAAAGGGGAAAATGTTGGAGTTAAAAATAATAAATGTTTTGTGACAAATTTGTAAAAAATAAAGGGAAATAAAACAAATGCATATTAACTAAGCACCTTGCACAACAACTAATGCATAAAGAAGTTGTAATTTATATTTAAACAGTTTGTGATCAGTTTTTAGTTATATACTTGTATGGTAAAGGATTCTGTAAAAAAGGGGTTTTTTGTGATAATGGTAAGAAAAAATCTACACCATTAGATCGTTGATCTAATGATTGAGATCAATAAGGACGAAATTGTAAATTGTGTTTTATTATTTTGGACTAATTTGAAAATTGTAGGGGTAATAAAGTCTTTATATCCATTTGAAAAAAAGGAAACTGTAAATCAAAATCCCTACAATTTCGCGAATCATTACATCTTCGTATCATCTTCTTCTCCAGATCTGTACAGATCCATTGATGGCCGGTCATATGGGTTGTCGCAGGTAGTGGCGCCGAAGGGGCAGGGGTTCCGAAAGGTGGTTGGGTTCGAGCGAGAGAGAGAGAGAGAGACCGTAGAGAGAGAGAGAGAGAGAGACAGTAGAGAGGCGGCGCCGGCCACCTCTCCACGACAGCGGCGGCGGAGCGGTAGTGGTGGCATCAGTGGAACGACGGGGTTGTAGTGTTATATAGAGTTATAAAAGGGTAATATGGTGTTATATACTATTCATAGTGTTTTATAGTGATTTGTAGTGTTATATAGTTATTACAATGTTATGAACTGTTGAATGGTGTTTTGTAGTGTCTTTAATAGTGATTTGTAGTTTTATATCTTGTTTTGTAGTGTTATATAGTTATTACAATGTTTATGAACTGTTGAAGGGTGTTTTTGTGGTGTTATACACTTATTACAGTGTTATGAACTGTTGAATGGTGTTTTGTGGTGTTATATACTTATGACAGTGCTTGAATGGTGGTTGCAGTGTTATATATAATGTTGTAGTGTTATACATAGTTATAAAAAAGTTATTGTTTTGCAGTGTTATATACTTATTACAGTGTTATGAATCGTTGAATGGTGTTTTGTAGTGTTATATACTTATCACTACTGTGTTGAATGGTGGTTGCAGCGTTATATATAATGTTGTAGTGTTATACAACGTTATTCATAGTGTTTTATAGAGATCTTTAAAAAAAACGTATTCCTATAAATAAGGGTGGCGTTTATGGAAGGTTATCAATTAATTAAATCAATGATAAAATTATTTGTTTATCCTTTTGAATTAACTAGTTGTAGGACCCGTGTGAACACACGGGTAGGTTTAATAACGATCGAAATCAACCACTAAAAAACAGATTATAATATATCATTTAAATTGTTTGCGTTTAGTTACATATCTTTATAAAACAATGTTAAAGACAGTATGTGTTACGACATAAAAATTTAATTACTATCTTACGAAAAAATTATTAGTTCAGGTTTGAGATAGAAATAAGCTAAGTAATTGATAATATGTTGTCTAAATTAATAGGAAATTAATAGTAATCAATAGAAAATTAATAGTAATTGATAATATGACTGGTTAATTAATAGGAAATTAATCAAATATTATAATAAATCATGTGATCCAACAGTACTAATGTAATATAATGTAACAAACATTCACTCGACCCTTGTTTCGCACTTTCACTTCTGAGTATCAAAGCTAGATTAACAATTAACAAATAAGAAACAACACAAAATCTAGAAAACAAAAGAATGAACCGGTGTAACTGTCACACCCCAACCAATGGCGGAAACATCGGGATGAGACGAAGTGTGAAGATTGCTCTCGAGACATCATAACACTAATAATCGTGACAAGTATTTTAAATAGTAGATTTCATTTCATTTCTAAGGAATCAATTACAAGAGTTTGAAACAAGTACAACATGAATAATGGAATACAATACAAATAAAATACAAAATTTAAAGTGTGTATCTAAGCATCCTACTAGATTCCATGCATCCTCAACATCATCGCTAAACCTGCAACATGTTTTAATAAAGTTCAATGCAAAAGCAAAGGCGAGTACACAAGGTTTGAATAGTATAGCATATGTATAAAGCATTTTACTCGAATCCACATGTCAATTTGTATACGAGGTAACTAGCTTGCATGTCATTACGTCTAAACCCAAAGTGTCCACTAGTATTTAGCATCCCTCGCCACAAAAGTGACGAGACAGTATAGTATAAAGACCTAACAATCCCCCGTCGGGTGGTGTGCTACTCCTATAGCGCTATAATTGTTAAGCGAGGGTATAACATAGTAATGGCATAAAGCATGTATTATCAAGCATAACAAGTAGCATGTATAACGGATTGAGTTCACAAAGCATGTTTAAGTGTGTGTGTAAGTGTAATTTTTGTATAGCAACATGTTACAACCCAAAAGTGGTTTAAAATGTAAATGGGTCGAGTGTACTCACAAAGTTTGCATATGCTTTCCGATTATCCAATTGTTTACGAGTAGAGATTTAGAGTCCGAATGTATAAGGGTTAAAGTTCAAGTATGCTTAGAGTCGAGATTCGGAATAAAACATCTTGAAAGTATTATATCAACATATTCATCTTCAACACATAACACTTGTATGACACTTGGTAACCACGAGGGTTATAAGAATGTTTTCATGAGTTGAACACTCATAAGAATCATAACAACGTTTAGGTCCTAGATGATGTCCTACTACTTTGACAAATGAACATGAATTCAACATCAAAGGTTCGAATGTACATAGATATTATTTAGGTTAGGTAGTATATATTAATAAGTCCAATCATACAAGTATTTCAAGCATGAGGTAGAAGATTAAATCTTCATTTAGGTACCTCAAATGTGTCATATAAGTCATGTAGGAGGTAGGAAGAACAAACTTCCATTTAGGTACCTCGTATGTGTTCACCACTACACTTGTTGTAAAAACAAACAAGGAGGGTCATGAACTAGGATTAATACAAGAGTGTAAACAATCTAAGCTATGAGAAATCATCAAGTCATGTGGGGATTTTATGTTGGACAACCCAAGTTGTTCCATAATCACTCCTATATCAAGTTTGAAGCTTGAACATGATTTGTGGGTTATAAACCTTAATTAAAACAGAAAATATGTGAGGTTTACACCTCTGATTTCACATGTCTCAGCCCCGTTTTTAAGCCCAAATAACCATACAAGAGGTTATGCGCATAAGGACGTGGGTTTGAGTGAGTTAAACTCAAGTTTGAACAAGATTTAGTAAAGATAAATGAAAACAGTGAACTTTGGAGCCTATTTGCCGGAGTTCTAGGGGCTTGTTTGCTGTGAAACACCCCTAGAATCAAAGCTAAGGTCAAGCCAAGCATTCTGGAAAAAGAATGGACCAAAACGGATAAGAAATGAAGAAGTTATGCTCAATTTAGTGTGAAGGTATGAATCTGTCCGAATCTGAACTTTCAGCAACGATTTTGAGTGTTTGAAGGAGATTTAGATGAGTTTGTAAAGTGTTTTGAGCTTGGAGAAGGTGTGTATTTATAGGGGAGAAGTTAGGGAGTGGTTAGGAGGGTTTTAATGGTGATTAGAGGTGATTGGAGGTGAGAAAGTGTTGGGATTTCGTGCAAATTCGCGAGCTATTTGAAAATCTGCCCGCCAGACACCCTTACGGACCGTAAGGGATGAGGCTTACGGTCCGTAAGCCTTTGTCAGGAAACACAAAATTTTATTTTTTGTTTTAATGATTTGTGACATGTTCCAATGACATATATTACGTGTTTTATGCCCATTTTAGGATATTTAGGCATATTTAACATGTACTATGGGTAACACAAGTATCAAAAGAATAATATTAAATATAAGTCTCGTATGTAATTACGGTATTAAGTATGTATGTCACGTATTTAAAAATTCGACGTATGTTGAAAACGTCACGAATAAGTATCAAATTGTTTTTACCATCAAATGTACAATTGTGTATGAAGTATGTATAACACGTATTTAAAGAAATGCAAGTTTTCATTCATGATTCAAGTTTCGTATTTTAAAATGATTTTGACGAAAGAATGATTAAAAGAACGCAAGGTTTCTTTCAAGCAAAGGTTTCTAAATGTAGAAAGTATGAAAACGCAGGGTGTTACAGTCTCCCCTCCTTTAGGAAATTTCGTCCCGAAATTTATTTAAGAGGCAGACTTAAAGAGCTTTGGTAAAAGTTTGAGACTTGAAATTTTTGAAACGTTTTGAAAAGTACGAAATTTTGGGAGGATAAAAAAAAATAAGTTTGTAAAATGAATTGTCTGGCTAAAAGGGTTTTGGGGCATAAGCATGGGTGAACGTGTATAGGTAAAACGATTTTGAATAGCTAAATTTGTTGTTTTACAAATGTGTAGTATTTACGAAGGAGGTCTTAATAAAATAGTTTGTAATCAATACGAGTGAGGTAGGTTGTATAGGAAGTTTTTAAAGGTAGTATAAGACCATATATTCATAAAATTTTCTTTTCGAGTGGAACGAGAAGGTTTGGTTAAATGAAGTATTAACGACTTACTAAATATGTTTTCACAAGAATAAAGAATAGAGAGACGGTTCTAAACGTAATAAGATAAGTTAGGATGCGATTGTTTGAACCAACTTGTAGGATCGTTGTTTGACCCGATTGAGTCGATCAGAAGAGCTTTATGTCCGGTTCAAAGGCGGAATCAGAGAACTGGACGCGAAAACAGCTTGATACTATATAATCTGTCACTTTGATTGATAATAACAATGATTACAACCTGGAAAAAGTTTGGCAGCACTTCGTTACAAGTTCTGGATCCGTGCCAAATGAATCAACAATGCACCTATATATAGTGAGGATGATTTCGCTTATGTGATCATGTACATATAAGCGAAATCTGATGTTTCTGATTTCGCTTATATGGCATGTACATATGAGCGAAATCACATGTTAACTCTCTAACAATTGTTTCTCAAACCTCGTGCACTGGATATCCTATTCTATCCTATTCTATTACATGATATAAGACGAAGTCAATAGATGCAATGCACTAACAGACTCCCCCTCGAATATTGACGAAGTCTTCAGTGACTAATCTTCAATATGACACATCTTCAATCTTGATCATTCTGCCTTTTCTTTCAAATTGTAACAATGTAAGCATCCAACAATCTTTCTCTTCTTCTTATCAGCTTCAGGCTCCCCCTTTCATCAACCTTC
Organism: Helianthus tuberosus; assembly: GCA_030545235.1. Classification (NCBI taxonomy): domain Eukaryota; kingdom Viridiplantae; phylum Streptophyta; class Magnoliopsida; order Asterales; family Asteraceae; genus Helianthus; species Helianthus tuberosus. The sequence goes on along the minus strand of CM060373.1, from coordinate 42,229,232 downwards.
CGTGCTTTGGGATCGACACCTAGCTATCCATCTACAAGCTCCTCTTTGCTTCAAGCTTGTCTTCAGACTCCCCCTTAGACTCTGCTCTCGGGATCGTAGTCTGGACTATCTGCAATCACTCAAACATTCATAAATACAATGTTTTCATATTATCAATCAACTTCTCTAATCCACTCCCCCTATCAACAAACTTCATTGATCTAGCAGCATTAAAGAATCCAACTCCCTCACAGTTTATCATCCAAGTCCAAACTAATGACCTTGGAGATATCACAAACTGTTTTTGAAAATTTTGATTTTAATTCAAGTTTCAAATTAATGAACTTGTTTTATTTTCAGAAACACAATCAGCTTACTTAGATTTTGAAACTCAGCATTTCAGATATCGGTTGTCGAAAATAAAGCAGAATCAAAAATCTTTTTGTATTTTCTGAAAATATAAAGCAGTAAAGAAATATGTACAAACATATTTACAGACAATATTTTTGTTTGAGTTTGCGTTAGATGATCATATCAGTTTATGACAAGTCACAAGTACCGTTGAGCTTAGTTACACATTAAGAATTAAACAATTCACTTAGATTGTCGATATACTGATCCACTTAAATTTTCATACAAATTTCAACTGATTCAGGATACGTATTAGGTGTTTTAAGAACTTAAACTCATTCATGTGTCCCACCTCTTGAATATACTCCCGTATCCAGATCCCAATATTCAGTCTTACAGGTGAGTATACCTAGATGATATCTGTAAGGGGAATAAATTATAGTACAAAACTGTGAGAGCTCAGGTCAGAACTTCCATTCAGCAGAGAGATGACGGATCGACTTTTGGTGTGTCCCCTTTAGAGGATCTTTTGTATTACAACAGCAATGACTATCAATTTTATTGTTTCATCAATTTGCTGAGGGCTGCGCTATGTTTCAAGCAATGCGGAAAGTATTATTCGAGGACTAGGTCAGAACTTCCATTCAGCAGAAGTCCCGGAATAATACCCCAGATATCACTAAGCATAAAGACCTAGTATCTCAGAAAGAGAGACCTTTCAAACGAGATTTCAGGGGTTACCTATATATCCAAGTAGTGTTCCCCACGAAATAAGCAAGTTTGAATTTATGTTTATATCCCGAAAAAGTTTACTAAATGTATAAAAATCTACCAACACATCCACGGTGAGATCGTTTAACACATTTTAACTTTCCAATTCTTTAGCGTACTGTAACTGTCTACTGATGTACTATCATTTCCTCTTTTTACACAAAAACTCAAATTTTTTAATTTTATCATGTTTTTGACTTTTTCAAATTTTCTAATGTTTTTGAATTTTCTAACAATATTACTCCCCCTAAAATGCAAAACCATTTAAAGAAAATTTGACAACACGATGCTGATAGCTTTGTCTCGCCATCCATTTTCTGCTAACTATACTTTGTTTTGCAGAAAAACTAATATAAAGTACCCCCATGATTTACAACCCATTGATTTTCGACAGTTTGAAAACCGTTTTCAATCTTGTGAAAGTAATCATGTTTGTTCAGCCGTGAGGGTTTCGGCGTATTCAATCAACACATATTTTTGTAATTTTCTGTTTTTGACAAAAATTAAAAACAAACATATTTTTGGTTTTACAAGTTTTTCAATTTTTAGGGTTTTTGAAATATTGTTTATTTATTTACAGAATGAAAATAAACTTCCTGTTTCAACCAACACAGGATCCAGCAACCTCCTCTCCTAGTTGTGCCAGGCTGCTCCAACTTCCATTCTCACAATATTCAGATTTGTTGAGCACCTGCACATTCAGACTACTTGGTTACTTGAACAATTTAGCCCAGGTCTGTTGAACCTTAGGCATTTCAACACAATAATTTTCTTTCAATGCTGGAAATTCTTTGTCATTTTTCACAAAAACTTTCTCAATTTTAACTTCAACTTTCTCATCTTTTACCAAATCAACATGTTTCTTAACAAACCATGTCTGACCTTTTGCTGTACCTCGTTTGTAAAAATGTGAATCTTTTTGAACATTTTGATTTTGAACAACAACTCTTGGTTTCCAAAACTCTTGAGGTTTTGTCATATCAACTGTTGTTTTCCAACTCAGTGTTGTTCTGAATCTGGGTGTGTGAGAATTCCAGGTCTGTCTTGACTCAATCCTGTTCTGGTTTGATTTCCAATTTTGATTCGAAACAAACTTGTTTGTGTTGTACCTCCAAGTTTGTTTTGAGTCAAATCTGATTGATCTTTGTCTCACATTCTTAGATTTTTGTTTCTCAGCATCAATCTTCTTTTTGTCAACATCCACAGGTTTTAGATTAGGACACTTGCGTGCTAGATGTCCTTTTTGATCACATTTGAAACATGTTCTCATGGACACATCTTTGACCTGTGGTTGTTATTGTTTCTTTTTAGCAAAAAACTCATCATTAGACTGTTTCAATTTGAGTTCTTTTTCTTCTTCTAAACTGTCTCCTTGAACAAAACTCATTTTTGTCTGATAATTTGGCGTCTCATTTTTGTTCCGATGTTGTTTCTTCTTATAACCCAACCCAGCCTTCATGTTTTTCTTTTTGAAACCAGGTTTGTTATACGAACCTTTATGACTCTTACCAACAAACTTTGAAATCTCAGATTTCTCAATCTCAACCATTTTGAAAACTTTATCAACCTTTTCTGAAATCACATTCTGAATTGGGAATACAACATCTAAGAATAATTTGTCTGATCCAATCATGGTATAAACCAATCCCTTTGAATCATCATTCAAATTTTTCTCGGATTTTGTGTTTTTCAGATATCCATCATGAAGATTTCCTTCATCTTCATCCTGTGATTCAGATTTACCTGTAACAATCGACTCTTCTTTCAACACACTTTCAACGACTTTACCTACCACCTCTGAATCATGAGAATCATCAGATTTGGAATAGGTTATGTCAATGTTGTCTGGCAATTGATCTACCATGTTGAAAGCTTTTTCGACCTTTTCCTCATCATAAAATGCAAACTTTTCCGGTGGTGGAACTTGATGGAACTCTGAGCCAATGCCTTTCTTGTTCTGCTCAGACTCACCATCACCCGGTTTTATATTGAAAATTCGTTCAAGCACATATGACGACACGTGGTAACTTTTTAACTTGTTGTTATCCTGTTCTAAATCAGCAATCTGTCGTTTGAACTTAGCAACATCCTTAATATAGGAATTAACAACATCTTGTTTTATAGAATACATTCGTTTAAGCTCTTTGGTTGTTTCAGATAGATAATTCATTCTTGATTGAGCATATTTCATTTCATCTATCACTTTCTCATATGACTCTTTTGTAATATGATATGCTAATTTCATAGAGTCATATTCTTTTTTCATTTCTTGACAAGCAATTTCTTTTTGAGAACACTCTTCTGTCATTTTAGAAACATTTTCTTTCAAAACTTCATTTTCTTTTTCTATCTTTTTACATTTTTCGGAAAGTTTTTCATCATTTTCTTTAAAAAAATTTTCTTTTTCTAGCATTTCTTTGCATTTTTCTTTGAAAATGTTTTCAATTTTTGTGAATTCAAGATCTCTTGTTTTGAATTGCTCATCTTTTTCAGTACAAGCTCTGCACGGTTCCATGCATTTCTTGCACTGATCAATCAGTTCCAAGTTATCAGAATCAGAATCTACCTTAGTGATTGGCATTTTGGTGTTTTCAGCAGCTTTTGTCTGCATCAGATCAGCATCATCTTGCTTCTTTTCAACACTAACTTCATCACCAGCATCACCAGCTTCCAAATTCTCATTCTTTTCTACTTTCTTCACCTCTTCTTCAATCTGCTGTTTTTCAGTAACAGCTTCTTCAACTTCAACAGCTTCTGTGTTAACCTCTTCAGCATTCTTCTTCAGATTGTTCACCATCTCTTCAACACTCTTCTTCATTCTCTCTTCATCCCTTTTTCTCAGACACGATAACATGGTATATCTGATCTCCTTTTCATGCCTTTTAGCATATGTGTCATCTTTCATCACCTTACTATAATACTCAGCTCTCAACGGGACTATGAGAAGAACATCATCAAATATTATGTCTTTCTTTGGAACAACCGGTTCTCCTTCTCTGTTGTAGTAACACTCTCTCTTCTTATCCCATCTTCTGTTGCTGACAGCACTTTCATACTCTTCCTGCATCTCATCCATTCTGTTGTAGACCACATTTCTTTCTCTGTAAGTCTTCTCACTCAAGATCTCTTCTCGAGTTTTCTCTTTGATTTCAACTTTTTCTTCATGGATTTCAGCAGTGTCTTTGTCTTTGTTTTCATCTTGAATCTCAGCAACAAAAACAAACTTTCTTTCTTCTGTCATAGCTCTCCCATAAGCTGTTTTTCGAACATTCTCTAAACGATCTTCTTCTGGACAAACCGAGCTCCAATCATAACCTTCATCCTCGTAAATTACAGCATAAGCTCTTGATTTTTCTTTCGGCTTATCTTCAATCAACTTTGTTTCTTCTCTGCTTCGATGGTAAATCGCCTTTCGATAATAGTCATCGTTGAAAGGACGTTCATTTCCTTCAGCAACTTCAGAGTTTCTGCATTCTCTTTTGAAATGACCCTTTTGCTTGTATTTGAAGCAGGTCACTTTGGATTTGTCGAATCCAAGCTTTGTTGACGCACCTCCAAGAGATTGTTTCCCGGTAATCTCCATATACCTCTGAGCTCTTCGAATACAACTAGCTAAACACCAACGAATGTCAATGAGCTCCATCTCTTCCGGATCAATCTGGTCGTAGTCTTCTTTGGTCAATTCAGAGTTTCCAATTTTGCCAGCTACTAGACCTTCATATGACTCCAGAACAGATGCAAGAAAACTCATTTGCTGCTTAGCTGCATTGATACTCATTACAGGAGAATTCTTCAATTTGAGAGCAATGTTGCACAGAATCTCTTCAGTTTCATCAGAATTTGACTTTGAAGATGAATGATATCCAGAATGATGACTTGTCGACGTTGTTTGTGGTTCTATCATCTTCTCACCACTAAATGCTGTTTTTGGTGAACCAACGCCTTTATCAGAAGGTACACTGCCTTTGTAGTATAAGCCAACATTTTGTTGATGTAAAGAACCAGTCATCTTATTCTGTTTTTGCAACTCCAAGTCATGACTTTCAATCTTTTCAAACAAAGAATCAAGAGAAATTTCATCATATGAAGCATCATTTTTTAAGATAAAAACAAACGTTTGCCACTGATCAGCTCGTGGTAACGCTTCAATGACTTTATCAATAAGTTCCTCTCTTGTTTTATCAATTTTAAAACGTTCAAGTTCGATTTTAAGGTGACAGAATCTCTCTATCATTTGTCTCACTGTCTCTCCTTTTATATTATCAAACAGATCAAATTCTTTTTTAAGTAAGGCAATTTTATTCTTTCTAATCTGTTTCCCCCCTCAGCTTTAACTCGTAAAGCTTCCCAGACTGATTTTGACTATCCATCATGAGTAAGCAGAGCAAATATATCATTTCTGATTGCTGTCTGAATCAAAGCAATCATTCTCTGTTCAGCTGCGTATTCTGCTTTGTCTTCTCTTGGTAACCTCTTGAATGGAAGTTCTTCGCCTTTATCATCTTTTGGCTTTTCGTATCCAAACTCTAAACAGAACCAGCTTTCATGTGCATATGCTTTTGCCCAATTGATGAACCTTTCTTTCCACCATGTGTAATCCTCAATGCTTTCCAGAGTTGGTGGCTTTGAGTGAAAGCGAAATTACACATTGTCCGTAAAAGCGAAACCTACTCGAAGTCCAATTTTGGTCATTTTTAGTCCGAATTTGGATGTGAAACTTTCAAGGGTTTATCTATGTCCAATTATCTATAATCTGTGAAATTTTGAGTGAATTTTGACCGATAAATTTCTCTGAAATGATGAAAGAAGGTGTTGAAGTCAGAATGAGGATGATATCAAGCTAAACTCTTCTTCCTGAGCTCTGATACCACTTGTAGGATCGTTGTTTGACCTGATTGAGTCGATCAGAAGAGCTTTATGTCCGGTTCAAAGGCGGAATCAGAGAACTGGACGCGAAAACAGCTTGATACTATATAATCTGTCACTTTGATTGATAATAACAATGATTACAACCTGGACAAAGTTTGGCAGCACTTCGTTACAAGTTCTGGATCCGTGCCAAATGAATCAACAATGCACCTATATATAGTGAGGATGATTTCGCTTATGTGACCATGTACATATAAGCGAAATCTGATGTTTCTGATTTCGCTTATATGGCATGTACATATGAGCGAAATCACATGTTAACTCTCTAACAATTGTTTCTCGAACCTCGTGCACTGGATATCCTATTCTATCCTATTCTATTACATGATACAAGACGAAGTCAATAGACGCAATGCACTAACACAACTTGATTGTGAACGAGGTTTGTATGAAAGAAAAGGATAAAGGAGAATACCACGAGTATAGAATGAACGAATGACTCTTAAAGGGTGCAAGTACAGGAATAGCATAAGTGTGTTAAGGATGAAGTCTCGTCGTGGATAATCAGATATAATGCGTTTGTGAGTTGCCTAAAGTTGTATCAAGTCTAAATAGGTCTGTAAAACACTGAATTTCTCATGGCACGTTTTACGAAAGTTTGGTAACATGGTGACAACACTTATATATAGGAAGTACCAGCGGCGTATCCACCATGTTTTGACCATGTTATGTCCGTCCTGTTATTCAGTGTCATGTTACGTTCCGTGTCTTACCATACACAGTAGTACACTCTATGATTCTCATGCGCCTATCACTATAATCCCGTGTGCACCCGCGATTATTTTGATCGTCGCATGATCCGCATAGCTTGTACTAGATGTGTATGAATCAGGGTATACATAAAAAAAATAAGAATGTGTACGTATAAGAATATAGTATATAAGCAAGTCCATGCTTAAGTATGTATAGGACCCACGCAAGCGAATCACTTGGATTACGCTCGCGTGTAGGTACGAATGTATGAGTATGAATGAAAGTATGAGCATATGCTTAAGTATGAATACGCATGTATGTATGAGCATAAACATGAAACGTGTAAATAGTATGTGTACAAGCATAAGCATAAAACGTATAAGTAGTGTGTGTATATGTATAAGCATAAAACATATGAATGTAAGTGTAGGTATGAATATTAAAATTTACGTATATAGTGTATGTTGGGACATCATGGATTTAAGTGTATAAAATCGTTTAAAAGGTTAAATATGTAAATACGAACGATTATAAATGAAATTGCCGCGTTAAAATGACTAAAACGTGTATGATGATACGTGTGTATAGTTGTTTAAACGAAACGTTGAGTTTATCGTATCAAAATTAGATTGAGCTTGGTTTGAAATATAGTTTGCATATGTAAAAGGATATAAAGTACTCATTGGTTAAGCATAATGTATTTTGTAATGAATGGAAATGCTACTTTTGTTTTTAAAAGAGTTTACGTAATCCGAAGATGGTCGGTCTCCAAGAAGTCTTCTTGCCCACGTGTTTTGTAAATTGGTGTAGGAAAAAGGTTTTCAATCGAAAGTAAGTTCGTTTTATTAAACAAGAAATTATGAATTTAGGAGGTTCTTGTGAAAACGAGGATCCTTAGAAAAGAAATTTAGCAAAAGGACTTAATGATTGTTAAAAGTTTTAACAAATGATTTGTTGATGTTGAAAAGAGTATTTGGTAAAACAATCATTTAACATCTATGAGATTTTATAAGTAATTGAGAAAGGTTAGTTTGATTTCGATTAAGAGTGCAAGTCTTTAGTATGGTGATATAAAGAAAGCATGTTTTAGTGACTAAGTTGAATATGAAGTTCATGGGCAAGAGTTTCATTGGACCGACTAAATTGATAGGTAGCATTTCTTAAGGTTTTGAGGTTCGAGTAACAAAACGTTTTAAGACATGATTAGGAATCTCGTGTATATGAGTTGGGTGAAAATAGATTGTAAAATAAGAAGTACGCTTGTTAAAACAATGTATTTTGAAGTCGGTATAAGTAGGTATTTTGAATAATGCTAAACAATTTAGGTATAAAATATGATCGAGTTTGCATAATAAGATATCTTGAAGAGACGTTTTGGTAACGATCACCTAGGTAAGGGAATCACCCCTAACTCGTTGGTGAGGTCGTTTTAAGGAAAGGGGAGTGGAGTTAATCGTCAAGGTAAGGAAATCACTCCTATCTCGATGATATGTCTCCACTTATCGTTACAAGGAATATGGATTTAAATTATATGAAATCATGCATATGTATAAGTGTATGAAAAAGATCTAGTATGATGTGTGTGTGAGAAGAAAATATCGAAAGTAAATTCGAATTTGAAAGATTTCATCACATAAAATAAATAAATAGTGGAACACATGTTTGGTTAAAATTTAGGATGGTTCCAAAACGGAACTTTGACTAACCAAAGTGGTCGAAAAATCTCTCGAGTTTGTGGAGCATGCTTTGGCCTAATAGGTGAAATACTCTCTCCGATAAGTCGGTTAACGGTATTTACCCTTCCGGTTACTACATGTCCCAAATCAATTGAAATTTCGAGACTTGGCGGGATTTATGAAAATCAAAGAATGGAACTAGTCGACAAGGTGCGGGTTTCACCCCTAACTTGACGATTTCGTATCCTAAGTGTGGTTGGTACTCGTCGGGTCAAAATTTAATTTCAACACTTGGCGAGGGTCCACTAGAATTTGAAATTTGAATTTCTCCATCAAGGTGAGGATTTCACTCCTAACTTGGTGGTGAATTTCGTGTAAGAAAAGAAAAGTAGAAGGATTGAGAGTCATTCACCAAATTGTGGGTTTCACGCCTATTTTGGTGAAGTCGTCTCGTTTGTGTATTATGAGTGTTTTCGGATTTAGAGATATCGAGTAAAATGCATGAGGGAAGTGTATGTCAAGGAATACGCAAACAAGTATAAACACGTAAGGGGCATATCAAGAATGGTACATAAATAATGAAATGATAAATCAAGTATTAACACATAGAGAAATAGGTCAAGAATAATGCGTAAAGGATCGAACAACGAATCACGTATTAACACATAATAAGACAAGCATTAATGCATAAGAATAACATGTCGAATATTACCCACGAGTGATATACATGTTTAAAAGAACTTAAATAAGAAACAAACAAAGTATCATGTAGTAGTTCAAGAAAAACATACGAATAAGGCTCTATAACTATAGACTAGGTAAAAGCATTCCTACTTTTCCTAATTCCCTATAGTTATGGCTCTGATACCAATCTGTCACACCCCAACCAATGGCGGAAACATCGGGATGAGACGAAGTGTGAAGATTGCTCGAGACATCATAACACTAATAATCGTGACAAGTATTTTAAATAGCAGATTTCATTTCATTTCTAAGGAATCAATTACAAGAGTTTGAAACAAGTACAACATGAATAATGGAATACAATACAAATAAAATACAAAATTTAAAATGTGTATCTAAGCATCCTACTAGATTCCATGCATCCTTAACATCATCGCTAAACCTGCAACATGTTTTAATAAAGTTCAATGAAAAAGCAAAGGCGAGTACACAAGGTTTGAATAGTATAGCATATGTATAAAGCATTTTACTCGAATCCACATGGCAATTTGTATACGAGGTAACTAGCTTGCATGTCATTACGTCTAAACCCAAAGTGTCCACTAGTATTTAGCTTCCCTCGCCACAAAAGTGACGAGACCGTATAGTATAAAGACCTAACAATCCCCCGTCGGGTGGTGTGCTACTCCTATAGCGCTATAATTGTTAAGTGAGGGTATAACATAGTAATGGCATAAAGCATGTATTATCAACCATAACAAGTAGCATGTATAACGGATTAAGTTCACAAAGCATGTTTAAGTGTGTGTGTAAGTGTAATTTTTGTATGGTAACATGTTACAACCCAAAAGTGGTTTAAAATGTAAATGGGTCGAGTGTACTCACAAAGTCTGCATATGCTTTCCGATTATCCAATTGTTGACGAGTAGAGATTTAGAGTCCGAATGTACAAGGGTTAAAGTTCAAGTATGCTTAGAGTCGAGATTCGGAATAAAACATCTTGAAAGTATTATATCGACATATTCATCTTCAACACATAACACTTGTATGACACTTGGTAACCACGAGGGTTATAAGAATGTTTTCATGAGTTGAACACTCATAAGAATCATAACAAGGTTTAGGTCCTAGATGATGTCCTACTACTTTGACAAATGAACATGAATTCAACATCAAAGGTTCGAATGTACATAGATATTATTTAGGTTAGGTAGTATATATTAATAAGTCCAATCATACAAGTATTTCAAGCATGAGGTAGAAGATTAAATCTTCATTTAGGTACCTCAAATGTGTCATAGAAGTCATGTAGGAGGTAGGAAGAACAAGCTTCCATTTAGGTACCTCGTATGTGTTCACCACTACACTTGTTGTAAAAACAAACAAGGAGGGTCATGAACTAGGATTAGTACAAGAATGTAAACAATCTAAGCTATGAGAAATCATCAAGTCATGTGGGGATTTTATGTTGGACAACCCAAGTTGTTCCATAATCACTCCTATATCAAGTTTGAAGCTTGAACATGACTTGTGGGTTATAAACCCTAATTAAAAAAGAAAATATGTGAGGTTTACACCTCTGATTTCACATGTCTCAGCCCCGTTTTTAAGCCCAAATAACCATACAAGAGGTTATGCGCATAAGGACGTGGGTTTGAGTGAGTTAAACTCAAGTTTGAACAAGATTTAGTAAAGATAAATGAAAACAGTGAACTTTGGAGCCTATTTGCCGGAGTTCCAGGGGCTTGTTTGCTGTGAAACACCCCTAGAATCAAAGCTAAGGTCAAGCCAAGCATTCTGGAAAAAGAATGGACCAAAACGGATAAGAAATGAAGAAGTTATGCTAAATTTAGTGTGAAGGTATGAATCTGTCCGAATCTGAACTTTCAGCAACGATTTTGAGTGTTTGAAGGAGATTTAGATGAGTTTGTAAAGTGTTTTGAGCTTGGAGAAGGTGTGTATTTATAGGGGAGAAGTTAGGGAGTGGTTAGGAGGGTTTTAATGGTGATTAGAGGTGATTGGAGGTGAGAAAGTGTTGGGATTTCGTGCAAATTCGCGAGCTATTTGAAAATCTGCCCGCCAGACACCCTTACGGACCGTTAGGGATGAGACTTACGGTCCGTAAGCCTTTGTCAGGAAACACAAAATTTTATTTTTTGTTTTAATGATTTGTGACATGTTCCAATGACATATATTATGTGTTTTATGCCCATTTTAGGATATTTAGGCATATTTAACATGTACTATGGGTAACACAAGTATCAAAAGAATAATATTAAATATAAGTCTCGTATGTAATTACGGTATTAAGTATGTATGTCACGTATTTAAAAATTCGACGTATGTTGAAAACGTCACAAATAAGTATCAAATTGTTTTTACCATCAAATGTACAATTGTGTATGAAGCATGTATAACACGTATTTAAAGAAATGCAAGTTTTCATTCATGATTCAAGTTTCGTATTTTAAAATGATTGCGACTAAAGAATGATTAAAAGAATGCAAGGTTTCTAAAAATAGAATTTCAAGCAAAGGTTTCTAAATGTAGAAAGTATGAAAACGCAGGGTGTTACAGTAACTTCTTTATCGCTATCCGACGGTGTGTTGTTTGCAACCCTTTGGACCAAAATGTTATGAGCCGCGCCTAACAATCTTTCTACACAAGTAACAGTAGTGGCTTTGACAAACCCAACAAAATATGTGATTGTTGTTCCCAACCTGACCGGCCACAAAACAAACATCGTTAACTTCCTGAAAACTATAACCACTAAACAATGTTTTTGAATGTTGACTGACCTTGACATTGATCTGATCACATTGAGGGCATGTACGACCATGATCACCAAACAGCTGAACTTGAACCTGGCATAAGTGAACAAATCCAATCGCTCTCTCATACCATGAAAACAACATCAGGCATAAGTCATAAGTGAATCTACTATACATTCAGAAACAAAGGTCCTCTGTCTCTGTTTCAAGGCAATAATTGATTGACCTTAAAACCGCAACTGCAAGTGGCGCTGAATTGCTTGGTCTCAATACCCAACCTACATGAAATTGACAATTACTATCCCGTAAGTTTCAAAACCACAACAAAAATAATCCATAACAACCTAAGTGTCGAGATGAATTAAGGAAAACCATGACCTGAGATGTAAACGGAAAGAATGTGATGGCTCAATGCTGGTTTCCGGATTATCTGATATCGACGTTAGGGTAACATGATTCCATTGGCTAACAAATCCAACAAAACATACAAAGAACAGAATGCCTCCAATCTTCTTGCTTTGTTTATGGTTTGCTGTAATACAACACAAAATCTAGAAAACAAAAGAATGAACCGGTGTAACTTCTTTATCGCTATCCGACGGTGTGTTGTTTGCAACCCTTTGGACCAAAATGTTATGAGCCGCGCCTAACAATCTTTCTACACAAGTAACGGTAGTGGCTTTGACTAACCCAGCAAAATATGTGATTGTTGTTCCCAACCTGACCGGCCACAAAACAAACATCGTTAACTTCCCGAAAACTATAACCACTAAACAATGTTTTTGAATGTTGACTGACCTTGACATTGATCTGATCACATTGAGGGCATGTACGACCATGATCACCAAACAGCTGAACTTGAACCTGGCATAAGTGAACAAATCCAATCGCTCTCTCCTACCATGACAACAACATCAGGCATAAGTCATAAGTGAATCTACAATACATTCAGAAACAAAGGTCCTTTGTCTCTGTTTCAAGGCAATAATTGACTGACCTTAAAACCGCAACTGCAAGTGGCGCTGAATTGCTTGGTCTCAATACCCAACCTACATGAAATTGACAATTACTATCCCGTAAGTTTCAAAACCACAGCAAAAATAATCCATAACAACCTAAGTGTCGAGATGAATTAAGGAAAACCGTGACCTGAGATGTAAACGGAAAGAATGTGATGGCTCAATGCTGGTTTCCGGATTATCTGATATCGACGTTAGGGTAACATGATTCCATTGGCTAACAAATCCAACAAAACATACAAAGAACAGAATGCCTCCAATCTTCTTGCTTAGTTTATGGTTTGCTGTAATTAGGTGCATTGAAGATTAGATATTGGCTCTTCATAGCCGCTTAAGTATAATTATAAGCTTATTAACGAATAAGACCATATTAATTTAAAATTTAACCTTATGATAACCAAGAGGCAATCTTCGTATAGTCTGAAACATAAGGCATCCTTAAACATGGGTCATCGGCCAAATCAAATATTAAAAAACAGATTATATCCCTGCATGAAAAACAAAATCGATAAATTTAGGGAAAATGGGTTTGAAAGATGATAACCCAACAGTAGAGGATCTCATTATACAACTCTGATAAATGCAGGGGTGTTCTCAAATAATGGTTCCTGGATGTTTGAAAACCAACAAAGAACGACAAATGTCCACAATGCTGATTCTTTGGACATTTGTCGATCTTCAAACATCTAGGAAGCATTATTTGAAAACACACCTGAATTTATCGTAGCTGTAGAATGAGATCCTCAACTATTGCGTTATCATCTTTCAACCACAATTTCCCTAAATTTATCAATTCTGTTTTTCATACCTCCCAAAGCCACATATCCGCCTCCAAAGAGATCGAGACAGCTTGAAGCATAACCTGTACTTGCTGTAATTCCACCAGTTCAGTATTTAATTCAAATATACTAACTCAATACAAAAATTAAATACTTAGTGTGCTACAACTGTAAATATTTAGTGTCTCACATGCCTTGCGTAGCGTATTTTCAGGATTTTAATTAGAGCGCACCAAATTTTAATCTAATTCAAGAAGGATGTCTGACCATACTGAGATGCAACATGAACTGCCGAGTTATTAACTTCTGAATGCACTAACCGGTTTTCCTGAAGAATTGTTGTCCTGTCTGTGTGATGTGGTGTCAATTGTACTGTTATTCCGCTTCTTCGTTGTATTAACAGATTAAAATCTTAAAACATAAAGGCAAACAAAATGTTCCAAAAAAAAACAAAACACAAGTAGTTAGTTATATGCTACCAACCTTGAAGTGTTGCACCGCAGCCTCCACATGTGTACACCGGTTTGCTGCTTATCAAAATAACCGTCATGATAATCATCAAATTGCTATTATCATCAAAATGAGATTAAGAGAAAAGTAAACTGAATGAAAAACAAACAAACATCATTGAATCTATAATATCAGCCAACCAAAATAATTAAAAAACAAATCAAACACTACAAATTCATTAAAAACAACTGAAACAAAATCAGTAACAACAAAGCATACCATCCATAATAAGGTACAATAATTGAATAATGAAGTAAATGACAAACTACATTGTTAAGTTTTGACTATGGAGAAGCTTCAATGCCCACTAAACAACAAAACAAAAATCATAACCACAACCAAAACTAACCAAAAAAGATTAAACCTTTATCAAACTACAAATTCTTGAAATTACCAATCACAACTAAGAACAAACAGACCAAGAACATCTTCACAGATGGTAAAAGTACCTTATCTTTCTGAGTGAACAACAATCGAGAATTGAGAGTAACCGCCCTGATCTGTAGGACAGTTGCTTCAACCTTAACATCTTCTCGGTGACTCTGTGTCAATGACAACGATGATTCAACCAAATTCGCAGACTAAACTACAAAATATAAAACGTAACCAATTCATATAATCTTTCATATATCCAAGGCATCTATTATTCAAGAAACAACTTACCTTACAATCATGATCTTTTGAATTCTACCATATTAGGCAAATATCTTGCTGTTCATTGAATCTCTACTAGCCTAAATCACATAAAATAGCAAGACTTAGTCACATCCTTAGAGCTCTAATTTTATTCACCGGAGACCCCCAGCCATCATGTACCCCCAGCTATAAATCAGTATGAATACTACAGATACCCAATATTACCTCTTCGTAGATCTGACTCTTCAACTCTGTATGTTGAAGACGATAGTAGAAGACAACAAGATCTCCGTAACTTTTCAGGCTCAGAGTTTACAAAATAGTGAAAGCACCATGGCTGCAAGAGGGGTTGCAGTTAAAGATCTACCATCCTTCAACCCTGCCAACTGAAACTATTTTTTCAAAACCAAAGTGAAACTTTTTTTTTACTAATTTACTATTTTTTTAAACCGCTTTAAGCTCTCTTTTTTTGCGCTTCTTGCCTGGTATCACATAATTTAGGATATCCAAACACCATCATCTGCTTCTCATTAATAACAACTGAAACTATTTTTTCCATTATATTTACTAAGTATCACATAATCACTTTTAAAATGTGCATCTCAAACGCCCCTACACTCGTTTAAGCTTAAACAGTTACCATCGTCGCTTCTCTAACCCGAAACACCGCCATCATCCTCTTCTTAGCAAATCTATACATGTCAAGAAAGCGATATATTAAACGAAACTAAAAACAGCTAGTAAAAAGAATAATTACATAAATAACTCCTAATAGCATTACTAATCAATACAAGACATGAAAAAATAAATAAAATAACATTACCTCGGTAGCAACATCACGTGCAGTGTGTATAATTCACCAAGATCTGTTGGTAAAACCACCATAGCCACACGACCACCTGTAAAACAAAACACAGGAATCGGGTCCAAACATCACTTTATGTGACCGATCTACAAACGAAAATTTGGAAAACTTACCGGCGTCATCACTTACAGCTAAATAGGCATCTCAGACCAACCAAACTCCATTTTCTTGTATAGATGTGACAACGATTATACACGACCCCTTTTCAAAACCTTAATCACCAACACAGCGTCGGCAAAGGTCATTCATGGTGAACTTGCAAAACATTTGTATTGTCAGAATGCCAGGCTCAGATTGTACATAAAGATGACAACACCATGGCTGCAAGAGAGGTTGCATGAACAACTGCCATCCTACAACCTTGCCATGCCATGATGCTATCTTCATTCAATTTTTACTCAGATCTACAAAATCATCATAGCCTCATCTTGAAAGGACAAGAAAAATGCACTTTGAATTGATTTTTATTCACCATGACAGTCAACACTAAATGATTTACTAAACTAATACTTATCATCAATTTACAGTTCTCAGATACACATATATACAATCAAAGTCCAATTAAATCACAGTCCAATCAAACCTTAAAACAATTATCGGATCAAGAATGAGACATACCATCCATATATTCAAAAGAAAATAGATAAAATTTGACAAATGATTGCAAAATGTCAGACCTGGCATATATTCGGGCCAACGTTTGCTTCATCGGAAACGCATCTAAGTTATCGGAAAGTGCCCGGAAGCCTAGCTTCATACCAAAACACTCTGGGAGCACCATCAAAGCCGGCATTGTCGGAAAACACCATAGTTTTAGTCTCAGGTGAGAAGCATCTCATCAACATCATTGACTGAATATCCCTTAGGTGACATCGATCTCATCATCATCAACCGAACATGGATTACAGCCAACGCTACCTAAGACAGCCGCGAACGGCAGCCGACAACGATGGTTTATATGTTGCAACCACACGCCAGATCTCGCCATCGTAGCCTCAGATGACAAAATCATCTTCATCGGTCTGAGTAGAGACGTTCAAGTTGTTTTGTGCACTTAATGCACCTGTGAGAAGTAATCATATCTCAACTCTTTCTTTCTTCTTCACACTTTAATCTACAAAATCATCATAGCCTCATCTTGGAAGGACAAGAAAAATGCACTTTGCATTCATTTTTATTCACCATCACAGTCAACCGTAAATGATTCAGGGTGTAATCAATACATAAACAGAAACCAAACTTAAGAAAAAACCACAAATCAAATTAACAAAGATACATGTAAATTACTAACAAAACAACTATCAATTACTGTCATTACCTCATGGCATCAAAATTTATTATAAATAATTTCCAAATTATAAATAATCTCCAAATTGCAAAATTAGGAAATATTCTACAACAGTAAATGATTCATCTACATAATTCCTCATCTAATCAAATTGCAAATTCAAACATTAAACAACCATAAATTATGGTTTACTAAACTAATACTTATCATCAATTTGCAGTTCTCAGATACACATATATACAATCACAGTCCAATCAAACCTTAAAACAATTATCGGATCAACAATGAGACATACCATCCAGATATTCAAAAGAAAATAGATAAAATTTGACAAATGCTTGCAAAATGTCAGACCTCGCGTATATTCAGGCAGACATTTGTTTCATCGGAAACGCATCTAAGTTACCGGAAAGTGCCCGGAACCCTAGCTTCCTACCAAAACACTCTGGGAGCACCGTCAACCCTAGAATTGTCAGAAAACACCATAGTTTTCAAAAGTTCCTCATCTAATCAAATTGCAAATTCAAACATTAAACAACCATAAATTATGGTTTACTAAACTAATACTTATCATCAATTTGCAGTTCTTAGGTACACATACATACAATCACAGTCCAATAAAACATTAAAACAATTATCGGATAAAAAATGAGACATACCATCCAGATACTGAAAAGAAAATAGATAAAATTTGACAAATGACTGCAAAATGTCAGACCTCGCGTATATTCGGGCCGACATTTTCTTCATCGAAAAAGAACAGGAACTCCAATTAATTGTGCAAGATGCTTATTAAAATCAATTTGTTTCCATCTTTCACCATCTGCAAACAATAAACATGAACACTTTTCAATAATTCAAAACAACATATATAATCACATAGACCTGTATAATGTACTAAAAAACAATGTACCATCATAATCAAACTCAAAAGGGGAAAATGTAAATCAATCACCTGGATGGACGAATGATGAAGTTCATGAGATGTTCCATATCGAATAAAGCAACATAAAATAAACACCTAACCTTAAATGTAGTTAACAAAAATCAACATAAAAACAATATTTTTTTTTATCATAGATTTGAGGTCCGTGCTTTCTGTGTTTCAGAACTTTCAGAAACCATGGCTGCAAGAAGGGTTGCAGGTTTAAACTTGCCTTCCACTATTCTTGCCACGCCATGGTCATGAATTGTGTGTAAACATTTATAATTCATCATAACCAAGCAACAGACCACTACCAATTGAAACCAGAGCCACCATCGTCAACCACCGTCCAGAAACCTTAAAGGGTTCGAAGACGAACACGGAACAACACAAAGGTGGCGGCGGCGAGTCTGTGCTCCCCATCATCACCAGAAATACTGAAACAAAAAGCTTCCATCATGGCCACATCAAAATCAAAAAAGAAAAATTTAAGATATAAATCTACAAAAAACAAATTCGATTTACCTTATCAGAAGTTTTATATCGAGAGATCACTGTCATAATCTAAAATATAAACCGAGTCACCGTCATAATCCCAATCGGAACCGCCAGATCTCGCCATCGTAGCCTCGGATGACAAAATCATCTTCATCGGTCTGAGTGACAAAGATGGTGATTCACCGACGGATTTCTTTGCGAATGACATGGTTCGTATAGAAGATGAAGAAAATAAACCCTAGAATCGGTTGAGATATTGAAATGAGAAGAAAGAGTGAAGAAGAAAGAGAGAGTTGAGGTATGATTACTTCTCACAGGTGAATTAAATGCCCATTTCATATCCCGATGCATTTTTAAAATTCCCTCCTAAAGAAACCATTTATCATAATAAAATAATAAAATCTTATTATACAATTAGATTAATTGATTAATTTATGTATTTAAAAAAAACGGAATTATGACATCATCATGGACAATGTGGCATGCCTGAGAGATTGACACGTAAGCAAAGTTACATCAGCTTCTCATCTCTTCTTATAGATTAATGTAGATTTAGATTTAGGACACATGTCACCTCCACAATATTTCTCACATTTCTCACAGTTTTAACATTTTTTACAATAATCTTACTCTATTTGTATCTACATTTTAATCTATGTGATATTGTTTATATAAAAAAACCTAACATTATGAGTGTAACTGATAACATGGTCCCATAGTGTAGCCCACTAGGAATATATGCAATGTAATCGGTCAATCCTTCATGGACACTAATGTAGAGCAAAAAATGGGTCGTTGCAAATGACGGAGAAAGATGAAGAATTGCGAGCCTTCGTCTATGATAAAGGTGGGTTGTTTTCATTAATAGGGAGGGGAGAAAGAGAAAGGGGTATGGTATGTGGGAGAGAGATGGGATGAACTTCGTGAGGCAATAGTTCGACAACGCTGAGGTGGCATGTCCGTAAGCCCCTCAAGTTACAAATGCTCTAAAGCGATAAATTTTAGATATTGTTTGGTATTCAGGAATGAGAGACGATATGAAATGAACTATTGCGAGGGAATGAAAAAATGGGTTAGTTTGGTCAAGGTATTGGAATCACCCATTACTCAAGACATTTCATTCTCTTAAATTCATTTTGTCCCCCCCTTGTTTTTTTTTCATTCAATTCTCTCTCTCTTACCCTTCATCACCAATACCGCCCAATACCCGTTGTCGCCGCCACCGCCACCCTTGGTCGTTGTCGCCGCCGTCACCCTCCTCCACCGACCACCGCCACCCATCGTCACTGACCACCGCTGTCGTCACCCTCCGACATCGACCACCGCCACCACCACCCATCGTCGCCGGCCACCACCGTTGTCACCCTCCACCGCCGACCACCTCCACCACCCACCACCATTGCCGCTACCACCCACTGTCGTTGTCATTGCTCCACCCGCCGTCTACGCCACCACCCTCCACCGACACCCCACCACCATCACCTGCCACCACCGACCGCCACTGCCACATTTACCCACCACCGCCACTCATCACCGATTTTATTCCCTCGTCTTTTCTCGCCTACCAAACAACACAAGGTAATAATTCATTTCATTTCGACATGGTAAACAAACACGACTATGGAATGATAATAATCCATTTCATTCCCTTATCCATGCCAAATAGACCCTAGCCTATAAATTTCGAGAGCTGTTTAAATTGCCTTAAAAAGTTGGGTTAGAAGCCTTTTATAAATATAATTGTATACCACTTTATTCTCTTAGGATATATGTTTCATAAGCATTTTATTTGATGTAGCTTTTTTCACTTGTCAATATAGAATGACAATATTTATTAATTTTTTTAAAGTTTACATGCTTTTCTAATTTATCAATATGAAATGACAATTTATAATTTACTAGGAAAAAATGATGGTTAATGTGCTAAAAAAATGTTCTATATAGGAAAGGTTTGAAGGACTAGGAGAAAATGATGGTCAATGTGCTAAAAAATGTTCTTTATACGAAATGTTTGAATGGTTGACACACAAACAAAAAATAAAGAGAAATTTACGAAAATAGTCAAAGACCAAACTTACTTGCGAAAATGGCCACCTCATGCCCTTTTGGAACAGCGCATCACAGATCCCGAGGTAGTCTTATGCGTCCTTCATTCTTAAATGGACATGTGTTAAAGTTGGGAATTTTATACATGTGGGACCCACCATCTATCACCCTTCGATAGCCCCTACACCCACACATCACCCCTACACCCTAGCCTGCACCTCCATTTCCTGTGTCTCTTTCAGTCCTATTCCCTGTTAATAAACCCACATATCTTTAAACAATCTTTAGGGATAAAGACCCATCTTTCTCACTCACACGCATTTTCAACTTAGAGACACAGGGAGAGAAACGAATAAGGCAGAGATGGAGGGTGGCCGGTCGACCGACTACGATGGTGGCACGACGGATCTCCACCCCAAAATCCCAACCGCCGCCATGGTTGCTGGAAAAACGATCTGAAATCGAGCCCCCTAGTTGCAGGTGTCGGAGACGAAGCTGGAGGCGTCTGCAACTCGCCGGAGATGACTGCAACTTTCAGACACATCCCGTGCACTTCCAGACGCATCCCGACAATTCCCAGATGCATCCCGGCACTTCTAGACGCATCCCGGCACTTCCCAGATGCATCCTGCACATCTGAAAATTAAAGACGCATAAACTACCTCGGGATCTGTGATGCGCTGTTCCAAGAGGGCATGAGGTGGCCATTTTCGCAAGTGAGTTTGGTCTTTGGCTATTTTCGTAAATTTCTCAAAAATAAAACCTAATTAAAGCATACCAAACAAAAATTCAAAAAAACATCCATAAAGAATGAACCAAGACTAACACGCAATCAACAATCCTCTTCAACTCGACTCCCTGATCCAACCCCATGGTGACGTACCCTGAACTATCATGACGAAACTTGTTTTATCTAGTCGTTATTTCATAGTTCGTAGGGATTAATGTGTGTATGGTTTAGCTCAGGTGTACATATATGTTTGCAGTCGTTTTAATCCAATCTAGGATCATTCCAGAGAATGTAGGTAGGGTTGTGGTTTTCAATAAGCCCAATGTTCAGTTGTGGTTCAAAGCTTGTAGGCAAATACGACTCTCTGTTGGCATCTCCAAACCTATGTAATTACTTAAGACAATACATAATCAAATTCTTTTAATTTGCCCCCTCGTTCTTTCCACATCCTTCATAGTTGCTTCGGTGATGTCACACAGAACCGGACTTGTTCCTAAACCTTGCTAACGCAAGACAAAAAAAAAAAAAGAAATTAAGACCAAACGATAGATTTGAGGGTCGCCGATGATGAACCATGGAAAAACTATGCACTTTTGGTAATCTTTTTTTCCATATTAAAGATGAACATATCTAAAACAATGTTGTTACAACAACCTGTACATTAGAGTTCATGATTGTACATTTCCTTAGAATGGTGGAGATACAATAGGAAGTTTATTTTGCTAAGAAGGCTAGGAAGTGATCTTGACCATCCATTTAGTTAATCAAGGGCTAAGATTAAATGATGGAAATTGAAGGAAAGAAAAGAGGCGCGTGAGTTTGTTTATTAGGGGCATTCTAGTCAATCAAAGTCAATAGTTTCTCTCTCCTCCAATTCCCCCCCCCCCCCATTTTTTAAACGTTAATAACTCCTTCATACGACATTATTTTTTTATAAAAATTGCACCAAAAAAACGAGCGTTTTTTTATCTTTAAAACGAGTATACTATTGCTATATTTTCGAAAAAAAAATTGAAAACCCAGTTGCGTAAAACGCAATGGAAAAAACCCAGTTGCGTAAAACGCAATGGAAAAAAAAACCTAAAAAATGACATTTTTCTAAAACGCAATGCATCAAAAACACAAAGAAATGTCTTATTTGTAAAACGCAATGGCCAGAAAACACAAAGAAATGTGTTATTTCTAAAACGCAATAGCCTAAAAACTCAAAAGAAATTGTGGTTTGTAAAACGCAATGGACTGAAAACACATAAAAATGTGTTTTACCTAAAACGCAATACACCAAAAACACAAACACATGTCTTATTTCTAAAACGCAATGGCCTAAAAAAACAAAAGAAAGTGTTCTCTGGAAAACGCAATGGACTGAAAACACCTAAAAATGTGTTTTACCTAAAACGCAATGACTAAAAACACTTCAAAAATGTGTTTTTCTAAAACGCATTGACCAGAAAACGCATAAAAATGTCTTAGTTTTAAAACACAATGGCATAAAAACACCAAAGAAAGTGTTATCTCTAAAACGCATTGAACCAGGACAATAGTTGTCTGTGAATTGTCTGAACCAGGAATGCAGTTCTAAAACGCAATGGCATAAAACTGTCTGCGAATGCAGTTTTCCAGAGACAAATTTATAGAAAAATAATTGTTCCCAGCCAGGGGCTCTGCCCCTTGGACCCCGCCAGGGGCTGCCGCCCCCGGACCCCCACCAAGATCGTAAAACGCAATGACTAAATCAAAAACCCAGATCATGAAAATGAAATTAAAGAATTTCTTACATGGATCGAAGCCGATTTCTTCATCGATTGACGAAATTTGAATGATAGAAACACTTATCATCGATTGAATCGAACGGATCGAGTGATTATCTTCAAAATCACGGGAAAAAAACGAGATTTTGAATGAAATTAAACTGGGTTTTCTTCAAAAAAAAGCTGAAGAACACATTGATCGGGTGTTTGAATCATTGATTGATGACGAAAATCGCACTATAATGTAGTGATTATTGAGATAGTAAGTGAAGAAAAGGTTGGAGATGCTGGGTTTTGAAAATGGTGGGTTTTGAAGTAACTGGGGGGAAGAAGGAAGAAGAAAGGATGGGATTGACTAAAATACCCTTTCTCTTTATTTTAAAATTTGCCACATGTCATAATCCTATTGCTTCCTATCCTTCCTAGCCAAAATAAACTTCCTATTTGATCTTTTCCCTTCCTTAGAATTGTCAATTTCAGTTTTAGAAAAAAAGTGTCTACATTAGAGTTGACTTAGTGTTTGATTGACCTTATGATGAATTAAGATTAACAAAAATTGTGGCCTAATATGGCAAGTAATAAAATGAAATTATAGTAAACCTCGTTGAGAAAGACACAATATTGTCAAAGGGTCGTCTTATGAGACAACATCCTCGAGAACATGAGGACTAGCCATCCACCTCGCTTATGATCACGGGAACCAAGAGTCCTACATGGGGTAAAAATGTAATTTCACCACTCATTTAACGGGGAGTTAATAGCTAGATAACAGGAAGACGCAGACTGTTATATTTTAAAACCATAAGGTACATAGGTGGCAAAAAAAAGTTTGGTGTGTGTGTGTGTGTGCGGGGGGGGGGGGGGGAGCAAGTTGATCCCACCACCAGACCACATGGACGCAAATTGCACTTTACTTTAAACTATAAGACTGGGAAACATTATCATCAATCACACATCATGGAGATTATATAAAATTCCATTAAACTTGTATACTACAATAGCATTATTGCCCTTTGGGCGGCAAAGAGAAAATGATAATACCTTGATTTGACCTTTGAACACTTAGAGTAAGGGCATGAAGAAACTAACTAACCCGATTTAATGGATAGGATAAATTAGGTTTATTAATGGTCAAATACCGAAGTGCCCCAAACAAAGATCGGTATAGTTTTGAATCCGAAAATAGCGGGTCATCAAATGTGAATGGATCGTGTTTAGCTAGTAAGTACTCGCTGGTTGGGTCAAATAAGCCTACTCGATTGAGAATGTCAGCTGCATACTTGGATTGGGTGATAAATTACCCATTATTAGTGTAAGAAATCTCTAAGCCAAAAAAAGTTAATGTAACCAGGTCCTTAATACCAAACTCACACTCACGATTAAGACGGGATATAAAGGCAACAATAGTAGCTTCATTATTATCGAAGAGAACAAGATCATCCACATAAACATGCAAGTATAAAATACAATAGTCTCTGGCAAAAATAAACAAAGAAGTGTCAACCCAACTACAAACAAACCCATTAGCTAGGAGAAAAGTGTTGAGTTTGTGAAACCAACCTCGAGGGGATTGTTTCACACCTAATAAAGCTTTCGATAATTTGCAAACATGCCAGAGAAACTGTGTATCCGTGAACCCTGGAGGTTGATCCATAAAAACTTTCTAAGTCAAGTGGTCATTCAAGAAAGCAGTTTTAACATCAAGTTGGTGTAAAATCCATTGATTTAGAACGACAAGGGAAAGAATGATGTAAATAATCGAAGCTTTGATAACCGGACTAAAGGTATTAGAATAGTCTAACCCTTGAATTTGAGTAACACCAAGCATGGTATAAAGTGTTCAACTGACCCATCTAAGTAGGGTCGCAAACGAACCGAATGAACACGAACAAGACCTTGTTCGTGTTCGTTTGTTAAAAAATATATGTGTTCGTGAACCGTTCACGAACACTTATCGAACGAGATTTTATGTCCGTGTTCATTTGTGTTTGTTTGTTAATTTTAGGCAACGAACAAAAACGAACGTTGACGAACACAAATGCGCACAAACTAATGTTCATAAACACAAATGGAAACAAACAAACACAATCAATCGTTTATGAACATAATATATAACACTGACACTTATTAGATATTTAATTTGTCGGAATTTTGAAGTATTTAAATAGATATAAAACTAAAACCACTAATGAACTATCAAACACAAATGAACACGTTATTGAACGTTCAAGAACATAAACGAATGAGCGCGACATCTGTTCATATTTTTTCGTTTAACTAAACGAACTAAATTTCTTCGTGTTCATTTGTTTAATAAATGAACAAACACAAACGAACTTCCCACCGAACGGTTCACGAACTGTTCGCCGAAAGCTTGGTTCTTTTACAGCCCTACATCTGAGTAATATTTGATATGATACACCCATTTAGACCCGAAATAATAGATGAAGAAGGATGAGGAACAAAAGTCCATGTATTGTTTTGTTTTAAGGCTTCCATTTCTTAATACATGGCCGCATCCACTTTGGATTTTTTTGTTGCTAATTTGTAGCCTTTAGGTTTAGTTTCCGTAAGTAAAGCAACATAAAGACAATGAGTTGTGTAACACCCCGAAAACGGATTTGGTAATCAAACTCCGTTTATGCTAAAAGACGGGTAAAGTACCGTTAGTAGCAAAAATAACCAAGTAAATATTGGATTTAAATAAGAAATCCTAACATTAAATACAAGTGAATCAAATTTTTAAGTGATTGAATTTAAAAGAGCCCGAGTTAACGGGACTTAAAATAAAACGGGTTATGACTTCCCGGAACCCACTAAGTAACTAGGAATATCAACCTAGTTAGTTAAGTGTTGTAAAAACAATAAAAGAAACATAAAATAGATAACCCTTTTATAAACTATGGAACTAGAGGGACTAAACATGGGCAAATGTAATAAAGCTTGGATTAAATCAAACTTAACTCAACAAAAACACACACGTACGTGTGTTCCTGCGATTTCCACAGAGCTTCTAGAGCTCAAACCCTAAACTCCAAGAATTCACCAAATTGAAAGGGGAAATCAAGCCCAAATCGAAATCCAAGCATAGATTATTGATCCTCATCACAAGAGGATTACAAGGTATGTAAAATTTGATGAAAACTCTCAACTCGAAATTCTCATGAAATTGGGAAAATCTGAAATTCATGGTTGCATGTTTGTTTTATGATGAATTAAGAACAATATAGTGTCTAGGGACAAACCCTAGACAAATACAAGTTTAAATCATGTGAAATTTTAGAAAAATCCATGAACACCATTGTAGGTGATTAGTGGGTTATGTAGAACTTGATGAACACTAGGATTTCAAATGTTGTTCTAGTGTAATTTGATATTTATGAAGCGATTTCTGATTTATTGATGTTAACCTTTATATAAAATAGACCGATTGATGTTAGATTTGGCTATATGACAAGTTATGAACTTGATAATGAATCATGTAAATTTCTGCCCATAAGGTGTTTGTTAAAATGCCTAAATGAAAGCTAAAATATTGAAATCTCGAGTGAAACGCACATTCGAATGATATGGAAAATTATGCGAAATATAAAACGATAAGAGTTCTAAATTTGGTTGTGAATGGAACTCTATAGGTAAAGAATCCGGGTCGTCAAGTGGACAAGCCGGAAGTGATACACGCTAGAAAGGTGTGCTTAAAAGGTACGTAACCACGATTTTGTTACGTTATGTTTGTTATGTAATTTTTACTAATAGACTTGAATTTAGAATAGAGTATGAATTTGGATGTCTAGTTGAAGTGACGAAGATCACTAGATAAGAAATCATGAGTTATGGTAAATTAATCATGTAATGATGAACAAATAAAAAGGGTTTTTAAGCAAAACCAATTCAAGGGAAAAACCGGGATAGGTTTAAAGGGATAGAATGGTAATTAAATACCATCTCATGCGGACAAATGGTCAATTAGACTAAATGGGTCAAATGGTGTTGTTAACACCATTTGACAATAACAATTGACAAATCGTTTGCTGAGTTTTGGTAATCACAGGAATAACATAAGCTTGCGTTGCTTTAACTAGAAAGATTTAACGCAAAAGCCATGTAAACGGGTCAATATATTGATCCCAGCCAGGTATGTATACTAACACAACTTATCATGTGGAATTTGGAGTTCTAAAAGAGTTAGACAAGGTTAAAACATAGATATTCGGTTATCTTTTAGGTAAACCGAATAAATTGAATTATGTTTATGGTGTTTTAGAAGCACATGGGTTTATAAACGAGATTATAGTTAAAAGGGTCGAATTTTGGGTCAAACAAGTATTTAAAGGACCTTTGTAGTAAAAGAATGATGAAAATTGACTAAATTGCCCTTGTAAGCTAATTTGAACGAACGACCCTTAAAGGTGGTTCGGAAACGAGTCTTATGATTAAACAAATGCTTAGAGCGAGTGTAGGTAGTGAAAGATGAAATTCTTGGGTCGAAAGACTTTAATTGAGTCTTTGCCGTAAAATGATAATCCGAGGGGTAAAACTCGGAACACATAGATATCCGTGTTAAATCCAACACACATTTAGTTGTGGTGGAAGATTACAAGATAAGAAATACAGGGTTACAATGCTAGAATGGAATGAAGGTGATTTCAAGCTTTAAAGTGCTTAAATACCCTTAACGGGTCAAAATAAGCATACGAGCGAAAATGGGTTTAAATTGTCTAATAAACCTGTGATTAGAACCTAAAATGGTAGATAACATTTACTTGAAGAAGTGTAGGTGATATAGGAATCAAACAAATATGTTTGTTTGATAAAATGCATAAATGGGTAAAATTCGATAAAAAGGTAACGAGTCGAAGGCTTGAAAGTCTCAAAAATTATTTATGTTGGATGTTGGATTTTAACTCCATATGATGGAGAATCAAATTACAAACACGTAGGAAGAAACGGTAGGTTAAACGGACAAGCGGAAGGAAAGATACGTAAGTTTTCGTGTCAAAAACGGCAAAAAGGGAAAGGAATAACGCAGGGGCCACCGTAACTTACGGTGCCACCGTAAGTTACGGTGTAGCTGAATTGGTTATGGTGCTAGCCTACTGATGTACGGTAGGAAATTGTTAACATAGAGGCCACCGTAACTTACGGTGCCACCGTAAGTTACGGTGGAGGCCAGAATTAAGTTATTGTTTTGGGATCAAGATATCAATGTTGGATTTTCCTAATTTCCTCGTTGTATTAGTTATTTAATTATCAAAACTGACCTTTAAGTTGGTTTTGATCACAGGTGAAATTCGAGAGTTCCGGAATGAAGATCAAGCATCGAGCAAGAACCGAACACACGTTAAGCAAAGCTTCGCAACGTTGTTTTGTCGTTATTCTAAACGGCGAATTTAATCACATTATGTATATCACTTAAATTGTAAAAGTTTTCAACAAAACCGTATTTCCGATGCATATGTAATCTTAATTACATGATTGTTTTTCGCAAAATATACGTTAACTCTTGAATTATAAGAACGGGTGTTACAAGTTTGGTATCAGAGCCTTGGTTTAAGAGATTCAAGTATGGCGGGAAAGCTATGCTTGGACTTAAACCTTATGCTCTTGATAAAGATTGGTGTTCAGTTCGAGGCTTGATCGCAAATCCGGTAAGTACATGTATGTTAATAGTTTAGCATGCTAAAGTGTTGTAAACAACACATAGGGCTATCGTGTGATACACGTTACCCCAATTGAAATGATTGATATAGTTAACGAAAATACGCGCATTGACGTGTATAGTAGAAAAAGGCTTGTATTATAATACGGGCGATTATTGAAGTTGATGTTACTAACTTTTGTGAATGTTTTAATTGAGGACACTCGCGTTTGAAGATGACTAGAGTCAAACGAATGGTGGATATGATGATGGAACGGTCCGAGATATGACAAGAAGAGCATGCTCATCAAGGACCTAAATCGCGTATTGGTCGCGAACAAGGCTAATGGCAAGAGAAGCCTGTTAAGGCAAGCATTATCAGGTGCACACTTTTAAATTTAAATTGCACAAGTAGTAATATGCAACAAACACGTAAGTAATAACAGTTGCATACATATATGATAGAACTTGGAAAACCTGATTTCCAAGAGAAATTTAATAGAAAATGTGTTATTCACGATGATGAATAACAAGATTTGTTCATATGGAAACTTGGATTGGGGTAATTATCCAAGTGGAAAACTCTCAATTTAATGCTATTGAGAAAAGTAGCAATCACATTAACAAATGTGATTATATATTAGTTTGATAAAAAGGAAAAACATTGTATATGTTCATGAATGAAACATGTAAATCTAATAATTATTAAATAGTAACTGAATAAATGGTTGCCAATGAAAGTCAAGAATATAGAAAGATTAGAGGCGTCACTTACAAGGGGAGTAGTGCGGAAATTATGAAAAGGTCATGTGTGTCGTGTGTTGACCGCTTACTCTGGCCAAGTAAGTAGTGAACACATGATGTCATGAACTTTTTATGATGGATATACTTACATCCGATGTAGTAGGGACGGGGTGAGTGGGACAAATTAAAAAGTACCCAAGTGAATCAAATGAGTAAAATATTTGGTAATAATGTAAACGCACAGCCGGGTGACGGAAGCGTATTACATTAGGATAATGAGCCCGAGAGAAGGGACAAAGAAACATGTAAAACGATTTAGATATGCACTGGGAGGGGGTGTACTTACACTCGAACCCGGAGAACGCAAACATGTAAAATGATTAGGATATGCTTTGGGAGGGAGTGTACTTGCACTCGAACCCGGAAAATGCAAATATGCCTCTTAACGGGCCGTTTTTGTAAAACGTCAAACTTGAGGACAAGGTCGGAATATAAAAATAAAAGCGATGGGATTCGCTAATACGATCAAATAAATTAAAACGAAGTCTTAATACATACCGGGACGGTTACTTTGATAGTGACTTCGGTAAGATACCCGATAGATGGGTAGGATTTTGAAAGTATGCGTAAACCAAGAGACGGGAACGCGAAATAGAAAGTTAAAAGACTCGGATTAGGAGTCATGACTAAAAGAAGATGAGAATTTGCAAACAGAAATTTTGATAACTACGTTCAACTATTTTAAAGTTGAGCGGGTCGAATAAAGAATGAAGTTTGACATTCATAAGTGATGAAAATTCACCCAAAATAAGTCAAACGAGTCAATTAAGGAATAACGCTTAATATAATAGGAAAACGCAAACCGGTGAAACCGGAAAGCTAAAAACGATAAGATAGAAGGACCCGGGTAATGGGTCGTAAAGAAGTATAGGTAAGAACCGGGTAACGGTAAGTGTAAGACAAACCGACGTGTAAACGACGTTAGAAATCATAAAGTCGGAAAGATAATTCGAAAGAAAACAAATGTAGCCTTAGACTACGGTCAAGGTCAAATGAAATCCAAAAATGCAAAAGTAAATAATTCTAAACATAAAAAGGGGTACTTCGACGCCATGTACATATATAAACATATATTCATTTAAATAGAAACTCGAATAAAGTATGATCTACGGGATCATCATAACCTACGGGTTAATAATGTAAAACAAGAAAAACTGGTTATAACTCCCCGCGTAAAATGATAACGGGAGGTAAGGTTAGTATTTAAGTGATGGGTTTCGCTAAGTTAATTGAATGGGTTAAAGCGAAGAGATTATGAAAGGTCTACGAGACTAAAACGATCACGGGTCATGATTAGAAAGAAATTATAAGGACTTCGCCCTAAAGAGGTGGAAGTCTAATCAAAATAGCCCATAAGGCTAAGTGATAAAACCTACGGGTTAAATTAGATAAAGAGAGGGAATCAGTTAAGAATCCCCGCATAAAACTAAGACTGTAAAAGAATAAATTATGGACTGTCAATATCCTGGTATGGATAATTGACAAAAGTTAAAGAAAAGATCCTAAAACTAAAACTTCGGTTTTAGTAAGAAATAACATTTTTACGAATATAAATCCTGATAGGAATTTGAATAGTAAGCATGAAAGATTCAAGTCTTGACACTGATAGGCGCAAGACGATATATTCAAAAAGTGACATTTTCGAAAATGAAAGGTTGATACAAATTAAACATGATGTGACACGATCACGGTCAAGAAATACAATGTGAAGTACAATCACATTATAACCAAGTGAGCGGTAAAAAGTAACTGGACTAATAAGTCTAGTTAGTGAGACCGGTTAAGGTCAGCAATTCAAATCAAGAAATTTGGTTCGCTTGTAAGCGATGGATTCGGTATAACTGAACCGAATTAATAAATTTGAAAACAAAAGAATTTGTTGCTAAAAGTGAAGGATCTCACTAAAGACCTTTAAACGGGTCAAAGTAACGGATCCATAAAGAATTCGATAGTATATGAAAGCGATGGATATCGCTAAGTTAACTAAACTAGTGGGAATAACGAGATTACGTTATTCCAAGTTGCACTATGTCGTATGAGATACGTAGACAATTAGTGACCAAAAAGATGTTACCATACTTATCTGGTAATACTAACAATTGGTTAAAGGTATAAGTAGTGTTTAAAAGATTTCTCGGATCAAATACATTGAGTTTAAACTCAATGAATTATGTAAGAAAAGGTTTCGAGGACGAAACCTCTCTAAGGGGGGTAGACTTGTAACACCCCGAAAACGGATTTGGTAATCAAACTCCGTTTATGCTAAAAGACGGGTAAAGTACCGTTAGTAGCAAAAATAACCAAGTAAATATTGGATTTAAATAAGAAATCCTAACATTAAATACAAGTGAATCAAATTTTTAAGTGATTGAATTTAAAAGAGCCCGAGTTAACGGGACTTAAAATAAAACGGGTTATGACTTCCCGGAACCCACTAAGTAACTAGGAATATCAACCTAGTTAGTTAAGTGTTGTAAAAACAATAAAAGAAACATAAAATAGATAACCCTTTTATAAACTATGGAACTAGAGGGACTAAACATGGGTAAATGTAATAAAGCTTGGATTAAATCAAACTTAACTCAACAAAAACACACACGTACGTGTGTTCCTGCGATTTCCACAGAGCTTCTAGAGCTCAAACCCTAAACTCCAAGAATTCACCAAATTGAAAGGGGAAATCAAGCCCAAATCGAAATCCAAGCATAGATTATTGATCCTCATCACAAGAGGATTACAAGGTATGTAAAATTTGATGAAAACTCTCAACTCGAAATTCTCATGAAATTGGGAAAATCTGAAATTCATGGTTGCATGTTTGTTTTATGATGAATTAAGAACAATATAGTGTCTAGGGACAAACCCTAGACAAATACAAGTTTAAATCATGTGAAATTTTAGAAAAATCCATGAACACCATTGTAGGTGATTAGTGGGTTATGTAGAACTTGATGAACACTAGGATTTCAAATGTTGTTCTAGTGTAATTTGATATTTATGAAGCGATTTCTGATTTATTGATGTTAACCTTTATATAAAATAGACCGATTGATGTTAGATTTGGCTATATGACAAGTTATGAACTTGATAATGAATCATGTAAATTTCTGCCCATAAGGTGTTTGTTAAAATGCCTAAATGAAAGCTAAAATATTGAAATCTCGAGTGAAACGCACATTCGAATGATATGGAAAATTATGCGAAATATAAAACGATAAGAGTTCTAAATTTGGTTGTGAATGGAACTCTATAGGTAAAGAATCCGGGTCGTCAAGTGGACAAGCCGGAAGTGATACACGCTAGAAAGGTGTGCTTAAAATGTACGTAACCACGATTTTGTTACGTTATGTTTGTTATGTAATTTTTACTAATAGACTTGAATTTAGAATAGAGTATGAATTTGGATGTCTAGTTGAAGTGACGAAGATCACTAGATAAGAAATCATGAGTTATGGTAAATTAATCATGTAATGATGAACAAATAAAAAGGGTTTTTAAGCAAAACCAATTCAAGGGAAAAACCGGGATAGGTTTAAAGGGATAGAATGGTAATTAAATACCATCTCATGCGGACAAATGGTCAATTAGACTAAATGGGTCAAATGGTGTTGTTAACACCATTTGACAATAACAATTGACAAATCGTTTGTTGAGTTTTGGTAATCACAGGAATAACATAAGCTTGCGTTGCTTTAACTAGAAAGATTTAACGCAAAAGCCATGTAAACGGGTCAATATATTGATCCCAGCCAGGTATGTATACTAACACAACTTATCATGTGGAATTTGGAGTTCTAAAAGAGTTAGACAAGGTTAAAACATAGATATTCGGTTATCTTTTAGGTAAACCGAATAAATTGAATTACGTTTATGGTGTTTTAGAAGCACATGGGTTTATAAACGAGATTATAGTTAAAAGGGTCGAATTTTGGGTCAAACAAGTATTTAAAGGACCTTTGTAGTAAAAGAAGGATGAAAATTAACTAAATTGCCCTTGTAAGCTAATTTGAACGAACGACCCTTAAAGGTGGTTCGGAAACGAGTCTTATGATTAAACAAATGCTTAGAGCGAGTGTAGGTAGTGAAAGATGAAATTCTTGGGTCGAAAGACTTTAATTGAGTCTTTGCCGTAAAATGATAATCCGAGGGGTAAAACTCGGAACACATAAATATCCGCGTTAAATCCAACACACATTTAGTTGTGGTGGAAGATTACTAGATAAGAAATACAGGGTTACAATGCTAGAATGGAATGAAGGTGATTTCAAGCTTTAAAGTGCTTAAATACCCTTAACGGGTCAAAATAAGCATACGAGCGAAAATGGGTTTAAATTGTCTAATAAACCTGTGATTAGAACATAAAATGGTAGATAACATTTACTTGAAGAAGTGTAGGTGATATAGGAATCAAACAAATATGTTTGTTTGATAAAATGCATAAATGGGTAAAATTCGATAAAAAGGTAACGAGTCGAAGGCTTGAAAGTCTCAAAAATTATTTATGTTGGATGTTGGATTTTAACTCCATATGATGGAGAATCAAATTACAAACACGTAGGAAGAAACGGTAGGTTAAACGGACAAGCGGAATGAAAGATACGTAAGTTTTCGTGTCAAAAACGGCAAAAAGGGAAAGGAATAATGCAGGGGCCACCGTAACTTACGGTGCCACCGTAAGTTACGGTGGAGCTGAATTGGTTACGGTGCTAGCCTACTGATGTACGGTAGGAAATTGTTAACATAGAGGCCACCGTAACTTACGGTGCCACCGTAAGTTACGGTGGAGGCCAGAATTAAGTTATTGTTTTGGGATCAAGATATCAATGTTGGATTTTCCTAATTTCCTCGTTGTATTAGTTATTTAATTATCAAAACTGACCTTTAAGTTGGTTTTGATCACAGGTGAAATTCGAGAGTTCCGGAATGAAGATCAAGCATCGAGCAAGAACCGAACACACGTTAAGCAAAGCTTCCGCAACGTTGTTTTGTCGTTATTCTAAACGGCGAATTAAATCACATTATGTATATCACTTAAATTGTAAAAGTTTTCAACAAAACCGTATTTCCGATGCATATGTAATCTTAATTACATGATTGTTTTTCGCAAAATATACGTTAACTCTTGAATTATAAGAACGGGTGTTACAAGTTGAAAGGGAGGCTAGGCCAGCAATATGTTTATGCTTGAAAATGTTGTTTTTTGAACGTGTGATCATAGGTTGAACTGAGCCATAAATCTGTTAAGGGGCCATATATTGGGACAACCTGATCTTGTGGAGGAGTGGGAACAAGGTTTGGAACAGTAGGGGTCTGATTGTTAGCATCGACCGGTTGCAGGGTTAGGTCAATGAGCGATTCCGAGCCCGGGTCAATGGTTGGTAATGCAACAGGCAAGACCACTTCCAAAATCGAGACTGGATCCGTGTTATTAGGTTGGTAAGGAGTACACGGGGTCGATGTAGGTGGCATTAGGCAAGACATTAGAAGTTTCTCTGAAGATTTTTGCACTTGTGTAGATGCATCATGAATAGAAGAGTCGTCTAGAAAAAAGGACAAATCAATAGATGACAAATCCATAGAAGATAAAACACTCGAAAGGGGAAAGCATGTCTTATCAAACTGAGCATGGTGTGTCACATAAATACGAGAAGTATTTGGGTCATTACAACGATAACCTTTGTATTGTGGAGTGTACCGAATAAAAATACACGGAATACTGCATGGAGAGCTTGTGTGATGCATAGTTTCTTAGATAGGGAAAAACTCGACATCCAAATGTGTGAAAGTTACTATAAACCTGAAGGGATATGGTCCAAAAAACCTCGCGCAAGCACATAGGACCATACCACAACCTTAATTCAAAGACATCTTGAACATGACCCTACGCGGCCACGCAGCGGCCCTAAACAAGACTTGGAAAAAATAGCAATAATAAAAGGAATATGGTCCCGAAAACCTTGCGCAGGCACATGAGACCATGACATGGTCTTATTCCAAAAAACACTTTCAGAACAAGACCCTGCGCGGCTGCGCAACGGTTCTAAACAAAGAAATGAAAGAAGAATAGTCTTCGATAACCATGCGCCGGAGGAAAAGAGAATAACACTCAACTAACACCCTTGCGCAGGCTTGTGCAAGGGCACAATTAAGCTTAAAGAGTAAAACCTCCACATCTCCTCGCACCTGAAGTCAAGACTTGAACAAAAGGAATCTTTCTGTTACAACAGAATAGACACGTGGCAAGGGCATAAAGGGTTACAGCTGTAGATCTTCTAGAAGACTTCCCAATAATCATCATGCAAGGCCATTCAGTTACAACTAACTGTGACGTGCCATAATATTGGACGCTTATCTAATCACGATGATGGCACTCGTTTGAAGATTAATCTACACAAACCCACTTTCCACGTGGCATCTCCCCAGCCGTCGATCACACTCACAATCCGTGTGCATAGATGTGACGTTAGTGATTGACGGAAAAGGGAATAACCACCAATTGGAAAAGCACTTTCTGTTACTTTCTCCGTCGCATTGATTTCCTGCCAAAAATCAGCTATAAATAAGACGTTACAGGTATGATCTCACAAGTTACTTTCACTTCATTCTCACTTTTACTATTTCTTCTTCATCGAGATCACTGTACTTATTCTCACGCCGGAGGGTGGTCACGGAGAGAACCCTCATTCTCCCCGTGGCGAGTCTAACAACTTTCTGTTTTGAAGTGATCACCGGAGAAGGAATTCAGCAAAACCCATGAATCAACGAGAGGATTAACCATTTTTATGAAGAGACTAAACCCCTGATCTGATTGATTCCGGTCAATTCGGATCACTGTTTCTTCATTGACGCCCACCGATTCTTCAATTTTCATTTTCATCTTCTCGTTCGATTCGTCTTTTCCCTTCTGTTTTCTATGGCAGAAGTCCCGACGAATTACCCATCAAGTCCTCGATCTGAGAACAGAGACGCTCTTTTTCATGTTTCTCACATCGACGGAATCATGGGGAAACCGTTTAGTAACAACAATATTCACCACGAGGAAACTCCAACTCATTGGTTTGTTAAATCTCAAAACTCTATGAACGAGATTTTTACACCACCTCGTAAATCAGTAACTCAAGTAGCCACGCAGGAGTCTACAGCTCAGGTGCAAACCACAATTGCACCTCGAGTGTCCTGTTATGATTTATGGTCGATCACAGCATACTCTCAGCCTAGCACCAGATATGAATTTACATACCTCAGATCTGGATGTCAGGAATCTCATATGAAGCAAAACTCTCAGAAGCAATCCGACGGTATAGAGTTGGGCCCATATTCGTTACAGCAGTGGGACACCCAATTCAGCGACAAGAAATATCTAAAAACGATCAGTCACAAGACGTAGAAAGACGACTACAATAACCCAAAAAATAGTACAGAACAAACATACATGGTGCACAGCGGACCATCACGCAAACAGAGCAGCAAATAAAGCCACAGTCAACATTGGCGTGAACAGCAAGTAATCTTCCCCGCCGTACCAGGGGGTCCTCAAGAAGAACGACCGGTCATCATAACGGGAATCTTCGGTCATTACCGCACTGGTTACATGTTCATTGATCCGAGAAGTTCTATGGATATTACTTACGAACAGTGTTTTAAGCAATTAGACCCAGAGTATAAGGCGCGCTTGAAACGAGTCGATTTTCCTTTAACTGGTTTCTGCAATGAGGCCGTCTTTCCACTGGGTCAAATCTCCTTTCCTGTAACACTCTCGGATGGAGAACATTTGCGCACCGTTACAGTTAATTTCATGGTCATGCCAGCTACATCACGCCATGATGTACTGTTGGGAAGACGTTCACAGAGGGAGTTTAGCATGATTACCTCCATACCACACGCTTCTTGCAGTTTTCCAACAGAAACCTGAGTAGCAATTTTATATTCAAGCAAAGAAGTCATGTACGTTGATGACGAGCCACCAGTAAAGGCTGCGAAGCCATCTCCACCTAATGAACCAGAGAAATGGGTACTCAACAATGAATACCCTGAGCAAACCATACTGCTAGGGCACGCCATCTCACCAACAATCTGCGCCAGATTGAAAGATCTCCTATCTGAAAAATATGGATAATTTCGCATGGTCCCCAGCAGACATGACTGGCATACCAAGAGAAATAACAGAACATTGCTTGAATATTCGACCTTCCGCAGAACCAGTAGCACAAGGAAAGCGCAGTCTTGGTCTGGAAAAGGCTCGCGCAATGAATGAGCAAGTAGCTGAATTACTTCAGGTTGGGATTCTGTGCGAAGTTCGATATCAAACCTGGGTAGCTAACCCAGTAATGGTACAGAAGCATATCAAACCTGGGTAGCTAACCCAGTAATGGTACAGAAGCACAACGGTGGGTGGCGCATGTGTGTCGACTTCAAAGACCTCAACAAAGCCTGCCCAAAAGACTGTTACGCTCTCTCAGAGATAGACAAGAAGGTGGATTCCTTAGCGTCCTTCCACTGGAAATGCTTCCTAGATTGTTACAAAGGATATCACCAAGTACAAATGAAATAAGAAGACGAAAACAAGACAACTTTCCGCACGGAAAAAGGTATATTTTGTTATACAAAAATGCCTTTCGGTCTCCGCAACGCGGGAGCTACTTACCAACGCCTAATGGATAGAGTCTTCGGGGAGGATATCGGTGTAACAGTAGAAGTCTTTATGGACGACCTTGTCATCATGAGTCGCGAGGAAGAATCAGTGCTCGCAAACATCCAACGCACTTTCGACTCTTTACGTAGAGTCAACCTAAAATTGAATCCAGTGAAGTGTTCATTCGGCATGGAAGAAGGCAAATTCTTAGGATTTATCGTAACCAAGGATGGTTTCAAAGTCAATCCAGAAAAGGTGGAGGCTATCCAGCTTATGCTATCAGCAACATCTATCAAAGAGATGCAACGCTTAGCTGGTCGGTTCGCAGCGCTCAACCGATTTTTAGCAAATCATGCAGCCAAATCATATCCATTCATCAGCAAATTATGCAACTGCGTAAAGAAAAGCCAATTCCAATGGACCCCGGAAGCAGGAAAAACCTTTCAGGAAATGAAAGAATGCCTAATTCAACTACCTACTTTAACAGCCCCGAGAAAAGAAGAACCATTAATCTTATACCTCTCCGCATCAGAGGTAGCAGTTGGCGCAGTATTAATGGTCAAAAGGGGCAGAGTCCAAACTCCAATTTATTACATCAGCAAAATGTTGACTGGTCCAGAAACGCGCTATTCCATCATGGGGAAACTTGTTCTTGCGTTAGTACACGCGTCGCACAGATTGCGAAGGTACTTTTCTGGACACGTTATAACTGTCCTAACCAATTGCCATCTGGGACAAATCTTGTCCAAACCAGACGTCGCGAGCAGATTAGCAAAGTGGACCATCGAACTGGGTGGATATAACATTTTGTATAAACCACGCCCAGCTATCAAAGGCCAAGTCCTAGCAGATTTTGATACTGAAGCCCCCATCGATAAGATCCAGGAATGCGAAGCCATACAAAATCCTACCCCAGTCTTCGACGACAGGCCCTGGATTCTATACACAGATGGCGCTTCCAACGATAACGGCGCAGGAGCTGGTCTTCGCCTAGTCAGACCTGACAACCACGAACTTACCTAGGCCATTCGACTAGATTTTAAAAGCACCAACAATGAAGCGGGGTATGAGGCATTCCTCGCAGGTCTCCGCCTAGCAATCAAAATGGGGGCAAAAAATGTCGAAGCACATGTCGATTCCAAATTGGTAGCCGAACAAATTAATGGTCGCTACGACGCAAAAGGAGAAGCAATGGCCTTATATCTTAAGCAGGCAAGAACACTGATCAATCAGTTGCAGACCTTCAAAATGATCCACATCAATAGAAGCGAGAACAAGCACGCGGATGCGCTAAGTAAGCTAGCTACTACAAGCTTCAAGCACCTGGCAAAAGAAGTCCGCATTGAAGTTCTCTCAAATCCATCCATGCCTCTAAGACACGTAAACATGATAGAAGTTAGGAATCCATCTTGGATGTCCCCAGTTATTATGTATTTACAACATGGAACTCTTCCAGAGGGAAAAATAGAGGCAAGAAAAATTCAGCACAAAGCGCTAAATTATGAAATGACGGATGGAATTTTGTATCGCAAGTCTTACATGGGTCCTCTCCTAAGATGCGTAGACAAGCATGACGCGCAATATATCTGGTCCGGGAAATTCATGAAGGATTATGCGGAATCCGTGTTGGCCCACGCATCGTGGTGGCAAAAATCATGAGTGCGAGCTATTACTGGCCCGGTATGCATTTAGACGCTGTAGAGATCTTACGCAAATGTACATCATGCCAACGTCATGCTCCAAAGACTCTTCTCCCAAGGGAACCCTTTGGTCCCAATAACCGCAGCGTGGCCTTTCCAGCAATGGGGCATTGACTTAGTAGGTCCCTTCTTCGACGCACCTGGCGCACTAAAATTTATAATATTCGCTGTGGATTACTTCACCAAGTGGGTAGAAGCCAAAGCCCTAGCATCAACCACCGCAATGGTAATCAGAAAATTCATCTGGGAATACATCATATGCAGGTTCGGATTGCCACTACACATCATCACAGACAATGGTACCAATTTTGCGTCTGACGATCTACAAAAGTGGATGACAGAAATGCACATCGAACATAGTTTCGCCCCCGTGGCACACCCACAGGCAAACAGTCAAGTCGAAAGCATCAACAAACAAATCGTAGATGGTATTAAGGCAAGGTTGGGAACCTCAAGAAGAGGGTGGGTTGATGAACTCCCAAGTATCCTATGGGCGCACCGCATTATGCCAAAGACTAGCATGGGGGAAACGCCATTTAGCCTCGTTTACGGCTCAGAAGCAGTAATTCCGGCGGAAATCGGCATCCCGTCACCTCGAATGTTAGCCATAGAGAAACAAAATAACGAGCGTGAACGCAGACTTGACCTAGATCTTTTCAAAGAAAGACGAGAAAACGCAGCAATCAATGAGGCCAGGTACAAGTCGAAACTAAAAAAATATTACAACGCTCGAGTACGCATATGCACTTTCGTGCCGGGAGATTTTGTCCTAAGAGACAACGAAGCGTCAAACGCTGAAAAACCGGGAAGGCTCTCGCCCAAATGGGAAGGGCCCAACGTCATTAATGAGGTCCTAGGAAAGGGCGCGTATACCCTACGACGACTCGATGGAACAGACGTTCCACGTACTTGGAATGCGCAACAGTTGCGAAGATGCTATATGTAACCTATAACAACCCTCCAAAATATTTTTTCGACACCCCTAAAATATTTAACATGTCCCCATACGTCCTAAAATACACCTCATATGCAAAAACGGGTCCTGAATACCTCTATTTTTACAAAAATTAAATAAAAACGAAATTAAATGGGTCGTCGCGGGGCGCGTAGCCCTTGGCTACTTCAGTCGTGGGCCGCGACAACCTAGACACCAGGCAAGCCCCGAGGCCGCCACGTGTCCCAGTTGTGTTGAGCCTAGTGGTTAACTTAGCAACCCTAGGGCCTACCCTAGGGAGCCTCGCAGGTCGCGAAGGCCCTGGCCGAAGCTTACGCGGGGCGCGACGGGAGGCGAGGAGACACTATAAATTGAGGCCTTCAGCCTCAGTTTCAAACCGTTCAATCTCTCGTTCTCTCTCTCGAAATTCTACATAGCAATTACAATTTTCGGGCATAGTACCCCCCTAAATAACGAAGTTTTGCCTCGTTGTAAGTATCATAACCCCGGTTACGTATTAGATACGCTGCCCGATTGATCCAGGGTTCCGTAACGGCTGTCGTGGTTCTGCCCGACGTAGTCGTTGGAATGCCGTCTCGGGGAGGGTATTGCTAATGTAAATATTGGGTTATTATGCTAACGCGTGTGCATTTGTGTAATTTATAGATAATCACCAGGAAATCCTTAAAGAAAACCCTAAGACAGCAATGTGAGTAATCTTCTTTTTGTAAACTGTTTTTACAAAACCTTAAATATTTTACAATGTGATTAAGTAGTGATTAAGTCTTTGTAATTCTTCAATTACTGCCGGTATGTTGGGGTTTTGTATACAAAATGTGGAACACGTTACCATTGGACAAAGAGTTAGCCAATGGGTAATATGACCCACCAGTCAGGAGTGACAATACTGAATGAGTAATTGTGTAGATATAAACATTGTAATCGCTCTCAATACTGTTAAATTGATAAAACTCTTCTTGTTTAAACTGGGATTCACTCACCAGTATTTCCCACTGACAAAATGTTTTTAAACGTGTTTCAGGTAACAAAATGTGAAAACCAAATAGAAGCCAGCTGGACAGCACTGAAGGCTTGGAAAAGTGGCTATAAAAGTTACCTAAATAAAGAAGATGTTTTATTCAATAAAATGGAGATTATCTCTATAAATCAGTTTGTAATGAAAACTTCGGTTTTATCCCAATATGTTTAATATTATAAAAATGTGGTATTTACTCTGATAAAATATTTCCTAACTACGGTCCTGATGTAATTTCCGGTGCCAAATTGATAAATATCGATACCACCGAAACTGATTCTCGCAGCCGCCCGTTCCCGGGACAGATAGGGGGCAGGGGTTACGACAGGAGGTGGTATCAGAGCTAAGCCACTGATTCAGCCACTGAAGTGTTCTGCTGATACTAAAATGTTATATGTTAGGAAATAATCTACGGGATTTCGTGCATACCTGTATATTATTGTTGTGTGTTATTTGACTATTTGTTAGTTTATAGTATGAGCGACCAAGGACCTTCCGACGCCTACCCTCAGTTGTCCAGCTCACCTAGGAGCAAAGGCACCTCTTCACAGCCTGCCATATCAGGGTATTCAGCTGACAATGAAGATGGGATATTCGTGTTTAAGGCTCAGTCTGAAGAGCCATTCCCTCCTAAAAAGAGAGGATGGTTCAGTAGAGGAGCGCATGAATGTAGGAAAAGAATGAAAAAGTTGCAACAACAGCGTGCTGTAGCAGCCGCCAAGAGAGAAACAGATGCCCACACCCAGGATATGCTCAATAGGAGTCTAGAAAACTTTCATATCCTAGCAACTATAGTTGCTGACCCTAACCTTGAGCAACTCATAGCACCCCAACCATTACCACTGTTTCCCACACAGCCAATGGAAATCGAGAACAACCTAGAAAACCAAATCCCAGTGCCTGATTTCAACTCAGAAGGGATACCTAGGGTACCAGCACCCAATCCCTTAGACCCAGATTATGACCCGTGGTTGGATGATAATAGTGATTATGTGCAATGCTACCCAATACCAGAAGACGAACCTATGCCCAATCTAGCAGCCTACCCAGGTTTGGACCCTCTAGATCCCTTCTATGATAGCGATCAATACATCAGGGAAATTTTAGAGAATCCATACCCATACCAGGAACCCATGCCCCAGTTCCCAAACCCGGTACCAGCACCTGCACCCCCAATGAGTGCAGAAAATATGCAAGAGCTCCGAACCTTCGGAGAGGAGATTTTAGAAAGTAGCGAGAGGATGAGGCAGGTAGGAGAACGACTCGTCTGGAAGTATGACGAGCGTAATATGGAGTTCTGAATGAACCCATATCAGTAAAGGTGATGGTGGAAGTAGTAGTAATAATAATAATAATAATAATATAATAATATATATAATAGGTGTGTATGTTTTAAAAAAAAATCTAGACAATAGTTATAGATGCATAATAGTATTGTAATTTTAAATTCCAGTATCAGTTTGTATTAGATGCATACTATAAGAAAGAGTAAGTCGCAATGTTCGATGCTTTTGATCAATATGCGTGTCATGTGATTGGTTGTATTAAATATTATCTTGTGATATTAATACGTGGTAAATGTTTAAAATTCAGATGGCCGACCAAGTGAATCAAGAGAACTAGAATAATAACCCGGAAAACCAGAATAATGATAACCCGAACAATGATAATAATGGAACTCCAGTGGATAACAGTGCCATCCAACACATAGTGGCACAAGAAATTATAGACGCAATGCCATATATCATTCAAACAGTTAGGGAAGCTGATAATAAAAGTAACCGTGATAGTAAACGACCCACTGAACCAGAAAACAACATGAACAATGGACCTATACTTCAAGTGCCCATTCCCAAAAGAAGAAGAACCATGCCTTATGGTTGTTCTTATAAAGAATTCTGGTCGTGTAAACCAATGGAATTCTTGGGCAATGAAGGGGCCGTTGCAGCATTACGCTGGATAGAAAAGACTGAGGCAGTCTTAAAAATAAGCAAGTGCGCGGAAGAGGATAAGATAATGTTTGCTTCTAATCTGTTTAAGAACTCAGCCTTAGAATGGTGGAACACTGTCCTCCAGTCTAGAGGAAGTGACATGATTTACAATATGGAATGGGTGGAATTTAAGAACATGGTAGAAAGGAAATCCTGCCCTTCTAATGAAAAGGAACATATAGCAAATAAATTCTTAAACCTTAGAATGACCGGAGTAGATAGTAAGGGATACACTACGTTATTCTTTGAATATGCTAGAATAGTGTCAACCCTTGC
This sequence comes from Helianthus tuberosus, assembly GCA_030545235.1. Classification (NCBI taxonomy): domain Eukaryota; kingdom Viridiplantae; phylum Streptophyta; class Magnoliopsida; order Asterales; family Asteraceae; genus Helianthus; species Helianthus tuberosus. The sequence continues at coordinate 42,185,320 of CM060373.1, read as the reverse complement.
ATCACCTGAACCTGTATTAATCTCCCGTTACATCTGGGGATTAATCAGTGAGATTAGGCATGTAGTCAAGGCAGCTAGACCTCAAACTATAGAAGAAGCTGTAGAACTAGCAAATACCTTGACTGATGAGTTAGTGCGTACACGAGAAGAAGATCAGAGGAGGAACTTAGCTCAAAGGCTTACCCAAGAATTTCGTTCTGGAAATTCCAACTGTGGAAAAAATGTAGGTTCTACTTCTGCACCCTACTGCAAGTATTGCAAAAGAAAGCATTCTGGAAGATGCTCTATATATTGCAATTTTTGCAAAATATCTGGACACAAGGAAGAAGACTGCAGGAAGAAACCTAACAATAGGATATGTTACAACTGTGGAGAACAAGGCCACATCAAGCCAAATTGTCCGAAATTAGCTCCAGCTACAAACAACAAGAACACTAAAAATGCTAGAGCATTTGTTCCGACTGCAGAAGAAGCGAAGATGATCCCGGATGTGATCGCTGGTACGTTTTTAGTTAATTATGTTTTTGCTAAAGTAGTATTTGAATCTGGTGCGAACCAAAGTTTTATTAATACTTCATTTTGCAAACTACTCAATCAACCATTAACTAAACTCCCACAAGAATGTCTAGTAGAGACAGCAAATGGAGAAACCATTAAGATTTCTAAAATCTTGGAGGGAGCAAGAATAGAATTTTTAAATCAAAAATTTATTGCAAATCTTTATCCAATGAATCTGGCAGGATTTGTTGTTGTATTAGGAATGGATTGGTTAATAGCCAATAAAGCCAGTATTTTATGTGATCAAAAGTCAATTCAAGTAAATTCACCAATGGGTGAAAAGATCACAATTAAAAGAGATAAGCCGTTTAGATCTACAAAATTTATCTCCGTGATGAAAACAACAAGTTATATAAAAAAGGATCATTAGTGTATTTGATTTCCATAATCACTAACACTAAAGGAAAAGAACTAAAAGATATTTCAGTAGTATCTCAGTTTCCAGAAGAACTACCAGGACTACCGCCAGATAGAGAAGTTGAATTTAGAATTCATCTACTACGAGGAACAGCACCAATTGCCAAAGCACCGTACCGATTGGCACCAACAGAAATGCAAGAATTGAAGAAACAATTAGACGAGTTATTGGAGAAAGGATTCATACAGCCAAGTTCTTCGCCATGGGGAGCGCCAATCTTATTCGTCAAGAAGAAAGACGGATCGATGCGTATGTGCATTGATTACCGGGAATTAAACAAGGTCACGATTAAAAATTGGTATCCATTACCGAGAATCGATGATCTGTTTGATCAATTGCAAGGAGCTCGATTCTTCTCAAATATCGATTTACGCTCAGGATATCATCAATTAAAGGTACAGGAAGAGGACATTCCTAAGACCGCTTTTAGAACAAGGTATGACCATTATGAATTTACTGTCATGCCATTTGGTTTAACCAATGCCCCAGCTGCATTTATGGACATGATGAACCGAATATGTAAGCCATATTTGGATAAATTCATAATTGTCTTTATAGATGATATTCTCATTTACTCTAAGAGTAAAGAGGAACACGCAGCGCATCTGCATGCACTTCTAAGTTTACTAAGGAAAGAAAAGCTTTATGCTAAATTTTCAAAGTGCGAGTTTTGGTTAGAACAAGTACAATTTCTTGGGCATTTAGTCAATCATGAAGGAATTCATGTGGATCCCACTAAGATCGAGGCGATTACCAGATGGAAAACCCCTGAGTCACCAACTGAGGTTAGAAGTTTCTTAGGATTGGCCGGTTATTATTGGAGATTTATTCGAGATTTTTCTAGAATAGCCATTCCCTTAACGAAGTTAACCTGTAAATCTGTTAAGTTTGAATGGGGACCACAACAGGAAGAAGACTTTAGAATTCTTAAGCAAAAACTAACCAATGCACCCATACTAGCGTTACCAGAAGGAACTGAAGACTTTGTAGTCTATTGTGACGCTTCTAAGTTAGGTTATGGATGTGTGTTAATGCAACGCCAAAAGGTTATAGCTTACGCATCTAGACAACTTAAAAATCATGAAGAGAATTATTCCACTCATGATCTAGAATTAGGAGCTATAATTTTTGCCCTGAAAATTTGAAGACATTACCTTTATGGTAGTAAGTTTACCATTTTCACAGATCATAAGAGTTTAAGGTATGTTTTCAGGCAAAAGGTGTTGAATATGAGATAAAGACGCTGGATGGAAATTCTTAGTGATTATGATTGTAATATCCAGTATCATGCAGGAAAGGCTATTGTAGTAGCCGATGCTTTAAGTCGAAAGTATCACGAAAAGCCAAAAAGATTACGTTCTCTTAAATTAAATCTACAGGTAGATTTAAATGAACAAATTAGAACGGCACAAGAATCAGAAATCAAGGATGATACTGAAAAGTTGAAAGGAATGATTAAGGAATTAGATCAAGGAACAGATGGAATTTGGAGATTTCATAAGAAAAGAATGTGGATACCTTAATTAGGAAACCTACGCCACCGGATATTAGAAGAAGCCCATAAGTCTAAGTATACGATGCATCCTGGAAGTGATAAGATGTATCAAGACTTAAGAAAGAATTTTTGGTGGATAGGAATGAAAAAGGATATAGCAGCATATGTTGCAAAGTGTTTAACCTGTTCACAAGTTAAAGCTGAACATCAGAAACCCTCAGTTTATTGCAGCAGTTAGAAATGCCTGTATGGAAATGAGAATTAATAACAATGGATTTTGTTACCAAATTACACAAAATAAGGAAAGGTAATGATACAATCTAGGTGATTGTAGACAGGCTAACTAAGTCAGCTCATTTTCTACCAATGAAGGAAACTTTCAGTATGGAATAATTAGCTAAATTGTATGTAAATGAAATAGTTTCATTACATGGAATTCCTTTATCAATTGTTTCTGATAGAGATAGCCGTTTTACCTCTCATTTTTGGACAAGTTTCCAAAAAGCCATGGGAACCAAGCTTAATCTAAGCACCGCTTATCATCCTCAAACGGACGGACAAAGGGAAAGGACAATTCAGACTATGGAAGACATGCTTACAGCTTGTGTAATTGATTTCGGAGGTAATTGGGACGATCACTTACCACTGATAGAATTTTCTTATAATAACAGCTATCATACCAGTATCAACGCTGCACCATTCGAAGCACTTTATGGACGAAAATACCGAACTCCAGTCTGTTGGGCAGAAATTGGAGAAAAGCAATTATCTGGACCTGAGATAGTACAAGAAACGACCGACAAGATTATCCAAGTCAAGGAACGACTGAAAGCAGCACGTGATCGACAAATGAGTTATGCTGATAACAGACAAAAGCCCTTAGAATTTCAGGTAGGAGACAAAGTGTTATTAAAAGTCTCTCCTTGGAAAGGGGTGGTAAGATTCATCAAAAGGGGAAAGCTAAGCCCTAGGTATGTTGGACCTTTTGAGATTATTAAAAGAATAGGACCTGTAGCCTATCAGCTACAACTGCCAGAGAAAATGGCAGGAACACATGATGTATTTCATGTATGCAATCTCAAAAAGTGCTTAGCTGATGAATCACTGATAGTACCTCTTAAGGATATAGAGGTAAATGAACCGTTAAAATTTGTAGAAAGACCTCTACAGATTGAAGACAGGAAAGTCAAGAATCTCAAACACAAGAGACTAGTTCTAGTCAAAGTGAAATGGGACTCCAAAAGAGGACCAGAATACACTTGAGAGCTTGAATCAGAAATGCAAAGGAAATATCCACATTCATTCCAGTAGACCTCGAGGACGAGTTCTAAAATAAGGTGGGGAGGATATAACAACCCTCCAAAATATTTTTTCGACACCCCTAATATATTTAACATGTCCCCATACGTCCTAAAATACACCCCGTATGCGAAAACGGGTCCTGAATACCTCTATTTTTACAAAAAATTAAATAAAAACGAAATTAAATGGGTCGTCGAGGGGCGCGTAGCCCTTGGCTACTTAAGTCGCGGGCCCCGACAACCTAGACAACAGGCAAGCCCCGAGGCCGCCACGTGTCCCAGTCGTGTCGAGCCTAGTGGTTAACTCAGCAACCCTAGGGCCTACCCTAGGGAGCCTCGCGGGCCGCGAAGGCCCTGGCCGAAGCTTATGCGGGGCGCGACGGGAGGCGGGGAGACACTATAAATTGAGGCCTTCAGCCTCAGTTTCAAACCGTTCAATCTCTCGTTCTCTCTCTCGAAATTCTACATAGCAATTATAATTTTCGGGCATAATACCCCCCTAAATAACGAAGTTCTGCCTCGTTGTAAGTATCATAACCCTGGATACGTATTAGATACGCTGCCCGATTGATCCAGGGTTCCGTAACGGTATTCGTGGTTCTGCCCGACGTAGTCGTTGGAATGCCGTCTCAGGGAGGGTATTGCTAATGTAAATATTGGGTTATTATACTAACGCATGTGCATTTGTGTAATTTATAGATAATCACCAGAAAATCCTTAAAGAAAACCCTAAGACAGCAATGTGAGTAATCTCCTTTTTGTAAACTGTTTTTACAAAACCTTAAATATTTTACAATGTGATTAAGCAGTGATTGAGTCTTTGTAATTCTTCAATTACTGCCGGTATGTTGGGGTTTTGTATACAAAATGTGGAACACGTTACCATTGGACAAAGAGTTAGCCAATGGGTAATATGACCCACCAGTCAGGATTGACAATACTGAATGAGTAATTGTGTAGATATAAACATTGTAATCGCTCTCAATACTGTTAAATTGATAAAAACTCTTCTTGATTAAACTGGGATTCACTCACCAGTATTTCCCACAGACAAAATGTTTTTAAACGCGTTTCAGGTAACAAAATGTGAAAGCCAAATAGAAGCCAGCTGGACAACACTAAAGGCTTGGAAAAGTGGCTATAAAAGTTACCTAAATAAAGAAGATGTGTTATTCAATAAAATGGAGATTATCTCTATAAATCAGTTTGTAATGAAAACTTGGGTTTTATCCCAATATGTTTAATATTATAAAAATGTGGTATTTACTCTGATAAAATATTTCCTAACTATGGTCCTGATGTAATTTCCGCTGCCAAATTGATAAATACCGATACCACCGAAACTGATTCTCGCGGCCGCCCGTTCCCGGGACAGATAGGGGGCGGGGGTTGCGACATAACCCCAGGACCCTTCGTACTTAGATGGCACGCAACGCCAACCAGCATACAGTACAACAGTCATTACTTACATATGCATTATAATTATCATATTTATTAACTACTTTGTATCCACTGGCCTCTGCACCCTATCCAATCAATACATAGTTTTACTTCCACTATACTTCTGTGTTTTATTACAAACGCATGCGATTCCTTTTGGTAAGCACAAAAACATTATGATAACACAAGTCTCATGAATGGTCTGCGGTCACAAGTACCGCGCAAGGTCCAGCCCTACGTTCACACATGAGCTTTATATCATCTTTATTTGTCCTACCTAAACAAAGTAATCGTACTCATGCAAACATTGTAACTAGAATAGACAGAAACATAACTATTTGTGCAACAACACATGAACAAAGATGTGCGGCAACACACTACTACAGTTATTTGCGCGGCATCACAATAACAAAGTAATATCACATTTATACATTTACTTGCGCAACAGCGCAATAACAAAGTTGTACAACAGTACATTAACAAAATATGCGGCGGCATTAACGCAGCAACACAATACAGTATAGGCGCAACGACGACCAACAAGAACCGGATTCAACATCCCAAACAAAACTAAGAAGAGAACATTTACGTATAATCACACATCAAGATCTTCTTCACATCAGGAGGCAGACGTAACTGTACATCCTTGATAACATTCAAGGAAACAGCCGTATCCACGTGCGTGTAAAGAACCACGTTTGACGACGCACATTTAATGAATGACTGACAAGTGACAGCCTGTCACCAAAGCCGTCACACGTCAACAGTCAGCACAGTACCCTTTACCTGCCATGAGTCAAATTTTTCAAAATCTAAAATCATGGAAACCTCAACTTGAAGAAAAACATAAATATCTTCTACAAAAGATTCTTCTTACTTTGCGCCAAACAGGCCTCCTACTTCTCAAAGCAAAAAGCGCACACTTCAGTTTATATAGTCCCGTGCTTCACCTACTTGCGTAGAAGCAACACTAGACTGGGGGGACATGAAGGGATATGGTCCCAAAAACCTCGCGCAAGCGCATAGGACCATACCACAACCTTAATTCAAAGACATCTTGAACAGTACCCTGCACGGCCGCGCAGCAGTCCCAAACAAGACTTGGAAAAAATAGCAACAATAAAAGGAATATGGTCCTGAAAACCTTGCGCAGGCACATGAGACCATGCCATGGTCTTATTCCAAAAAACACTTTCAGAACAAGACCCAATGCGGCTGCGCAGCGGTTCTAAACAAAGAAATGAAAGAAGAATAGTCTTCGATAACTATGCGCCGGAGGAAAAGAGAATAACACTCAACTAACACCCTTGCGCATGCTTGCGCAAGGACACAGTTAAGCTTAAAGATTAAAACCTCCACATCTCCTCGCGCCTGAAGTCAAGACTTGAACAAAAGGAATCTTTCTATTACAACAGAATAGACAAGTGGCAAGGGCATAAAGGTTTACAGCTGTAGATCTTCTAGAATACTTCCCAATGATCATCATGCATGGCTATTCAGTTATAACTAACTGTGACGTGGCATAATTTTGGACGCTCATCTAATTACGATGATGGCACTCGTTTGAAGATTAATCTACACAAACCCACTTTCCACGTGGCATCTCCCCAGCCGTCGATCAAACTCACAATCCGTGTGCATGGATGTGACGTTAGTGATTGACGGAAAAGGGAATAACCACCAAACGGAAAAGCACTTTCCGTTACTTTCTCCGTCGCATTGATTTCCCGCCAAAACCGGCTATTAATAAGATGTTGCAGGTATGATCTCACAAGTTACTTTCACTTCATTCTCACTTTTACTATTTCTTCTTCATCGATTTCACTCTACTTATTCTCACGTCGGAGGGTGGTCACGGGGAGAACCCCCATTCTCCCCATGGCGAGTCCAACGGCTTTCTGTTTTGCAGTGATTGCCAGAGAAGGAATTCAGCTAAACCATGAATCAATGAGAGGATTAACCCTTTTTATGCAGAGACTAAACCCCTGATCTAATCGATTCCAGTTAATTCGGATCACTGTTTCTTCAAAACCGGTACCGCAACACCCCCATTCTATTGAGGTGTGCATGACACGATAAACAATGAAATGCGTCATTAGCCTCAAGAAGTCACCAAATGGTGTGGTTTACAAATTCTTTGCCAGCATCAGTTTATAAAAATTTAAATCTTCTTAGAGGATTGCGTCCAATAAAGTTGATGAAAATTGGAAGACGGAAGAAAAAACCGCTTTCCTTTGTCTTTAGTGGATAAAACCAAATGAACCTATCACATCAACAAAAATGACATAATAATGATAATTATCAATAACGGATTAAATCTAGTGGCTGCGGAGATCGTTTCTCATTTGTCTCAAATGGTAAACAATGTGCCTTTGAAAGCTAACAAGTAGAACAAACATTGGGTTTTGGCAATAATCAAGTAACATCCAGACAACCAGACTTGGTCAACAAGGAAATAATAAGAAAAACCACATGTCCCAATCGATTACGCCACACTTCAAAGAATGCCCAATTACTGAAATTAGGAACTGTAATTAAAGCTTGTGGCCAATTTCTAGGAATATACAACCCTTTTTCACATCTACCTGTGGCAATGACTGTTTTGGTTACTATCTTGAATATAAAAGAAGGGTTGTGAAAATAAAACGTCCACGTAGTTGTTTGTTCTGAGTTTGCTAATTAGTAACATGTTCTTTGTCAGATTTAGAATAACTAGGATATCACGTCAGTTAACGTAATAAGATACCGGTGAATTTCTAGTATGTGATATATGAAGATTGTGACCACTATCAAAGGTGACCCTTTCATTATCAAAATAAGGAGTTAGACTGTTCACGTCATTTGCATTTAGCGTCATATGTGCGGTGGTACCCGAATCAACAAACCAAGAGGATGTTCTAGAGTTACCTGGAGAATAAGTGGGATTAGACACATAAGATGATAATGTCTGACAAGTTGTAGCATAATTGACATAACTGACAACATGATTGATAGACAACCATGATATGTGAAAGTATTGAAAGGTTCAATTAGTAAAAAAGATTGATAGTCGTGATTGTTACGGCATAGATTTTTATAATTATGAATCCTATATTCTGAGGTGTTGTCTGGATCAATTATCCTTAGCGAGTAGTGCAGGGACTCAATTATCCTTATTATTATTTATGATTTCTAACAATTATTTTCGATGTTTGTTAATAATCATTTGCAGGTTATCAACGAAGTGGACTGAGTCTTAGCTGGAATCTCGGGGATGATTCGTTCAAGATGCTGCACGTGCTATTTCCACAAACAGTCATGGGAGTGGACGTGGTCTTGCATAATTATCGGACTTAGTTGTTAGTATAGCAACCGTCCTAAATATTTCCGACACCTCTAATATATTTAGAATGTCCCTATACGTCCTAAAATACACACCGTATACGAAAACAGTGCCCTAAATACCATATATAATTAAAAATAAAATAAAAACAAGAATTCAGTGTCGCTCGCGGGCTGCGAAGACCCCCTAAGGATCTTACGCGGGGCGCGACAGCTAGTCACCAGGGCGCATCCCGGTGCCGCCATGTGTCAAACACGTGTCGAAGCTAGATCAGTGATTGGGCCAGGCTAGGGCCTACCTAGCCTACGTCACGGGCCGCGAGAAACCCCAAATCAGCTCCTATAAATTAGGAGTATCACCTTTCACTTTCCGACGCTCACACACACTTTCTCTCTTGAATTTCTGCATAGTATAAGCTCTATTCGGGCATAATACCCCCTAAATAGCGAAGTTCTGCCTTGTTGTAAGTATCATAACCCCCGGTTACGTATTAGATACGCTGCCCGATTGATCTAGGGTTCCGTAACGGCAGTCAAGGTTCTGCCCGACGTAGTCGTTGGAATGCCGTCTCGGGGAGGGTATTACTAATGTAAATATTGGGTTATTATACTAACGCGTGTGCGTTTGTGTAATTAATAGATAATCACCAGGAAATCCTTAAGGAAAACCCTAAGACAGCAATGTGAGTAATCTCCTTTTTATAAACCTTTTGATTAACATTATATTAAACAGTGATTGAGTATTTTTATTCTACAATTATCATCGGTATGTTGGGGTTTTGTATGCAAAATTTGTTACTACATTGTGAGTAGTAACATGACCACAAGTCGGGTTGACAGTACCGTGGGTGGTAATTAAAGTAGATGGAAACAAATATAATTGCGCGATCACCCTCAATACTGTACAATGGTTTTACTTAACTTGATTAAACTGGGATTCACTCACCAGTATTTCCCACTGACAAAATGTTTTTAAACGCGTTTCAGGTAACAAAATGTGAAAGCCAAATAGAAGCCAGCTGGACAGCACTGAAGGCTTGGAAAAGTGGCTATAAAAGTTACCTAAAATAAAGAGATGTTTTATTTCAAATAAAATAGGGTTTATCCCTATAAAATGTGTGTACTTGAAACTTGGGATTTTCCCATGTGTTTAATACTATAAAAGTGTGGTATTTTACTCTGATAAAATATTTCCTAACTGCGGTCCTGATGTAATTTCCGTTGCCAAAATGATAAACACCGATACCACTGAAACTGGCCGCGGCCGCCCGTTCCCGGGTAGTCTTGGGGACGGGGGTTGTGACAGAAGGTGGTATCAGAGCTAAGCCACTGATTCAGCCACAGAAGTGTTCTGCTGACACCAAGATTTGTTCATATGTTAGGAAATAATCTACGGAACTACGTGCATATTTGTAGATTATTGTTGTGTGTTATTTGACTATTTGTTAGTTTACAGTATGAGCGACCAAGGACCTTCCGACGCCTACCGTCAGTTGTCCAGCTCACCTAGGAGCGAAGGCACCTCTTCACAGCCTACCCTCTCAGGGTATTCAGCTGATAATGAAGATGGGATATTCGTGTTTAAGGCTCAGTCTGAAGAGCCATTCCCTCCTAAGAAGAGAGGATGGTTTAGTAGAGGAGCGCATGAACGTAGGAAGATAATGAAAAAGTTACAACAACAGCGTGCTTTAGCAGCCGTTAAGAGAGAAACAGATGCTCACACTCAGGATATGCTCAATAGGAGTCTAGCAAATTTTCATATCTTAGCAACTACAGCTGCAGACCCTAATCTAGAGCAACTCATAGCACCTCAGCCCTTACCACTGTTTCCCACACAACCAATGGAAATTGAAGCCAACCCAGAAAACCAAATCCCAATGCCTAACATTGACCCAGCAGAGATACCTAGAGTACCAGCACCCAATCCCTTAGACCTAGACTACGATCCGTGGTTTGACGACCATAGGGATTACCAACAACGTTACCCAATACCAGAAGATGAACCCATGCCAAACCTAGCAGCCTACCTAGACTTGGACCCTTTAGACCCCTACTATGATAATGACCAATACATCAGGGAAATTCTAGAAAATCCTTATCCTTACCAAGAACCCATGCCCCAGTTCCCAAACCCAGTACCAGCCCCTGCACCCCCAATGAGTGCAGAAAATGTGCAAGAACTCCAAACCTTTGGTGAGGAGATTTTAGAAGGAAGTGAGAGAATGAGGCAGATAGAAGAGCGACTCGTCTGGAAGTATGACGAGCGTAATATGGAGTTCTGGATGAACCCATACCAGTAGAAATAATAATAATAATAATAATAATAATAATAATAATATATAATATGTGTGTATGTTTGAAAAAAAATCTAGATAATAGCTATGGATGCATAATAGTATTGTAATTTTAAATTTCAGTTTCCAGTTTGTATTAGATGCATAATATATAAGAAAGAGTAAGTCGCAATGTTCGACGATTTTGATCAATATGTGTGTTGTGTGATCATTTGCATTAAATATTATTTTGTGATATTAATATGTGATAAATGTTTAAAATTCAGATGGACAACGAAGTGAACCAGGAAAACCAGAATAACGATAACCTGAATAACAATAACAATGGAAACCAAGTGGATAATAATGCCATCCAACACATAGTGGCACAAGGAATTATAGACGCGATGCCATATATTATCCAAACAGTTAGGGAAGCTGATAATAAAAGTAACCATGGCAGTAAACGACCTACTGAACCTGAACACAACGTAAACAATGGACCCATACTTCAAGTGCCCATTCCCAAAAGAAGAAGAACCATGTCTTATGGTTGTTCTTATAAAGAATTCTGGTCTTGTAAACCAATAGAATTCTCTGGCAATGAAGGGGCCGTTGCAGCTCTACGCTGGATAGAAAAGACTGAGGCAGTCTTAAAAATAAGCAAGTGTGCAGAAGAGGATAAGATAATGTTTGCCTCCAATCTGTTTAAGAACTCAGATTTAGAATGGTGGAACACTATCCTCCAATCTAGGGGAAGTGACAGGATTTATAATATGGAATGAGAGGAATTTAAGAACATGGTGGGAAGGAAATTCTGCCCTCCCAATGAAAAAGAACAGATAGCAAATAAGTTCCTAAACCTTAGAATGACTGGAGTAGATAGTAAGGGTTACACTACTTTATTTTTCGAATATGCTAGGATAGTGCCGACCCTTGCATCACCAGAACCAGTATTAATCTCCCGCTACATCTGGGGATTAATTAGTGAAATTAGGCATGTAGTCAATGCGGCTAAACCTCAAACTATAGAAGATGCTGTAGAACTAGCAAATACCTTGACTGATGAATTAGTGCGTACACAAGAAGAAAACCAGAGGAAGAACCTAGCCAAAAGGCTCACCCAAGAATTTCGTTATGGAAATTCCAACCGTGGGAAAAATGTAGGTTCTACCTCTGCACCTTACTGCAAGTATTGTAAAAGAAAGCATTCTGGAAGATGCTCCACCTACTGTAATTTCTGCAAGATACCAGGACACAAGGAAGAAGACTGCAGGAAGAAACCTAATAATGGAATGTGCTTCAACTGTGGAGAAGATGGTCACATCAAGCCAAACTGTCCGAAACTAGTTCCAGCCATGAACAACAAGAATACTAAAAATGCTAGAGCATTTGTTCTGACTGCAGAAGAAGCAAAGATGATCCCGGATGTGATCGCCGGTACGTTTTTAGTTAATGATGTTTTTGCTAAAGTATTATTTGACTCTGGTGCGAACCAAAGTTTTATTAATACTTTATTTTGCAAACTTCTCAATCAACCATTAACTAAACTCCCACAAGAATGCTTAGTAAAAACAGCAAATGGAGAACCCATTAAGATTTCTGAAATCTTGCAGGGAGCAAGAACAGAATTTTTAAATTAAAAGTTTATTGCAAACCTTTATCCAATGAATTTGGCAGGATTTGATATTGTATTAGGAATGGATTGGTTAATAGCCAACAAAGCCAGTATTCTCTGTGATCAAAAGTCTATCCAAGTAAATTCACCAAAAGGTGAAAAGATCACAATTAAAGGAGATAAGCCTTTTTGATCCACAAAATTCATCTTTGTGATGAAAACAACAAGTTATGTAAGAAAAGGATTATTAGTGTATTTGATTTCCATAATCATTAACACTAAAGGAAAAGAACTGAAATATATTCCTGTAGTATCTCAGTTTCCAGATGTGTTTCCAGAAGAATTACCAGGACTACCGCCAGACAGGGAAGTTGAATTCAGAATTCACCTGATACTAGGGACACCACCAATTGCCAAAGCACCTACATAAATGCAGGAACTGAAGAAACAGTTAGACGAATTGTTGGAAAAAAGGATTCATACAGCCAAGTTCATCGCCGTGGGGAGCGCCGATCTTATTCGTTAAGAAAAAAGACGGATCAATGTGTATGTGCATTGATTACCGTGAATTGAACAAAGTCACGATTAAAAATCGGTACCCATTACAGAGAATCGATGATCTGTTCGATCAGTTGCAAGGAGCTCGATTTTTCTCAAAGATCGATTTACACTCAGGATATCATCAATTAAAGGTATAGGAAGAGGACATTCCTAAGACCGTATTTAGAACAAGGTATGGCCATTTAGAACAAGATTTAGTGTCGCTCGCGGGCCGCGAAGACCCCCTAAGGATCTTACGCGGGGTGCGAAAGCTAGTCACCAGGGCGCATCCCGGTGCCGCCATGTGTCAAACGCATGTCAAAGCTAGATCAGTGACTAGGCCAGGCTAGGGCCTACCCAGCCTACGTGGCGGGCCGTGAAACCCTTGGCTTATTCCTACGCGGGCCGCGAGAAACCCCAAATCAGCTCCTATAAATTGGGAGTATCAGCTTTCACTTTCCGACGCTCACACACACTTTCTCTCTTGAATTTCTGCATAGTATAAGCTCTATTCAGGCATAATACCCCCTAAATAGCGAAGTTCTGCCTCGTTATAAGTATCATAACCCCCGGTTACGTATTAGATACGCTGCCCGATTGATCTAGGGTTCCGTAACGGCTGTCGAGGTTCTGCCCGACGTAGTCGTTGGAATGCCGTCTCAGGGAGGGTATTACTAATGTAAATATTGGGTTATTATACTAACGCGTGTGTATTTGTGTAATTAATAGATAATCACCAGGAAATCCTTAAGGAAAACCCTAAGACTGCAATGTGAGTAATCTCCTTTTATAAACCTCTTGTAAACTATTTTTACAAAACCTCATATGATTAACATTATATTAAGCAGTGATTGAGTATTTGTATTCTACAATTATCGTCGGTATGTTGGGGTTTTGTATACAAAATTTGTTACTACATTGTGAGTAGTAACATGACCACAAGTCGGGTTGACAGTACCGTGGGTGGTAATTAAAGTAATTGGAAACAAATGTAATTGCGTGACCGCCCTCAATACTGTACAATGGTTTACTTAACTTGATTAAACTGGGATTCACTCACCAGTATTTCCCACTGACAAAATGTTTTTAAACGCGTTTCATGTAACAAAATGTGAAAGCCAAATAGAAGCCAGCTGAACAGCACTAAAGCCTTGGAAAAGTGGCTATAAAAGTTACCTAAAATAAAGAGTTGTTTTATTTCAAATAAAATAGGGTTTATCCCTATAAAATGTGTGTACTTGAAACTTGGGATTTTCCCATGTATTTAATACTATAAAAGTGTGGTATTTTACTCTGATAAAATATTTCCTAACTGCGGTCCTGATGTAATTTCCGCTGCCAAAATGATAAACACCGATACCACTGAAACTGGTCGCGGCCGCCCGTTCCCGGGTAGTCTAGGGGATGGGGGTTGCGACAGTTAGTGGTATTCAAAATGGGTTGATCAAGTGTTATTAGACATATTTCACATTTCGCATACACACACAACGAACCAGAGAGAACACACAAAATCTCTTAGCAATCGGTTGTAAAACACTTGATCAATATCCGAAGTTGTAATCTCTTTTGATTGTGCAATATAGTTTGTAGTGATAGTTTTCACTGCCCGAGGTTTTTATGCCGGCGATCTACTAGTGATCAAGGGTTTTTCCTTATATAAATCTCTGTGTTTGATTATCTTATACGTTTGACATTCATTTCATTATCGTTCATCACCAAACATCACTTTACAAATTTGGTTACATTATCCTTGATCAGATTTTTGACCAAAATAGTGATGATGAAATCCAACAAGAAGGAGATCTACCAAGGGGCAGGAAAGAAATCGAAGGGAAAGGATGTCACACCCCGATATTTCCACATATTACCGGTGGGCCCGGTGGGGAGTATCGTGACGTAGTTGATATCATCATAGTCAATAATCACAGTTTAATGCACAGCGGAAGTCTAAAAGTAAATTATTACATATCGATTTGAAAGTACAATAAAATATTATACAACGGGTTGTAAGATGGATCCACAGGCGGATCAAAATAAAAGAAGTATTGTTCAACAAACTTAAAGAGATAAAAGCTTGCAAGACTCTTTATTTAATCACTAAGGAGTTCCAGCCCATTTCGCTTAGTACCTGCACTTAATCTTTTTGAAAATACGTCAGTTTTCACTAGTAAATACAATTAACCGACACTTTTAAAAATGTTTATGAAAATTGATTTAAATGCACAAGGCACAAATGTTCTTTTATAACTTGGGATAATTATTTAAAAATAATATTGTAAGAGAATTATATGTTTGTCATACATTCAGTAGCCCGGGTTAGAAGTACCGGGTTAAAGATTAATAGACACACCACATAATATAATCCCACAGCGAGTTATTCTCAACAAGCGGGTATATCTTTTTTTACATACGCACCGGCATGTGTATGCCTACACCCCGTGCCAAGTCATGGCCATTTCAATGAATGAGCCGAGGATATCCAGGACACGGTCATTAACCCCCCAAAGGCTTAGAGCAAACAAAACAGATTAAACAGGTTATCTCAATGATTTAACCATTATTCGATTAAAGATTCAATACCCGGCCAAGCGGTATTATTAAATACCGTACCCCAAGCCCGTATAAGGGAAAATAAGTTAAAAGTATTTACCTGAGCAAAATATACAAATTTATCTCAGCCGTATAACAATCAGCAAGTGCAAATATCTTTTACTGGGCTCCTAAATCTGGAATGAAGGTTTTAATAACCTATTAGATTCCTAACGGGTCTTATTTAAGTCTTAACTTAGACCGGTTAGTTTTAATGAAAGGTTAACGGTTCAAGATGCAAGATTAAGCGAAGACCGGATTAGAATGTGATTTAGACCCGACAAGTATGAAGACTTGTATAATATGGGTAAACTAAACACATTCTGGATTTTGAAGTAAAAATGATAAGGTTTAACCCGTTTCGGTTAATTTATGCAAACTAGTTACATAAACCGTTCCGAACGCGTATATGCACAACGGGTAACCAAATGAGTCATGAACAGGTTCCACAAGTTAATATGCTTTAAATATGTTGTGATATCAGTATGATACCTTCCATTATGCCCAAAACGAATTTAAAACCAATCTACACCCCGTAGGGGTATTTTGGTCATTTTAATGTTTATAAAAGAGGTTAAATAATAATCTGAGTTTCTGGTCTAAAACATTCTGTGAAAATATTTATTTTATGTTGGTATATCAGTAAGATATCATATTGAAATTTATCATTTATGGCCAAACTATGCATCGTAGGGGCATTTTGGTCATTTCACATATGTTATAAAGGTCAAATTTGGGAATCTGAGTTTAAAACTTTTACTTACTGTTAATGTATAAAAATTTACTTAAAACATCAGTAGGTAATAAGTCTTACGCGTCAAAAATAGTTTTAACCCATACTATGCGTTTAAAAAGCTTAAAAGTCGGTATTTGGCGATTTTTGGGTTATTTAAGGGAATATGAGTTTTTGAATAGTTTATAAAGATCAAATATTTTATTTATCATATGAAATCAGTAGCAAAAGGTTTGGTATTAAAATGTTATGTAAAACTCATTTTATCCAAGAAAATGGCAATTTCGTCAATACCGAATTTACATTAAAACTCTATAGTTTAATCAGTTTAAAATTCAACAAAAATTTTCAAAAATCCCTAAATATTATATTATATCAGTAGGTAGAAAGTTTGGTGTCAAAATTTGGGCTTAAATAGGTTTTATGCCAAAAATGCCGTTTAATTAATATAAAGGCTTCAATTTACGATATTGATCATAACTCCTAATTTAGACCACAAACTGATGTCAAATTTTTTAGGACATGTTTATAAATCAGTAATAAAGGTCTTTGTCCTCTCACATTTTCAAAAATCTCGTTTTAACATAAAAAGGGTATTATGGTCAACTTTTAAGCATTCAACGGAAACATGCAAATGATTCAGATTATTAAGGAATCATGTTGTATAATCTCAGAGGGTTACACTAACATGTAATATGGTCCTAAAGGAACCTTAAGGCATATCTAAAACAAGCTAAATCGGGTCAGAACTAAAAGTCAAAGCAAAAGTCTACTTTTGCGACTTTCGGTTCCGAACCGAGCCTAAACTCAGAATTGTCGGGTTGAACATGCTTAGACATGTTCTTACATTATTTACCAAGTTATTTTAGTGTTAAAACATGTTCCATAACCCCTGCATTGCTAGTTATGAATTTATTTGCAAAAATAGCTTCTATTGACTTTTTAATAATAAGTTTGACCCGACAATTGACCAAGTTAGAGTGATAATCAGTCGGTGCCCTTTTAAGGGTTTATTACCCACATAATTACCACCTCACAGCCACTTTCAATTCGAATAATGGCTGGTCCATTAGTGATTATTCACTAAGTCAAAGCTTAATTACGATGGCTTTGACTTTTGGTCATTAGACTAATAAAACTTGAACTTAAGGAGCTAAGAACACTTACAATGGTCCTTAGCACGAATTTGGAACTTAAGAAAACTTGCTTGAGCTCCAGGAAGCTCCAGAGAATGAGTTATGAATAAAAATTTAAGTGAGCAAATGAACTCATGAACACAAGTCCCTTATATAGCAAATTTGATGCTCCAATATTGATCCACATGGCCCTACAAGTGATTCCTGATGATCCCAGGTGTGCCCTATGCATGAAAATCTGTTGGCTCAGTCCCTGGAATCGAAAACAAGCATGCAAAGGCGGTGGAACTGGCTGGACATGCACCTGTCCACATTTTCTGCATCTGGCACTCTTACGCGGCCCGCGTAAGAGTTGGCCTTGGGTCTACGCGGCCCGCGTGGAGGGCTATATCCGGTAAACACTTTTGCAACTTTGCAATTTCAGTCCCTGGTCTATTTAAACTTTATTTAAGTTCCATTTATTGCACTTAGGACCCCCATAGTTAACTTTTAATAGCCTTGGGTCATAACTAACTCCGTTAAGTTCCCGGTTAGTTGTACGGTCACCCGAAAAGTCTTGTTTTCTTCGAAACTCCACAAAATTAATATCTGACATTCTTGAGATCGAAATATACAATTATTACAATGTTTTTGGGATCGTCAAAAGGTCACTCAGAGGCTACTTTCAACATGTTGACACTTTTAACCCCTATGCTCTGTAAGATCCTTATTTTAAGCACAAACGACTTCCAGTGTTCGACAAATTATTTAATAAAGAATACGAACGTCGTGTGAGGTCAATCAGAGGCACAAGAATGACATGTTGACACTTTGGATCCCTTTTTCCTACATATTTACATTGTTTAACAAATTTAGTCCCTCCAGATTAATTCCTTACACGTTTAAAGTCCATGACACGTGTCTTTATTATATTGGTCATGATTTTACGAGGTGTTACATCCTCACCCTCTTAAAATAAATCTCGACCTCGAGATTTACTGAAATAAATGAGGGTACTTCTGTTTCTTGTGGACTCATCCTCCCACGTGTATTCGGGGCCTCTACGGGCATCCCATTTTACCTTCACAATAGGTACATGCTTCCTTTGAAACTTCTTAACCTGTCGATCCTCGATTGACAAAGGTTTTTCAACAAATTTCAAGCTCTCATCTATCTGCATGTCCTTATGTGATATAGCTAGCGATTCATCGGCTAGACATTTCTTCAAATTGCAGATGTGGAACACATTATGAATTCAACTGAGCTCTTCTGGCAGATCTAGCTTATAAGTTATAGTTCCGACACATTCGATGATCTCGAATGGTCCTATATATCTTGGGCTCAACTTGCCCTTCTTACCAAAACGCATCACTCCTTTCCAGGGTGACACTTTGAGTAACGCTTATTCGCCTACCTCGAATTTCTGAGGTTTACGCCTTTTATCTGCGTAGCTTTTCTGCCTATCCCTGGCAGTTTTGAGATAATCACGGATCTGCACAATCTTGTCCGTTGTCTCTAGGACTATATCAGGTCCTGTTAGTTGGACATCCCCAGCTTCCGCCCAACAAACTGGCGTTCTACACTTTCTTCCGTACAAAGCTTCGAAAGGTGCTGCTTGAATACTCGAATGATAGCTATTATTGTACGAAAATTCAATCAATGGAAGATGGTCATCCCAACTCCCTCCTAAATCAATAACACAAGCTCATAACATATCCTCAAGCGTTTGAATCGTACGCTCGCTTTGCCCATCTGTCTGAGGATGATAAGCAGTGCTAAAATTTAATCGAGTGCCTAAAGATTGCTGAAAGCTTTTCCAAAAATGCGACGTATATCTTGTATCCCTATCAGAGAAAATAGATACTGGCACTCCGTGGAGAGATAAAATCTTATCTACGTACAGCTGAGCTAACTTGTCAGAGCTATGGGTTTCTTTAATCGGCAAGAAGTGTGCTGGCTTGGTCAGCCTATCGACTATAACCCAAATAGTACCATTTCCGTGCTTTCTCTTTGGTAACTTAGTGATAAAATTCATGGTTACCATTTCCCATTTCCAAGTGGGAAGTTCAGGCTGTTGCAGCAAGCCTGACGGCTTCTGGTGCTCTGCTTTAACTTGCGCGCAGGTCAGACATTTAGCCACATAAGTGGCTATAGATTTCTTCAAACCTATCCACCAATAATTTGCCTTTAAATCCTGGTACATCTTATCACTGCCAGGATGAATTGAATATCTAGAACTATGGGCTTCTTGGAGAATTATATCTCTAAGCCCTCCATAAATTGGAACCCATATTCTACCATTCAATCTTAGGATTCCATCCTTGCCATACGACAATTGTTCAGCAGTTACGCCTAACTTCTCATTTGGATAGTTTATGTCCAATATAGCTTCCTTTTGAGCGGCTAACAACCTTTCATTCAAGCTGTTTTTCAATTCAATGCTCTTGGCATTGATCCTAATAGGCTTAATCCTTTCCTTTCTGCTCAAGGTATCAGCGACTACATTTGCTTTGCCTGGATGATATCGGATTTCACAATCATAATCGTTCAGTGTCTCCATCCAACGACGCTATCTCATATTAAGGTCCTTCTGATTAAATAGATGTTGAAGGCTCTTATGATCAGAATAGATCACGCACTTGGTTCCATATAAATAATGCCTCCAAAGCTTTAGTGCAAATACAACGGCACCCAACTCCAAATCATGGGTGGTGTAATTCTTCTCATGTACCTTTAATTGATGTGAAGCATAGGCAATAACCTTGCCTTTCTGCATAAGCACACAACCCATACATGTGTGCGATGCATCACAGTAAACCACAAACTCTTCAATTCCTTCTGGCAACGTCAATACGGGGGCATTGCATAATTTCTGCTTATGAATATCAAAGGATTCTTGCTGCTTGGGACCCCAGTCAAACTTGACATTCTTGCGGGTCAACGAAGTTAGAGGTGCAACAATCCTTGAAAAGTTTTCAATAAAACGTCTGTAGTATCCTGCTAGACCCAAGAAGCTGCGTATCTCTGTAGGAGTCTTAGGTTCTTGCCAATTCATAATAGCTTCAATCTTGGCGGGATCCACCTGGATACCATGCTCGCTCACTACGTGTCCAAGAAATTGAACTTCTCGGAGCCAGAACTCACATTTTGAAAACTTGGCGTAGAGCTTCTCTTGCTGAAGAAGTTTAAGGATACATCGAAGATGCTTTTCATGATCAGCTTGATTCCTTGAGTATCTAAGTATGTCATCAATAAAGACAATGACAAACTTGTCCAAATAAGGCTTGTAAACGCGATTCATGATATCCATGAACGCTGCAGGTGCATTGGTGAGCCCAAAAGGCATCACTAAGAACTCATAGTGGCCGTAGCGTGTCCGGAATGCAGTCTTGTGCACGTCTTCGTCTCTGACCTTCAACTGGTGATATCCTGACCTTAAGTCAATCTTGGAGAAGTAACTTGCCCCTTGCAGTTGATCGAACATATCGTCGATCCTGGGCAATGGATATCTATTCTTGATTGTAACCTTGTTTAACTCGCGATAATCGATGCATAGGCGCATCGATCCATCCTTTTTCTTCACAAATAGAATCGGTGCTCCCAAGGGGATGAACTAGGTCGGATAAAACCCTTTGATAACAAGTCATCCAAATGAGTCCTTAACTCTTTCATTTCAGTTGGTACCAACCGATAAGGTGCTCTTGCAATTGGTGCTGCTCCAGGAATGATATCTATTCTAAACTCCACTTGCCTATCTAGAGGTAATCCAGGTAGTTCTTCAGGAAAAACATATGGGTAATCGGAAATAACAGGAATGTGTTCAATCCTTAGTTTTGGTTCATCAATGGTTACCTGTGCCATGTAAATGACACAACCTTTCTTCATACACCTAGATGCCTTAAGCATAGACACTTGCTTAGGCAATCCATACTGAGTATCTCCTTGAATCGTA
The DNA here is from genome assembly GCA_030545235.1 of Helianthus tuberosus. Lineage (NCBI taxonomy): Eukaryota > Viridiplantae > Streptophyta > Magnoliopsida > Asterales > Asteraceae > Helianthus > Helianthus tuberosus. The sequence continues at coordinate 42,163,967 of CM060373.1, read as the reverse complement.
AGTGGCTCACCATAAGGAGTCTTGATAACCACTTGCTTTTTATCACAAACAATCTGGGCTTGGTTATGAGATAACCAATCCATGCCTATCACTATGTTAAATCCTGCTAATTTTAATGGAAGCAAGGATAACGGAAAAGAGTGATTCCTAATGGATATAAAACATCCATCTAGAATTGTTGAGGTAGTTTCTACGGTACCATCAGCTAATTCTACTTCATACTTTATGCTTAGAGTCTTAATAGGCAGATTTAACAATTTACAAAACTTATTGTCTACGAAAGACTTGTCTGCACCCGAATCAAATAGTACCCTTGCATAAACATCATTGATAAGAAAGGTACCTGTTATCACATTGTCGTTCTAAATGGCCTCTTGTGCATTCATTTGAAAGACCCGAGCATTGGTCTTTTTACCTTCTTCAGGTTTCTTTGCATACTTTGGGCAGTTGGACTTGATGTGCCCCTTCTCGTTACAGTTGTAACAAGTCGTATCCTTTATCTTCTTGCAATCCAATGTTTTATGCTCACTCGACTTGCAGATCCCACAAGTTCTGGGCTGCGACTGGGATTTTGATTCGAACCTGCATTTCCCTATATGACGTTTCTTGCAGGTTTTACACTTGGGTTTTTCATCCGAATGCTGATTATCCTTTCTAAACCGGGAACTTTTCTTATGATCAGAGTTCCCTTTATGTTTCTTATCAGAATGGCGTGAGTTTTCCTCCTCAGGTTTCCTTTTTCCTTCATCGGAATTCTTAAGCGATCTCTGCCTGACCGCATCGAGAGTAAGGGATAACGACAAATCAGCCACTGACCTAAAGGTAGTAGGTCTTGATGCTTTCACACTTGCCTTGATCTCTGGAGCTAAACCTCCAATAAAACGAGCTATTCGTTTCGGTTCTGGTGTAACCAAGTATGGAACCAATCGAGACATGGTATTGAAACTGGTAAGGTATGCTTGACAGTCTAAATTCTTCATGACCAAGGTTAGGAAATCAGTCTCAATTTTCTCAACTTCATGTTGAGGACAGAAATTCTCTTTAATCAAAGCAACAAATTGATCCCAAGACATGTTATATAACAGGATCTTTCCAGTAGCTTGGATCAGCGACCTCCACCAAGCTAGAGCTTCACCTTTGAATGATTATGACACAAACTTCGCAATATCCTTATCAGCACAACCACTGATGTCAACTATTGTGTCCATCTCATCTAGCCACGTCATGCAATCAATGGCTCCTTTCTCTCCTGTGAAATCCCTGGGCTTACAGGAGACAAAATACTTGTAAGAACATGCTTTAACACGTGGCTCTTCATTGAGCACAATATTCTTAGACGGGACACTCCTTTGATTTGACGAATGATGAGTTTCGTCCTTATGAGATACATGAGTCTTGGAAGGTGGTTTTGCGTGAGTTACAGATAGGGTCTTGCTACGAGTACCACTGGATTCCTTGAATTGCCTGTCTAGAGCTCGAGTAACAGCATTGTCTATTAATTCCTGAAGATCTGCACCAGCTACATTAATCCTGGTGGTATCATGATTCTCTCTCGGGTGACTGTTAACTTCCTCCGATTCAGCCATGTAGCTTAATTGCTACAAAATAGTTGACAATATCTTATTCAGAGATTATTATGGAATCATTATTTTGATGATCTATTAACCATGGTAATATAAACCATATTGGTTAATTTGTTACTCATATTTATTTAGGATTTTCATTATAATATATCCTTTATTATAATCATTAAAGATATTAAGGGTGGCACAAAAGGCCTAGTCACAAGGACAGTTTTAAATTATAAGCCATGATTTCAGAGAATCGAGGCATTAAGGTTTGAACATAGTTCATTACCTTTTACTGACAGGGAGTCGTAGACTACAGCTGTCTTTTTGTCTTATAGGACAATTATTATAACCCGTAGGCACTGCATCACTAATGGATGTCTCATATATGATCATCTTAATTGATGAATTAAACCCATGATTTCTAAATCACTAGGTTGAAAAAATCCAAGATAAGGATGACAGGTGTGACTTTACCGAATCACATTTGCCAGGAATGCTAACATGTTTTCAGATGTTAACAAGGATTTGAATCTTTTTAAATAGGTTTTACCATCATGGCCAGATCTATAATGACATACGGGCTAGGTTATATCCTTTAAGATTCTTTTTAATATATATTGGCAGATCAATGTCAAAAAAGGAATGATATTTTGATTTAATTCATATATTATATTCATGCATATGATGACAAGCAAAAATTTAATTAAAACAATACAATAAATTTTAAATGAAGTACATAGATGCCCTAAACGGGACTTGAATGAAACAACATTGTCCACGTAGGGACTAAAATAGGAAATACTAGTCCTCGCAGGGACCTATTACATAAATAAATATCCACGCAGGGACTTGAATGAAATTTAAAATTACAAAACAAAATAAATTAAGGAATTTCAATAATCCCTCTTCTTCTTCCCCTTGAGTAGACTCGCCAAACCCTTAAGAAATCCCTGGTGGCTTCTACGCTCCTCTTGAACCTCTCGTTCCACCTGGCTCAACCTTTGAAGAATCTCCTGCTGCTGCGGTGGTTGGATCAGTGGCGGCTGCTGTAGTGGAGGTTGAGGAGGTGGAGGGTATTAATACCCATATGCTTGGTACCCAGACTGGTACGAAGCTGCGTAAGTCCCTTCTGGATGGAGAGCATTGTAGTTGGCCGCCTCGAGATACGGGTCGACAGCAGGGGCATTGTAGTAGTTGTAGCCAGGGTAAGCTGGCTGCTCAAAAGGGTTATACGCCGCTGCACCGGCGTATGAAGGAATTAGGTTATCATAACCCATATGTGGTGGTGGTGGTGCGACTGGCGCAGAGTCCACCTCAGAAACTGGGTTTGAAGGCCCACCTAGTTGCGGGTCTTCATACAATGGCGGGTAGTGGCTGCCACTGGAGTGTTGAGGGGTGCTGAAATGAAAATCCCCTCCTCGCACGGACATCCGTGCACCTGTTCTTTTTCGCCTCGGTGGGTCTAGAGGCAGTTGTTGCATTGGTGGCGGCAGTGGCGGTGGCGTAACCGCCTGGAAACGCGAATCCTCAGAGGGATCCTACTGCTGCTGCTGAGGTGGGTTGAAAGGAGGAGTGAACTCCCAGTGGTATGCGGCCCACCTTTCGGAAAAACTGTCAGGGATCCTGTATGGCGAACCATGAAATGATGATCCGTCAGAAATCTCTATGGGGTCCGTGGGCGTCCCAGATGGTGGCATCTCAGGATCGGGGTCATCATCCATCTCCATTTCCCGAGCTTCAAGAAAATGGTCTTCTGGCCCCAATGGGTTATGGCCCATTGGTTCTTCAATCTGATTTGCCGGGTTGAACCGGCTCTGAAAGTAAGGGGTCGGGTCCTGGAAGGCCCGGTGTGAACTTGACCGCTGCAAAGGCAAGTAGGAGTGGTGAGAATCATTGGGCAACGAGCTAAGCGAGACAGAACGCCTCGCAGGTTCCAAGTATGTCCTCCAATCTTCTTGAGGACTAGAGCTCATGGCTGAGGGTGTTCGACGGTGAGAAGGCCCGGCTTCGTGGTCCTTTGGAGCAGTGATCGGCGCCTTGCCTCGTCCACCTCTTCCTCTGAATCTTGGCGGCATTTTCTTGTTCATGTCAAAACAAACAAAGGAAACAACAAAGGAAAACAATAAAGGACAAAATAAAAGATTAGGATTAGTCCTAAGTCCTTTGCCTAGACTCGGAAGTCAAGGAATGTGCAACTGTGTCATTGAGATTAAACACAAAAGGCTAGTGTTTAATTCACCCAATGTTGGCTCTGATACCAACCTGTCACACCCTGATATTTCCACGTATTCCCGGTGGGCCCGGTGGGGAGTATCGTGACGTAGTTGATATCATCATAGTCAATAATCACAGTTTAATGCACAGCGGAAGTCTAAAAGTAAATTATTACAAACCGATTTGAAAGTACAATAAAATATTATACAACGGGTTGTAAGATGGATCCACAGGCGGATCAAAATAAAAGAAGTATTGTTCAACAGACTTAAAGAGATAAAAGCTTGCAAGACTCTTTATTTAATCACTCGGGAGTTCCAGCCCATTTCGCTTAGTACCTGCACTTAATCTTTTTGAAAATACGTCAGTTTTCACTGGTGAATACAATTAACCGACACTTTTAAAAATGTTTATGAAAATTGATTTAAATGCACAAGGCACAAATGTTCTTTTATAACTTGGGATAATTATTTAAAAATAATCTTGTAAAAGAATTATATGTTTGTCATACATTCAGTAGCCCGGGTTAGAAGTATCGGGTTAAAGATTAATAGACACACCATATAATATAATCCCACGGCGAGTTATTCTCAACAAGCGGGTATATCTTTTTATACATACGCACCGGCAGGAGTATGCCTACACCCCGTGCTTAAGTCGTGGCCATTTCAATGAATGAGCCGAGGATATCCAGGACACGGTCATTAACCCCCCAAAGGCTTAGAGCGAACAAAACAGAATAAACGGGTTATCTCAATGATTTAACCATTATTCGATTAAAGATTCATATAACAACCCTCCTAAATATTTTCCCGACTCCCTAATATATTTTAAAATATCCCAATACGTCTTAAAATACACCCGTATGTGAAAACCGAGCCCAAAATATGATATAGCATTAAAAATAAAAATAAAAACAAAAATTTTGTATCGCTCGCGGGCCGCGTAAGACCACATAAGGGTCTACGCGGGGCGCGCCAGCCCATCAACACGGCGAAACCCTGAGCTGCCACGTGTCACCTGCGTGTTGAACCTACACCATGACCCGGATCACCTACGGCCTAAACCCCCTACTACGCGGGCCGCGTAGCCCCCTTGCCATATCTTACGCGAGCCGCGTAAGACCCAAAATCAGGCCCTATATAAGAGGGCATCGAGCCTTCAGTCAAAATTCGCTCACGAACTCTTTCTCTCTCGAAATTTTGAAGATTTAATATAATTTTCGGGTATAATACCCCCCTAAATAACGAAGTTCTGCTCCGTTGTAAGTATCATAACCCCTGGATACGTATTAGATACGCTGCCCGATTGATCTAGGGTTCCGTAACGGCTGTCGTGGTTCTACTCGACGTAGTCGATGGAATGCCGTCTCGGGGAAGGTATTGCTAATGTTAAAATGGGTTATTATACTAACACGTATGCATTTGTGTAATTTATAGATTGTCACCAGGAAACCCTAAAGGATAATCTAAGACAGCAATGTGAGTAATCTCCTTTTTGTAAATTGTTTTTACAAAACCTCACTTAATTAATTATATATTAAACAGTTATTGAGTATTTGTAAGGATACAATTATCGTCGGTATGTTGGGGTTTTGTATACAAAATTTGTTACTGCCTTGCGAGGAGTAACATTTCCACAAGTCGGGTTGACAGTACCGTGGGTGGTAATTGATATGACTTGGAAACAAATGTAATTGCGAGACCGCCCTCAATACTGTATAATGGGTTTTATTAAAACTTGATTAAACGGGGATTCACTCACCAGTATTTCCCACTGACAAAATATTTTTAAACGTGTTTCAGGTAACAAAATGTGAAAGCCAAATAGAAGCCAGCTGGACAGCACTGAAGGCTTGGAAAAGTGGCAACAAAGTTACCTAAAAGAAATAGATGTTTTTATTAAATAACATAGGGTTTATGATGCGTGTGAAGTGTGTATGTTTTTTAATGTATATTTTAAGCCCGTTTACACATTTTAGCCAAGTTTTAAATTTATAAAACACGATATTTACTAACACTAAACACACATATGGGCAAGTGCACCCATCGTGAGCGTAGTATAGTGTTGGTAAGATACCGAGGACGTCCAAGGACACAAGAGCTTTTAGTACCGGTTTATCCTCAACGTCTAATCAAATCAAAAGTTTAGAAAAAGGTTTTTAACTAGAAAAATAAAACTAACTAAAATGCTGAAAAATAAAAATTAAATAAAAACAGATAGACAAGATGAATCACTTGGATCCGACTCGTGTGTAGTGTAACCTTTGATTATTTCCGCACTTTTGCACTTTTTAAGAGATTATCTTAGTTATTGTAGTAGGCCCCTCTTTTGAAGGTGACGTTACCCTCAACCCAGTCGTTTGAGTCAGCAAGGATACAATCCTAAAGGGTCGGATTATTGAAAGATAATTAATTAAGTTATTAATGCATAATGTGGTAGGCCCCTCTTTTGAAGGTGACGTTACCCTCGACTAAGTAGTCTGAGTCAGCAGGGATACAGTCCTAAGTAACCGGGTTAAAGTATTAATAGTAGTTTACATATGAGTGGATCAAAGAGTTTGGACCCCCGCCATCCAATACCAGTGGGTATTGAGGGAGGTCCTACTAAATTTGACCTAGGTCCTTGCAGGATCTATACACTGAACAAGGCAAGACTCTTACCAAATCGTTCCCTTAACCCCCGACCAGGTAGCCAACATATCTCCATATAGACCGTGGAGATATGAATGGTGAAAATCTTTTATTTTATATAGACAGTAAAATAATGCCAAGACACCACGGACAAACGATAAGGAAGAATCACCTTCAACATAAGAAACTAGTTATTAAAGTCATTAATACATAACCAAATAAAAAGTGCGAAAAGATTAAAAATAAAAAGTATTACACTAAACACTTGTCTTCACCAAGTGATGTAAGAGACTTAGGCAAACATGGCCTTTGATTGTCAAGAACTCTTACGATCAATCTTGGATCCTGAGACTACTACACACACTCTATGATGGATGATGGATGATGGTGGTGGATGTGGGTTGTGATGGTGGTGGAGGGTGGGTGTAGTGTGAGAGAGGTGGTTTGCCAAGGGATGGTTTGCAAATGAGCCAAGCACCCCTATTTATAGCCTGAACAGCAGCTCGGGCACGGCCCCGTGTCCATCCTCCTTCTCTTTCTTCATTAATTGCAGTTTGTCTGCATTAGTTGACCACACCCCCGTGTCTGCTAGGCACGACCCCGTGTGCAGAAGCGTATCTGTACTATCAAGATTTCCTCAGATTCTGCGAATCTTAGAGTTGACCACGGCCCCGTGTCCGCTGGGCACGCCCCCGTGGAGGGTGATAGAAGCTTCTACAGCTTTGTCTTTTCTGCAGACACTTGGGCACGCCCCCGTGCTCACTGAGCACGGGGCATGTTCAGCCTTCTGTTTTCTTGTTTTGCTTGGGAAGATGCTGTCGGGGGGTCGGGCATGCCACCTTTATTCCTTTTCTTGTATTTTTGTTGGATTTAGCTGCCTTTTTGCTTCTTTTGTTCATTTGAGCTCATTTAATCCTGAAAATACAAAAGGAAGACAAAAACACACTTTTTCCAACATTAGTACTTAAAAAGGGTTAGTTTTATGCCTCATTTGATGTAATTTATATGTTGCATTTTGCACACATCAAATACCCCCACACTTGAATCTTTGCTTGTCCTCAAGCAAAACTCTTTATAATGTGGCTTAACACTCCCAAATGGAATGGGTAGAAGAGAAGGTTTTTGGGCTTGTCATAGAGTGTCGGGATTTCCAAGATTCTTTATTAAGTTTTATTTTTATTTATTTACAATCCTATTCGTCATGATTTATTTAAAACATTACATAAGATAAATTACTTATTAGGGCATAACATGCCTTTTTTAAAATTCCATTTATATACAAGTTCACATACCTCACGGGGGATCACTCAACACTCGGCCGAAGATGTATTTTTGTGAAACACTCGAGAGCGGCATGGAACTTACTTCTACCATAAGCTTGCCAAGCAATCAATCCTCCTCCTTTTTAACTATATACCTTTGTAAATATCAAGTGGACTTTTGGGGTGAACGGTTAGGCTTGGGTTAAAGGTGGGTGGTTGGGTTAGTGGTTAGTAGAAAAGGGTGAAAAGGCGTAAAAAGCGTCGGTTTTTGCAAAACATATTGTTTTTGTGACTTTTTATTCCAATGAAGTATTATTCAAACAAGCTTTCTTTTTGTGAGCTTTGTTTGTTTATTGCAAACTTCATTTTTCTTTTCTTCTTTATCAATTTTTTTAACATAAGAAAGTCACACAAAAACCGAGCTTTGTTACTAAAATAAAGTGTTTAAAATGAAAAGGGGTTTTAGTGGGTAAAAAGGGTGTTTGTTTTGGGTTAAGAAATGAAAAGGTTTAGGCTCAAAGGTGTTAACTAGGGGGATTTTGGGTAGGTGGTAAAAAAAAAAAGAAAAATAATGGTGTAGAAATAAAAAGGGTTAGTCCTAATGCCTCCATCATTTACTTACTCGGGTTTAAGTTGGTAAGCACCGGGAATGCATCGTCGTGGCAAGTTCTAGAGTCGTAAGAACTAAGCGGCTATTCGCACAAGAAAAGAAAAATGAGCATTTAGTTTAAAGATGTGTATTTGTATGCTCAATAAAGGCTCAAAACTCACTTTTTGTGAGAATGGGTTTTTATGTGATCAAGTATATATAATCAAATTTTAACTAGGTTTGTTATGCCGTTTCATAATTTTCTTATGTTGGTTCTTTTTATCACGACGCTATCGGTTGTAAATTTGTAAAAAATATTACCTTTTTAGAACTTGAAATTCCCAACTTAAACCTAGACAAGTAAAAAAATGAAAAATTTTTGAAAAAATTTGGGGTGTTTAGCGGTTCCAATAGAGTTTTGTGTAAGGCTTGTAATTAGGACTTGCAAAATTCAAGGTTTTAGCATCCCCCCACACTTGAATTACACATTGTCCTCAATGTGTCCCAAAAATAAGTTTTTAGGTTGATTGGACGTGTAAAAAGGTGTGAAAAAGCAAAATTTTATGTTACTGGGCGTCTGGACACGGCCCCGTGGTGTCCGGGCACGGCCCTGTGTTCAGATTGCCAGTAACAGAAATTAAAATAAAGAAACAAAAGCCTGGACACGGGGGCGTTTTGGGTGAGCACGGCCCGTGTCCAGTTATCTGAACTGGCCAATTTTCTGCAGATGGTTGAGCACGGGCCGTGTTGGGTGAGCACGACCCCGTGCTGAACTTGCTGTAATGAAGAAAAAATTGTCGGATGGCCCTGTTTTTGTGCATGGGGTGCTGGTGCAAGTTTCCCTTAGTATCCTTCACCATCCCGAGTGTGTTTTACCCATTACAACATCATCCAAACACCAATTTAACTAAAACCATCATTCCATTAAAACTAACACATTACATAAGATCCTAGAAAATTTAAAGACAAGGCAGGAAAATAAAAAGCTAAAGGTCCTAAGAAAGATGGGTCAAATGGTACACAAAATCATCCTAAGGAGTTCTACTTTTATCAAAATTTTCGGAAATAATTTTCCGGTATTTAAAAGATTTGTAGAACTTTAGACCGAGAGGTATTCCCTAGATGTTACTAGAGCCATTCTTCTATTTCTCTTGGGAGAAAGAAGGCGGGATCGTTTTCTTCAACATCTTGTGGAGGGGGAGTAACACCAACAGGAACCCCTTGTAGTACGTCCCGAGGGGGCTCCGGATGTATGGCGTACCATTCGGCCGGTATGATGACTTCGGGAACTACATTCCATGCCCTTTGGGTAATGATTGAAACCAAAGGAGGAGAAGCGAGAATGTTCAACCTTTGGTGCAAAAGGTTGACCTCTCGAAGACATCCCTCTAGTCCCACCGTCAAATGATTGATACGGTCGACCAATGCTTCTTCCACTCCCATCATCTCATCAATGGCTTCTCTTAAAGCGTAAACATAGTTTACAAGAGAATCTTCAACCGTTGATGACCTTCTTCCTTGTCGGTTGTTCCTGGGGTGCGATGAAGATGTTCCGCTAGTTCTGCTCGCCATTCTGAGAAAACATACTGAAAAGAGCTCAATTTTATGTAAACAGTACCTCGGACACGGCCCCGTGCTCAATGAGCACGGCCCCGTGTTCAGATATCTGCAGATTTTTGGAACAAGGAATCTTGGTGTTTTAATTTGTTTTCGTGATTTTTAAAACGTTTTTAAGCAGAAACAACTCAAAACATTGTTGTAGAACTTACTTTTAAAAGGATTCCTTGAATAAAAATCTAACAAACATCTCAATAAGGCTTGGAATTATGGAGATTTCAAGCTCTAACGGAGGTGTCAAGAAAAATTGAAGAAGAATGCAATGGATAAAAGTGGAAAAGACAAGATGGTTGTTGGGAATCTTCTTTAGAAAATACCTAGGATGGTATGTGTGAAGATTCACCAGATCATTGTATTTGGAGTGGTCCGTATGTGTAGGAATCTTGCTGCATTTATAGAAAACGACAGCACGCTGCACACGGCCCCGTGTCGGCTGGGCACGGCCCCGTGTGTTGATGAAATCCTGACACATTTTGTCCGTATTCTGACATGAAATCAGACGGGAAGCTTTGGGTGGACACGGGGGCGTGCTGACCTGGACACTGCACGCCCCCGTGTCTAGGGGCTGTTTATGGAGTTTCTTCTATTTCTAAGGAACTTATCCGGATCGGGTGGCTCCTTACTGGATGGAACAACCCCAAAGTGCCTGAGATACCTTAATTGCTCTAGACTAAGATGAGAACGCAAGAGGTTGTCGGTGACGGTGATTCCTATGATAAATGTAGGTGGACAAGTCCAACCCTTTCCCGGGCTCTCGTTAAAGAAGGTATATGCCGAATCGTTCAGGTCTATGTATGCACCGAACGAAGTCGATGGAGAGTCCTTCACGGCACAATCGACACAGGGACGACTATCGCTCAAGTCCTCGCTAGAGTTAGAGGTGATTTCGGGAACAACGAAGTTGTTTTTATTCGAATGCGATCCCAATAATTCTTCTTGGGTATCTTCTTGAGGTAGATTAGTGGAATCCTTTTCAAGTTCCTTTACCCAATTAAGAATTAAATCCTCCAATTGAAATAATTCGTCAAGAAGCATTTCTCCTAGAAGATCCGATTGGGAGCTTTCGAGAGAGAGATAGGGATTATTTTTACTTTCGCCCCTCTTAAGGCTACAGGAAAACAATGGGTCTATATAATGGGGCTTATAATTTAGAAAATAACATTCTAAATCTTTATGAGGGCCACCACATATTTGACACCACGTACCATAAGAGTGCCGAAAGTAAAAAATATAAGTATCACTCATGTTTGTGTCAGAAATTACCAACCGTCGGGATCTTACGGTTCTGTTTTCAGTAACTGAAACTTGGGCACGGGGCGTGTTGGGTGGGCACGGCCCCGTGTTTAGCTTACTGTCTGACTTAAAACAGGATTACCAGTACCAAAGATTGGGCACGGGGGCGTGTTCAGCGGGCACGCCCCGTGCTGAGTTCTGCAGAAGCTGAAAATCTAAGAAAAAATCCTAAAAAAATAGAAAAATAAGAAAAACGATTAGGCCGTTGATTCCTAACTTTCTTAAAATCCTTGTGTCCCCGGCAACGGTGCCAAAAACTTAATGCGTGTGAAGTGTGTATGGTTTTTAATGTATATTTTAAGCCCGTTTACACTTTTTAGCCAAGTTTTAAATTTATAAAACACGATATTTACTAACACTAAACACACATATGGGCAAGTGAACCCATTGTGAGCGTAGTATAGTGTTGGTAAGATACCGAGGTCATCCAAGGACACAAGGGCTTTTAGTACCGGTTTATCCTCAACGTCTAATCAAATCAAAAGTTTAGAAAAAGGTTTTTAACTAGAAAAATAAAACTAACTAAAATGCTGAAAAATAAAAATTAAATAAAAACAGATAGACAAGATGAATCACTTGGATCCGACTCGTGTGTAGTGTATCCTTTGATTATTTCTGCACTTTTGCAATTTTTAAGAGATTATCTTAGTTATTGTAGTAGGCCCCTCTTTTGAAGGTGACGTTACCCTCAACCCAGTAGTTTGAGTCAGCAAGGATACAATCCTAAAGGGTCGGATTATTGAAAGATAATTAATTAAGTTATTAATGCATAATGTGGTAGGCCCCTCTTTTGAAGGTGACGTTACCCTCGGCTAAGTAGTCTGAGTCAGCAGGGATACAGTCCTAAGTAGCCGGGTTAAAGTATTAATAGTAGTTTACATATGAGGGGATCAAAGAGTTTGGACCCCCGCCATCCAATACCAGTGGGTATTGAAGGAGGTCCTACTAAATTTGACCCAGGTCCTTGCAGGATCTATACACTGAACAAGGCAAGACTCTTACCAAACCGTTCCCTTAACCCTCGACCAGGTAGCCAACATATCTCCATATAGACCGTGGAGATATGAATGGTGAAAATCTTTTATTTTATATAGACAGTAAAATAATGCCAAGACACCACAGACAAACGATAAGGAAGAATCACCTTCAACATAAGAAACTAGTTATTAAAGTCATTAATACATAACCAAATAAAAAGTGCGAAAAGATTAAAAATAAAAAGTATTACACTAAACACTTGTCTTCACCAAGTGATGTAAGAGACTTAGGCAAACATGGCCTTTGATTATCAAGAACTCTTACGATCAATCTTGGATCCCGAGACTACTACACACACTCTATGATGGATGATGGATGATGGTGGTGGATGTGGGTTGCGATGGTGGTGGAGGGTGGGTGTAGTGTGAGAGAGGTGGTTTGCCAAGGGATGGTTTGCAAATGAGCCAAGCACCCCTATTTATAGCCTGAACAGCAGCTCGGGCACGACCACGTGTCCATTGGGCACGGCCCCGTGTCCATCCTCCTTCTCTTTCTTCATTAATTGCAGTTTGTCTGCATTAGTTGACCACGCCCCCGTGTCCACTGGGCACGACCCCGTGTGCAGAAGCGTATCTGTACTATCAAGATTTCCTCAGATTCTGCGAATCTTAGAGTTGACCACGGCCCCGTGTCCGCCGGGCACGCCCCCGTGGTGGGTGATAGAAGCTTCTACAGCTTTGTCTTTTTCTGCAGACACTTGGGCACGCCCCCATGCTCACTGAGCACGGGGCGTGTTCATCCTTCTGTTTTCTTGTTTTGCTTGGGAAGATGCTATCGGGGGGTCGGGCATGCCACATTTATTCCTTTTCTTGTATTTTTGTTGGATTTAGCTGCCTTTTGCTTCTTTTGTTCATTTGAGCTCATTTAATCCTGAAAATACAAAAGGAAGACAAAAAACACACTTTTTCCAACATTAGTACTTAAAAAGGGTTAGTTTTATGCCTCATTTGATGTAATTTATATGTTGCATTTTGCACACATCAGTTTATCCCTATAAAAACATGTGTACTTAAACTTGGGATTTGCCCATGTGTTTAATATTATAAAAGCATGGTATTTTACTCTGATAAAATATTTCCTAACTACGGTCCTGATGTAAATTCCGCTGCCAAATTGAATAAACACGCGATACCACCGAAACTGGCTCGCGGCTGCCCGTTTCCGGGAAATAGGGATCGGGGGTTGCGACAGAAGGTGGTATCAGAGCTAAGCCACTGATTCAGCCACAGAAGTGTTCTGCTGACACCAAAATTCAATCTGTTAGGAAATAAATTACAAAACTACGTGCATAACTGTATTTTATTGTTATGTGTTATTTGACTATTTGTTAGTTTACAGTATGAGCGACCAAGGACCATCTGACGCATACCGTTAATTGTCTGGTTCGCCTAGAAGTGAAGGCGCCTCTTCTCAGCCTGCTCTCTCGGGGTACTCTGTTGATAATGAAGAAGGAATATTCGTATTTAAGGCTCAATCTGAAGAGCCATTCCCTCAGAAAAAGAGAGGATGGTTCAGTAAGGGAGCACATGAGCGTAGAAAACGTATGAAAATTTTACAAGACCAGAGAGCACTAGCAGCAGCCAAAAGAGAGACAGATGCCCATGCCCAGGATATGATTAATAGGGGTTTAGCTAATTTTTATATCTTAGCAACCACTGCAGCTGACCCTAATCTGGAACAAATGATAGCACCCCAACCACAACCACCATTTCCTGACCAACCAATGGAAATAGAGAACCCTAAAAATCAAGTAGAAATGCATGATTTTAACCCGGAGGAGATACCTAGGGTACCAGGACCTAACCCCTTAGACCCAAATTACGACCCATGGTGGGACGACAATAGGGACTATGTGCAACGTTACCCGATACACGAATACATGCTCATGCCGAACTTAGGACCTACCCAGGTTTGGACCCTCTAAATCCCTATTACGATAACGATGTATACATTAGGGAGATTTTAGAGAATCCTTACCCATTTCAGGCACCTACACCCCCATACCAGGAACCCGCACCCCAGATTCCAAACCCAGTCCTAGAACCTGCACCCCCAATGAGTGCAGAAAATGTACAAGAACTCAGGACATTTGGTGAGGAAATCTTAGAAAGTAGTGAAAGGATGAGACAGGTGGGAGAGCGACTCGTCTAGAAGTATGACGAGCGCAATATGGATTTTTGGATGAATCCATATCCATGAATGTGATGGTAGAAATGATAATAATAATAATAATAATATAATAATAAAATATGTGTGTATGTGTATGAAAAAAAAAAACTACGGATGCCTACTATTATTAGTGTAATTTTTATTTCTGTTGGTATTGTAATTTTTAATTTTCAGTGTTGATTTGTACTAGATGCATATTATATAAAAATAGAGTAAGTCTCAATGATCGACGCTTTTGACCAAAATGTGTGTCATGTGATTGGCTATGTTAAATATTATTTTGTGATATTAATACGTGGTGAATATTTAAAATTCAGATGGACTACGAAGTAAACCAGAAAAACCAGAATGATAACAACCCGAATAACGATAATCTGGATAATGAAAATCCGAACAACAATAACAATGGAAACCAAGTGGATAATAGTGCCATCCAACACATAGTGGCACAAGGAATTATAGATGCAATGCCATTTATTATTCAAACTGTTAAGGAAGCAGATAATAAAAGTAAGCATAGCAGTAAGCGACCAACTGAACCTGAACACAGCGCGAACAATAGACCTGTACTTCAAGCGCCCATTCCCAAAAGAAGAAGAACCATGCCTTATGGTTGTTCTTATAAAGAATTCTGGTCCTGCAAGCCAATAGAATTCTCAGGCAATGAAGGACCCATTGCAGCTCTACGCTGGATAGAAAAGACTGAGGCTGTTCTAAAAATAAGCAAATGTGCGGAAGAAGATAAGATAATGTTTGCTTCCAATCTATTTAAGAACTCAGCCTTAGAATGGTGGAATACTATCCTCCAGTCTAGGGGAAGTGATAGGGTTTACAACATGGAATGGGAGGAATTTAAGAATATGGTAGAAAGGAAATTCTGCCCTCCCAATGTAAAGGAACAGATAGCAAATAAGTTTCTGAACCTTAGGCTGACCGGGGTAGATAGTAAGGATTATACTACCACATTCTTTGAATATGCTAGAATAGTGTCAACCCTTGCATCACCAGAGCCGGTATTTATCTCCCGTTACATCTGGGATTAATCGGGGAGATTAGACATGTAGTCAAGGCAGCTAGGCCCCAAACCATAGAAGAAGCTGTAGAACTAGCGAATACCTTGACAGATTAATTAGTGCGTACACGAGAAGAAGATCAGAGAAGGAACCTAGCTCAAAGGCTTACCCAAGAATTTCGCTATGGTAATTCCAACCGTAGGAATATAGGTTCTACCTCTGCACCCTACTGCAAGACTTGCAAGAAGAAGCATTCGGGAAGATGCTCCACTCACTGCAATTTATGTAAGTTACCAGGACACAAGGAAGAAGATTGCAGGAGAAAATCTAGTAATGGACTGTGCTTCAACTGTGGAGAAAAAGGTCATATCAAGCCAAACTGTCCAAAATTGGCTCCAGCCACGAACAACAAGAACACTAAAAATGCTAGAGCATTTGTTCTGACAACAGAAGAAGCCAAGATGATTCCGGACGTAATAGCCGGTACGTTTTTAGTTAATGATGTTTTTGCTAAAGTATTATTTGACTCTGGTGCGAACCAAAGTTTTATTAATACTTCGTTTTGCAAACTTCTTAATCAATCATTAACTAAACTTCCACAAGAATGTCTAGTAGAGACAACCAATGGAGAAACTGTTAGGATTTGGGAAATCTTGCAGGGAGCAAGAATAGAAATTTTAAATCAAAAATTTATTGCAAACCTTTACCCAATGAATCTGGCAGAATTTGATGTTGTACTAGGAATGGATTGGTTAATAACCAATAAAGCCAGTATTTTATGTGATCAAAAGTCAATTCAAGTAAATTCACCAAAAGGTGAAAAGATCACAATTAAAGGAGATCAACCATCTAGACCCATGAAATTCATCTCTGTGATGAAAACTGCAAGCTATATAAGAAAAGGATCTATAGTGTATTTGATTTCTATAATCACTAACACTAAAGGAAAAGAACTAAAAGACATTCCAGTAGTGTCTCAGTTTTCAGATGTATTCCCAGAAGAATTACCAGGACTACCGCTTGATAGAGAAGTTGAATTCAGAATTCACCTACAACCAGGAATGACAACAATTGCCAAAGCACCTTACCGTTTGGCACCCGCAGAAATGCAGGAATTAAAGAAACAATTAGACGAATTGTTGGAGAAAGGATTCATACAGCCAAGCTCATCGCCATGGGGAGCACCGATTTTATTCGTTAAAAAGAAGGACGGATCAATGCGTATGTGCATTGACTACCGTGAATTAAACAAGGTCATGATTAAGAATCGGTACCCATTACCAAGAACCGATGATCTGTTCGATCAACTGCAAGGAGCTCGATTTTTCTCTAAAATTGATTTAAGGTCAGGATATCATCAATTAAAGGTACAGGAAGAGGACATTCCTAAAACCGCAGTTAGAACAAGGTATGGCCATTATGAATTTACTGTCATGCCATTTGGTTTAACCAATGCCCCAGCTGCATTTATGGACATGATGAACCGAATATGTAAGCCATATTTGGATAAATTCATAATTGTCTTCATAGATGATATTCTTATTTACTCTAAAAGTAAAGAGGATCATGCAAAACATTTGCACGCACTTTTAAGTTTATTAAGGAAAGAAAAACTTTATGCAAAGTTTTCAAAGTGCGAGTTTTGGCTAGAACAGGTACAATTTCTTGGACATTTAGTCAATCATGAAGGAATTTATGTGGATCCCATAAAGATCGAGGCGATTACCAAATGGAAAACCCCTGAGTCACCAACCAAGGTTAGAAGTTTCTTAGGATTGGTTGAATATTATAGAAGATTTATTCAAGATTTTTCTAGAATAGCCATTCCCTTAACTAAGTTAACTTGTAAATCCATTAAGTTTGAATGGGGACCAAAGCAAGAAGAAGCCTTTAGAATTCTTAAGCAAAAATTAACCCATGCACCCATACTAGCATTACCAGAAGGAACTGAAGATTTTGTAATCTATTGTGACGCTTCTAAATTAGGTTATGGATGTGTGTTAATGCAACGTCAAAAGGTTATAGCATATGCGTCTAGACAACTTAAAAATCATGAAGAGAATTATTCAATCCATGATCTTGAATTAGGAGCAATAATTTTTGCCCTTAAGATTTGGAGACATTACCTCTATGGTAGTAAGTTTACTATTTTTACCGATCACAAGAGTTTAAGGTATGTTTTCGGGCAAAAGAAGTTAAATATGAGACAAAGACGCTGGATGGAGATACTTAGTGATTATGATTGTAATATCCAGTATCATGCAGGGAAAGCCAATGTAGTGGCTGATGCTTTAAGTCGAAAGCATCACGAAAAGCCAAAAAGGATACGTTCTCTTAAATTAAATCTACAAGTAGATTTAAATGAACAGATTAGAAAACCACAAGAATCAGTAATCAAGGAGGTTACTGAAAAGTTAAAATGAATGATTAAGGAATTAGAACAAGGAGCAGATGGAATTTGGAGATTCCATAAGAAGAGAATGTGGATACCTAAATTAGGAAACCTACGCCACCGTATATTAGAAGAAGCCCATAAGTCTAAGTATACGATGCATCCAGGATGTGATAAGATGTATCAGGATTTAAGAAATAATTTTTGGTGGATAGAAATGAAAAAGGATATAGCAGCCTACGTTTCTAAATGTTTAACTTGTTCACAAGTTAAAGCTGAACATCAGAAACCCTCAGGTTTGTTACAGCAGTTAGAAATACCAGTATGGAAATGGGAACTGATAACAATGGATTTTGTTACCAAATTACCCAAAACCAGGAATGGTTGTGATACAATCTGGGTGATTGTAGATAGGCTAACTAAGTCAACTCATTTCCTACCAATGAAGGAAACTTTCAGTATGGAACATTTAGCTAAGCTTTATGTAAATGAAATAGTTTCATTACATGAAATTCCTTTATCAATTGTTTCTGACAGAGATAGTCGTTTTACCTCTCATTTTTGGACAAGTTTCCAAAAGGCAATGGGAACCAAGCTAAATCTAAGCACAGCTTATCATCCTCAAACGGACGGACAAAGTGAAAGGACAATTCAGACAATGGAAGACATGCTTAGAGCTTGTGTAATTGATTTTGGAGGTAATTGGGACGATCACTTACCATTAATAGAATTTTCTTACAATAACAGTTATCACACAAGTATCAATGCTACACCATTCGAAGCACTTTATGGACGAAAGTGCCGAACCCCAGTCTGTTGGGCAGAAATTGGGGAAAAGCAACTATCTGGACCTGAGATAGTGCAGGAGACAACCGACAAGATCATTCAGGTCAAGGAACGGCTGAAAGCAGCACGTGATAGACAGAAAAGCTATGCTGACAATAGGCGGAAACCATTGGAATTTCAAGTAGGAGATAAGGTATTATTAAAAGTCTCTCCTTGGAAAGGAGTGGTAAGATTCATCAAAAGAGGGAAGCTAAGTCCCAGGTATGTTGGACCTTTTGAGATTATTAGAAGAATAGGACCTGTAGCCTATCAGCTACAACTGCCAGAGGAAATGACAGGAATACATTATGTATTTCATGTATCTAATCTCAAGAAATGCTTAGCTGATGAATCACTAGTAGTACCTCTTAAGGATATAGAGATAAATGAACAACTCAAGTTTGTAGAAAGGCTGCTACAGATTGAAGATTGGAAAGTCAAGAACCTCAAACATAAGAGATTAATTCTGGTCAAAGTAAAATGGGACTCCAAAAGAGGACCAGAGTATACATGGGAACTTGAATCAGAAATGCAAAGGAAATATCCACACTTGTTCCAGTAGACCTCGAGGACGAGCTCTAAAACAAGGTGGGGAGGATATAACAACCCTCCTAAATATTTTATCGACTCCCTAATATATTTTAAAATATCCCAAAACGTCTAAAAATACACCCCGTATGTGAAAACCGAGCCCAAAATATGATATAGCATTAAAAATAAATAAAAAATAAAAAAAATTGTATCGCTCGCGGGCCGCGTAAGACCACATAAGGGTCTACACGGGGCACGACAGCCCATCAACACGGCGAAACCCTGAGCTGCCATGTGTCACCTGCGTGTTGAACCTACACCATGACCCGGATCACCTACGGCCTAAACCCCCTACTACGCGGGCCGCGTAGCCCCCTTGCCATATCTTACGCGGGTCGCGTAAGACCCAAAATCAGGCCCTATATAAGAGGGTATCGAGCCTTCAGTCGAAATTCGCTCACGAACTCTTTCTCTCTCGAAATTCTGAAGATTTAATATAATTTTCGGGTATAATACCCCCTAAATAACGAAGTTCTGCTCCATTGTAAGTATCATAACCCCTGGATACGTATTAAATACGCTGCCCGATTGATCTAGGGTTCCGTAACGGCTGTCGTGGTTCTACCCGACGTAGTCGTTGGAATGCCGTCTCGGGGAGGGTATTGCTAATGTTAAAATGGGTTATTATACTAACACGTATGCATTTGTGTAATTTATAGATTGTCACCAGGAAACCCTAAAGGATAATCTAAGACAGCAATGTGAGTAATCTCCTTTTTGTAAATTGTTTTTACAAAACTTCACTTAATTAATTATATATTAAACAGTTATTGAGTATTTGTAAGGATACAATTATCGTCGGTATGTTGGGGTTTTGTATACAAAATTTGTTACTGCCTTGCGAGGAGTAACATTTCCACAAGTCGGGTTGACAGTACCGTTGGTGGTAATTGATATGACTTGGAAACAAATGTAATTGCGAGACCGACCTCAATACTGTATAATGGGTTTTATTAAAACTTGATTAAACTGGGATTCACTCACCAGTATTTCTCACTGACAAAATATTTTTAAACGCGTTTCAGGTAACAAAATGTGAAAGCCAAATAGAAGCCAGCTGGACAGCACTGAAGGCTTGGAAAAGTGGCAACAAAGTTACCAAAAAGAAATAGATGTTTTTATTAAATAACATAGGGTTTATCCCTATAAAAACGTGTGTACTTAAACTTGGGATTTGCCCATGTGTTTAATATTATAAAAGCGTGGAATTTTACTCTGATAAAATATTTCCTAACTACGGTCATAATGTAAATTCCGCTGCCAAATTGAATAAACACGCGATACCAAGGAAATTGGCACGCGGCCGCCCGTTCCCAGGAAATAGGGATTGGGGGTTGCGACAATTCAATACCCGACCAAGCGGTATTATTAAATACCGTACCCCAAGCCTGTATAA
The DNA here is from genome assembly GCA_030545235.1 of Helianthus tuberosus. Classification (NCBI taxonomy): domain Eukaryota; kingdom Viridiplantae; phylum Streptophyta; class Magnoliopsida; order Asterales; family Asteraceae; genus Helianthus; species Helianthus tuberosus. The sequence continues at coordinate 42,143,364 of CM060373.1, read as the reverse complement.
GGGAAAATAAGTTAAAAGTATTTACCTGAGCAAAATATACAAATTTATCTCAGCCGTATAACAATCAGCAAGTGCAAATATCTTTTACTGGGCTCCTAAATCTGGAACGAAGGTTTTAATAACCTATTAGATTCCTAACGGGTCTTATTTAAGTCTTAACTTAGACCGGTTAGTTTTAATGAAAGGTTAACGTTTCAAAACGCAAGATTAAGCGAAGACCGGATTAGAATGTGATTTAGACCCGACAAGTATGGAGACTTGTATAATATGGGTAAACTAAACACATTTTGGATTTTGAAGTAAAAATGATAAGGTTTGACCCGTTTCGGTTAATTTATGCAAACTAGTTACATAAACCGTTCCGAACGCGTATATGCACAATGGGTAACCAAATGAGTCATGAACAGGTTCCACAAGTTAATATGCTTTAAATATGTTGTGATATCAGTAGGATACCTTCCATTATGCCCAAAACGAAATTAAAACCAATCTACACCCGGTAGGGGTATTTTGGTCATTTTAATGTTTATAAAAGAGGTTAAATAATAATCTGAGTTTCTGGTCTAAAACATTCTGTGAAAATATTTATTTTATGTTGGTATATCAGTAAGATATCATTCATATGTGAAATTTATCATTTATGGCCAAACTATGCACCGTAGGGGCATTTTGGTCATTTCACATATGCTATAAAGGTCAAATTTGGGAATCTGAGTTTAAAACTTTTACTTACTGTTAATGTATAAAAATTTACTTAAAACATCAGTAGGTAATAAGTCTTATGCGCCAAAAATAGCTTTAACTCATACTATGCGTTTAAAAAGTGTAAAAGTCGGTATTTGGCGATTTTTGGGTTATTTAAGGGAATCTGAATTTTTGAACAGTTTATAAAGCTCAAAATATTTTATTTATCATATGAAATCAGTAGCAAAAGGTTTGGTATTAAAATGTTATGTAAAACTCATTTTATCCAAGAAAAGGGCAATTTCGTCAATACCTAATTTACATTAAAACTCTATAGTTTAATCAGTTTAAAATTCAACAAAATTTCCAAAAATCCCTAAATATTATATTATATCAGTGGGTAGAAAGTTTGGTGTCAAAATTTGGGCTTAAATAGGTTTTATGCCAAAAATGCCGTTTAATTAATAAAAATGCTTCAATTTACGATATTGAGCATAACTCCTAATTTCGACCACAAACTGATGTCAAATTTTTTAGGACATGTTTATAAATCAGTAATAAAGTTTTTTATCCTCTCACATTTTCAAAAATCTCGTTTTAACATAAAAAGGGCATTATGGTCAACTTTTAAGCATTCAACGGAAACATGCAAATGATTCAGATTATTAAGGAATTATGTTGTATAATCTCAGAGGGTTACACTAACATGTAATATGGTCCTAAAGGAACCTTAAGGCATATCTAAAACAAGCTAAATCGGGTTAGAACTAAAAGTCAAAGCAAAAGTCTACTTTTGCGACTTTCGGTTCCGAACCGAGCCTAAACTCAGAATTGTCGGGTTGAACATGCTTAGACACGTTCTTACATTATTTACCAAGTTATTTTAGTGTTAAAACATGTTCCATAACCCCTGCATTGCTAATTATGAATTTATTTGCAAAAAATAGCTTCTGTTGACTTTTTAATAATAAGTTTGACCCGACAATTGACCAAGTTAGAGTGATAATCAGTGGGTGCCCTTTTAAGGGTTTATTACCCACATAATTACCAACTCATAGCCACTTTCAATTCGAATAATGGCTGGTCCATTAGTGATTAATCACTAAGTCAAAGCTTAATTACGATGGCTTTGACTTTTGGTCATTAGACTAATAAAACTTGAACTTAAGGAGCTAAGAACACTTACAATGGTCCTTAGCACGAATTTGGAACTTAAGAAAACTTGCTTGAACTCCAGGAAGCTCCAGAGAATGAGTTATGAATAAAAATTCAAGTGAGCAAATGAACTCATGAACACAAGTCCCTTATATAGCAAATTTGATGCTTCAAGATTGATCCACATGGCCCTACAAGTGATTCCTGATGATCCCAGGTGTCCCCTATGCATGAAAATCTGTTGGATCAGTCCCTGGAATAAAAAACAAGCATGCAAAGGCGGTGGAACTGGCTGGACATGCACCTGTCCACATTTTCTGCATCTGGCACTCTTACGCGGCCCGCGTAAGAGTTGGCCTTGGGTCTACGCGGCCCTCGTGGAGGGCTATATCTGGTAAACACTTTTGAAACTTTGCAATTTCAGTCCCTGGTCCATTTAAACTTTATTTAAGTTCCATTTATTGCACTTAGGACCCCCATAGTTAACTTTTAAGGGCCTTGGGTCATAACTAACTCCGTTAAGCTCCCGGTTAGTTGTACGGTCACCCGAAAAGTCTTGTTTTCTTCGAAACTCCACAAAATTAATATCCGACATTCTTGAGATCGAAATATACAATTATTACAATGTTTTTGGGATCGTCAAAAGGTCACTCAGAGGCTACTTTCAACATGTTGACACTTTTAACCCCTATGCTCTGTAAGATCCTTATTTTAAGCACAAACGACTTCCAGTGTTCGACAATTTATTTAATAAAGAATACGAACGTCGTGTGAGGTCAATCAGAGGCACAAGAATGGCATGTTGACACTTTGGATCCCTTTTACCTACATATTTACATTGTTTGACAAATTTAGTCCCTCCAGATTAATTCCTTACACGTTTAAAGTCCATGACACGTGTCTTTATTATATTGGTCGTGATTTTACGAGGTGTTACAAAGGAGTATAGTGAGTTTTTTCCCAAATGGGTGGGGGTGGAAAAATTATTTACCAAAATAGGTGATTTGAAAAATAATTACCAAAATGGGTGAAAGAAAATAATCTTTATTTTGTAAATAAAAAATAGGTTAAAAAACACCCGACGTTTCAGTATTCTTGTTTCAAGGAGATTTCATTAGGGCGACTTCATCAGTTCATCTAGTTCGATCCATTTAGTTTTGCAATCAAGGATTTCATCAGGTTAGCTTTTGTTTTGTTTATCTCTACAAAATAATCTTTACTTTAGTTTTGACTAATTGTGTTAGTTTGCTTCATCTACAAAATAATTCCTTCTCCATGACAAAAGCCCTTCTGTTCGATCCCTTCATCTAGGTTTTGATCAGGTTGACTCTAGAAAAAAGGCAAAGAAAAAAGAGGCTTATTAAAATCATGTAACATAGACACAACCCTTTTGTTCGATCCCTTCATCTAGTTTTTTTCTACTATTCCTTCTAGGTTTTGACTTATGTTAGGTTGCTTTTTTGTTTTATCTCCATGACAAAGTTGCTTTCAGTTGTTTTCTTTTTTTTTTTCACTTTCATTATTTTCTTTTTGTTTCTTATAATGTCTCATAGCTCATATTAACAACTTTTGAATATATATATATATTTTTGATCAGAATGCAGCAGGTTAACGCGGTAAGCGAATTGATTCAAAACGAGGATTTTAATAAAATGTCTCAATTTGCGGTCGTGAACAATAATGACGTGATAGAAGAAGAAGAAGTTGGAGATGATATTGATATGGATGACGAGTTTCAAGAAGATGGAATTGGAGATGAAACATCAAATGGTAAAGTACCTTCAACTTATACCACTTTAGACGAAACTAATTTGAATATTGATGAAAACTGGAAGCTAACATACTCTCAGAGTAAAACTGACTTTACTAGTGAGTTGGGAAAAGACTCTTTCAATGACAAGGAAGAATTTACTAAATTTGTCAAGCTGCATAGTATCAAAACACATAAACATTTTGAGGTTGTTGAATCAAAACCAACCACTTGGTGTATAAGGTGTAAGTTACATGAACAAGGTTGCAAATGGCACCCCCGTGCAAGTAAACGTAAGCGTAGTGGATCATTTGAAATCACAAAGTATATCGGTCCACACACTTGTTTGCATAATAGGATTACTCAAGACCATCCAAATCTAGATACAACCTTGATCGCTCAAGAAATCCAACATCTTATAAAAGAGCAACCTTCTATTAGTATTGCCGTTTTAAAAGCCGAAATAATAGATAAACTAGGCTATACTCCTTCGTACAAGAAGGTTTGGGTTGGAAAACAAAAAGCAATTGAACAAGTCTTTGGGAATTGGGAAGAATCTTTTACTATTTTACCCAAATTTTTATATGCACTACAAAAGTTCAATCGAGGGACCATCGTTGAATGGTGTGTAATGAGAATGACCGATTTAGATCAAATGGAATTTAGACCTGTTTTTTGGGCATTTGATCCTTCTATCAAGGGTTTTAACCATTGTCGACCGGTTATTAGCATTGATGCCACACATTTGTATGGTAAGTATAAAGGCAAGATGATGATTGCAATGGGAGTTGATGGTAATAATCAGATATTTCCACTTGCTTTTGCTATTGTGGAAAATGAATCTTACGCTAGTTGGAATTGGTTTCTTTCTCATGTCAAGAAACATGTGGTGAAAGATAGTCAAGGGATATGTTTAATATCCGATCGTCATGCTAGAATCTTAAAGGCGGTTAATGAGCAAGGATCTCCTTGGTTAGAACCACGGGGTTTTCACAGGTATTCTTTATATAAATTCATGTTATTGGTTTGAAATTTTTTTCATGTCAATAATATTCATTATGTTAATTTTTCATAGGTATTGCTTAAGGCATTTCATAAACAATTTTAATGATAAGTTTCGCAACTCACAATTAAAAGCTTTAGCTTATCGTGCTGGGAGTCAGAATCAAATTAGAAAGTTCAATTCCATAATGGAAGAAATTGGGAAGATAAATAAACAAGCTCGTAAATGGCTCGAGGGACATGCATTTGAGAAATGGACACTTGCACATGATGGTGGAAAGCGATACAGGTTGCTCACTACAAATTTGTCATAGATTTTTAATAGTGTGCTTAAAGGTGCTCGTTTCTTACCAATTACAGCATGTGTTCAACTTACATTTTATAGATTGGTTCACTATTTTGATGTGAGACGACCCATGGGATCTAATGCTCAAGCTAATGGAGATGCCTATACACCTCATGTTTTGGCAAAACAAGCAGCTTCAATGTCAAAAGCTTGTGCACATTCTTTAAGATCTTTTAACCGACAGAAAGGAATATTTGAGGTGATAACTCAAAAGGGGAAAATGTTCAAGTGGTTAATTTGGAAGAAAAAACTTGCACATGTGGTAAGTGGGAAATATATAAATATCCGTGTTCACATGTTTTGAGTGTATGTGCCAAACTTTCACTGAACACTTGGCAATATGTTCATACGTGTTACTCAATTGTAGATTATTGTGCTACTTGGTCAGCCGAGTTTTTCCCGCTTCCTCAGGAAGCATATTGGCCACACTCATCGTTTGCTAAAAAATTACTTCCTAATTCGGATCTTAAACGAGATAAAAATAGTCGTCCTCGTTCAACAAGGCTACGAAATGAAATGTACATTAAAGAAGGGAAAAAGACTAACCTTTGTGGAATTTGTAGACAACGTGGTCATAATCGAGCAAAATGTCCTTCTAAGCCTAAAAGAATGGATGCCTAAGTGGGTCAAGTTGTTTTGAAATGTTTCTTTTAATTTGTATTTGATGTTGAGACCGCCCGAGAAAGCCGAGACCGGAAGGAGTCGCCTTAGCATCGTCCTATACCGCGGAGGACTTTATTTGACGTTTTTATTTTTTTTGTATTTGACATTGAGACGGTCAAGTTTTAAAGATTGTTTTGCTTTTTTATGCTTCTTAGTTCGCTTCTTTTAATTTAGTTTCAAATGATTGTTCATTTGTTTTTAATTTAGTTTCAAATGATTGTTTAGTTGTTTTTAAACATTCTGACCGTCAAATATTTTATCAAATATTTTAGATGAAACCCATCAACCGAAGAGATGCTACAGCACAGCAAGTTACACCACCTGTGATTCTAAAAGTAAGAACGGTTTATGAGTAATAAATTTAGTTCTTAAAGAAAAAAAACCAAGAACTCATAACCTTTACATAGTAATAGTACTAATTACTCAATTATTTGAGAAGGTGCTAAATATTTAAAAAAAAATAGATTATCGACCAATAATGTCACACATATTTGTAGAATCATTAAAAAAAGAAATTATAGTGAGTGGATTGAAGAAGAAAAAATAATGATAATTGTTAAAATAAGTAAATATGAAAAAAAAAACACTCATTGTGGTAAATTATTTTTCAAATCACTCATTTTGGTAAATAATTTTTCCACCTCTACCCATTTGGGAAAAAAACTCGGAGTATAGTCAGTCGTTATTTTTCAAACCCCAATTGTGGTTGATACCATATAAAAGTGGAAAATCTCGACACTAATTTGGTGTGACATAATTTTTTATTTATATATGACTTTGAGAATACAAAAAGTTACCATAAATAGAAAATACAAAATACAAATTTTAACAAAACTAAAGAATACAAAAAATTATAATAAATATAAATAAACTTTTAAATTTATTTCTAATATGAAGTAGGTTATATGACTATATTATCTTACATGAAATAAAATGATTCTCATCACTCGTGAGTAATTTAGCAAATAGCTAGTTTGGTTCGGTTTCCTCAACAGATGATCAGTTTACTTTGGTTAAATCGGTTTTGTGAATGCACGTAACCCAATTATAATCAGCTAATCTAAAACCGAATCATCAGAGTTTTCAATTCGGTTTTATGATTTTTTTTTTTTTTTCAGTTATGGATCAGGTAAGTTGCTCATCCAAGGATGACTTGAGTATGTAAGACTTCACGAGACCTACCAAATTTTCTTCTATCATCCATGGGTAAAAACTAACAAGTGTCACACGATTGTTTGACCACCCACTAAGTAACTAACCTCAATAGCCAATGCTTGCGAGTGAAACCTACGCCAAATAGCACTTTAATCAAAACAATATCATACCAAATAAAGATCTGGTACTCCACACTTACGTCTTCTTAAAAAAAAGGCTTATATTGCCTTGGTAGATAATTTATTAAAACTACTTTTTAATATATATAATGAAAGAATTTGTTGATTAATCAGTACGTATTATTAATTTAACGACTAATTAAAGTAATATAGATATCAAACATGACAAATAAAAAGTTTTTACATCTATGACATTTTATATTTTATAATAGAAATAAAAACCATCGCCATTTTTAAATAAAGAATAGTTTCTTTTAAAGCAATAAAAATGAAATTAGGCTAAAACCTTTTACAAGAGACACTACTAGAAAAAAAAAACACATTTTTCTACTAAATTTTCCGACGCATAAAAAGAGTAATTTGTTATCGCAAATGCATAGGAAACTTGCGACGCCATAATTTTTGCCGCAAATTTGTTGGAAATAGTTTCCCACGAGCATTTAACCTACAAAGATGTTTCTGTAAGAAATACATCGAAAACAATATTTTCCTACACGTTTCTGACAGAATGTTGCGTGGTTAATCGAGCATTTTTCTCGTAGCGAGAAAATATACCTTATTTGAAAAACAAATAAATGAATCTTTATATTGTTATTGTACAAATGATTACAAAACACCAAAATTAGAAGTATAACATGAAGACGCTATCTATCTCTTTCTCGTGATTTTTTTCATCATGAAAGCTCTTTTTCATCCTTATACCTCCAAAACCAAACGTCAACATTCACAACCACCGGCCACCGTCACCACCACCCACCAACCACCCTTCCGATCAAAGCAACACCACCAACAACATTGCTTATTTCATCATCAACTTAACCATATTATTTAGTTTCTTCACAAACTTTCACCATATGATCCATTTTCACGTACTTCTAAATTAACCCTACCGGTTCAACTTATTTTCTTGACACTTTACTCCGGTCATGTGGACGGGAACCGCCGCCAACACCGCCTCGGCCGCCACCAATACCGCCATTGGTGTAAGTATTGTTATTATTTCATGTTTTATTTCGCAGAACCGGAACTTCTTTATCAGGGTCTGTCATAAGATTCTCTTCTCTACCAGCTTAAACTAAAGGGTTTAGAACTTTAGTTTAGATCACGTGTTTCTTATAAAAATATGAGATTTTACAAATAAAAATTGAACAAATTCCCACAGTAGACCCTCTTGACCCTCCTTTGGTTCCGTAGAAATATTTTTTTTATCGTTTTAAGATTGTTTTAATGTTTTTTATTTTTGGAAAGGAGAAAAAAAAATCTATGATTTTTTATACTTAATACCATGAATCTTTGTTCTCAGAAGACCAAGAAACATAGTAGCGGACACCAGAAGAAAGAAGAATTAGAAAGAGAGGTATTAATTAAATTATTTTATTAATGATTTATAAGATGGTATTTTATTAAATATTTGACTATAATTAAACGTGTATTTTTGGGAAACTTTATTATGATAATACCAAAAATATCTATGATTTTTTATAAAATTAAATGTAATTTTAGTCCCTGTGTTTTAGGTCATTTTAACAGTTTAGTCCAAAGGTTTCATTTTTCATCTGTTTGTTCAAAAAGGTTTCACCATTGCCATTTTAGTCCACTGGGTAAACTTTATCCATTTTTCTGTTAATGAGAAGAGCAATTTGGTCATTTATATGGCCGAATTGCCCTTCTAGTTAACAGAATTACATATAAAATGATCGAATTGCCCTTCTCTTTAACAGAAAAAATTGATGAAGTTAACCCAGTGGACTAAAATAGCAAGGGTGAAACCTTTTTGGACCCACAGACAAAAAATGAAACATTTGGACTAAACTGGCAAAATGGCTCAAACCATAGAGACTAAAATCGCATTTAACTCTTTTTTTATTTAAAAATGAGACATATGATAAAATGTGGCACATCATGTTCAGGTGCAGTGACGTAGTTATTCAATCAATATCTCTTTTTATATGTTTTTGTTTTTAGATTTTTGTATGTTGTGTAACAAATATATATAATTTTCAAGCAAATAAAGTTTTAAATTACTATTTTTTAAACAATTTGTTTGTTACACGAAGTAGAGACCATATAATTCATGCAAGTTGTACGAAGTTGTGTTCATCATTAGCCTTGTTTCAAGTACAAAACCATAAAAATAAACTCATGTTATGTTATTTTTTCCATAATTTTTCTTATTTTCACTAGATGTAATCAATTATCATATGCTATGTGTATACATGAAATAGCTTTTTTTCTGCTTTAATTAAATCGAGTACTACATATAGCTAAGGTCATGGGCATGATAATCATAAAGGCACCCTAGTATTCAGAGTTGCATGTTATATGTTTTTTTGACATTATCTAGAAACATCATGTCAAAAATCAAGAAAACTTGTTACCATGCATAAGTCATGGTTCACCATCCCCATTCATCTCAACATTTACATGTTTTGAAGATATAAATCACCGCGATCCAATGAATTTCGAGTAACTTAATTATAACCATTTTCGATTGATCAACGAGTGTTAATAACTTAGGTGTCGACGCTTCAGAAAATGCTAGATCACGAAGAAAAAGTTGGGGAGCTTCTTAAGCGCACATATCAACAACAAGACCATTCTGCTCTTCATATCCCAAAATCCCTTCCTCCTAAGGTGCGGATTTTTCGGTTTACTTTTGATTTTAACTGTTAGAATACATATATATGTATTAGGGACGTTTATTGTAACTATACATTGACCATATTATTTGATTAGTTCTCCTTTATAGTTATTTTTATTGTAGTTATATATATAGATGATTAATAATACTCAAACTCGCGTAACTCTTGAAATCAAACAAAATCAAACCATTTGATTTCAATGACAGATGAAGGAGTTATTGACTGAACTAGCCATGGTTGAGAATGAAATAACAAGACTAGAAAGCCAGATCAGTCATCTACAAACTGACTTAGACAAAGAGAAAGAAGTTACAAGAGAATCTAAAATGAAACAAGGGCAATTTCGTCAAATTTCTGATGGATCTTTAGCTCCAACGACACCATTATCGTTACCAAAAAATAGAGGATACGGTGACAAAGTGTCGTTTGAGACCAAGGCGTTGCACTTCATTAGTAAAGCTATAAAGGGTGATTATAATCTTAGAGACTCCAATTTACAAGAGAAATCAAGAACAAAAAATGTTACTTTCTTTGAACAAAAAGAAAATCGTGACAATAGCGGGGAACTCGGGCTTCGTGACAGAACCCCGAGAAGAAGTGGCATTCTAAAACCACCCTCACCTGCAAGAGATACAAGACATGTTATTACTCCTAAGGTATGCATTCTACTATGCTCCTCTATATGCAAATGAATATTGTATTATTGATGAGTATATATACGGTTATTTTTTTCTGTCTACCTTTAGAGAGAGCGCAATGTAGCCGCGTCTTTGGATCCGGCTTCAAGCCAATCTGAAGAAGAGAACATTGCAAAGTGGTCACCAAACAAGCTTTCAGAAAACATCATGAAATGTTTGATCTTTATTTTCACTCGGCTTCTAAGGATGTCAAGAACGCTTGAGCTAGAGAAATCAGGACCAGTTTCTCGATCAGCCACCTTTTCGATGAGCTTTAGGGCTGAACCATGCTTGAACTCAAAGGCTAGCCTGTTGCCTCAAAAGGAGTCTAGGCAACAAGACCCTTATGGGATCTTTAACCAAGAAGATTCCATTCCTAGAGACATTGGTTGCTACAAGAATTTGGTTAAGTTCACATCCAGTTCTTTGGACCCTAAATGCATTTCAAGTTCAACTTACATTCCTTTGCTACAAAAGTTGAGGTACTTTACAAGAGTTTTAGCCACAAGACCCATTACATTGTTGAGTTATACAATGTGTTAGTAATGTTGTACTTGCAGGGCTTACTTGAATGGGCTGCAAAAGGTGGATTTGATGTTTTTGACTTCACAACAAAAACTGGCATTCTGGATCAACATGTACAATGCTTGTATCATGCATGTAAGTTCACCTACTTCTCATTTTATCATCTAAATGTTGTTATAAGACATGCAATTTAAGTTTTGAACCGTCTCATAAAAAAATGTTAATGTATAATGGGCCTTTCAATATGTGTTTTTAGGGTTGTGCTAAACGTTTGTCCCCCCCCCCCCCCCCCCCCCCCCCCTCCTTTTCAACTTGTCACATCAGTATTATTTCACCATTTTCACATTAAAAGAAAGAAAATAAAAACCTTTTTATTTGATGTTTTCCGGGAGGGTACAATGAAAATTTAGGGGAGGGATACATTTAGCTAACCCGGTTCTTTCTTTCATTTATTTCAATTTAGCTTGTTGAACTTTCAGGGTTTTCTTCAGTATGGAGTTCCTTCTAGTCCCGAGAAGCTACAGACACTAATGAACAAGGTAGTCCTTATTCCGATGCATTCAATAATATATTATTTTTCTCTTTATAAGTATTTCTCTCTCTTTTTTTTGTTTGCGCCTCTGTGATACACAACGGATTGCAATTTGCAATTTCGTCATGCATCACAGAAGGCTATAGATGGTCAAAACAGGAAACAATCTACCTCACTAGGTAGTTTTATAGTTCTAAAAACGACTTCAAATAACTTAGACAAATTTGAATTTGAACCAGGCAACCCTAAAGATCGGAGGCAACACGATAAATGCCCAAGCTATAGAACACATTATATTGAGAAAGCGCGAACCCTCAATCATAGACAAGGTAAATACACTTAATCCTTCATTACAAGCTTCTAGTTCTAGCTATGTTAAAATCTACATGCAAAACTTGATAATCACCCGGAAATCACCTATTCCAGCAACATTCATTCAAATTAAAGCTTCCAATCAACAATCCAAAACTTGATCCCAAGGCCCAGAGTTTATTTTAATTATTGTAGTTTTGGCCCAATTCGACCTGAGAATTTATACATTAACTGTTGTAGATTTTGTAATTTACTTCTAATTAATTTACAGACTTTATCATTTGTTTTTATTTTCTAGAAATTTCTAATTTATGTTTTTTTTCCTAAAAACTTTGATAAAAATTAATGTTATTTTTCTAAAATCAACTAATATTAATGACGGATTACCGATGGATAGTTCCTCGGGTAACACTTAAACGAAGTCGTTGGCAATTCGTTAGAACCAAACACCTGGGACGACTTTACAGAATTTATCGGTAATACATCTGTAAGGTGGGCCGTGGGTGATCTCTCGATAATTCCGTCAGTAATCTGTCGCAAATGGGATTACCCACCGCCATGTTTCCGACGACTGTTTATCGCTGGTAACTATCATTGATATAACCTTCGGTGCTACTCCCTTTTTTAGTATGAAATTTTTTTACCATACCACAAATCATAAATTAGACATTTTCACAAGCCCACAACATATAAAATTAAATTTGTATTTTAACAATTTACATTTTCTTCTATTAGATCTATGGCAAGGCGGAAAGAGATGATAAAGAAGCAATACTTCACAAACTTCATGGACTCGACTCGACAGAACCCAATGTGACATTCGCATTATGTTGTGGCACGCGCTCTTCTCCCGCGGTAAACAAATCTTATTAAAATCTTACATAATACATTATCTTTCTAGTAAATGTAGATATGTATCCTAACTTATTTGGAAAAAGATAAGAGTGTACACAGGTGATGGGGTTGTGAATGAGTTGGAAAGAGCAAAGCTAGAGTACCTACAAGCTTCAATTGTTGTAACAAGTGCAAAGAAAATTGGTCTCCCAGAACTTTTGCTTAGAAACATGCATGATTTTGCTCAAGATTTGGAAAGATTGGTGGAATGGTTGTGCCAAGAATTGCCTACTTCTGGTTCCTTAAGGAAATCAATGGTGGAATGTTTTAGAGGAGTCAATAATGCAAAAGTTTCATCCATTGTAGAGAAGATACCATATGAATTTGAGTTCCAATATTTGTTGCCAATGTAGTAGGCATTTGAAAATTCCTACGTATATTTTTGTGTATATAAGTAATAAATCAAATATAATAAGACCGGATGTATCATCTCATTTTTTGATATACTATATTTCAAGAATGTTTTATTTATTTAAATAATTGTATAATTCTTAATTTTCATTCATAATGTGTTGGTATATGACAATTTTACTTTCGGTGAAAATTTGATTGAAAAGTTAACATATAGATACGGGGGCACGTTATATCCACACTCTTTGATTTCTAACCTCGCACTATGTGTCAAACCGTCGTCTCTGGTTAGATTCCGGCGAAATTAAGGAATTACTATTCAATCCATATATCTATTCTCCATACATGTAGTTTAAAAATTGATGAAAACATTAAACTATTCCTTAAATTATATGATTTGAGTGGTATAGACATTCCAATGTGAATGCTCTTAGGATTTAGATCTTTAACCTTAAAATCATATGATTTTATATATTCTATTATACAAAAAACTTATCAGTCATGTATGTGATTCTTATAAAAATAAGATCATGTACTTATGATCTCGATCATGACCATAGAATCTCCAATTGATCTGCGAAACTATACAAATTCACAAACTTTGTTGATAGATACAAACAATGAAATAATTTTTGGACTAAACGTCTAAATGAGTCAATGACCCACCAATATGGGTAATCTTTAGGGACTTTTCGACTTAAATAGTTAACATCTTATTATCAAAGTCTCTAATAACCTAATTTGATAATGTAAATCCCTACTAATTGTATTGTAATATTGTTAACATTTTGTGTTAAAACTTTCATTGATTATTCATACTATAACATTTTTATATAAATCACAAACACATATGATAAAGATCAGGATGTTTTGTAGAATTTTCTAATTTAATTGATCTTGTGAACTTGGTCTTATAAAAGTCAAAATACCCTATGTAATTTCTTATAATTTACAACACATTTTTTAATATAATCATCAGACCACTTGTAGTAGCACCTCATTTCGACGTTTTTTCCCTATCCTCGCCCTTTTACGCCTGCGCACCGCCCCCTGAGGAGTTATTTTGCATTTTTTTTTTTTGTTGGACGTGTTGATTCGCCATTCAATTTGGATGACCAATAGAATTCTTGTGATAGTTTTTTTATTTTTTATTTAATTCAATTATAATATCTAATTATTGTAAGAGTTCAAGCCTCGTTACACCCCTTTTTAACTTCAAGTCCCTTTGTTGACTAGGCGCCAAGTGTTGCTTCATGCCCAATGGTGGGGCATTTGTTTCATTCAGCACTACACATGGTCTCAAAGTTATTTTAAATTGCATTAGTTGGGTGGTATGGTATCACGCCCCTAGGGGCTTTATCACACCACGTAAGCGCCACGTAGCCGACACATAAGCGAGTGGTTTTATCCTTAACTTGCATGATGTGGAATAAAGCCCCTTCAACTATACTAAAAAAAGAAAAAAAAAAGAAAAATAAAAACAAAATTAGATTGGTTGATAGAGGTGGACCCCATTGCTTTCTTCCTCTCACGCCCGCTATTCCTTTCGCGGATGTCACACCCCAACCGATGGCGGAAACATCGGGGTGCGAGCACTAAGCGTTTAGATTGCTCATGAGAATTCCATAACACTATTGTTTCAATAAAGATTAATTGATTTCATGCAAATGTCTAACAAACATCACCACAAGTATCACATTACAAACCAAATCATAAATTGTTCAAATTGTTCAAAAGACTAATATTATCTAGGCGACGTTTCTAAGCATCTCCTAGCTGAATTTCCATGCATTCCAAGCATCCTATCAGCCTGCAACATGTATTAAAATATCAATACAAAAGTATTGGCGAGTATACAAATTTGATAATAGAATAATAGATTAAAACAACTCATATCCACAGTGTAAACAATAAATAGTTTCAGCCGTGCTAGTGTCGCAGTCCACGCAGTGATAGCCCAAGTATCCAGATACTTTAGTGTTTACCCAAGACTCAAGGTAAACTAGAATCCTCCTAACGATACCCCCCGAGAATAATGGGAGAGGTGCATCTCCTATAGCACTACTATTGTTAAGGCGGAACTACACACTCTGGATTAAACGTCACATAGCACAAAGAATCAAGAATCAAGAATCACAAGTTTCACATAGGATAGAGTATAAGTTTCAAAGATTCAAGTTTAAGTTTCATAGAATACATGTTACACCCCAAAAGTTTAAAGTAAAAAGGGGATCGAGTATATTCACAGTGATTGCTTAACAGTGTAAACTGTTATTGGATCAAAAGAAGCTCTTTCTAGAGTTAGCCTGATTAGATTACAATAAGGTAAGAGTCGGGCAGAGTAACGAGTTCGAATAAAGTGTCAAACCAGTCACTGGATCGGATGGTTGTCCGATCGGATGGCTGTCCAATCGGGCGGTCAGCCGGTCGGGTGGCTCATGAGTGTGAAAAGGCAAACAGCTGCCCGATCGGATGGCCATCCAATCGGGTTGCCACCTGTGTTAAAGTTCATAGGTGGAAGGGATAGGGTGGCTGCTCGTTCGGACAGCAGTTCGATCGGGTTGCCACTCGATCCGAGTGTGAGTATCCTGGTTCTCCCAATCGGATGGCTGATCGATCGGACGGCTGTCTGATCGGGTTGCCATTCGACCAGACTCCCAAGTTTTGATTGTTCACCAAGTGTTTGTAAGTTTCAAGACTATGGCAAGTGTCACCTGATAGGGTGGTTGTCCGATCGGACGGCTGTCCGATCAGGTTGCCACTCGACCGGGCGACCCTTGTTCTCGTTTAACATGTTTGTAAAATCTCTAAGTTTTTAGATTAACGGTGACGGCACGACACGTATCGAGACAACGGTAAAACCCTTTAGCACCCAAAACTCCGATTGAGTGGGAATCACCCCTGTTCGATCAGTCGTTTATTTCTAATGGGTTTGTGCCGGGATCCGTTGCCATGCTCGTCTTTTACCGGTAAGAATCCAGATTAATACCAACTCTAGACCATTCATCAGATCTACAGCTAGGTTAGACCCGATTTCCATCGAATACACTGAGAAAAAGATGAAGATGCTCACGTTTTGTAGGAAAATTCTAGATTTAGCTTAAATTTAGGTAAGATTTAGTGATATATACATGGAATCCCTTCGATCTTAGCTAGATCTCATCAAGAACTACCTCATATGTCAGTTTGTACAAACCACCATGATGACGTCATCCTTAGGATCTCAGATCTGAGAGATTTCATGGTGAAAAACGTGATTTCAAGTGAGAATCTCATAGAGAATTAAGTGTAGGTCAAGAAAGTACAAGAATCAAGCCGAAAACATACCGAAATCAATGAGAAAAAGAAGAAAGGAAGGGTACGTGTGTCTTGGTCGAGCAGAGCTGTCACATCACTCAAAAATGGTGATGCGACAGGTCTATTTATAGTGAGAGAGGGAAATAAGGCGGTGCGAAGTGGATAGGGTGGCCGGTCGATCGAGTGGTCACCCGATCGGGTGGTCATCCGATCGGGTGGTCATCCGATCGGACTGCCACTCTGGCTAATCCCCTCTTTCCGTGTTCTTGCCTTTGATTCGTTTAGCGAGTTAGATTAAGCGTTGTGTTGCGTATGGTTTGGGTAAAGTATCTAGACTACATTATAAACCAAAAGTTTCCAAGTTTCATAGATTCCGCCAGTGACAAGGCTCCAGTCTCTCGTTTAACCAAGAATCAAGTTTCACGAGTCTAAGGAGTCAAGCACCAAATAAGTTTCAAGAGTCAAGAATCATAGTTTCTCAAGCATCAAGAATCAAGAGTCCAAGCATCAAGAATCATAAAGAATCTAGTTTCCATAGTATCAAGAATCAAGTGTCTAGATTAAGTATCAAGTCTCATAGTTTAAGCGTCAAGAATCAAGCATCATAGTGTTAAGCATCAAGTATCAACAAGATTCGCATCAAAAGTATCAAAGTATCAGCACCATATAACTACAGGGACCAAAACTAACAATTGATAATAGTTCAGGGACTAATTCTGCCAAAGGCCTAAAGCTTAGGGACGCTGGGCGTTACAGTCTCCCCTCCTTTAGGAGATTTCATCCCCGAAATCTTAGAAGAAGACTGCTCGAAGAGATGCGGGTACTTGGCCTTCATGTAACAACTCTCATCAAAAAGTATTATTTAGTAGTTTAATTATTCAATAGGAAACCCTAATTGAGAAACCCAAGTGATTCTGAACAAACCCTAAAATTTTCAGAACAATCGAAATCAGGATCAGGGCCTCTAAAACTAAGGGGGGGGGGGGGTAAACCCTACTCGGTAAAATCTAAACAGTTTGTTTTCAAAAATTTAAAATCACACGAAACCAACTCAGCCAAGCTACTAGGACACGAAGCCACCCTAGGGTAGACTAGGGCCTGTCGCGCCACGCGACAGGAACAGGTGAACCCCTCGCGTGGCGCGAGGGGGGTGATTTTCTAGCTATAAATAGTAGGCTGTGGGACTGGAACTTCTGCGTTGATTTGACGTTTAAATTCCTTTCGTACACGAAGTTATAGTGAAAATAGTCTGATAACACACACGGGTCTCGAAATTCTGCCGCAAAACAGGGTATTAGCACAATCGCTACTACGATTCATTTTCCGACGATCAATATATCCAATGGATGTTTAAGTGCCGCCCACATTAGGGTTATACTTTATCATTCGTCGTTAATTCGACGGATCATCGTTAATTCGATGGGTGAAGTATTGCACTTTGTCATTCGTTGTGAGAATTTGATCTCGTGAGTTATCGTAAATGCTAGATTGATTACTAACCTAGTTTTGTGTGCATTGTTATTTAAATTAGGTTAACAAGGCTAATTCATAGACTAGACTCTGTCCGTAGTAAATCAGCAATGTGAGTCATTCTCTCTTTTTATCAAATCTATTTACAAAATCATGTTTATTTTCAAAGTTATAATTACGGGGATTAAGTTTTTGTAATCACCAAGTTACAGCCGGTATGTGGGGTTTTGTATACATTACTTGATAATCGTCACCATTGGGGCAGCCAATTGGGGGATATGACCATAGTCACAGATTCGGTCGAGTGACAAATACCGTGGGTAGTTGGTTTGATAATAGAAACATTGTAATTGCTCTTAATACTGTAAATTATAACAAATGTGTCATTTTAGTAAATAGAATGATTCACTCAGTATTTCCCGCTGACAAAACCTTTTTCAAACATGTTTCAGGTGATCTGTTGTAATTCAGGAAAAGTGCTGGGGAGCATTTCAAGCTTAAAATAGTGGCTCATTATAAAATAAAGGAATAAGTTTTGTAATATCATGTTTTCGTAGTAAAAATATAATATTGTAAACTATCGGGGTTTTATCCCGAAATGTGAAATAAAATAAATCGGGAAAATTTTAGCTTTAAACGATCCTGTTAAATAAGCTTCCGCTGTTAAACTCAATTAAATAAATATCGCAGAATTTCTGTCCCGCGGCTCCTGAGACGGGTCAAACCGGGTCGGGGGCCGTGACAGAAATAAGGTGGTATCAGAGCCACTGAGTTAAGCTAATTAAGTATTTAGAAATACTTAATTTTTTCCTGATTACTATTATGTGATTATGTGTGTTATTAACTGATTATTTGTTAGTTACAGTATGGGTAAACAAAAGCTGTCAAGTATCTATCTTAAATTAGATAGATCATCCAACGAGAAGGGAAGTTCATCCCGAACCAAATCCTCGAATCAGGCTGAAATTCCTGAAGAAGGAATATTTGTGCGAAAGGCACATTACGAGGAAACACTTTCTCCTAGAAAAAGGGAGATGATTCTTAAGAAAAGTAAAGAGAAAATCCGAGAAAAGAAGATTAAACGGGAAACTCAGGAATTAATTGATAAATCACCTTGGGAAGATAAGCTAGATGAGAAATGGGCAAATTTATATATCCTAGCCACAGTAGCAGAAAATATAAATCTTTAAATATTTTAAAGTTTTAGCACCTTACCCTTATAATCTAGAAGCCCTGTGCAATAAATAAAAATTCAAAACCTAAGTGTGTTTTCAGTTATCTTTGTAATAAATTAGTACACAGTATGTAATAAATTAAATGGTTATTTATGAATTTTAACTTAGTATTTTATGCATTTTGCATATATGCTACATCAGCATGAGTGGGATATCAGAAGCCTTTCAGAACCTTAATCTTTACTCGGTGAATGTAGAAGTGACCAAAGAATTTACTGGATACTTTCCCGATATAGAACAACCGGTAGAATTCAAGGTTCCACCTTTGAACAAGCCAAAACGAAAGAAAAAGAAGAATTACGTGTGGGGAAGTCGCATACGTAAGAAAAAGCCAGCCACAAACCTTCCCAAAATAAACAACCCTTTAGAAAAAGGGAAAGAAATTATAACCAGGAAAAGTTCTAGACTCCAAGAGATGAAAACTGAAGTCGAGAAAGATTCTAAGCAAATGGAAATTGAGGACAAGGAGGAGGTTAAGGAGATAGGAATACAGATGGAGGGAGGTACTAAAGAAATAGTAATGGAAGTTGGGCAAGGCTCTAGACCAACTCAGATAGAAATCGGAGAGAGCTCCAATCAAAACCAGGGAAGGACCTTTCAAGATGAGATAGATTTCTTATTGGCAAGCTGTGAAACTATTCAGCCTGTCAATAATAATAATAATAATAATAATAATAATAATAATAATAATAATTTTAATTATCCTCTTGAAAACCAACTCCCTATGAATTGGGAACCAGCAATTCCAGACCCAATAGTCCACTCCCAACCCATAGGAATGGACGAATGGTGGACAAACGATTGGCAATTCCAAAATATTGTCAACGATCCTTACTCTTTTCTTCCACAATTCGATCCAGAACCCCTACCTAATTCACCCATGAGTAATGAAAACATGGCTGAACTTCGCCATTTTGGTGAAGAGTTGATGGATGCGGGAAATAGAATCAGGGAAATAGGGGAACAAATTGCTTGGAAGTACGATGAGAGGGAACTGCGTTTTTAGAACGGCAAGTGACGAGAGATAGTAGGATGGTAAAACGGTGTTTGTATAATAGTAATAGTAAAATTAGTCTGTAAATAACGAATAAAACTCTGTAAGATATTGGTGTGTAACGATGCATACTATACTAGATATAAAATGAAATCGAGAAATCGATTGTTTTGACTATACCTGTATTGTAAAATTTCTGATTATTTATATATAATTGTTATTTAACAAATACTAATAAAATTTATATATACATTATCAGATGGCAAACAGTGGTAATGAACCTATAAATGAAGTTAATCAGTCGGAGCAACATCCAGGAGATCAATATATGACTCGGCAAGATATCGAAAACATTGTTGCTCAAGGGATAGCCAATGTTATTCCAGCATTCGTAGCTGCTATAAAGAATCCAATGGAACCGCAACAAATTATCCCTAGTAAACAGATTACTGAAGATAACTTCAGTAATAGTGTAAATGGAGGCAATAATCATGTTAATCATAATAAGGAACCACATCAAGCTCCATTACCCAAGAAAATGAAAACTGCAACGCCTGGTTGCACTTTCAAAGAATTCCTTGCTTGTAAACCCACTGAATTTGCAGGCAATGAAGGAGCAACTGCATCACTGCGTTGGTTAGAGAAAACCGAAGCAGTAATTGCAATAAGTAAATGTGGTAAAGATGATCAGGTCATGTACTCATCAAATCTCTTCAAAGAAGGAGCACTCGAATGGTGGAACACTGTGTTACAATCGAAAGGAAGAGTAATAGCTTATGCTATGACTTGGGAAGAATTTAAGGGTTTGGTGGAAAGAAAATTCTGTCCCGAGTATGAAAAGGAACAGATGGCGAATAAGTTTCTAAATCATCGGATGATGGGTGTGGATTGTCGTGGTTATACCTCGACATTCTTTGAATATGCTAGAGTGGTACCAACACTGGCATCGCCAGAACCGGTACTCATTTCTCGTTATATTTGGGGGCTAATTAGCGAAATCCGCAATATTGTTAAAGCTGCGAGACCTCGCACTATTGATGATGCGGTAGAATTAGCTAATACTCTAACCGATGAACTGGTGCGCACAAGAGATGAAGATAGGAAAAAGGAACTAGCTCAGAAAATTAACCAAGGATTTCGTGTGGGTAATAATAATAGCTTCAAAAGAAAAGGAACAGGGCAATCTCCAGCTCCGTCATTCTGCAGGAAATGCAAAAAGAAACATTATGGAAGATGCGATATCACTTGCAATTTTTGCAAAACTGTAGGACATCGTGAAGAAAATTGCAAAAAGAAGACTGTAATTTGTTTTAACTGTGGAGAAGCGGGGCATTATAAAACAGAATGTCCTAAATTGGTCAAACCAGTAGATAACAAGCCCAAGGCGACCGGAGGAACTACTAAGAAGAATGTCAGGGCGTTTCAGCTGACCACTCAAGAAGCAGAACTCATTCCGGATGTGATAGCGGGTACGTTCTTAGTTCACAACGTTTACGCCAAAGTATTATTTGACTCTGGTGCAAACCAAAGTTTTATAAATACTTCATTCTGCCAAGCTCTTAGTTTACCTTTAACCAATATTAGGCAGATTTTTACAGTTGAAACGGCAGACGGAAATTCAGTTAAAATAAATAAAGTTTTGCAAGAAGGAAACATAGAACTTTTAGGACATAAATTCTCTGCAAAACTATTGCCGATGAATTTAGCTGAATTTGATGTTGTATTAGGAATGGATTGGTTAGTAACCAACCATGCTAGAATCCTTTGTGAACAAAATTCCATCGAAATTCAATCACCCACCGGAGAAGTGATTAGGATTACAGGAGATAAACCACGTAAGCCCATGAAGTTCATATCAGTCATGAAAGTTGCTAATTATGAACGAAAACAAGGAATAGTGTATATGATTTCGGTAATCATTAGCACTAAGGGTAAAGATCTTAAGGAAATACCAATAGTCTCAGAATATCCTGATGTATTTCCAGAAGATTTACCGGGATTACCTCCAGACAGGGAAGTAGAATTTAGAATTCATTTAATTCCAGGAACTACACCGATAGCCAAGGCACCTTATCGGTTAGCACCCACAGAAATGTTAGAACTGAAAAAGCAATTAGATGAATTACTAAGTAAAGGATTCATACAACCTAGTTCATCCCCTTGGGGAGCGCCAGTGTTGTTTGTAAAGAAAAAGGATGGTTCAATGAGAATGTGTATCGATTATAGAGAATTGAATAAGGTTACAATTAAGAATCGATACCCATTACCTAGGATTGATGATCTTTTTGATCAACTTCAAGGAGCTAGATATTTTTCTAAGATAGATTTACGCTCCGGATATCATCAATTGAAGGTACAAGAAGAAGACATACCTAAAACTGCTTTTAGAACTAGGTATGGTCATTACGAGTTTACAGTCATGCCCTTTGGGTTAACAAATGCACCTGCTGCATTCATGGACATGATGAATAGGATCTGTAAACCGTATTTGGATAAATTTGTAATTGTCTTCATAGACGATATACTTATTTATTCCAAAAGTCAGACAGAGCATTGTGAACATCTTCATGCACTCTTAACTTTGTTAAGAAAAGAAAAGTTGTACGCCAAATTCTCGAAATGCGAATTTTGGCTAAAGGAAGTGCAATTTTTAGGACACATGGTGAATCACGAAGGTATTCATGTAGATCCCGCTAAGATAGAAGCAATTACCAAATGGAAGGTTCCACAAACAGCAATGGAAATAAGAAGTTTTATAGGATTAGCTGGGTATTATAGACGGTTTATTAAGGATTTTTCCAAGATAGCTGTACCATTAACTAAGCTAACCTGTAAAGCCACTAAGTTTGAATGGGGACCCAAACAAGAAGAAGCTTTTAGAATCTTGAAACAGAAACTAACCCATGCTCCAATCTTAGCCTTAGCAGAAGGAACTGAAGATTTTGAAGTATATTGTGATGCTTCAAAATTAGGATTTGGATGTGTGCTTATGCAACGCAAGAAGGTAATTGCGTACGCATCAAGGCAATTGAAAAAGCACGAAGAAAACTATACGACTCATGATTTAGAATTAGGAGCCGTAATTTTTGCCCTTAAGATTTGGAGACATTATCTTTACGGAAGTAAATTTACTGTCTACACCGACCACAAAAGTTTAAGATATATATTTGGGCAGAAAGAGTTAAACATGAGGCAAAGGAGATGGATGGAAATCTTAAGCGACTACGACTGTGATATTCAGTATCACGAAGGAAAGGCAAATGTAGTTGCAGATGCCTTAAGTCGTAAGTATTATGAGAAACAACGACGGGTTCGTGCTCTCAGATTAAATCTACAAATAGATTTAATGGAACAATTGAAGAATGTTCAAACTACAGCAATTAAGGATGATGCTGAAGGAATGAAAGGACGAATCAAAGAATTAGACCAAGGAGCAGATGGAATTTGGAGATTCCACAAAAGTAGAATTTGGGTACCTAAGCAGGGAGACTTAAGACCTAAGATTTTAGAAGAAGCTCATAAATCTAGGTATACCATGCATCCAGGAAACAATAAGATGTACCAAGATTTAAGAAAGAACTTTTGGTGGATAGGAATGAAAAAGGACATAGCCAGCTATGTTTCTAAATGTCTTACTTGTTCACAAGTTAAGGCAGAACATCAGAAACCTTCAGGATTACTACAACAATTAGAAATGCCAGTATGGAAATGGGAACTTATAACAATGGATTTTGTTACTAAGTTACCCAAAACCAGAAAAGGTAATGATACAATTTGGGTAATTGTGGATCGATTAACCAAATCAGCTCACTTTTTAACAATGAAAGAAACCTTTAGCATGGAAAGACTGGCTAAATTGTATGTAGATGAAATTGTATCCTTACATGGAGTTCCACTCTCCATTGTTTCGGATAGAGATAGTCGTTTCACTTCTCATTTCTGGAAAAGTTTCCAGCAAGCTATGGGAACTCGACTAAACCTAAGCACGGCATATCATCCACAAACAGACGGGCAAAGTGAAAGGACAATCCAAACTCTTGAAGACATGCTCCGAGCATGTGTAATAGACTTTGGTGGAAGTTGGGATGATCATTTACCATTAATTGAATTCTCCTATAACAATAGTTATCACTCAAGCATTGAAACTGCCCCATTCGAGGCACTGTATGGAAGAAAGTGCAGAACTCCCGTTTGTTGGGCAGAAATAGGAGAAAGTCAATTATCAGGTCCTGAAATTGTGCAAGAAACGACTGATAAGATTACTCAAATCAAAGAAAGACTGAAGATAGCCAGAGATCGTCAGAAAAGTTATGCAGACAATAGAAGCAAGCCGTTAGAATTCCAAGTTGGAGACAGAGTACTGTTGAAAGTTTCTCCTTGGAAAGGAGTTGTTAGATTTGGTAAGAAAGGAAAGCTAAGTCCAAGATACGTAGGACCATTTCCAGTGATCCAACGTATAGGACCAGTAGCTTATCGTTTACAACTACCAGAAGAATTAGCTGGAGTACATGATGTATTTCATGTATCCAATCTCAAGAAATGTTTAACAGATGAATCTCTGGTAGTACCTCTTCAAGATATAGAGGTAAACGAAAAGTTAAAATTTGTTGAGAAACCTCTTCAGATAGAAGACAGAAAAGTGAAGTTTCTCAAGCACAAACGACTAGTGTTAGTTAAAGTAAAGTGGGATTCAAGGAGAGGATCTGAATACACTTGGGAGCTAGAATCAGAAATGAAGAAAAAGTATCCTCAATTATTCCAATAAATCTCGAGGACGAGATTTTTATTAAGGTGGGGAGAATGTAACAACTCTCATCAAAACGTATTATTTAGTAGTTTAGTTATTCAATAGGAAACCCTAATTGAGAAACCCAAGTGATTCTGAACAAACCCTAAAATTTTCAGAACAATCGAAATCAGGATCAGGGCCTCTAAAACTCAGGGGGGGGTAAACCCTACTCGGTAAAATCTAAACAGTTTGTTGTCAAAAATTTAAAATCACACGAAACCAACTCAGCCAAGCTACTGGGACACGAAGCCACCCTAGGGTAGACTAGGGCCTGTCGCGCCACGCGACAGGAACAGGTGAACCCCTCGCGTGGCGCGAGGGGGGTGATTTTCTAGCTATAAATAGTAGGCTGTGGGACTGGAACTTCTGCGTTGATTTGACGTTTAAATTCCTTTCGTACACGAAGTTATAGTGAAAATAGTCTGATAACACACACGGGTCTCGAAATTCTGCCGCAAAACAGGGTATTAGCACAATCGCTACTACGATTCATTTTCCGACGATCAATATATCCAATGGATGTTTAAGTGCCGCCCACATTAGGGTTATACTTTATCATTCGTCGTTAATTCAACGGATCATCGTTAATTCGATGGGTGAAGTATTGCACTTTGTCATTCGTTGTGAGAATTTGATCTCGTGAGTTATCGTAAATGCTAGATTGATTACTAACCTAGTTTTGTGTGCATTGTTATTTAAATTAGGTTAACAAGGCTAATTCATAGACTAGACTCTGTCCGTAGTAAATCAGCAATGTGAGTCATTCTCTCTTTTTATCAAATCTATTTACAAAATCATGTTTATTTTCAAAGTTATAATTACGGGGATTAAGTTTTTGTAATCACCAAGTTACAGCCGGTATGTGGGGTTTTGTATACATTACTTGATAATCGTCACCATTGGGGCAGCCAATTGGGGGATATGACCATAGTCACAGATTCGGTCGAGTGACAAATACCGTGGGTAGTTGGTTTGATAATAGAAACATTGTAATTGCTCTTAATACTGTAAATTATAACAAATGTGTCATTTTAGTAAATAGAATGATTCACTCAGTATTTCCCGCTGACAAAACCTTTTTCAAACATGTTTCAGGTGATCTGTTGTAATTCAGGAAAAGTGCTGGGGAGCATTTCAAGCTTAAAATAGTGGCTCATTATAAAATAAAGGAATAAGTTTTGTAATATCATGTTTTCGTAGTAAAAATATAATATTGTAAACTATCGGGGTTTTATCCCGAAATGTGAAATAAAATAAATCGGGAAAATTTTAGCTTTAAACGATCCTGTTAAATAAGCTTCCGCTGTTAAACTCAATTAAATAAATACCGCAGAATTTCTGTCCCGCGGCTCCTGAGACGGGTTAAACCGGGTCGGGGGCCGTGACACTTCATATCACTTTTCAACTCCCAAGTGAATTCGGCACCACGCTTTCCTTCCCATCGAACCTTAACAATGGGAATTTTGCTACGCCTCAGACGCTTGACAGTTTGATCCATGATTTCGACGGGTTTCTCCACAAACTGAACAGCTTCATTTATTTGCAAGTCTTCAAGAGGAACCTGCAGTCCCTCGTTGGCTAGGCATTTACGTAGGTTGGATACGTGGAACACTGGATGCACGTTGTTTAGTTCTTGTGGCAAGTCGAGTTTGGATGCTACCTTTCCAATCCTCTCAAGTATCACTAAAGGACCCACATAGCGAGGAGCAAGCTTTCCCTTCTTTCCAAAACGAACTACTCCCTTCCAGGGAGATACCTTGAGAAGAGCTCGGTCACCAACAGCAAATTCCAAAGGCTTCCGCCTATTATCAGCATAGCTCTTTTGTCTGCTCCTAACCTTGATCAAGTTATCACGGATTTGAAGAATCTTATCCGTTGTCTCTTGAACAATCTCAGGGCCAGTGAACTGCTTTTCCCCAACCTCATGCCAGCTGAGAGGAGATCGGCACTTTCGCCCATATAAAGCTTCGAAAGGAGCCATCTGAATACTGGAATGATAGCGGTTGTTGTACGAGAACTCAATCAATGGTAAATGTACATCCCAGTTACCACCAAAGTCGATGACACAAGAACGGAGCATGTCCTCTAGGGTTTGAATAGTACGCTCAGTCTGCCCATCCGTCTGAGGATGGAAGGCCGTGCTAAGATTCAAGTGCGAACCCATAGCGGACTGAAACGTTTGCCAAAGACGCGAAGTAAAACGACCATCATGGTCCGAGATTATGTCAAGAGGTATGCCATGACGGCATATAATCTCATCAGTATAGACTCGAGCAAGTTTCTCCACTCTGTAATCCTCACGAATAGGAAGAAAGTGAGCGGATTTGCTCAAACGATCAACAATCACCCAGATACTATCGTGACCTTTAGAGGTACGGGGTAGTTTAGTAATAAAGTCCATAGCAATGCTATCCCATTTCCAAACTGGGATCTTGGGTTGTTCTAAGAGTCCAGAGGGACGCTGATGTTCAGCCTTTACCTTCGAACAAGTAAGGCACTTAGACACATATACAGCAATGTCCCTCTTCATGCCAGGCCACCAATAAGTCGCACGCAGATCCTGGTACATCTTATCGGCACCTGGGTGGATAGAGTAATGGGACTAGTGAGCCTCAGTCATAATGAGCTCACGGAGATTATCGCGATCTGGCACCCAGATACGATTTAGACAATACTGCAGACCATCAGATTTAGTTTCGAGTTGGTCCATCCTAGTGCCGTGGATTTCTTCTTCTAAACTTCCTTCATTTGCTGATGAATACTGAGCTTCACGAATACAAGCATGCAGATCACTAGAGATACGAATAGCCTTAAAATGGGTCTTACTACTAAGGGCGTCGGCTACTACATTCGCCTTGCCTGGATGATACCGAATTTCGCAATCGTAGTCGTTAAGCAATTCCACCCAACGTCTCTGTCGCATGTTCAGCTCTTTTTGGTCAAAGATATGCTGAAGGCTCCTATGGTCGGTGAAGACCACACACTTTGTACCATAAAGGTAGTGTCGCCAGATCTTTAACGCAAAAATAACTGCACTAAGCTCCAGATCATGAGTAGTGTAGTTTTTCTCATGCACCTTGAGCTGACGAGAGGCATAAGCAATTACCTTGTCCCGCTGCATGAACACACAGCCCAATCCACGGTTCGAGGCATCACAATATACCACAAAATCGTCGTTGCCATCTGGTAGAGTTAACACAGGAGCATTACACAAAAGATTCTTAAGAGTTTGAAAGGATTCCTCTTGTTCGGGACCCCAAACAAAAGGTTTCTCCTTTTGGGTTAACATCGTAAGAGGAACACCGATTTTAGAGAAATCCGCGATGAATCGGCGGTAATAACCCGCCAATCCTAGGAAAGAACGAATCTCAGACACGGATTTAGACGTACACCAATTCTTTACTGCCTCGATCTTAGAAGGGTCAACATGAATACCCTGACTACTAACAATATGACCAAGAAATTGTACTTCATCAATCCAAAACTCGCACTTAGAAAATTTAGCGTACAGACGTTCACCACGTAGAAGTTCAAGCATAAGACGTAGATGGCGAGCATGATCAGCTTTAGACTTAGAATAAATAAGAATATCGTCAATAAATACTATTACAAAATGATCCAAGTAGGGTTTACAAACACTGTTCATAAGGTCCATGAACACTGCAGGTGCGTTGGTCAGGCCAAAAGGCATGACTACGAACTCGTAGTGCCCATATCGAGTACGAAACGCGGTTTTAGGAATATCATCTTCGAGGACACGTAGTTGATGATATCCAGAACGTAGGTCAATCTTCGAAAAACACGACGCGGCTTGAAGTTGATCAAATAGGTCATCAATACGAGGGAGCGGATAACGATTCTTCACGGTAAGCTTATTAAGTTCACGGTAGTCGATACACATACGGAAGGAACCATCCTTCTTCTTGACGAATAAAACAGGAGCACCCCACGGGGAGGTACTTGGACGAATAAAACCCTTATCGAGTAATTCTTGCAGTTGACTAGATAACTCTTGCATCTCAGAAGGTGCAAGACGATAAGGAGCCCTGGCGACAGGAGTCGCACCAGGTACGAGATCAATACGAAAGTCAACGGATCTGGGAGGAGGAAGACCAGGAAGATCTTCAGGAATGACATCGGTGAAGTCACACACCACTGGAACGTGGCTTATGTTCTTCCCTTTGCCTTTTTGTTCAACCACGTGGGCCAAGAAGGCAGGGTTCTGTTTACGTAAGCTTCTGCTTGCTTGTGTGCATGACATCAATCTCAGTCCTTTTGAAGGTCGGTTGATGCGTGCGAAGTGTTACTTATTTTAGGTGTATATTTTAAGCCCTTTTTAACACTTATTTTAGCCAAGTTTTAAATTTATAAAACACGATATTTTACTAACACTAAACACACATATGGGCAAGTGCACCCATCGTTGAGTGTAGTATAGCGTTGGTAAGATACCGAGGTCGTCCAAGGACACAAGAGCTTTTAGTACCGGTTTATCCTCAACGTCTAACCAAAATAAAAGTTTAGAAAAAAAATGTTTTAAACTAAGAAAAATAAAACTAACTAAAATGCTGAAAATAAAAATAAAAGAAAAAACAGATAGACAAGATGAATCACTTGGTTCCGACTCGTATCTAGTATAACCTTTGATTATTTCCGCACTTTTGCACATAATTAAGAGATTATCTTAGTTATTGTAGTAGGCCCCTCTTTTGAAGGCGACGTTACCCTCACCCCAGTAGTTTGAGTCAGCAGGGATACAATCCTAAAAGGGTGGATTATTGGAAGATAATGAATTAAGTTATTAATGCAGTATTGTGGTAGGCCCCGCTTTTGGCGGTGACGTTACCCTCGGCTAAGTAGTCTGAGTCAGCAGGGATACAGTCCTAAATAGCCGGGTTATAGTATTAATAGTAGTTAACTTATGAGGGGATCAAAGAGTTTGGACCCCCGCCATCCAATACCGTGAAGTATTGAAGGAGGTCCTACTAAATTTGACCCAGGTCCATTGCAGGACCTCTAAACGCTGAACAATGGCAAGACCTTTACCAAACCGTTCCCTTAACCCCCTACCAGGTAGCCAACATATCTCCATATAGACCGTGGAGATATGAATGGTGAAAATCCTTTATTTTATATAGACAGTAAAATAATGCCAAGACACCACGGACAAACGATAAGGAAAGATCACCTTCAACATAAGTAACTAGTTATTAAAGTCATTAATACAAAACCAAATAAAAAGTGCAAAAGATTAGAAATAAAAAAGTATTATACTAGACACTTTGTCTTCACCAAGTGATGTAAGAGACTTAGGCAAACATGGCCTTGATTGTCAAGAACTCTTACGATCAATCTTGGATCCCGAGACGACTCACACACTCTACGATGGACAATGGATGATGGTGGTGGATGATGGTGTTGTGATGGTGGTGGGTGGTGGATGAAGTGTGAGAGAGGTGGTGTGCCAAGGGATGAGATGAAATGAATCCAAGCACTCCTATTTATAGGCTGAACAGAGAGCTGGACACGGCCTCGTGTCCGCTGGGCACGGCCCCGTGTCCGTCTGACAATCTCTCTCCTCATTAATTGTAATTCGCAATTACAATAAATGCGCCTGCTGTACTTTCGACACGCCCCCGTGTCCGCTGAGCACGGCCCCGTGATGGGCAATAGAAGCTTCTATAGATTTGTCTTTTCTGCTGCTTCTTGGGCACGGCCCCGTGCTGGCTGAGCACGGGGCGTGTTCAGTCTTCTGATTTCTCTACTTTGCTTTGGAAGGTGCCGTTGAGGGTTCGGGCAGTCCACTAATATTCCTTTTCTTGTATTTATGTTGGATTTAGCTGTCTTTTTGCTTCTTTTGCGTTTTTGAGCTCATTTAATCCTGAAAATACAAAAGGAAGACAAAAACACTCTTTTTCCAATATTAGTACTTAAAAAGGGTTAGTTTTATGCCTCATTTGATGTAATTTATATGTTGCATTTTACACACATCATCGGTCTCCATAGACGATCAAAGTATCACCAGATGGAAGAAGAAGACGAACAAGTTTCTCATGACAAACAATCTCGGCATGGTTCTTACGCAACCAGTCCATGCCAATGATGACATCAAAACTACCCAATCGCATGGGTATAAGATCAATAGAGAAGACATGATCGTTAAGAATCAAAGAACAATCACGCACGATAGAATTCACAAGAATTGACTTACCATTAGCGAGCTCAACAGAGAATGACTCAGGTAACTTGGAGCGTGTACAGTTTATCAAGGACTCAAATTCCACGGACACAAAGCTTTTATCGGCACCAGTATCAAATAGAATCGAAGCATAAAGGTTATTAACAAGGAACATACCATTGACAACATCATTGTCATTGTGAGCCTGATTCGCATTAAGGTTGAACGCTCGTCCACGAGCGGCTGGCTGCTTGTCCTGGTTCAGCTGAGGACACTGGTTACGGAGGTGGGTAGTATCTCCACACTTGTAGCATGCACGAACAGCGTTGACTGGACTTGGGTTCTGCAGAGGTGCTGGAAGTGGAGGTAGAGCTGCCTGAGCTGGGGCTTGCTGAGCTTGCAGGGCCGGGTTAGCTTGACAACAGTAAGGGGTCGTGTGACCATAGCGATTACAGTTGGTGCACAGACGACATGCAGAAACAGTAGGATGATGGTAGTGGCAAGTTGCACACTTGGGATGAGGACCAGTGTACTGTTTCTTAGCTTCTGGGGTAGTAGGGTTAGCAACAGCAGTAGCAGGAGCAGGTTTAGCAGCAGGGTTTGCAGTAGGAGTAATAGCATTACATCCAGAACCCTGGGATTTCCTTTTCTTGTTCTTGCTGCCGCCTGGCTACTGAGTAACTTGATTCGCAGACTTGGAGGGAGCAGGAGTAGCAAACTGCTTATCACGCACACGATTGTTGTTCAAACTTGCTGCCAGACGATAGACTTCTTCAATAGTTTCCAGTTGAGCTGCTTCAATAGAATCACGCATAGCAGGAGGTAGACCATTGATGTACTTGGTTATCATTCACTTAGGAGTCGAAACCAAGTGAGGAACGATAAGACTCGGCTGCTTAAAATGGGTAGTATAAGCCTGGTTATCATCACCAACCTACTTCAGATGCCAAAACTCTTCTTCGAGCTTCAATTGTTCATGAGGAGGGCAGAACTCAAGCGTCATTAGTTCTCGCACCTCAGACCATGGAAGAGCATAGGCTTCTTCATTTGAACGGATGTTTCTCTCATTCGACCACCACTCCAATGCTCTGCCTTGAAACATTCCAGTTGCACTCCTAGTCTTTAAGTGGTCTGGGCACTCGC
The DNA here is from genome assembly GCA_030545235.1 of Helianthus tuberosus. Taxonomy (NCBI): domain Eukaryota; kingdom Viridiplantae; phylum Streptophyta; class Magnoliopsida; order Asterales; family Asteraceae; genus Helianthus; species Helianthus tuberosus. The sequence goes on along the minus strand of CM060373.1, from coordinate 42,111,391 downwards.
TGTTAATGAAGGTAACATCAATGCTGTCGAACCACTCGAGAATAGCAGTCACCCCATCACTACCCGTGAAAGACTTAGGGTTGCAAGAGATGAAATGCTTATAGTTGAACTTAGTAGGCTTTTTCTCCTCAGCCTTGGAGTCCGCAGAGGATGGAGGCGTGTTTGATCCTTGAAGCTCAGAGACGATCTTCGGCATGACTCGAGCAATCTGGTCGGCCATGAACGACATCATCTTTTTCTAAGACTTCTCCCTGGATTTCCTGAGAGTGTCGGATAGCTTTCGAGAAGACATCCTAAAGATCCAATAAGAGGATCGTATAAGTCTAAATTAACACATGTCAACATAGATTCACACACGGTAGACTAAGACTCAGATTCACAAGATTCTCATAGATTCCGCAAACCCACGACCTTCACATGGCGCGTTATACGGAGTTTGGCAACAGGTCAGAAGCGCTTATATATAGGAAGTACCAGCGGCGTATCCACCACGCTTCAGGCACATTGCTTCCACCCAGCACTGGGCGTCATGTGACGTGTCGCAATTGCCAAACAATACACTCATCATTATCACAATACACACTTAGACTAGACCAATAGTTTCCAATAGATTACACACTACAATCCACTACCCTCACATGGCATGTTGTACGAAGCTTGGCAGTATGTCGGAAACGCTTATATATAGGAAGTACCAGCGGCGTATCCACCACGCTTCGGACACAAAACTTCCACCTCGTACTCGATGTCATGTTCACCTGTCGATATCCACACTCGTCATAGATTAATCCAATTAGATTCAAATAGTCTTAAGTAGGTTCCAATAGATTCGATAGTTTCCCAAAGATTCAATAGATTCGATAGACTCCAACAGATTCAATAGATTCAGTAGATTCAATAGATTCACATAGTTTCACATAGACTCGTGCTAACAATCCACAACCAACGAAACCCCGCATGGCACGTATTACGAAAGTTTGGCAGCATGACGGAAGCACTTATATATAGGAAGTACCAGCGGCATATCCACCATGCTTCAATCATGCCACGTCCGTCTCGTCGTCGGTGCCATGCCTCGTTAATCACCGCTTTCGATTTCACCACTCCTCAAAACATAGGTTAACCAGATAGATTCAACCACATAGATCAACAAGGTAGATTCAATCATTTAACCCGAGCCTACAAAACTATGAATTTCACTTAGCGCGTGGTACAAAGGTTTGGTAGCATGCCAGAAACATTTATATATAGGAAGTACCAGCGGTGTATCCACCACGCTTCGGACATGCCACTTTCCCCCTCGTCTTTGGCGCTAGGCTACCTTTCGTATTTTGTTTCTCCATCCATTCATACATAGTTTACACTTAGATTTCACTAGAGTACACGATAGATTTCACATAACTTTCTCATAGAGTACACAAATAGTCCTTCCATAGCTTTAGAGTCCTTCACCAGACACTAAATTTCGCATGGCACTTGGTACAAAAGTTGGTAACATGCCAGAAACACTTATATATAGGAAGTACCAGCGGCGTATCCACCATGTTTCGGACACGTCACTTTCCCCTTGTATTCCATGCCATGTTACATCTAGTGTCTTACAATCACATCATCACTTAGTTTACACATAGAATAAAGCCTCATAAATTTAGTTCGGTCTGAGATTAGAATTCATGTTTTAGATTGCGGACAACGAGTGATTCGTGTGAAAGCATATCAAATGATCGAAGAATCGAGTTTAAAACCACATGCATAAAATTGAGATAACATAAAAGCAAGATAGGCTCATAAAACGTAGGTTTGTTCCGGGTAGAGGAACGGCGACTAACCAAAGTGATTCGAACCCCTTTCGAATTGAGGTAGCATGTCGTGACTTATTTAGACAAATACGTCATCGATGTTAGGCCTACGATATTCGTCCTTTTGGTCATTTCACGTACTCAATTGATCGGAAGTTACGAGACTTTGGCGAGACATGAAATCAAGGAGTGGGACTAGTTATCAAGATCTGAGTTTCACCTCTAACTTGACAACATCTATAACAATCCTCAAATAAAACCGACACCCTCATAATTTTTCCGACACCCTAGTATATTTTAAAATATCCCAATATGGCCCAAAATACACCCCATACGCGAAAACGGCCTCAAATATATTAAATAGTATTAAAAATAATAAAAAAATTGAATTTATGGGCTGAGGCGGGCCACGTAAGCCCCACCCCAAGCGTGACGCGGGCCGCGTCAACTTAAGGCCTGGCACGACCCTGGGCCGCCACATGGCCCAACACCCGGCGGAGCTAGTTGTCGACTCAGCCCAGCTACGCATTGACCGGAGGTCAACGCGGGCCGCGTAGGCCCTGTGCTTGTTTTACGCAGGCCGCGAGGGAACCAGTTTCAGCAACTATATAAGAAGGGCATCGACTTTCAGTTCCGATCGCTCACAAACGTTTCTCAATCTCAATTTCTGAATATTAGGCATAATACACGGGTATTATACCCCCCTAAATAGCGAAGTTCTGCTCCGTTGTAAGTATTATAACCCCTGGATACGTATTAGATACGCTGCCCGATTGATCTAGGGTTCCGTAACGGCTGTCGTGGTTCTGCCCGACGTAGTCGTTGGAATGCCGTCTCGGGGAGGGTATTACTAATGTTAAAATGGGTTATTATACTAACGCGTGTGCATTTGTGTAAATTATAGATTATCACCACGAAACCCTTATGAAAAATCTAAGACAGCAATGTGAGTAATCTCCTTTTTGTTAATAGTTTTTACAAAACCTTAACTATTTTACAATGCAATTCAGCAGTGATTGAGTCTTTGTAATTCTTCAATTATTGCCGGTATGTTGGGGTTTTGTATATAAAATTTACTACACTGTGAGTAGTAAGTCGGGACGACAATACGTTACCATTGGACAATGAGTTAGCCAATGTGTAATATGACCCACAAGTCAGGATTGACAGTACTAAAGGAGTAATTGTATAGATATAAACATTGTAATCGCTCTCAATACTGTTTAAATTAAATTAATGTTTCTTGATTAAACTGGGATTCACTCACCAGTATTTCCCACTGATAAATGTTTTTAAAACACGTTTCAGGTAACACAATGTGAAAGCCAATTATAAGCCAGCTGGACAGCACTGAAGGCTTGGAAAAGTGGCTATAAAAGTTACCTAAATAAAGAAGGTGTTTTAATTCAAATAAAATGGGATTTATCCCTATAAATTAGTTTGTAATAAAAACTTGGGTTTTAACCCATTTGTTCAATGTTATGAAATTGTGGTATTTTACTCTGATAAATATTTCCTAACTACGGTCCTGATGAAAAATTCCGCTGCCAAATTAGACAATACGAGATACCACCGAAACTGGCTCGCGGCCGCCCGTTCCCGGGAATCAGGGATCGGGGGTTGCGACAGAAGGTGGTATCAGAGCTAAGCCACTGATTCAGCCACAGAAGTGTTCTGCTGACATCCAAATTCAATCTGTTAGGAAATAAATTACGGAAATACATGCATAACTGTACTTATTATTATGTGTTATTTGACTATTTGTTAGTTTACAGTATGAGCGACCAAGGACCATCTGACGCGTATCGTCAATTGTCTGGTTCGCCTAGAAGCGAAAGCACCTCATCTTCTCAGCCTGCCCTCTCAGGGTACTCTGCTGATACGGAAGAAGGAATCTTTGTGTTTAAGGCTCAGTCAGAAGAGCCATTTCCTCAGAAAAAGAGGGGATGGTTCAGTAGAGGGGCACACGAGCGTAGAAAACATATGAAAAAGTTGCAAGATCAGAGGGTACTAGCAACAGCCAAGAGAGAGACAGATGCCTATGCCCAGGATATGATAAATAGGGGTATAGCCAACATCCACATCCTAGCAACCACTGCAGCTGACCCTAATCTGGAGCAAATAATAGCACCCCAACCACAGCCACCAATCCCTGACCAACCCATGGAGATAGAAAACCCTGAAAACCAAGTAGAGATGCATGACTTCAATCCGGAAGAAATCCCTAGGGTACCAGCACCAAACCCCCTAGACCCAAATTACGATCCCTGGTGGGATGAAGTTAGGGACTATGTGCAACGCTACCCGATACATGAAGACACACCCATGCAGAACATAGGATCCTATCCAGGTATGGACCCTTTAGATCCCTATTCCCACGATGAATACATTAGGGAAATTTTAGAAGATCCTTATCGATTTCAGGCACCGACACCCCCACACCAGGAACCCGCACCCCAGATTCCGAACCCAGTCCTAGAACCTGCACCCCCAATGAGTGCAGAAAACGTACAAGAACTTAGGACATTTGGTGAGGAAATTTTAGAAAGCAGTGAGAGAATGCGACAGGTGGGAGAGCGACTCGTATGGAAATACGATGAGCGCAATATGGATTTCTGGATGAATCCATATCCGTGAATGTGATGGTGAAACGGTAGTAGTAATAATAATAATAAAATAATAAAATAAAATAAAATATGTGTGTATGGATGCCTATTACTATTAGTGTAATTTTATTTCAGTTGGTATTATAATTTTTATTTTAGTACTGGTGTGTAATAGATGCCTAGTATATGGAAATAGAGTAAAGTCGCAATGATCGACGCTTTTGGCAAAAATGCGTGTCATGTGATTGACTATATTAATATTGTCTTGTGATATTAATACGGAGTAAATGTTTAAAATTCAGATGGCCGATGAAGGAAATCAAGGAAATCTGAATAACGATAACCAGAGTAACATTAACGTGGTTAATGAGAATCCGAGCATCAATAACAATGGAAACCAAATGGATAATAGTGTCGTTCAACACATAGTGGCACAAGGAATTATAGATGCAATGCCATTTATTATTCAAACGGTTCAAGAAGCGAATAATAAAAGTAAATATAGCAGTAAGCGACCAATTGAACCAGAAAACAGCATGAACAATGGACCCGTACTTCAAGTGCCCATTCCCAAAAGAAGAAGAACCATGCCTTATGGTTGTTCTTACAAAGAATTCTGGTCCTGTAAACCGATAGAATTCTCGGGCAATGAAGAACCTATTGCAGCTCTACGCTGGATAGAAAAGACTGAGGCTGTTCTGAAAATAAGTAAATGTGCGAAAGAGGACAAGATAATGTTTGCTTCCAATCTATTTAAGAACTCAACCTTAGAATGGTGGAACACTATCCTCCAGTCAAAAGGAAGTGATAGGGTATACAATATGGAATGGGAAGAATTTAGGAACATGGTAGAAAGGAAGTTCTGCCCTCCTAATGAAAAAGAACAAATAGCAAACAAATTCCTAAACCTTAGGATGAATGGAGTAGATAGTAAGGGGTACACCAAGTTATTCTTTGAATATGCTAGAATAGTACCAACCCTTGCATCACCAGATCCGGTATTAATCTCCCGTTACATCTGGGGATTAATCGGAGAGATTAGACATGTAGTCAAGGCAGCTAGACCTCAACCATAGAAGAAGCTGTAGAATTAACAAACACCTTGACTGATGAATTAGTACGTACTAGAGAAGAAGACCAGAAGAGAAACCTAGCCCAAAGGCTTACTCAAGAATTCCGTTCTGGGAATTACAACCGTAGGAATATGGGTTCCACCTCTGCACCATTCTGCAAGGTCTGCTAGAAAAAGCATTTGGGAAAATGCTCCACTCTTTGCAATTATTGCAAGATGCCAGGACACAAGGAAGAAGATTGCAGGAAGATATCCAGTAATGGATTATGCTACAACTGTGGAGAAAAAGGTCATATCAGGCCAAACTGTCCAAAACTAGCCCCAGCTGCAAACAACAAGAACACTAAAAATGCTAGAGCATTTGTTCTGACTGCAGATGAAGCCAAGATGATTCCAGACGTGATAGCTTGTACGTTTTTAGTTAATGATGTATTTGCTAAAGTATTATTTGACTCTGGTGCGAACCAAAGTTTTATTAATACTTCATTTTGCAAACTTCTAAATCGGTCATTAACTAAACTACCACAAGAATGTCTAGTAGAGACAGCTAATGGAGAAACTGTTAGGATTTCTGAAATCTTGCAGGGAGCAAGAATAGAAATTTTAAATCAAAAGTTTAAGGCAAACCTTTACCCAATGAATCTAGCGGGATTTGATGTTGTATTAGGAATGGATTGGTTAATAGCCAATAAAGCCAGTATTTTATATGATCAAAAATCAATCCAAGTAAATTCACCAAAAGGTAAAACGATCACAATTAAAGGAGATAAGCCATCTAGATCCACAAAATTCATCCCTGTGATAAAAACTGCAAGTTATATACGAAAAGGTTCTATAGTGTATTTGATTTCCATAATCACTAACACTAAAGGAAAAGAACTAAAAGACATTCCAGTAGTGTCTCAGTTTTCAGATGTATTTCCAGAAGAATTACCAGGACTACCACCAGACAGAGAAGTCGAATTCAGAATTCATCTATTACCAGGAACAGCACCAATTGCCAAAGCACCCTACCGATTGGCACCCGCAGAAATGCAGGAACTGAAGAAACAATTAGATGAATTGTTGGAAAAAGGATTCATACAACCAAGTTCATCACCATGGGGAGCGCCGATACTGTTCGTTAAAAAGAAGGACGGATCAATGCGTATGTGCATTGACTACCGTGAATTGAATAAAGTCACGATTAAGAACCGGTACCCATTACCGAGAATCGATGATCTGTTCGATCAACTGCAAAGAGCTCGATTTTTCTCAAAAATCGATTTAAGGTCAGGATATCATCAATTAAAGGTACAGGAAGAGGACATTCCTAAGACCGCATTCAGAACAAGGTATGGCCATTATGAATTTACTGTCATGCCATTTGGTTTAACCAATGCCCCAGCCGCATTTATGGACATGATGAACCGAATATGTAAGCCATATTTGGATAAATTCATAATTGTTTTTATAGATGATATTCTAATTTACTCTAAGAGTAAAGAGGAACATGAAAAGCATTTGCACGCACTTTTAGATTTATTAAGAAAGGAAAAGCTTTATGCTAAATTTTCAAAGTGCAAGTTTTGGTTAGAACAGGTACAATTTCTTGGACACTTAGTGAACCATGAAGGAATTCATGTGGATCCAACAAAGATCGAGGCGATTACTAAATGGAAAACCCCTGAGTCACCAACCGAGGTTAGAAGTTACTTAGGATTGGCCGGTTATTATAGAAGATTTATTCGAGATTTTTCTAGAATAGCTATTCCTTTAACTAAGTTAACCTGTAAATCCATTAAGTTTGAATGGGGACCAAAACAAGAAGAAGCATTTAGAATTCTTAAACAAAGATTAACTAATACACCCATATTAGCGTTACCAGAAGGAACGGAAGACTTTGTAGTCTATTGTGACGCTTCTAAGTTAGGTTATGGATGTGTGTTGATGCAATGTCAAAAGGTTATAGCTTACGCATCTAGACAACTTAAGAATCATGAAGAGAATTATTCAACCCATGATCTAGAACTAGGAGCTATAATTTTTGCCCTTAAAATTTGGAGACATTACCTTTATGGTAGTAAGTTTACCATATTCACTGATCATAAGAGTTTAAGGTATGTTTTTGGGCAAAAGGAGTTTAATATGAGACAAAGACGCTGGATGGAGATGCGTAGTGATTATGATTGTGATATCCAGTATCATGAAGGAAAAGCAAATGTAGTGGCAGATGCTTTAAGTCGAAAGTATCATGAAAAGCCAAAAAGGGTACGTTCTCTTAAATTAAATCTACAAGTAGATTTAAATAAATAAATAAGAGAAGCACAAGAATCAGTAATCAAGGATGATACTGAAAAACTAAAAGGTATGATTAAGGAATTAGAACAAGGAACAGATGGAATTTGGAGATTCCATAAAAAGAGAATGTGGATACCTAAATTAGGAAACCTACGTCATCGTATATTAGAAGAAGCCCATAAGTCTAAGTATACGATACATCCAGGAAATGATAAAATGTACCAGGATTTAAGGAAAAATTTCTGGTAGATAGGAATGAAAAAGGACATAGCAGCCTATGTTTCTAAATGTTTAACTTGTTCACAAGTTAAAGCTGAACACCAGAAACCCTCAGGTTTGTTGCAACAGTTAGAGATGCCAGTGTGGAAATGGGAATTAATAACAATGGATTTTGTTACCAAATTACCCAAAACAAAGAAAGGAAATGATACAATCTGGGTGATTGTAGATAGGCTAACCAAGTCAGCTCATTTCCTACCAACGAAAGAAACTTTTAATATAGAACAGTTAGCTAAGTTATATGTAAATGAAATTGTTTCTTTACATGGAATACCTTTATCAATTGTTTCTGATAGAGATAGCCGATTTACCTCTCATTTTTTGTCAAGTTTCCAAAAAGCCATGGGAACCAAGTTAAATCTGAGCACAGCTTATCATCCTCAAACGGATGGACAAAGCGAAAGGACAATTCAGACAATGGAGGACATGCTTAGAGCTTGTGTAATTGATTTCGGAGGTAATTGGGACGATCACTTACCTTTAATAGAATTTTCTTATAATAATAGTTATCACACAAGTATCAATGCTGCACCATTCGAAGCACTTTATGGACGAAAGTGCCGAACCCCAGTCTGTTAGGCAGAAATTGGGGAGAAGCAACTATCTGGACCTGAGATAGTACAAGAAACAACCGACAAGATTATTCAAGTCAAGGAACGACTAAAAGCAGCACGTGATCGATAGAAGAGTTATGCCGATAACCGACGCAAGCCATTGGAATTTCAAGTAGGAGACAAAGTATTGTTGAAGGTCTCTCCTTGGAAAGGAATAGTAAGATTCATCAAAAGAGGAAAGCTAAGTCCCAGGTATATTGGACCTTTTGAGATTATTAGAAGAATAGGACCTGTAGCCTATCAGCTACGACTGCCAGAGGAAATGGCAGGAATACATGATGTGTTTCATGTATCTAATCTCAAGAAGTGTTTAGCTGATGAATCACTATTAGTACCTCTTAAGGACATAGAGGTAAATGAACAACTTAAGTTTGTAGAAAGCCCTCTATAGATTGAAGACAGGAAGGTCAAGAATCTCAAACATTAGAGATTAGTTCTGGTCAAAGTGAAGTGGGACTCCAAAAGAGGACCTGAGTACATATGGGAGCTCGAGTCAGAAATGCAAAGGAAATATCCACACTTGATCCAGTAGATCTCGAGGACGAGCTCTAAAACAAGGTGGGGAGGATATAACAATCCTCAAATAAAACTGACACCCTCATAATTTTTCCGACACCCTAGTATATTTTAAAATATCCCAATATGTCACAAAATACACCCCATACGCGAAAACGGGCCTCAAATATATTAAATAGTATTAAAAATAATAAAAAATTGAATTTATGGGCTGAGGCGGGCCGCGTAAGCCCCACCACAAGCGTGACACGGGCCGCGTCAACTTAAGGCCTGGCACGGCCCTGGGCCGCCACGTGGCCCAACACCCGGCGGAGCTAGTTGTCGACTCAGCCCAGCTACGCATTGACCGGAGGTCTACGCGGGCCGCGTAGGCCCTGTGCTTGTTTTACGCGGGCCGCGAGGGAACCAGTTTCAGCAACTATATAAGAAGGGCATCGGCTTTCAGTTCCGATCGCTCACAAACGTTTCTCAATCTCAATTTCTGAATATTAGGCATAATACACGGGTATTATACCCCCCCTAAATAGCGAAGTTCTGCTCCGTTGTAAGTATTATAACCCCTGGATACGTATTTGATATGCTGCCCGATTGATCTAGGGTTCCGTAACGGCTGTCGTGGTTCTGCCCGACGTAGTCGTTGGAATGCCGTCTCGGGGAGGGTATTACTAATGTTAAAATGGGTTATTATACTAACGCGTGTGCATTTGTGTAAATTATAGATTATCACCAGGAAACCCTTACGAAAAATCTAAGACAGCAATGTGAGTAATCTCCTTTTTGTTAATAGTTTTTACAAAACCTTAACTATTTTACAATGCAATTTAGCAGTGATTGAGTCTTTGTAATTCTTCAATTACTGCCGGTATGTTGGGGTTTTGTATACAAAATTTACTACACTGTGAGTAGTAAGTCGGGACGACAATACGTTACTATTGGACAATGAGTTAGCCAATGTGTAATACGACCCACAAGTCAGGATTGACAGTACTAAAGGAGTAATTGTATAGATATAAACATTGTAATCGCTCTCAATACTGTTTAAATTAAATTAATGTTTCTTAATTAAACTGGGATTCACTCACCAGTATTTCCCACTGACAAATGTTTTTAAAACGCGTTTCAGGTAACACAATGTGAATGCCAATTAGAAGCCAGCTGGACAGCACTGAAGGCTTGGAAAAGTGGCTATAAAAGTTACCTAAATAAAGAAGGCGTTTTAATTCAAATAAAATGGGATTTATCCCTATAAATTAGTTTGTAATAAAAACTTGGGTTTTAACCCATTTGTTCAATGTTAGGAAATTGTGGTATTTTACTTTGATAAATATTTCCTAACTACGGTCCTGATGAAAAATTCTGCTGCCAAATTAGACAATACGAGATACCACCGAAACTGGCTCGCGGCCGCCCGTTCCCGGGAATCAGGGATCGGGGGTTGCGACAACATCGTACCCTAACAGTGTTGGTACTCATCCGCAGATAAGACCTACTGGAATAATATAGAGATTTTCCATCAAGGTTTGGATGTCACTCCTGTCTTGAAGGCAAATCTCTTGGAAAAAAAAAAAACTCAAACACCGGTGAACAGTGTTTCCAAAGCTTCAAGTGTATATTATGTTAGCCTTAGGAAAGGCATGTAAGTTTAACAGAAACAAGTGTTGCTAGGAAGCAGATACGGTAGAATACACAAGTCTTAAACAACAAATAAGAGTCAAGACTCCTAGAACTATAGACTAGGGCAAGTATTCCTACTTATCCTAATTCCCTATAGTTATGGCTCTGATACCAATCTGTCACACCCCAACCGATGGCGGAAACATCGGGGTGTGAGCACTAAGCGTTCAGATTGCTCATGAGAATTCCATAACACTATTGTTTCAATAAAGATTAATTGATTTCATGCAAATGTCTAACAAACGTCACCACAAGTATCACATTACAAACCAAATCATAAATTGTTTAAATTGTTCAAAAGACTTATATTATCTAGGCGACGTTTCTAAGCATCTCCTAGCTGAATTTCCATGCATTCCAAGCATCCTATCAGCCTGCAACGTGTATTAAAATATCAATACAAAAGTATTGGCGAGTATACAAGTTTGATAATAGAATAATAGATTAAAACAACTCACATCCACAATGTAAACAATAAATAGTTTCAGCCGTGCTAGTGTCGCAGTCCACGCAGTGATAGCCCAAGTATCCTGATGCTTTAGTGTTTACCCAAGACTCAAGGTAAACTAGAATCATCCTAACAATACCCCCCGAGAATAATGGGAGAGGTGCATCTCCTATAGCGCTACTATTGTTAAGGCGGAACTACACACTCTGGATTAAACGTCACATAGCACAAAGAATCAAGAATCACAAGTTTCACATAGGATAGAGTATAAGTTTCAAAGATTCAAGTTTAAGTTTCATAGAATACATGTTACACCCCAAAAGTTTAAAGTAAAAAGGGGATCGAGTATACTCACAGTGATTACTTAACAGTGTAAAATGTTATTGGATCAAAGGAAGCTCTTTCTAGAGTTAGCCTGATTAGATTACAATAAGGTAAGAGTCGGGCAGAGTAACGAGATCGAATAAAGTGTCAAACCAGTCACTGAATCGGATGGCTGTCCGATCGGGCGGCAGCCGGTCGGGTGACTCATGAGTGTGAAAAGGGAAATAGCTGCCCGATCGGATGGCCATCCGATAGGGTTGCCACCTGTGTTGAAGCTCATAGGTGGAAGGGATAGGGTGGCTTCTCGTTCGGACAGCAGTTCGATCGGGTTGCCACTCAATCCGAGTGTGAGTATCCTGGTTCTCCCAATCGGATGGCTGATCGATCGGATGACTGTCCGATCGGGTTGCCATTCGATCAGACTCCCAAGTTTTTATTGTTCACCAAGTGTTTGTAAGTTTCAAGACTATGGCAAGTGTCACCTGATAGGGTGGTTGTCCAATCGGACGGCTGTCCGATCGGGTTGCCACTCGACCGGGCGACCCTTGTTCTCATTTAACATGTTTGTAAAATCTCTAAGTTTTTAGATTAACGGTGACGGCACGACACGTATCGAGACAACGGTAAAACCCTTTAGCACCCAAAACTTCGATTGAGTGGGAATCACCCCTGTTCGATCAGTCGTTTATTTCTAATGGGTTTGTGTCGGGATTCGTTGCCATGCTCGTCTTTTACCGGTAAGAATCCAGATTAATACCAACTCTAGACCATTCATCAGATCTACAGCTAGTTTAGACCCGATTTCCACCGAATACAGTAAAAGTTCTGAGAAAAAGATGAAGATGCTCACGTTTTGTAGGAAAATTCTAGATTTAGCTTAAATTTAGGTTAGATTTAGTGATATATACATGGAATCCCTTAGATCTTAGCTAGATCTCATCAAGAACTACCTCATATGTCAGTTTGTACAAACCACCATGATGACGTCATCCTTAGGATCTCAGATCTGAGAGATTTCATGGTGAAAAACGTGATTTCAAGTGAGAATCTCGTAGAAAATGAAGTGTAGGTCAGAAAGTACAAGAATCTAGCCGAAAACATACCGAAATCAATGAGAAAATGAAGAAAGAAAGGGTGCGCGTGTCTTGGTCGAGCAGAGCTGTCACATCACTCAAAAATGGTGATGTGACATGTCTATTTATAGTGAGAGAGGGAAATAAGGCGGTGCGAAGTGGATAGGGTGGCCGGTCGATCAAGTGGTCACCCGATCGGGCGGTCATCCAATCGGGTGGTCATCCGATCGGACTGCCACTCTGGCTAATCCCTTCTTTCCGCGTTCTTGCCTTTGATTCGTTTAGCGAGTTAGATTAAGCGTTGTGTTGCATATGGTGTGGGCAAAGTATCTAGACTACATTATAAACCAAAAGTTTCCAAGTTTCATAGATTCTGCCAGTGACAAGGCTCCAATCTCTCGTTTAACCAAGAATCAAGTTTCACGAGTCTAAGGAGTCAAACACCAAATAAGTTTTAAGAGTCAAGAATAATAGTTTCTCAAGCATCAAGAATCAAGAGTCCAAGCATCAAGAATCAAGAATCATAAAGAATCTAGTTTCCATAGTATCAAGAATCAAGTGTCTAGATTATGTATCAAGTCTCATAGTTTAAGCGTCAAGAATCAAGCATCATAGTGTTAAGCATCAAGTATCAACAAGATTCACACCAAAAGTATCAAAGCATCAGCACCATATAACTACAGGGACCAAAACTGACAATTGATAATAGTTCAGGGACTAATTCTGCCAAAAGCCTAAAGTTTAGGGACGCTGGGCGTTACAGCGGAGGCCACGGATAGCGCCCCCTTGGCGGAAGCGGGGTGGTGTAGGGTCGCCATTGGACGTCAAAATAGGTAAGGTGGTAGGGAGCGTGAAATCACACCGTCCGGCCCTAATGGTACGCGAAGCAAAGACAAACATGAAAAAATTACATAAATTATAAACCTTCTTACACATGCACAAATTCAATATGTGCGATTAAATGTAGGAATCATTTAGAAATTAAAATGCAATATTGGAATGGTTTGGTTAAAACTCCCTTTGAGCATTAAACACTAAAGGGCTTGTAGCCTACTAGTATAAACGTGTGTGAGAAATGTGTCACTTCTCGTGATATCAAGGGTTCAACTTTCGTAGTGAATATAGATGTAGATTTAGCACTACAGTTAAAGAGTGTGCGACTAGCCAATAAAAATAGCAAATTTAACGTATCATTAAGGTTATAACACATTTTGATACATTTTCTTACAATATCGTCTTAAAGTTCATCATGTAGCACATCAAACTTATAAAATTTAATACTCTATTGCTATAAGGTTTTTTTTGGTGTAAGAGACCCCTCTGACAAATCTTATGGCCTTACAAAAATTACAAGATTATAGAAAACTTATTAGCTAATTTTGGGACAATCCCCTAAATATTTATCTAAAAGTGTAGTTGATATTATCGGGCCCAATACATAGAACTAAGTTCGGCCCAATATGGATTTTATACTCTACTGCTGTAAGTTTCGATAAGTGTTAATAAGTGTTTTCTCTAATACATAACCCATAAGCTACAAACAAAAACTACTTAGGCCATGTTTGGCTAAGCTTTTTAAAACAACTTATTGACTTATTGGCTTTTTGAAAAGTTATAAGCTCCAAAATGATGTTTGGCAATGAGAGTGTATGTGAGAGGGAAAAGCCAATAAGTCAATAAGTCACTTCATACTGATTTTTCCAAAAAGCCAATAAGTCAATAAGCTGTTTCAAAAAGCTTAACCAAACATGCCCTTATACTGTCATCCATCCCGGACAAAAATGTTATATAATTTTACACTAAAATTACACGAATTCTAAAATAATGTTACTCGTCATTGAAGTATTATTTTAGTTTCACTTGTGCTAACTTTATTTGAGGAAATTTGCACAAGTGGGCATTTTTATCTCAAGGCATCCGGGCACTCAACGGGTAGGAGTATGCAGGTACCTTACCCGCATGGTAACAGCGTAGCCACCCCCTAGGGTAGATCATGAGGGTTCCAGTCACGGGTTTACCTACTAGCTCAAGAGTAGTGTAAAGGGTTGGGGTATTTAAGGTTGCGTGATTGATGGGTGGAGTAAAAGAGTAAGGTCCGTATATCTAGGTACTTGTGGGTAAGCGCCGCTCATTTCTTTCTCATAATTTTAATGTTTTGTTGTAATTAATACAAAAAGAAATTAAGAGATTCTATGGTCCGAAATTTCTTTTGAAATTCAGTGAGCATGTAACATGTGACGCCTTTAATACTTGGTGGGCAGTAGTAACATGTAAAGATTTTTTTGTCTTAAATCTAGCTTTTATAAAAACCATTAATTCGACTTCTTTTTTCTTTGCTTTTTTTTGAACGGCCAACTAAATCACCAGATAAGCATCCTGGGATGCCTTCAATCGAGCAAATGCATCTCCTTCTCCATAACGGTCAGAATTTGATTCATACCCGAGCCACCAAGCCACTAGTTCCGGGGGAAACCCGCCCGCCCGAAGACCCACTGCTGTAAAACCCGGTTCGGCTCGGTTTCGAACTAGCGACCTCAAGAGAGAACTAGTTATAAACTTCATTGTCACCACCAATATCCTTCAAAGTGATGCTAGTGGTTGTTGAAGGAGAGAAACCAAGAGACTAACCACTAGACCAACTTATCGACACTTTTTTTTCTTTGTGTTTATCTTATTTTGACTTTAACCTTAAGCATAATATAATATAATTTATTCATAAATGTAAATAAATATTTTTTTAACGGCCAACAAAATAAAAGTTTGGGATAACACAAAAATAAAAAATAAAAGTTTGGGGTAACCCAAAAATAAAAGACGACCATCATACAAAGGTAAAATATTTTTTTTAACGATGAAATGTTACTTTAGCCCACTCATTTCTAGGATTACACCAAATTCTACTCATTGATCGGGATAAAGTCATAAAACAAAAATCAAATGTTACAATATTAAAAAATGCTTGGCCTCTAAATTTTTTTAGTGAGAATACCGATTTAATATTGGGTACTAATAAGTGCACTTTACATCAATATCGTAGGTAAGCGAGCAACAAGCTGCGCCGCTACCCCTTTCTGAATAGCAAACCCTAGCCTATTAAAGACAAACCCCTGCCCCCTGTTGATGAGCAACTGTTATGGACAACCTTTTGGACCCTAGTCAACAAACGGATAGCTTCTGGAGCTAGGGAGCCAAAGGTGTCGAAGGCGAAGGGGACAAATGCATGTTGGTTATCAGCACATGCTTTAGCGTGTTTATCCACCTTTTTTGATTCTGCTCTCCTTATAGTTTGTCCTGCTACAAACCCGTTTTCCCTTAAACCAGCTAAGGGGGAGACTCCTGTGAGATCCACACAAGCATGTTTCCCTCCCGCCCAACCAAAGACGAGCAGATCCGCTGGTCTCAGTGTAGATCTCCCTTCCATGGGGTCTGTAAGGAAATTCACAGGGGCCTCCTTCTTCGCAGAAATCCCCGCTCTCCTCAAGATGTCCCCCAAAACATCCCTCACCCAGTCATGCCGATATTTGAAACCAGGGAGCTCCTTACAATGAACAGCATGCTCCCCGTATTTATCCATGCAGGCTTTACGGCAGATTGGGCAGGTTTCGTCTTCTGGATACATAGGGATCATCAGCCGGTATTTGAGGATAGCCCTATACTCAACAGCCGACATGCATTGCCCCATCCCCTCGATCGGGATAACAGTCAAAAAGTCTTGCGCATGGGGGCCTTTCAAGCACTCAATCACCGCCTTCTGGCGGGGAGACAGATCAAATGTTTCTCCCAGACTCTGAGCGATTTTGTCAAATAGAGCATTCGCCAAAGTTTTTTGTGGCTTTGGGGGGGCGGTGTCCATATTAGAGAAACCGCCAATATCAAAGTCTGGAAGAGAGACACTTAAGTACTCAAGGGCCTGTTGGTAGTCTACATCAAGCTTAACAACCCCACTGTTCCGAAGGATATGGTCTTGCAATACATACGACTGAGCTCTAGACGCCACAAAAGCATAAACTCCAACCTCTCGAGCTGAGAGGAGGCCCAAACCACCCAAACGCATCGGCAAAGATGCCAAACGCCACTGAAGGTCACCAAAGTAGGACCCCCCGCAAACAACAATGTCTTCGATAGCCTCTCGGAGACCATCGTCAAAACAGGAAACTGCATTTGCCATCAAGTGGGGTTGGCAGGTCCGCAGCCCAAATAGTAACTTAGCTACCCCCATGCATGACCTTAAAAGAAGAAGCTCGCACTGGGGGTCCTGGAGGCAGGGCAGGAGTTTCATAAGGTCAACCGCTGTCGATGCCCGCCGCCCAGCTAATTCCCCGATAAAAGCAGAATCTCGGCTAACCGCCCCCCAAGGAGCTTAACCCCCCTATCAGGTCTACCTATCCCTCTCGGGAAAAGGCCGTCCTGAACCTTGAGACCGTCACACGATGGCCAGTACACTTCCGTTTTCTTAATATTGAGATGAAGCCCTAGGGATGGTCCCTCCGTGTTGATGATGTCCAAGGCTTTAGCAACTTCTATTGCATTACCTATAATCGTGCCATCATCCAAATACCAAGCATTAAAGGGGAGGTTACAGTGCTCCTGGACACGGAGAATAAGGGGGTGTAAGGCTAGGGCAAAGAGAATGGGCCCCAATGGATCTCCCTGTTGCACTCCAGTGGGGGCCCCAATACACTCGCTGCCAACATACAACCTAGCGGGTTGGGCGTACAAGAACTTGACCCACCGATAGATAGATGGACAACGTTGGTGGACCTGTTGGAGGAACGCTGAGCGGTCAACCATGTTGAAAGCATTGGTGAAGTCTACCGTAAGCAAGGCCATGGACCCATCTTCATGAAAAGAGTTCAGGAACCTGTTCGCACTATGAAGCACCGCCTCCGCCCCATTTGGTGTACCAACCCCGAATTGAAAATCCCCCAAATACTGGGCCATGTCCTTCCCAACCTTCTTCATAGCCACCTTAGAGACCAACCTACGCCAGATGCCCCCCACGGCGATAGGCCTAATACCATTATCAGGTTTCAATAAGGGGGTGAGGGGGCTGAGGCCACAAACTCTGCCAACACCTTAGGGCAAAGCCCCTCAAGCCATAGGTTGACGACTCCAGTAATAGCTGCGAGCAGACCTGAGAAACTTACCGAACCCTCACAACCAATAGCGTCCAACAAGTGTTGGGCCCGCATCCCATCTCTGCCACAAGATGTCCCTCTAGGGAAGGATTGGATACATTTAAGCACGCAATCCTCTGCTGCAATAATAGTGGGTTGGGCAATAGGGTTGGAAGGCAGTGATGGGGGTGGCACCACCGGATGTTTATCAATAAGAGTTTTCATGGTCAATTCTCCAAAAGGGGCAACCCCACTAGAACATAAAACTTTGACCGCCGCCGTAAAATGCCCATCCCTGACCTTCCGCAGGCATTGCTTGATATTGGGATCCTTTTTATTGTCTTCGCCCTTTCCGGAAACCCCCTAGGCACCTCAACGTCCCCCCCACTATTCAAGAGAGAAGAAACCAGATCTGTGAAACCAGACCCATCTTTCCACAATGCAAGTGCCTGCAAGATGCTGCTGCACTACAGGGATTTTCTATTTCCTGATCTCCGCTCTTGCCTGGAAGAAGGCCTGACAACCCTCAGTGTACAACACGGCAACAAAAGCAACTGAACCCAATTTTCAACCGAGCCTGGAGACGCCACCACTTTACGTAGGGCACTCGTTAAAACCTGAGCGAACGCAAGTCGACAACTGGGGGGATGCATTTAACGGTTTGAAAACGGAGGGAAAAACACGCTCGAGAAGGGCAACATCGGTTACCACCCTTTCCGAAGAGAGTGTAAAAGTGTCGGCTACCACTTGACATGGCTTCCTAATCCCAACAATGAAATCGTCCACGTCCCCCAAGATTGGAGCAAAAGACACCATCTCATCACCATGCTTGCACCCCCTACTAAGAGCATGCATAACCATGCACTCCCCACATAACCATTTGCCTCCTTCCCTTAGAACTTCCCCCACATCCAGAAAAAGGTCCAAATCCTTAGTAATAGCCTCCTTCACATAAATCTTCCTGTTTTCAGTCTTAAGGTGGGTGCTTTGCATGTGTTCAAGAAGGCGAAAAAACCCACTAGACCCTGGTTTACCATCCTTGCATTCGTGGAAATGCTTAAGGGGGCAAGCCCTTAACCCACTATCACACGCTGACGCCAACCCAACAGCCTTGACATTTCTACCTCTACGCGCGGGGGCCATGCGCAAAGCCAAACGCAAACAAAAAAAACAACACAATAAACCGCTAACTCAAGGGGAGTTAGGGGTAAAAGAGAAACAAACACAGGGAGCAAAAGAAAAGACCCTTTATAAGACGGGGGAGGGTAGCAACCCCAAGTTGCCCGCCCTAAAAAACGCCCCCTGCACAAACGTGTCACCCCATAACAAAATAAAAAAGAAATAACAACTATTTATTATTATCTCGGCTACCTTTGCCTCTAAATTGAAATATAACAATTGAACACAAATTGACACGACCTAAAAATGCTTTTACGACGGGGTTGCAGCATGTACAATGCTTCTTGCGTGTACATGGCCCGAAAACTCAAACCTCCCCCACGGACTCCATGCATTGTGAGAGTCGGCTTCATCTAAAGCCCAAGTCCGATGGTGTGATCCGTCATCCGTGTTTGCGGACCAGAAGAGTGGGGCACCTCCCTCACATATATTAAAACTAGGTTATAACCCCGTGTATTACACGGGTTGAAAAAAAATGTAATATTACACACTAAATAATAAAACAATATATCTTTAAAAACCTCATTTATTACACGGGTTGAATAAATGTAATTTTATATATTAAATAATAAAAAAATATTAAATTTTTAAGAACCTCGTGTATTGTAATTTATATACCAAATAACAAAAAAGTTAAATTTTTAAAAACTATATCTATTACACGAGTCGAATAAATGTAATTTTAGATTAATAGTATATTAAATAAATATAATTTTGGATTAATAGTGTATTAAATAAATATAATTTTGGATAAAGTCTTAGGGTGGAGATACAATAGGAAGTTTATTTGGCTAAGAAGGCTAGGAAGTGATCTTGACCATCCATTTAGTTAATAAAGGGCTAAGATTAAATGATGGAAATTGAAGGGAAGAAAAGAGGCGCGTGAGTTTGTTTAGGGGCATTCTAGTTAATCCAAGGCAATAGTTTCTCTCTCCTCCAATTCCCCCCCATTTTTTAAACGTTAATAACTCTTTCATACGACATTATTTTTTTATAAAAATTGCACCAAAAAAACGAGCGTTTTTTTATCTTTAAAACGAGTATACTATTGATATATTTTCGAAATTTTTTTTTGAAAACCCAGTTGCGTAAAACGCAATGGAAAAAACCCAGTTGCGTAAAACGCAACGAAAAAAAAAACCTAAAAAATGACATTTTTCTAAAACGCAATGTACCAAAAACACAAAGAAATGTCTTATTTGTAAAACGCAATAGCCAGAAAACACAAAGAAATGTGTTATTTCTAAAACGCAATAGCCTAAAAACTCAAAAGAAAGTGTTGTTTGTAAAACGCAATGGACTGAAAACACATAAAAATATATTTTACCTAAAATGCAATGCACAAAAAACACAAACACATGTCTTATTTCTAAAACGCAATGGCCAGAAAACACTTAAAATGTCTGTTTTCTAAAACGCAATGGACTGAAAACACATAAAAATGTGTTTTACCTAAAACGCAATGCACAAAAAAACACAAAGAATTGTCTTATTTATAAAACGCAATGGCCAGAAAACACTTAAAAATGTCTCATTTCTAAAACGCAATGGCCTAAAAAACAAAAGAAAGTGTTCTCTGTAAAACGCCATGGACTGAAAACACCTAAAAATGTGTTTTACCTAAAACGCAATGACTAAAAACACTTCAAAAATGTGTTTTTCTAAAACGCAATGACCAGAAAACGCATAAAAATGTATTAGTTTTAAAACGCAATGGCATAAAAACACCAAAGAAAGTGTTCTCTCTAAAACGCATTGAACCAGGACAATAGTTGTCTGTGAATTGTCTGAACCAGGAATGCAGGTCAACCCCAGCCAGGGGCTCTGCCCCTTGGACCCCGCCAGGGGCTGCCGCCCCCGACCCCCGCCAAGATCGTAAAACGCAATGACTAAATCAAAAACCCAGATCGTGAAAATGAAATTAAAGAATTTCTTACATGGATCGAAGCTGATTTCTTCATCGATTGACGAAATTTGAATGATAGAAACACTTATCAGCGATTGAATCGAACGGATCGAGTGATTATCTTCAAAATCACGGGGGAAAACGAGATTTTGAATGAAATTAAACTGGGTTTTCTTCAAAAAAAAAGCTGAAGAACACGTTGATCGGGTGTTTGAATCATTGATTGATGACGAAAATCGCACTATAATGTAGTGATTATTGAGTTAGTAAGTGAAGAAAAGGTTGGAGATGGTGGGTTTTGAAAATGGTGGGTTTTGAAAATGGTGGGTTTTGAAGTAACTGGGGAGAAGAAGGAAGAAGAAAGGATGGGATTGACTAAAATACCATTTCTCTTTATTTTGAAATTTGCCACATGTCATAATCCTATTGCTTCCTATCCTTCCGAGCCAAAATAAACTTCCTATTTGATCTTTTCCCTAAAGTCTTATATATAAATTTTAAGTAATCAATATATTTGATAAATAATAAAAATACTAATAATAGTAAAAAATCTAATTTATATACTAAATAATAAATATAAAAGAAAGGCGGAAAACCCTAAAAATAGGTGCCTCCAATGAATGACATGTGTCACATATTGTTTTCTTTTATTATATAGATATAGATATAGATATAGATATAGATATAGATATAGACATAGATATAGATATAGATGTTCACATCATCGGTTGTTTCAATCGATAACATAATTTGTTTTCATATCATTGATCGATAACCAACGCTACAAATTTGACAAACAACACTACAAAAGGGGAGATGGATATGAAATACCGAGTATAAAGTTAACCGAATAGACTATAAAGAAATTGAACTAAAGTAGAGTATATGGTCTAAATATGGAGTAAAATGAAATAACAAAGTAAAGTGTGCAGGTCTAAATATGGAAGAGTGAAATAAGTCGTTTTATATTTAAGATTTATGAATATACTAGTGACGGCCCGCACTTTGAGCGGGTGCGTTTGTTTTGTCGCCTCGTAGTTGTTGTTAGGATTTGTGGTGTGTGTGTGACTCATGTGGTTTGTTTATACGTTATGTTTTACAACAGAAAGTTTCTCGTTTTCTTTCTCTCTTTTCAGTGAACTTGCGACTTGGTCAAAGTAAAGAACATATAAAGTCATGTTAAAAGAACATTAGTAAAAAAAGATCTAAAACTAACAATTCATAATTGGTACAAAACTCAAAACAAAGATTAAAGTGAGACGCAAGGGTATATTTGTAAACAATTTTTGACCATTACTCACCTCCCCTACAAACAACATTATGGAAAAAATATGTTACAAGTTTCCTTAATTTCTAGAAAAAGAAACCATATTTATTCTTATCTAGTCGATTGCGAAACAAGTTTTGGGAGGGTGTTAGATCTCATGAAAATTCATAACTAAAGACTTAATAAATTGCTATAGTAACATTTACTCATTAATTAGGTTGTAACTATCATAAAAAAAAGAGGGATACACGTTAATCTTTCATATTTATTCTTAGCATTTGAGAAATTTCTCTTTTGGTACCTGAAATGAATATCCATCAAAAAGAATTTATTTAAAGATATTTTTTTTACTCTTAACTATTACTTAATTAACTTGCACTTAGAGGGATTTGAACCAACGTCACATTTGTGAGAGGGGAACAATCACCAATGTCACTAAACCACAAAGCCATGGCTAAAAAGTGTATATATGTATAATAACATAAAAATTATACTAAAATTTCTACATAACTATATATGGCTGTAACCTAAGTGGCTAACCTTGGACATTAAATTTCTACATATTTGGTTGTAAGCCTGTAACATACAATAGCTTCTTTTTTGTACAAGTGAGTAGTCAATGCTTAGACCACGCGCTATGACACTGAATGGATGTGGTATCCGTAACTGACTGGAAAGATAATCCATTGCGGCGCTACATTCTTCGCTATATGTGGCTTTTCAAAAGTCAGAAGCCGGTGAAAATATACATGTAATGCTTCATAAAAGATGGTGCCTCTCAAAGCACATTACATAATAAATTTTGTATCTGCAGTGGCTATGAATTACATGAACAAGGCAAAGGAGTAAAAACACTTAACCATAAATACAACAAAGTTATTAGCTCTGCACACAGCTTGCAAGCTGAGTCAAAACGGTTTAACGGTCCAGGCTAATTGGCCCGGTTAACCTTCAGATAGGGCAATGCCCCTATGACATTGTTGTAGTCACTACGGTCGACTTGAACCTGCATCAGACAATTGATCAAACACCCTTCAAATGTGGTCATTTTATGTACCCAAATCAAATACAGATCTCGAACCTATGCCTAAAATGCAACATATGATAACAGTTTCTGAGAAAACAAATCTTTAATTTCTTAGTTTTGAACACTAACCGTTTTAAGAGACGTGTTCTCTTAGTATTTTTCTTTCTAAGCAAATGTTGTTTCCCAGTTCTCCTCCTCACAATCTTCCTTGTTCCCGTTACTATGAATCTCTTTGCTGAAGCCTACAAAATGCAAATTTCATGATAACAAGATTTGGTTTTTATAAAGCGTGTGGAGTTCTGATGCGTTTTCATCCCAAAAGCCGATGTATGATGCGCAATACACACGCACCATGTACGCAAGATTTCGTTTTTATAAAGCGTGTGGAGTTCTGATGCATTTTCACTCGGCCCATTCTGATTCGTACGGACCCCTTTGAACCCAGATGTGGTTTGACCCGAACTTTCTAAATTGTTATGTCCAAAAAGTTTTGACTATTATTGTAATAAAGTTGTTTTTGTAATCAAATCATAGTTACAAGTATATACATAGAACTTTTTTGTAGAAAAGGACAAACAAGCAGGCTACAGAGCAACCCAGCCCGAACCAACCCGTTTCGAATTCAACAAAAATGACTAATTTCAATCCAAGCCAATTCTAACCCGTTACCTGACGAGCCCGTCTTGCCTTCTATTTAATTTGTAGATTTCACACAAAAAAAATATAAAGTGGGCCCGTTAGACTCAAACATGAGACCTTTTAATCACAAAGAATTTAAATTTATATATATACCTCTCTGTAGTTGCTGGGGGCATTCGGTATGCCTTTGTACGATGAACATGGGCTCGAAAATTGTGCTGAGCTCGTGTGACTCCAGTAGCTACCAACACTACCATTTATTGGCATATCATCAGGGCTTTTGCCAGGTGACTTCCTTGGTGGTGTACAAGACAATCCCGAAAACTGTTTCAACTCATCTTCGGTCAACGCCCCTGAAATCGGTCTATCTTTTATGCTTTTTACTGAAGTCACCGTTGATTCGGGTCAAAGTAAAGAACATATAAAGTCATGTTTAAAGAACATTAGTGAAAAAAGATTAAAGTGAAGGGTGCTTAGGCTCAAACTTACTTAGTCACCCACTACATCCATCATTCGTCTCAACATGACCACAACTTGAAAAGATCTCGAACTCAACTCAAAATGAAATTAAAGTACCAACTACTCCAAAAGAAGTAATGGCCATGAAATTGTGGAAAAAAATGCTTCTTTTTCACCTTGAACCTATTGAAATAATTTAACGGTACTCCTAAAATATATCTCACTTCAAATAAAGATAAGCTATAGGGACACCTCAAAATTTACCTGATAGTTGGATGTAATTCTCTCCGTGTATTCCATGTGCTTCTCATAGGCCATGTAGCTCCCACTCCTCTTGAATATACAATACCGGATTAGCTACAATTTCTAAAAGTTACACCAATACACATTGAAGATGCTTAAGAACATAAAATTTGAACAGGAACTCTCTAAAGCTAGGTTACAATCACTTACTAAATAGTAATGATAAATCTTATGGTTAGAAGCTCCAGATATAATTATCTCCACTTTTCTTCTGTTATGCCGGTGTCCACATATCAATCCTCAATATCTTATATTATCAAAATCTTAAAATCCTCATTTACTAAAGGATCATATGGATAAAGGGTTCTTAAGTCAAGAATGCTCACCCGACTTATGAAAATGGTTAATGCTATCTATTGTGAATTTTCAAATCTTCTTTTCTTCCCTGATTTGCTAAATTTTTCATAGGATCATCAGACACCTCTGATCAAGGTTAAAAAAGAACGAAATCAACAAAACTTCAAATCCAAACAAAACATTATTGCTGAAAACGAAACAGATGGGGTTCGTTGATCGTTACCTTAGCCGCCAGTATTCAAATCAGATCGGTTCTGCAATAGAACCCTAGTTGAAGCCACCACTACTTGAGCTCAAACCAAAGGAACCCTTGATCGAGTCATATGCCTAGGAGGGCGAATGGAGTATCGGATGTTTGTGAGGATATGATGAAGAATCCATTGGAATACAGAGATTGAAGAAGAAAAGTGAAACCCTAGACCACCGATTCCCCAAATAGGAATAAAATCCAGCAGTTCTTCCCCAAATTATCTACAATAGTTAAAAAAGTAACATCAAACAAAGGAATAAGGATGAAGAAGCAACAAACCATTGGGATTCGCCGGTTTGAGGATTATTGAGTGGAACCGAAAGGAGAAGAAGAGTGGGTAATCCAAACCTGATAACAGGGCACTGAAGTGGCAAAGAAGTACAGAATTGAAGCATGGATTTGATCTTAAATATTGGTGGATGAGGAGAAAATTCAATCATCATCTTCAATTTCACGGTCCACCTTTCCATCCTTCAATCTGCTCTTCGCCTTGATGGTTCCGTTTCAATCTCTGGGATGACTATTAGGTTTCTTGAGGGGCAGTTGAGGAAAGTTTTTTTTGTGCGTGCTTATGAAGTGTGACCTAAATTACTGTTATACCCTCTGAGTGTCTTAAAATTCCGTACTTTTTACAATTTCACCCTTATAAAATAAGCATTGTTTAGTTGTACATATTGCATAAAATGATGGACGTCATGTAAAATTACATGTGTGTACATCACTTCTCCTTTTTAATATATTATAGATAAAACTCACTGAAATTAAACTAATAATATTTATCCATAAGATATTAAACTAATATTATTTTGTAGGAGGGTTATCTATAATATAAGATATTAAACTAAATAATATTTAGTAGGAGGGTTAGGGTTATCTATAATTAATTAGAAAAGATTAAACTAAAAGAATAATTATCTATAAGAGATGGCCTAATATAATGACAAGTGTCCTTAAAGTGTTTTCTTTTATTATATAGTACTAGCGGTAAGACCCGTGTGCAAACACGGGTCGTTTCTTAGAAAACCATGCATAACATATATTGACAGAGAGTAAAAAAAATAATTAGTGCAGACTTACAAAACTGATATAAACTAATGGTCAATAAGTTTATTCAACAACAATTCCATTATGTTGATAGCAAACCACTGTTATCTATTAACTGTTAAAAACCTCTGTTGCTTTCCAACAGACTTTATTAAAAACTGTTATCCATTATCTCCAACAGAGCTTGCCAGATGGATAGATAGTAAGTATCAGATGTTAATCAACCCATGTTAAAAAGGCCAGTCAACAGAAATCACAAAGGTTAGTAAACAGATGTTAAGAGAATAATGTTATTAACAAAGAATTTAGTACTCTCATTAAAAATGAGAGCTGCAAACACGGGTCGTTTCTTAGACAACTATGCATAACACATATTAATAGAACATATAGATTCGTGTATAGATATTGTACCAAAACGTGTTATCTATTATAGCTAAAAGACAACTATAAACATAGATTATCGGTTAATATATCAGTTACATACAATTTAACTGTTTACCCAAAAAGTCAATATAAACTGTTTATAGACATAGGTACTTAATAGAATTTGAATACAACTTAAAGTTCAACAAACGTTAAATGCAAACAAACAATCACCTGCCGATGTGGTTTGAAATTTAATGTGGTTTGAAATTTAATAGTGTTGTGAGAAAAATAGAAGTTTTTTAGGGAGGTTTGAAATTTGATATGATATGCCGAGGTGGCGGTAGTTTGTAGTAGAGATGTTAAAAAAACTGGTTACTATGTCTGTAACCAGTTTGTAACCCTAATGTAGAAACCGGTTTAGGTTATAAATTAACCATAGGTTAGAAATCGATTTAGAGATTTAGAACAACAACTGATTACCAACCGTTTTAACCTAAAATAACCAGTTATTCCCAAAAAAAATCTTTGAGTCTTAATATAAGTAAAGGGGATAATTTTTTTATTTTTTGAAATTTTTTTCCATCTTATCACTTACGTATTTTAGTTATAGAATCTAAAAAAATATCGTGTATTTACACCAGTTGAGCAATTATGTAATTACTCTAGAGTACATCATTACTTCACTAGTGTAAATACATGATATTTTTTTTTTTTTTACATTTTGCAACTAAACATCATGTTTAAGTAAATAGAAGAAAATACAAAAAAAAAAAAAAAAAAAAAAATCTCCACTTCTTATATTAAGACACGTTTGTATGTTAAACTCATTTATATTTGATATTTACATTGTATTTGTTAACTACTTACACGTTCATGTATATTTGAATTAAAAGAATAATTTTGCTATGAGAAACATTTTTTTAATGTTTATACGTTTCATGTATATTCATTTGTTAATGTCTGTTTATCATTTAAATGAAAGAATACGAACAACACTCATTTAAGTTTTGAATTTGTACGAGCGGTAGCACATATGCGATTATAATGAACGATCACATACAAGTGTAGAGCATCATATGTTACAAACGTAAAAACAAGAGTAAGCGAACCTGAAGTTTAATCAATATAAAGTAGTGGGGAAGGATCCACTAAAAAGTGGATTTTGCCTAAGTAGTATAAGAAGGATTGTGATGATGACATGTGACACTCCTAATAAATAGGAACGATGGGCATTTTGGTTTTTATAAATAGGAGTGAAAATGACATGTGGCACCCCTTTTGTTTTTTAAAAATACAACAAAAAAATATAGCACAAAAAAATATAGCACGAAAAAATTTAGCAAAAAAATGTAGTACAAAAAAATCCAGCACAAAAAATTGAGAAAAAAAATTCAACACAAAAAATTTAGCACAAAAATATAGTATAAAAATCCAACACAAAAAAAATGTTATACAACATAGAAATACAACACATTTTGGTAGGTTTTTTTAGTTTTCATATTTTATATAGCAATATGGTACTCATCTTAAAGATAAAAAGACGTTCGATTTTACGGTGAAATTTTTATGAAAAAATAATTTCGTATAAAAAAGTTATGAACGTTTAAAAAATAGAAGTGGAATATGCATGTGCTTTTGCATGTGCAGATAGAAAGTCCATAAATAGGAATTTCCCAAGATACCCTTGCACTCCTTATTTCTCCAACATTTGCATCTTAACCATTGCTTTGAAAAATGAATGGTTAAGATTCCTTCTCATCCCACTTAGGCAAAATAAACTTTTTATTTGATCTTGGGAAAAGATCAAATAGAAAGTTTATTTTGGCTAGGAAGTGTAGGAAGCAATAGGATTAGGACATGTGGCAACATTTAAAATAAAGAACAAGGGTATTTTAGTCAATCCAACCCTTTCTTCTTCCTTATCAAAACCCAGTAAGTTTAAAACCCACTATTTTCAAAACCCACCATCTTCAACCATTTCTTCACTTTCTATCTCAATAATCACTACATTATAGTGCGATTTTCATCACCATTCAATGATTCAAACACCCGATCAACGTGTTCTTCAGCTTTTTTTGAAGAAAACCCAGTTTAATTTCATACAAAATCTCGTTTTTTCCGGTGATTTTGAAGATAATCATTCGATCCGTTCGATTCGAGCGCTGATAAGTGTTTCAATCATTCAAAATTCGTCAATTGTTGAAGAAATCACTTCGATCCATATAAGAAATTCTTTAATTTCATTTTTACGATATGGGTTTTTGATTTAGTCATTGCGTTTTACGATCTTGGCGGGGGTCCGGGGGCAGCGCCCCTGGCGGGGTCCAAGGGGCAGAGAATTAATTTTCTGTAAATTGCCTCTGGAAACTGCATTCGTAAACTGCATTGGTTCAGACAGTTCACAGCACAAACAAAACTATTGTCATGGTTCAATGCGTTTTAGAGAGAACACTTTCTTTGGTGTTTTTAGGCAATTGCGTTTTAGAACTAAAACATTTTTATGTGTTTTCTGGCCATTGCGTTTTAGAAAAAACACATTCTTGAAGTGTTTTTGGTGCATTGCGTTTTAGGTAAAACACTTTTTTAGGTGTTTTCAGTCTATTGCGTTTTACAAAGAACAATTTCTTTTGTTTTTTAGTCAATTACGTTTTAGAATGAGTCATTTTTAGGTGTTTTCTGGCCATTGCGTTTTACAAATAAGACATTTCTTTGTGTTTTTTGTGCATTGCGTTTTAGGTAAAACACTTTTTATGTGTTTTCAGTCCATTGCGTTTTAGAAAACAGACATTTTAAGTGTTTTCTGGCCATTGCGTTTTAGAAATAAGACATTTGTTTGTGTTTTTGTTGCATTGCGTTTTAGGTAAAACACATTTTTATGTGTTTTTAGTCCATTGCGTTTTAGAAAGTACATTTTCTTTTGAGTTTTTAGGCTATTGCGTTTTAGAAATAAGACATTTCTTTGTGTTTTCTGGCCATTGCGTTTTACAAATAAGACATTTCTTTGTGTTTTTGGTGCATTGCGTTTTAGAAAAATGTCATTTTTTAGGTTTTTTTTAATTGCGTTTTAGAAATAAGACATTTCTTTGTGTTTTCTGGCCATTGCGTTTTACAAATAATACATTTCTTTGTGTTTTTGGTGCATTGCGTTTTAGAAAAATGTCATTTTTTAGGTTTTTTTTTCATTGCGTTTTACGTAACTGAGGGTTTTTCTATTGCGTTTTACGCAACTGGGTTTTTAATTTTTTTTTTGAAAATTTAGCAATAGTATACTCGTTTTAAAGATAAAAAACGCTCGTTTTTTTTTGTGCAATTTTTATAAAAAAAATAATGTCGTATGAAAGAGTTATTAACGTTTAAAAAATGGGGGGAGGGGTGGAATTGGAGGAGAGATAAACTATTGGCTTGGATTGACTAGAATGCCCCTAAACAAACTCACGCGGCCTCTTTTCTTCCCTTCCATTTCCATCATTTAATCTTAGCCCTTGATATTAAACATTCTCTTAACCATAACTATACCATACTACAAAAAATAATATTATTACAATTTAAAGTATTGTTGGATAGATATTAAGTCTCTTAGTAATATCTACAAAAAAATAATATTATTACAATTTAAAGTATTGTTGGATGGATATTGAGTCTTATAAGTTACCTTATATTAAATTTGGATGAAATTTACTATGACAAGAAAACTTTAAAAATAGTAATTTGACCCGAAATTAAGTGTGGTATTACGTAATTTGCTTCTTCTTTACATGAACATTATTGATAAGATAAGGCCTATGTTGGTTTTGACCGACCAATTTTCCTCTTTTCTTGATTTAGTATATATTTGTTTTTCTTGTTGAAAAAAAAATCCCTTAATTAGAAACATTGACCAGAGAATTATATTATTTGTTTGAGACGGTAAAAGATTGTTTAGACGGTGTGACATTGAGTCATTCAAAAATAAAGTCATCGTTAAAAAAAAAAAAAGAAGATTTAAATATTTTTTAACAATTATTCACAATACTTAGCCACTTGGATGTCTATTATTTAAAGATTTTTTTATTATAAGGTATCACAAAAAGTCAGAAGAAAAAACACTCAAAAAGTCTGAAGAAAAAACACAAATTCTTTTTAATATTGTTGATAATATTTTCTCGTTAAAAACTTTTACAAAAGAACTCACTTGAAGAAAATGAAGTTTAAATACAAAAAGGTAGTTATGGTTGAAAGTGCCTTGATAGATAAATCTACTAGATTTTCGTCGAAACAATCTAGTACAATACTAAATTCACATGAAATTTCCTTACGAATGCTATCAATCTAACTTATAATAAAATACTACAAATAATGCTACATGTTATTTTTTACTTCAACCTCATAAATTTTATTTATATTATTTAATAAATTTCTTTTAATATTAATTTTAATTAATAACCAATATATAGATATCACTTATTTTTATCATTATCTTTATCTAAAATTAATAAATAACTTCAATTTTGCAATTTAGGCCCTTTGTTTTTTTACTTTTAACCCAGAGTTTTTTATCTTTTGCAATTTAATCCCAACTCTTTTTTTATTTTCAATTTTGATCCATCATACTTTTCATCTTTCCCAAGTTTTTCGTTTCGTTCTAAATTTTGTGAGTTAACGCACTGCAACGTGCGTGTGAGGTTCAACATTTTTTCGTATATTTTTTCCTGTTTGACTGGCCCGCCGCGTCACATCTATTTTTCTGCGTTTGACAAGTTCGTCCAACATGCGGGTCCTGGATGGAGTTAGTTATTTTTTCTATATTTTACGTTTCGGTTTAATTTCTCAGCAACGAGCATGCGTGATTTAAAGATTTTACATTTATTTTTCGCTCGGCGTTATTTTTCCCGTTTTTTTAGTTTTGTTTTTACGAGCTTTTCCGGTGTTGGTGGTCGCTGAAAATGGTATAGTATTGCTGCTACTTAACACAGTTTTATGACAACCGCTGCAACGCAGAGGCTTAATACTAGTGCATAATATAACTTGTAAAAGAAAACGAGTTCTATTATTGAACATGATACACACAACCGCTGCAACGCAGGGGCTTAATACTAGTTATTGATTAGTATACAAGTTAAACGAAATATGCGAATATTGTTTTAGGGGCTGTTTGTTTACCTTTTAATGAGCCTCTTAATGGTTCAGACCTCTTACTGATTCAGCACTTAATGGTTCAGGCCAGTGGCGGACCCAGAACTTTTTTCCTGGGGGTGCGAAAATATTTTAAAGATTTTAGACCCCTAGATATATAAAAAAAAATCGGTTCATAGCGGGTCGGATCGGGTCGGGTCAATTTCAATTTTCAAACAATCAAACCCTAGTTCCTACCTTCCTATCACATTAACAAACAAAAAAGCATCAAAGTTTAAACCACCCCCCCTACTTCTATTTCTCTTAATCATTAAATAAAAGAACAAAATAACTTATCTAAAACATACCTTGGTCTATAATTAGAAGAATTCGGCAAAAAAGGTTGTACAACCACTTCCTCTTGAGAAATTGCGCCATAGCATCCCTACTCATGGTTTCTATCACAAACAAAGTGATCCATGACCATTAGTTCATCGTTCCATAACATAATGTTTCAATTTTAATTTTCAACTATTCAAGCAATCAAGCCCTAGAATTGTGTAATCACCCCTAAAAATCATCTAAATAACATAATCATCCTAAAAATCATCTAAACAACCATACGCAACGTCAAAACACACGATTTTCATACATTTTTAAGTTTTTTATTACCCCTTTTCTCATATAATATCAAGAAAAATCATATAAAAACATAAAAACTTACCGTTTGTCGGTGTCCGGTTGGTTTGGTGCGGATTCCGGTCACGTTGATGTTGGATTCCGGCTGATATTGGCTGCTGCAGTGTCGTTGCTGTGTTGGCTGATGAAGATCGCTGGCAGGACAGGAGGCAGAGAGCACGCACGGTCGCACAGAGGGAGGGCGGGAGAGGAATTGAAGGGTTTTTGGGCTTATTTTAACTGTTTTAGTTTTAACTTAGGTGGGTTAAGGAGCTAGATTATTAGTGGGCTATTGATAAGTTTATATAATGGGTTTGGTTTGGGTTTAGTTAGTATAAGTTTATATAATATATGTTGTTTTTAAAAAAAAAAAAATCAGACTTTACTAATTTTTTTTTAATATAATCCATAATATTTTTTTACATAAGGTGTGCGGACGAAAAATTCCAAGGGGTGATGACGAATAAATCCAAGGGGTGCGGACGAAAAAATCCAAGGGGTGCGGACGGGATTTTGGTCAGATAATAACACTAATTTTTTTTTCCCGGGGGTGCGCCCGCCCACCTTGGTATGGGGGTGGGTCCGCCCCTGGTTCAGACTGTTTGTTTCACGAGCAGATGTCTGAATGGTTCAGACATTTGCCTCTGAATGGTTAAGATTTATACAGAGTCTGAATGGTTAAGACCTCTAATCAGAATTGGTCAGACATTTTTCTCAGAACTGTTAAGCATTATACAGGCTTTTAATCGTTTAGATCTCTTACTGGTTTAACACTTAATAGCTCAGACCTCTTAGTGATTCAACACTTAACTATTTAGATGTCAAACAGTCCCTTACTCGTTATAAAAAAAAACCACCTCTGACACCTGGTTACAACAAAAGAAACCCATATTACAAAAAGGTCTAATCAACAAGCCAATAATGATTTTCATTGAGATGTTCAACCTAATATATAAAGTCTAATCGTATTTATATATATGCATGTGCTATGTTGCTGACTTTATTATCGCTATGAATTATTTATAAAATTTGGCATATAAATTGTGGTTGGTGGCATAAAACACAATTATGCATGGTAGTATTAATATGTTCGTTGTGGCCAATAACCATTGGTTCGATGTTATGTGAAAACTTGATGGTAGTTATTAGGAAATATGTAGTCATAAAGGTTACGTGACAACTGTCAATTGTGTAAGAAAGAAGGGTTATGAGGGTTATACAACTTGAGTGTGTAGTGAGATTAAATAACTTGAGTGTGAAGTGGGATTATACTCCTAAAGAATAGTGGAGGGTATGGCTATCATGAAAATTTTCGCGGAGGGGAAGATCCAGCCTATAGCGCCCCCGTAGTAATGTTCATCGGCGCTATAGGGCATTATAGGTGGAGGTGGCGCTATACCAAGCCCTACTATGGAGAGACTTGGATGATATAATAATACAAAGAGTTAACTTTCGTTTTGCTCCCTGTGGTTTAATCATTTTAACGGTTTTGCTTCAATAGTTTAAAAATAGTCATTTTCCTTCCTGATCTTATGAGTTTGTAACCAGTTTGCTCCCGGGCTCTAACTCAGTTAAAACGTTCAATTAAAAGTAGGGGTATTTCGGTAGTTTACTCCCTGGCTCTAACTCAATTAAAACGTTTAGTTAAAAGTCGCGGTAGTCGTGGTTGGCAGGTGGTAGTTGCAGGTGGTGGTGGATGGTTGTGGATGATGGTAGCCGGTAGAAAAAGTGGTTGGAAAGATGGGGGATCAGAAAGAATTAGTTATATACGTGTAAATAAACAAGTTAGAGGTTTATTTAGGTGAAAAGACTTACATGCCCTTGCTTTTATATAAAATTATCAAAATACCATTCTAGTTAATGGATTTTTGGATGGAGTTAGAGGCGAGGAGGAAAATAACGATAAGTTAGAAAAATCAGGGAGGAAAATGACTATTTTTAAACTATTGAAGTAAAATCGTTAAAATGACCAAATTACAGAGAGTTAAATGGAAGTTATTGTTAAATTTTAAGACACACCGATGACCAATGGTTTTAATGGTATCAAAGTGTGAATATATAATTACGTAAAGATTTCCTTTATTTTTGTTAAATTTTTATTAGTTTGGCATACCAAATCTAAGACTTTGAATAGTATTTTTCCTATTTATTTGGGTAAATGTTTTTCATATTTGGCAACCATGTTATGTGTAACCGCGTTATCTTAAAACAAAGCAAACAATGCACATAAACACCCTTTTACGATTTTCCTCAAATAGGTAGAAGAAAAACAAAGTTTACCTATTTATTTGGGTAAATGTTTTTCATATTTGGCAACCATGTTATGTGTAACCGCGTTATCTTAAAACAAAGCAAACAATGCACATAAACACCCTTTTACGATTTTCCTCAAATAGGTAGAAGAAAAACAAAGTTTACAAAGAAATCAACGAGAAATTGCTTATTTACGACGGTTCAATGGTTTAACATTAAACAATGCCTTGACTTGTTTTGTTCACTTTTTCTTTAATTTTGTCTAGTTTGCTCAAAGTTAAGCAATGCATGATCTATTAGCTCATAGTCGACCCCAAGGCCGGCTCAACTATTTTAGTGGCCTAAGACGAAGTAAAAACTCGAGACCTTTTTTCCGGAAGAAACACTATTTGAAATGGCTCATGACCGGCAAAATAAACTTAACGGGTTTTTTTTGTATATTAAATTTGTTTTGTTTGTATTTATTTGTTATTATTAACTTTATTTCTTTTTCTAATGGTGGCCTACTCCATAATTCATATGCGGCCCTGCAATATCAACGGACAATATCCATCGTAGATTCTTCTTATCTTTTAAGTGATTTTACAGGTGATTGCCTTCTTGTGTTTATACCCATATGATGTTGTATGCTATTATACATGTTTTACATTATATTGCGACACTCTCTGATCACTTTCTTGGTATGTTAGTATGTTGTGTGTTGGTATACTCTCTGACTTCTTATTTCTATATTATTTGACTTAGTGCGTTGGTATGTTGTTTGTTTTGGAGCCGAGGGTCTCTCTGGAAGCAGCCTCTCTATCCTTAGGGATGGAGGCAAGGTCTGTCTACATCCCACTCTCCCCAGACCCTATAAGTAGCTTTGCTATTTGTGGGATATACTGGGTATGGTTGTTGTTGTTGTTGTTGTTTTCTTTAAAAAGTTGGAGGCCTAAAGCCCAAGCCTCAAATACTTGGGCTTGGGCCGGCCCTAGTCAAAAATTTGTTTGGAAGACAAACTACACCTACTCTTTAAATCTACACCACTTATCTCTAATAAAATTTAAACCCTCAATACTTGAGATATGAACGTCAATACAATACTTTGATACCACTCCGCTACAAGCCCTTTGATAAGTTCCAGCAAGTTGAGTTAAAGAATTAATAGGCATCAAGAGTTTGATGATATATGAAATCACATATAATAAGGTAATATTAACTCAAGATTTACTCGAAAAAAAACAACCCTAAAAAGGTACAATGAGTCCACAAAACAAACCAACCAAAGCAATACACGTGTAAAGCCGGCTAAATTTTAGCCGCCAGCTGAAATGTAGCCCCCGGCTGAATTTAACCTTAGCTTGTCTCAAAAGGCTAAAATTCAATTGACATTTACACGTGTTTTGTTTTGATTGGTTTGATTTGTTTTGTGGACCATATTATACTTTAAAAAAAAAATTTGCCTGTTGCAATTAAGGCTTCTTAGCTAGCGAAGCTACTGTAAAGTTTTCTTATTGGTTGACTTTAAATACGACTATTTTTAGTGAGGTAGAATCCAATGCTTGTTATTAAAAAAGGCTTAATCTATTTAGACATCCAATTGTCTCTTTGGATACTCATCAACCCCCTATACGACTTCCATAGACCTATAAAAGTCGTATAGAACCAACCTTAAACAACCAGACTGACACATGTCAGTTCTGGTCTAGTGGCTGGTTATATACAACTCGTACTATATAGACTGGTGACTGGTTGTATAGACCTATACGAGCCGTATACAACTCATATGACCTTTTTGTTTGAAAGTTGCAAAATGGTAGTGTTTAGTGTCACGACCCCGACCACACCTTGGATGGGAGCCGTGAACAGTCAAGTGGTACTGGTGGTTATTTTGAAAATATTGCGGCGGAAAATTTCATCAGGAACGTGAGTTAGGAAAAATATCAGAGTTTTGAAACACCGGATTTTATTTATTAAACAAATGTGAATAAACCCATGTTTTACAAAGGTAGCTTTAGTATGGGATAAACCCGAATACATAAAACAACGTTTAATTTAATTTAATTTATTTGATAAAATAAGCCACTTCTTTAAGCCTTTCGGTGTCGTATCACAACTCTTATTCCAATCTACTGTAATCACCTGAAACGCGTTTTAAAAACATTTGGTCAACATGAAATACTGATGAGTTCATTCAATTGTTCAACAACACATTTGTTATAATTCGCAGTATTAAGAGCGATTACAATGTTTATATCTTAATTATCTGGCCTAGTTGTCACTCGACCGGATCTGTGACTGTGGTCATATCACTATTTGGGTCCGTTCACCTAAAAGCGACGCTTGTCAAGAATTGTATACAAAACCCCACGTACTGGCAGTAATTAAGATTACAAAGACTTAATCACTGTAAGTATAACTGAAAAACATTTAGGGTTTTGCAAAACAATTTGATAAAAAGAGAATGACTCACAAACTGCGAGAAAAAGAGAATCACTCACAAAAAGGGTTTACAAAAAGAGAATGTACTCACCTTGTAGGTCTTATAGTCTTGATTTAACAGGCCTCCTGATTCTAAGTCTTCTGATAATTAAGCATCTACTTTTATAGTTTTGAATCTTCTGATGATTAAACATCTTGTTTGATGGAAAGTTTATAATTTTGAGCTTTTGGATGGTTAAACATATAGTTTAATAGATTAGAATACGTATTAGCGTAAAACCATATCAAACCTAACGATAGTCATGAGATCAGAACCTTAACGAAATTCAACGAAGTATAGTCTTATTTAGACAACACTTTGGCATTCGTTAGTTGGTTCTCGGATCGATTGGACAGAATATCGCATCGGTGATTATTGGTTAGAACACCAACGTATAGAGATAAGAAGAGAAGAAATGAGCAAGGAAGAATGAAATCCTACGCTCCTATTTATAGGTAAGAAGTATGCTTTTCTAGGAAGCTTCATATATACTTGTTTAGAAAGTTTCATATACATCTTTCCTGGATACTTCCTACTCATATATACCTTCCTTACACCTTCCTTAGATAATTCCTATCCATATACATTTTCCTTACACATTCCTTAGATAATTCCTATCCATATACATTTTCCTTACACCTTCCTTAGATAATTCATATCCATATACACTTTCCTTACACCTTCCTTAGATAAAACCTTCCTTATATGTTATCTATCCCATATATACCTTGTTATTTAAACTTAGCTGTTAACTAATTAATTTACTTTAACCGTTTAATTAAGTAACTTTCTTAGCTGATTGATTAATGAACTGACTTAATTGTTTAACTGATTAATTTGCTTAGCTGTTAAGTTTCCTTTCTTGTTAAATTTCCTTAGCTATTAAGTTTTTTTAACCGCTAAGTTTCCTTAACCGCTAAGTTTTCTTAACTGCTAAGTTTTACTTAACCATTAAGTTTTCTTAGCCACTAAGTTTTCTTAATCGCTAAGTATTCTGGTTTAGCAGCTCCCTTGTTATGAGTTCTAATTTCTAGATACAATGGAACTCGTATTAGCGTAATAACCCAATTCAACTTTAACGATAATCACGAGATTGAAACCACAACGAATGACAAAGTATAGCCGGGTACCGGCAGCACTTAAACATCCAATGGATTGGTTTTAATCGATCGGATATAGTACCGTGTCAGTGATTAGAGTTATTACCCTGATATGTGAGCAGAGTTTCGGGAGTTCAGGAGTTTTGACATTAAAATGACAGAACGATTGAGCGAGAGAAAGAAAAGAAAATTTGAGCAACTGAATTTGTCTCGTGAATACTCCTTTTATAGCAGTTCCCGGAGTCCGTCGCGCCCCGCGACCGCCGAGGCGTTGCCTGTCGCGCCCCGTGAGACCCCCCTATCTAGGGCATAGCTGGTCCGAGTCAACTCGTAGCTTTGACACGTGGACGACACATGTCAACAACGTGCCATAGGCGGTTTATTGGTGCCTCGCGACTCGCGAGGGTTTAATGTATGGCTGTCGCGGCCCACGACAGTCCTCTGAATCTTTTATTTTTGATTTTTCAAGTATAATCTCATCGTACATTTTTGGGATTATGATTACAGATTGTTGTGGGACCTATTTGAGGGTTGTTACATTTAGTTATTTTTTAATATTAATTTTAAATGTTTTGTATTAAATATTTTTTATTATCATGTCATATCGTATTGTGTCGTAATTTTGTCCTATTGTTACGTAATGTATAGTATATTATTAATAATACTTTTAAAACATTTTATACGTATTGTATTATATCATTACGTGTCGTATCATATTGTATCATTACGTGTCGTTTCGTATTATACATTATACATAACCAAGCAACTATTTAAAACATTGTAAATAAACATCACAAATATAAACAAACTGAAACTGCAAATATTGTATCATTACGTGTCGTTTCGTATTGCGTCTGTCGACTTCATCTTGTATCGAGTCTTGTATTGTTCATGGCACGAAGATCGAGAAAACAAGACAAAAAGTTAATTCCGCTTCAATGTGCTAATTCCGCTTAAAGAGACGATCGAGTAATTCCGCATGGAATTAGGTTGTAATTCCGCTCGAGTCTTAATTCCACATGTATTGTAATTTCGTTTGAGTTGTTTAGAGCGGAATTAGTTGGCTATATATAGGTGATAGGTCTGATTCATTTGGAACGGGATTAAGAAGGTTGTTTCCGACAGCGAAGCTCTGTCGAAGTGTCGTATTGTTGTAAATCTGTTTCAGAATCAATATAAACGACAGATTAAATGTATATCTTGCTGAATTCAACTCATCATGTCTGTTTCTGCCTTTCATTTTGAGTAGAACGCCTCTGATCGACTCGTTTCGGGTCCGTACACGATCCTACATGTGGTATCAGAGCTCAGGAGGAGGAGTTCTGCAGATTTCAGCTTGATTTCATTGTGTTTTCTTTCTTCTACATCTTCTTTTCTAATTTGGACAACTTTTCACGGTCAAAATGATCTGAATTTCACACATCATAAGCGGAATCATGTTTTAACAAAGCCTTGAGAAAATTGGACCTTAATTCGACTTAAAACTGATAAAAATTATAATTCTGTTTGAAAAGTTGAATCAATTTGCTGACATCATTCTAATTTCGTTTGAAATTGCACATAATTCCGTTTAAAAAACGTAATTTCGCTTGAAAGTTTGAAACGAAATTAGTGATTCCGTTTCAAAGTTGGTATTCCGCTTGAAATTTCAAACGAAATCAGTGATTCTGTTTGAAAAGTCTAATTTCGCTTGAAACTTTAATTCCGTTTGAAGTTGTGTGCAGGTTAATTTCGCTTGAAGCTTAATCTCGTTTGAAGTAATCTCGCTTGAAGTAATTTCGTGTGAAACCTAATCTCGTTTGAAAATACCTGTTTTATGAAAAAAGATTACCGAATCATGAGTGAAGAATTTTACAACCCATTTGCAACATCCCCGACTACTCCGGCTACCATTGCTCAAAGCATGAACTTGGAAAATGAAACTGGAACTATGCAAAAACCCCCAAAGTTAATGAGTATTGAGGAGTATTACGGTTGGAAAGATAGGTTTGAAAACTGGGTTCAAGCTAATCATTTGAGATCTTGGGAGTGTATTTTGAAAAAGTATGTACTACCACGTACTGATCTGCAGGTTGAGAAAGAAATCTCTGAATTCACTGATAAAGAACAAGACATGTACAAAGCTGAAAAAATGATGATTAGTCTACTTCAGCAAGCTATTAAAAAAGACATCTTTGTATTGCTTCAACATGACAAAACTTCAAAATCAATTTGGGATGCTCTTAAAATCAAATTTGAGGGAAGTGAGAAGATGATAAAAAGTAAAAAGGCGTTGCTTAAGAAAGAATTTGATCTATTCACAAGTCTGCCAGGGGAAGATACAAAGAAGTTGATCGAAAGATACTGCCATTTAGTGCGTTCTATGTCATTGTTAAGCATAACCAAAGAACGAGAGGAATGGGTAGACAAATTGGCTGATGCTTTACCTCAGAAAGAATGGGGTACATTTTTGATGATCTTAAAGAACACCGGAGTATATGATGGTTTGACGATTTCTCAGTTCATTGAGAAGATTGAGGGTCAAGATCTTGAACAACAAAAGATTGCGAGGATGAGTAATCCGAGTGGTCAACAAGATGTGAAAATGTATTACAAAGGAAATGTTCAAGAGGTTGAAATGAGTCTGAAAATTCAAACTGCTTTTAGTGCTGGAAATTCATCTGGAACTGTTGAACAAAGTCCAAATAGCAGCAGTGGATTTTCTTCATATCTAAATGTTAATCCAAAGAGTTCAACTTCAAGCTTTCATTCTCAAAGTTCAAAAAGTGGAAATTGTTGTGTGATACAATGCAACATTGCATTGAATCTTCCAGATGGTCAAAGTTTTTCTGAAGAAATTGCAAAAGATCACATGGCGTTACTTGCAACTGTGCTACAATCCTATGAAGGTTTGGTTGCAGGGAGGATCGAAAATCCTATGCTGACGAAAGAGGATTACGATCAGATAGACGCTGAAGAGATGGAGCTCATGGAAATTAAATGGTGCTTAGCTAGTGTCTTGAGAAAAGCTGAAAAGTTCAAAATGATTACAGGAAGAAATGATTTCTTGGATGCACATGTTTCTACTTTAGGTTTTGATAAATCTAAAGTTACTTGTTTTCGATGCAGGGAGAAAGGTCATTTCAAAAGAGAATGCAAAAATCAGGAAGCGAGTGGAGCAAAGAATCCATTTGGAAAAGATGATTACTATCGGAAAGCCATATATCAACAAGTTACTCATCAACTGCATCAACAAAAAGATTCACAAACTGCTCATGGGAAAATAATTGAAGATGCAAAGAAGAAAGCTTATTTTGGTATCATTGATCAAGATGATGAGAAAATGGCTCCAGGTTTTAGCTGGGATAAGTTTGTGGATGAGAATGGGGAGTTTAAAGCTTTCATTGCAAAGATAGTTCAAGAACCTGATTTGTTTACAGAATGGATGAAAACGATTGGTGTTCATGAGAAGAATCAAGAAGAAGAATCTGTTTCATCCGATGAAAGTTCAGAAGAAGCAACTGTTTTTGATCAAACATCATCTGATTCTGGTTCTTCAGTTGATAGTTCTGAAAAGATGATAGATTTTGATCAATCACCTACTGATGACAGTGGTGATGATGAGGAAGAAAGACATATTAATGTTGCAAAAATTCATC
Organism: Helianthus tuberosus; assembly: GCA_030545235.1. Classification (NCBI taxonomy): domain Eukaryota; kingdom Viridiplantae; phylum Streptophyta; class Magnoliopsida; order Asterales; family Asteraceae; genus Helianthus; species Helianthus tuberosus. The sequence continues at coordinate 42,069,631 of CM060373.1, read as the reverse complement.
TATCTCCTGAAAGTTTTCAGTTTTATTTTTCAGATTACTTGGAGAATCTGAAGAAGAGACGAGCAGCAAAAGAACAAAAGAAAATGAAGTATGAAAGTGTTGATAAAAAGGAAGAGACTGTTCAAAATGAATAAGTTAAAGCTGAGAAGATGATTGAAGCTAAAACAGTGATTGAGGTTGAGAAAGTCATCGAAGTTGAAAAGATTGTGGAAGTCATCAAGCCTTGCTTAAAGTGTTTAGAATCTTGCAAGCAATGTGCAGAAAAAGATGAGAAACTGAATGAGCAAGAAAAGATGAAAGAACAATTACTGTTCAATCTCAACTATGTGAAAGAATCATATGATGTGCTTAACAGAACAGTAACTGGTCTACAAAAGACTAATTCAGAAAGAGAAGATGCATTGACCATGATGAATGTTGTGATGATGTCGAAGCAAAAAGCCATAAATCACTACATTGAGGAATGTGCCAAGTTGCAGCAGGAGTTGGAGACAGAAAAGATAGAAAATGAAAGAATTAGACGATTATTGTAAAGTTATTCTAGTTCTGATTATTTAATTGATAGAATTTATCCAAGTGTTGCAGGTATGGAAGCCTTTCGAGATGAGAAAACTGACAAGAAGAATTCTGGTAAGAAGCAGAGTGTTAGTTATAACAAGTGTCCGCCTCCAATTTGGGAAGGATATTCTCCGAGAAAACCGAATGAGGAGCAAGTCGAAAAGGCAGTCAATATAAAGTTAAAGTCCGATATAACCGATGAATTACCAGAAAACATTGACGTCGTTTTTACATCGTCTGACACTGATCATGAGTCCGAGTTAATAAAAAGATGGTTGATCAGGTGTTGGATAAAGATGAGGAATCTGAGTCAAAGTCCGAGTCTGGGTGTTCAAGTTCGTCCGTCAAAAGTTCGAGTTCGACGGTCAACAATTCAAATTCGTCGGTTAAACGGGTGTACAAAAAAGAATTTCTGTTATCAAAATCTAATTTGAAGGATGAAACATTCGAAGTTGCATACACTTTGAATGATTCTGACAAATTATATTCTGATAAAGAATTTCCAATAAGAGGTGTTAAAACTGAAATGATAAAAAAGGTTTTCAAACTAACAGAAATTAATATTTCTGAAATAAAAGATGTAAATCTTACTAAAAATCCAAGACCTTACACCTCAAGATTTCAACAAAGATTAAACAAGAAAAAGGGTTACAGTTCTGGTTCTGGTTTTCAAAAGAAACCAAACCATAACAGTAATTTCAAAAGAAAGGGATTAGGATTTATTCCACCAGAAAATTATAAAAATGACAAATATGCTCGAGATTTTAAATCAAAAATGATATTTGTTGCAGGAACAAGTTGTGAAGAGGAATCAAAAAGCTCATTCTGGAAACAATCAAACAGAGAATTCATTGCCAATAAGCAAGAGAATGTGAAGAATGGAGCTAATCAAAGAAAGGAGATAAGAACCTGTTATAAATGCAATGAAACTGGTCATATTGCTTGGAACTGTTCTCAAGCTACAAAAACAAAACAGGAAGTTTCTAAAAAACTCAAAGAAAAGGTTGTTGAGAAAAATGAACTACCAACTGACAAATTTAAAGTTTTTGAAAATTCAACGTATGAAGTTGGTGAGTGTTCTAAGACTAGATTTTATCAAAAGAGAGCTAAACATGACAATCAAATTTGGGTTGTTAAGAAGTTTTATGAGAAACTTGGAGATGAATCTGATTCCACAAAGTCAGATGAGCCACAGGTTGAAGAAAAAGAAGAAAACTCAGTACCTCCAATGGATGATGTTCATTTTCCATCATTGAGGGCTGAAAATTTTAAATCAAAAGTTGGGAAGGTTGAGATCTCAAATCAGTTCTATTCTGAGAAGAAAGAATTTGATGTTGAGAAAGCGTTTAATGGAAATGTGAAAAAGATTTTTGGGAAAATGGTCGAGGGAAAGGCCAAAGGGGTAAAAGAGTTTTATGAAACAAAGAAAGCGTCTTACTACCCAAGTGAAGATGAGGTTGAAACATCCAAGTTTGGTGAAGCTTGGATGTCTGTTTTTCATAAGTGATAAGTATGACTTGCCGGAGCTCCCAAGTTTGTAATCGTGGAGCAGGAATCGGCATCATTCTCGATATAGTTTGTTTTTGTGAATAAATCTTAAAAAATTGTTAAATTTTACAGGTTGTGGATAGTGCCGGAGCTCCCAGGTTGGTAAGAGCGGAGCAGGAATCGGCATCTTTCTTGAGAAATTCACGTTTGTGATATTTCGTCTTACAAGTGGTAAATCAGGGACATTAAGTTGTACTTGATTTTCTACAATTGGTATTGGTGATTTGATCTTAAAATTGTTATAATCCTACATGTGGTTGAAGAAAACAAAGTGATGAATTGAACCCCTAATCTACAAATGGTTTTATAAAATCAACAAAACTTATTTTCCGGAAAAATCATTTTGGTTAAAACAAACTTAAGTATTTTGAAATCATAATGAGAAAATAGTTTTTTGTAAGGGGGAGTTCTGATTGTTTATGCCAAATGGATGACGATTTGAAGCGATTCGATATTAGTTGTCAATTTTACTTGTACAGTTTGTTTTTAAATTTCTTTAAATGTGTTTGCATTTTAGGGGGAGTAAGAATTTCAGAAAATCCAAAAACATGATAAAATAAAAAATGAGTTTTTGTGTTCAGAAAAGAGGAAATGATAGTACATCAGTGGACGATCACAGCAAGCTAAAGAATTGGAAAGGTAAAATGTGATAAACGGTCTCACTGATGATGTGCCAGTAGGTTTTTACACATTTAGTAGATTGTGACGAGATATAAACCTAAATTCAAACTATGCTTATATCGTGGGGAACATCTCTCAGATATATGGGTAACCCCTGAAATCTTGTTTGAAAGGTCCCTCTTTCTGAGATACTAGGTCTTTATACTCAGTGATATCTGGGGTATTATCTCGGGACTTCTGATTTTGCGGAAGCAATGGCCTAGTCCCCGTATAATACTTTCTGCATGCTTGAAATATAGCCCACCCTTAGCATAAAAAATGATGAAACATTGAAAAATGAAAATCATGTGCTGTTGTAAAAAAGATCCTCTAAAGGGGACCCACTCAAAGTCGAAGCCGTCATCTCTCTGCTGAACGGAAGTTCTGACCTGAGCTCTCACGGTTTTTCACAGCTTAACTCCTTACAGATATCATCTGTAGTATACTCACCTGTAAGACTGAATATTGGGATCTGGATACGGGAGTATATTCTGAGTTGGGACACGCGAATAAGTTTAAGTGCTTAAGACATTAATCTCATATCTCGAAACTGTTGAACTTTGTGTGAAAATTTAAGTGGATCAGTATATTGACAATCTAAGTGAATCATTTAGAACTTAAAATGTTTAAAGCTTAACGGTGTTGGTGATTTGTCTAAAAAATCTGATATGATCCTCTTACACAAACTCACAAAAATATTGTATGTAAATATTTCTTTACTGCATTTCTTTTTATTCAAAAATCCAAAAAGATTTTAGTGTGTTTTAGCATAAAATTTTGAAAAATTCAAAAAGATTTTCGACAACTGATATTAGAGAGTTGATTTTCAAAATTCCAAGTGCTAAACATGATGAGCATGTGGTGAAGGGGAGTGTGTGTTTAAATATAAAAAGATTTTGAATATTTACTTACAAGTGGTCTTCAGAAATTTTGATAATGATAAATCATTTTGGATATATTTTGAAGGGGAGTCTGGATATATAAATTTGTCAAATGTTAAATTTGTGAAATTTATTGTGAGGTGGAGAATGTGCAGGATATCGGAGTGATAGAGAGCCAGGTTCCGATACCTGAAGACTCTGTGATTTCAACATGCCAGACTGCGATCCCAGTAAATCGAAAGGGGGAGTCTGAAGACATCTGAGTATAGATTATTTTTTGAAGAGGAGTATGTTGGTACTGACGAAGAAAGAGAGCGATCAGACTGATAAAGACTGAAGACGTTGAAGACTCGACACTTAAGACTGGTCAACATTCGAGGGGGAGTCTGTTGGTGCATGCGTCTGTCGACTTCGTCTTGTATCGAGTCTTGTATTGTTCATGGCACGAAGATCGAGAAAACAAGACAAAAAGTTAATTCCGCTTCAATGTGCTAATTCCGCTTAAAGAGAAGATCGAGTAATTTCGCATGGAATTAGGTTGTAATTCCGCTCGAGTCTTAATTCCGCATGCATTGTAATTTCGTTTGAGTTGTTTGGAGCGGAATTAGTTGGCTATATATAGGTGATAGGTCTGATTCATTTGGAACGGGATTAAGAAGGTTGTTTCCGACAGCGAAGCTCTGTCGAAGTATCGTATTGTTGTAAAACTGTTTCAGAATCAATATAAACGACAGATTAAGTGTATATCTTGCTGAATTCAACTCATCATGTCTGTTTCCGCCTTTCATTTTGAGTAGAACGCCTCTGATCAACTTGTTTCGGGTCCGTACATGATCCTACATGTGGTATCAGAGCTCAGGAGGAGGAGTTCTGCAGATTTCAGCTTGATTTCATTGTGTTTTCTTTCTTCTACATCTTCTTTTCTAATTTGAACAACTTTTCACGGTTAAAATAATCTGATTTTCACACATCATAAGCGGAATCATGTTTTAACAAAGCCTTGAGAAAATTGGACCTTAATTCGACTTAAAACTGATAAAAATTATAATTCCGTTTAAAAAGTTGAATCAATTTGCTGACATCATTCTAATTTCGTTTGAAATTGCACATAATTCCGTTTGAAAAACGTAATTTCGCTTGAAAGTTTGAAACGAAATTAGTGATTCCGTTTCAAAGTTGGTATTCCGCTTGAAATTTCAAACGAAATCAGTGATTCTGTTTGAAAAGTCTAATTTCGCTTGAAACTTTAATTCCGTTTGAAGTTGTGTGCAGGTTAATTTCACTTGAAGCTTAATCTCATTTGAAGTAATCTCGCTTGAAGTAATTTCGTGTGAAACCTAATCTCGTTTGAAAATACCTGTTTTGTGAAAAAGATTACCGAATCATGAGAGAAGAATTTTACAACGCATTTGCAACATCCCCGACTACTCCGGCTACCATTGCTCAAAGCATGAACTTGGAAAATGAAACTGGAACTATGCAAAAACCCCCAAAGCTAATGAGTATTGAGGAGTATTACGGTTGGAAAGATAGGTTTGAAAACTGGGTTCAAGCTAATCATTTGAGATCTTGGGAGTGTATTTTGAAAAAGTATGTACTACCACGTACTGATCTGCAGGTTGAGAAAGAAATCTCTGAATTCACTGATAAAGAACGAGACATGTACAAAGCTGAAAAAATGATGATTAGTCTACTTCAGCAAGCTATTAAAGAAGACATCTTTGTATTGCTTCAACATGACAAAACTTCAAAATCAATTTGGGATGCTCTTAAAATCAAATTTGAGGGAAGTGAGAAGATGATAAAAAGTAAAAAGGCATTCCTTAAGAAAGAATTTGATCTATTCACAAGTCTGCCAGGGGAAGCTACAAAGAAGTTGATTGAAAGATACTGCCATTTAGTGCGTTCTATGTCATTGTTAAGCATAACCAAAGAACGAGAGGAATGGGTAGACAAATTGGCTGATGCTTTACCTCAGAAAGAATGGGGTACATTTTTGATGATCTTAAAGAACACCGGAGTATATGATGGTTTGACGATTTCTCAGTTCATTGAGAAGATTGAGGGTCAAGATCTTGAACAACAAAAGATTGCGAGGATGAGTAATCCGAGTGGTCAACAAGATGTGAAAATGTATTACAAAGGAAATGTTCAAGAGGTTGAAATGAGTCCGAAAATTCAAACTGCTTTTAGTGCTGGAAATTCATCTGGAACTGTTGAACAAAATCCAAATAGCAGCAGTGGATTTTCTTCATATCCAAATGTTAATCCAAAGAGTTCAACTTCAAGCTTTCATTCTCAAAGTTCAAAAAGTGGAAATGGTTGTGTGATACAATGCAACATTGCATTGAATCTTCCAGATGGTCAAAGTTTTTCTGAAGAAATTGCAAAAGATCACATGGCTTTACTTGCAACTGTGCTACAATCCTATGAAGGTTTGGTTGCAGGGAGGATCGGAAATCCTATGCTGACGAAAGAGGATTACAATCAGATAGACGCTGAAGAGATGGAGCTCATGGACATCAAATGGTGCTTAGCTAGTGTCTTGAGAAGAGCTGAAAAGTTCAAAATGATTAGAGGAAGAAATGATTTCTTGGATGCACATGTTTCTACTTTAAGTTTTGATAAATCTAAAGTTACTTGTTTTCGATGCAGGGAGAAAGGTCATTTCAAAAGAGAATGCAAAAATCAGGAAGCGAGTGGAGCAAAGAATCCATTTGGAAAAGATGATAACTATTGGAAAGCCATATATCAACAAGTTGCTCATCAACAAAAAGATTCACAAACTGCTCATGGGAAAATGATTGAAGATGCAAAGAAGAAAGCTTATTTTTGTATCATTGATCAAGATGATGAGAAAATGGCTCCAGGTTTTAGCTGGGATAAGTTTGTGGATGAGAATGGGGAGTTTAAAGCTTTCATTGCAAAGATAGTTCAAGAACCTGATTTGTTTACAGAATGGATGAAAACGATTGGTGTTCATGAGAAGAATCAAGAAGAAGAATATGTTTCATCCGATGAAAGTTCAGAAGAAGCAACTGTTTTTGATCAAATATCATCTGATTTTGGTTCTTCAGATGATAGTTCTGAAAAGATGATAGATTTTGATCAATCACCTACTGATGACAGAGGTTTCCCAATGTGACAATACTTGTTTTATATAAGTGTTTAGCATAGCTAGATTAGATGTTAGGTTTGCACATATATTTGCAACATCTGTGAAATCTTTCTGTTAGGAATGTTAGATGTCACTATCAAGGTGATGTCAGCCAATCACAAACAGAGCTTTCGTACTTAGTATAAATAGATCTCACCTGTTAAGGATCTATTTATCACTACACATCACATTTTCTTTTGTACGAACAATCGTTGTTATAGTGATCAATTTGAGGGGGAGTCTGTAGAATCAATATTTTGTAAAACATTTGAATCATTTGAATTAATGAAAAACAATTGTTGATGATGAATTCTCGTTTGTGATTACTTATTTTTATAGCAATACATAATTGTTTTGAACTTAATAGTTAGTTTTTCATAAATCTTGTAAACTCAGACTTACCAATATCGGACGGGTCTGGCGACGAGCATCCACAACGATATCACTATGGATAACCCGCATCCAAAGGTCCTTATGCGGGCATGGTGGCAGTCTATCTGGTGCTGTAACCGCTGCTTCATCCCATGCAACGTCGCCACGATAGCCGGAGGCAAATCGCATGTTGGGGTTACTAAGGCACCCCGTGTGGCTGCGACGGTGGTGGTGGTGGGAGCTGAACGCCGACTAAAGGGTCGTCCGGAGCATCAGCCTCATCTATGGGCTCGCCCTGCACCACAACAAGAGGTATAATCTCCGGCAACGACTATGAGACAAAAATCCTGTCGTCGCGGTCGCGAAAGTAAATACTAATCCTTAGAAAGTCGCACCTAATGCGCATGGCAACCAGCATCCTCTAACATAATCTCGTTGGAAGGATCTCCTCGGACAAAAGATCGTCGCCATCCGAACGGGGGCTAAATGGCGGGTGATCATGGTGATCCATGCCCCTCCATACAATGACGATCGCACCTGCTGGTGATGCGCTGACGCAAACCACTCGACATGACACGTGGCCTGGGCGCACGACCATCTGTATAATAAACAGTCTAAATAGAACAGGTTGTCGTGGTTGCACCATTCACAACTTATCTCGCGTGGTGCGATAAATGTACCTATAAGTCTATGCAAATATTGGTACATGGGTCTATAATAGCGATGGCGTTACCTTTGGTCTTGCCAAAGGTTGACTCTATGGTCACTCCCTAGAAACCGACGAGAGTGGATCAGTACGCGATTAGTGTAAAGTGAGGTCACCGTCTCCGGCTCCTGATATAAGCCAGATATCCAAGCAATAAGGTGCAACGACATCTAAAAGGTCTGTGTCACCAAACGAAACTAACCTCAATTGAAGGGTGGTTCGGGTCATCCAACTCCTCCGACTGGTCGGCTGGTTTAGGCCAGACATTGAATAAGGAGATGAACTCAACAATCAACTCGTGAAATGTCGGCTAGAACGTCGGCTTGAACAAATTGAATGAAGAGATGAACTTCAATAAACTTTTAAATTTTTAACAAATTTATTATATCTTTTAATAAATATATAACATTTTAATTAACTTTTTACATTTTTTAATAAATTTATTATACATTTTATAAATTAAATATATTTAATAGCTAAATAGCATTTAATAAACTTTTTAAATTTTTAACAAGTTTATTATATATTTTAATAAAATAATTTCTATTTCATAAGCTTTTTTAATTTTTAATATATTACCAAGTTTATATTTTAATAAATATATAACATTTAATAAACTTTATAAAATTTTAAAAGATTTATTATATATTTTAGTACATTAACTATATTTTATTAAAATTTATAATTTATAAAATTAATTTCTTTTTGTTTTGCCTCGTATACGTATCGTATCCCAATCTAATGGATAAAATCTAAAACAACATACATATTCATGATCAGGGGATAAAATAACTAACCTTTACTACGAAAAAAAAAACTCGAAACGAGACTGTTGATTCAAGTGGAAATCACACCGTTAGTGTGTTTGTTTAATTTGGGTCGTATGGGGATAAGACTGATGTGTATCAGGCTTATAGAAGTATGCTGACTCTCAATTCTATTTGTTGTAGTCTGATGAAAATTAACCATCTCATTGGTCCATGCGGCTACAAGTTTTGTTTGTGATGGTATTAACCATTGATTATTCACATAATTAAAAACAACTGAAAATATAAAATATAATCAAAATTTGTATATGAAAATGAATGTATGTGTGTATTTTAAACAAAAGTTACGTTTACGATCCGCTACGACAAGTGCTTTATAAAGGTTGTTGAGGTTAACTTAGTATATTGCCTCCGTCAGAGACTCACACAATGTCACCCATGTATGAGTAAAATTCTCCCAATCGTTTTCATTAAAGGATTTCTTGTAGTGTTTAACGATATTCTGTAAAATGTGGAACCTACAAAGATACTAGTAAGCGTTTGGGAAAATTTTCTGACACGTGTTCATAAGGGCCTGGTCTATGTCGGTTACAATTACACGCGATTCCATACACTATTCCAACATAGACCAAATCCTCTCCAGTACTCATATGAAGTTTGTTTCCCGTTCTTTCAAAAGAATGGCATGCACGACACAAAAGGTCTGGTTTGTTGACGTCATACCCACAACTTGCACAAATGGATGATTGTACACATCGGTTTTGCAGGTCACATCGATCATCAGCACATGCGGGAATGCCTGCCACAGATTGAATGAGAACAAAGGAACAAAGAAAATATCCTCAACGGCGATTGTGGAGGGATCCTGTTGAGTGTAATAAGTGAAATGTTTCTCGGCAAGAAGATATTCCAGTTTCTGCATGGGAACCGTTTGTGAATTGATCTTTCATGCATTAATCTTCTGCAGAGCGTTGTGCACATCCACCCTTCAAGTGCGATGCGTTTTGTCGTAAAACCCTATCAGCAAAAAAGGCATCCACATTTTTTGCTGCCAGTTTTCCTAAGCGTGGCTATGCTATTATGTTGGCCATTACGGCTGCAATGAAGCAATATCCTCACGTCTTTATCACCCTGTTATTTCGACCGTCTTGTAACAATGACATAACCGTTATCAAGTCCCCTTTTTTGACCCACGACTCCAACTCATCGCGGGACATAATATCCTAAAGCAATGCCACGTTTAATCTTATATTTATCGAAAAAGACATAAATGAAGAATTGTCTTACCTTGTTCATTTCATACGAAACATGTGGGTAAGGGGGTTGCTCGTCATCCACTAACTCCTGGGCGTCAGAAGGTTCACTAGCATATTCGTTTTTTTATATCTGTACAAGGCTTCACACTCGTATTCGTAACCCGGATATCCATAATTGTATTCATCGTCAGGGACAAAATACTGAAACATGTTAATGGTTAAAAGGTGATGATAAATCTAACACCTAATTCAAATAAATAAATAAATGCTTACCTCGTTCAAGTCTGCCAATAACGGTTCCTTAGGATAAGAACGAATGTTGGACATGACCTCCACCGCGTGATCATCATTCATTCTTATCTCGTAAGAATCTAGGATGGCAAACCCCTCCTAAAACAACATTGTGGTAAAGTATTAGGATGGAAAACCCCTCCTGATACGGTATTTCTTTCCAGAACAAACGTGCTCGTGTTGTATGATTATTTGAAAAAAAAATAGTTGTTGTCCAACCAAGACATCGCTAACGTACTTTGAAATATTTTGATTGTGAATGAATGTTGAATCGTTTCATTTTAAAAAGCAAAATGAATGCCAAGGCCAATAGTTCACCTACCTCTAACGACTCATATAGCTCTATAGGGTTTTTATATGACACATATAGTAGAGCTTGTCTGACTTTGAGAACTGTAATTACCCTATATGACTCATATAGGTCTATGTGAATCGTGTGTATGTATGTACGTATGTATGTATATATATATATATATTTGAATGGTAAATTTTATTCACAACGCCAAACCCCAAAAAAAAGAAGGCGACCACAACTAAAAAACCGCAACAATTACATTACATCGAATTTACACCAACTTTCCCAAGAAATCAATCTATCTTTCGATCTATTCTTGTACCATAAATACCCAAGGGGTTTGATATTTTGCATAATCTTGTCCACTCTAACCTCTTTGTTCAAGAACCTTTTGTCATTCTGAGTCTTCCAAAGCATCTAACAAGCAACCATAATTATGTCTTTAAAAACTCCTTTAGCCGTACTCCTAATGCCCATATGCTCATAGAGATTAACCAAATCATGTGCAGAAAACACATAAATGAGCCGTATATAAGATGTCAAAATAAGAATCTAAAGTGTTTCAACTAACACGACTCTTAAAAAAGTGGGTCTACAATATTTTTAAAGCGAATTACAAGTTTTGTCCTTTATCTATATACCATATTTCAGACAGCGTCCTTTGTCTTTAAAATTAACGAGTTTTATACTTATTGTTTCAAAGTCTTGCTCGGTATGTCATTTTACCCTAACCTAGTTAATTTTTTCAGCTAGATCTATTCATGTGACTTGCACATGAGGGCAAATCTGTCATTTCGCCCACCCTTCTCATTTCCCCCAATTAATACATTCTCTCTCACACACTTACACACTTCTCACCTTCTCTAAAACACACCTTCTCTCTCTCTAGTCTTTCTCTGTCTAGGAAGAACTCACACCCTCACCATCACATGCAGCCACCATCTACCCAACACCAGCAACACCACCGCACCACCTTTACACCACTACTAGTTCAAGCCTGTAGTCTAAAATCGATTAAACCCATAGTCTGAGATCGATTAAGCTCTTGTTCATTGATCACCGGCGGGGGAGACTCGCCGTCGTCGCACCTTTAGATTTGTTACCCTCGACCCAAAATATTGATTTTAATGAGCTGGTGATTTTTGATGAACTGGTGGCAGCAGTGGAGTTAAAACCACTGAAGGTCAAGAACACCCATATTGGAGGTGTTGGATTCTTGATTTTCTGGCCATTTGGGAGAAAGTAAACCAAGTGTACAGTGAAATCAAGGGGCCAAAATGTGGTTGGAATATGAGTAAACTTGTCACATCCCAACCGATGGCAGAAACATCGGGGCGCGGCACTAAGCGAAACAGAATGTCCAAGAGAATCCATAACACTATTAGTGACAATATATTTAACGTTCACGTCCCATACCATAAACATATAAAGCATAAATAGTTATTATAGACATTGTTCTCAAAGACAAATAATTGTTCCGACAAATCAGATTTTATTCGTGGGTTTCTAGACCACCTAACTTGATTTATCACAGTAAGCAAAGCATCCTAAACACCTGTCACATACGTTAAAATAAGGTCAATACACGTAGTGTAAAGGTGAGCATACAAGTTTAATAGCATATAATAGCGAAAAGCGATTTACGCATAACCAGCATGTAACACGTAGAAATCTGAAGCAAGTAAGCTATCGACAATGAAATATGCAACCTACATGACTCCGAGTTGTAGAATGCGCAACACATTATCACCACTGTGACCATGTGAAGTAAAACTCTTAAAAACCCCTGTCCACGACAGGTGCTGAGTCCAAACTATAGTACTATCGTTGCTAAGGTGTCAGGCAACAATCACTGTGTAAAACACCCAAAAGTGCGTTAAGCAAAAAGGGATCGAATATACTCACAGTCTGTGTTTAGTAAATAAACACAATCTTGGATTGAAGGGAGCGCGTGGGGATTAGCCTGATCACAGAACGATAGTGTAAGCGTCGAACAGTGCGTGAAATAGCGTGTCGAGTGTGATGAGGGATCAGATGATAAACCGATCGGATGACCATCCGGATGGTCATCCGGACGGATTACCATTCGGTCGGTTGGTCATTCTACTGAGGAAGTGCATTTGTAAAGCATTTGAACTTTTGAAGTTTGCGTTGTAGTATAAATAAAGTCATTCGATCGGATGGTTTTACCCGGTCCATGTGCCGCGGGACAGAAACCCGTGGTATTTATTAATTGAGTTGACAGCGGAAGATTTTACAGGATCTTTTTAAAACTTAAAATGCCCGATTATTTTATTTCATAATTCAGGATAAACCCCGTAATTTACAATAGAGGAATTTCACAAGGAAATTCCCTGATTTACAAAACATGTTTATTTATTTAACTGAGCCAATACTTCAAGCTTGTTAGTGCTCCGTAGCACTTTTCCGTGGTTCACAGTAGTCACCTGAAACATGTTTTGAAATTATTTTATCAGTGGGGAAATACTGGCGAGTCACTCAAATTTAATAAAACGACACATAGTTATAAATTACAGCATAAGAGCGATTACAATGGCTTCTATCTTATTTTTATCTGGCGCCGTGTCACCTCCTGGTGACGATGGTCATACCACTATTAGGTCCTTTCACCCAAGTAGTGATGATTATCACTGTTAGGATTTATTAGCCTAACCGTGAGAAATTTAGTAATGTGCACAATACCCTACTAGCCAGTGATTAAGATAACCATGACTTAATCCCTGTAATTATAACCTTTGAAAATAAATGGAGTATTATAAAATACTTTTGATAAAAGAGAATGACTCACATTGCAGATTTAAACGGGCAAAGTTTAGCCTACTGATTAGCTTTGTAACCTAATTTAAATAACAATGCACACGAACTAGGTCAGTAACTAATACAGCATTTACGATAACTCACGAGATTAAAACCCTCACAACGAATGACAAAGTGCAATACTTAAACATCCATCGCATTCACGACGAATGACAAAGTATAGCCCTAATTTGGGCAGCACTTAAACATCAATCGGATAGTTTTCAATCGATCGGACATTGAATCGTAGCAGCGATCGAGTTAATACCCTGTATCGTAGCAGCGCTTCACTACTGTGAATATGATTTTCGACTTTTGAGCAGTATTCTTCGTGTTTTTTATTGAAATTTCGACGCCAGTGAACTGCTCGTGGCCAAATCTATTTATAGCTGATTTTTGGGGTTTACGCGGCCCGCGTAAACCCACACTTAATCTTTACGTGGCCCGCGAGGGGGCCTAGTCTACGTGTAGGCTTGCTGGGTCACGAGTAGGTGTGCCAGGTGGACAACGCGTGGCCCGTATGCTTATCCAGTCAACTTGTAAGTTGACGCGACCCGCGTAAGGGACCGCTTATTGTTTACGCGGCCCGCCTGAGAACCAGAAACCTTATTTTCTTGGGTTTTCATGCACGTTAGGGTTTCAGGGGTCCGGGTTTTCACTTACGGGTCGTTTTGGGACATTTTTTGAAGGTCCTTACATCCTCCCCACCTTATTTAGAATCTCGTCCTCGAGATTTATTGGAATAAGTGAGGATACTTTCGCTTCATCTCCGATTCCAGTTCCCATGTGTATTCGGGTCCTCTTTTTGATTCCCACTTGACCTTGACCAGTACCAATCTTTTGTGCTTGAGAAACTTAATCTTTCTGTCTTCTATTTGAAGTGGTTTCTCCACGAACTTCAATTTCTCATTTACCTCTATGTCTTGGATAGGTACTACCAAGGATTCGTCAGATAAACATTTCTTGAGGTTGGATACATGAAATACATCATGTACTCCAGCTAACTCTTCTGGCAGTTGTAAGCGATAGGCGACTGGCCCTATTCGCTGTATTACTGGGAATGGTCCTACGTACCTTGGACTTAGCTTTCCTTTCTTACCGAACCGAACTACTCCTTTCCAAGGAGAAACTTTCAAGAGTACCTTGTCTCCAACTGGTAATTCTAGTGGCTTGCGTCGATTATCGGCATAACTCTTCTGGCGATCTCGAGCCGTTTTCAGTCTTTCCTTGATTTGAGTGATCTTGTCGGTAGTTTCTTGCACAATCTCGGGACCTGATAATTGACTTTCTCCAATTTCTGCCCAGCAAACTGGAGTTCTACACTTACGTCCATATAGTGCTTCGAATGGGGCAGCTTCTATGCTTGCATGATAACTATTATTATAGGAGAATTCGATTAAGGGTAGGTGGTCATCCCAGTTTCCACCAAAATCTATCACACATGCCCTAAGCATGTCTTCCAGGGTTTGGATCGTCCTTTCACTTTGTCCGTCTGTTTGAGGATGGTATGCAGGGCTTAAATTTAGTCGGGTTCCCATTGCTTCCTGGAAACTTGTCCAGAAATGGGAAGTGAAATGACTATCCCTATCCGATACAATGGAGAGTGGAACTCCATGTAAGGATACTACTTCATCTACATACAGCTTTGCCAACCTTTCCATGCTAAATGTTTCTTTCATGGGTAGAAAATGAGCTGATTTGGTTAATCGATCCACAATTACCCAAATCGCGTCATTACCTTTTCTGGTTTTGGGCAACTTAGTAACAAAGTCCATAGTTATTAGTTCCCATTTCCAAACAGGCATTTCTAATTGTTGTAGTAGACCTGAGGGTTTCTGGTGTTCATCCTTAACTTGTGAACAAGTAAGACACTTAGATACATATCTAGCTATGTCCTTTTTCATTCCTATCCACCAAAAATTATTCCTTAAATCTTGGTACATTTTATTGTTTCCCGGGTGCATTGTATACCTAGATTTATGGGCTTTCTCTAAAATCTTATTTCTTAATTCTCCTTGCTTAGGTACCCAAATTCTTTTCTTATGGAATCTCCAAATTCCATCACTTCCTTGCTCTAATTCTTTTACTCGACCCTTCATTCCTTCCGCATCATCCTTGATTGCGGTTTCTTGAATACTTTTTAGTTGTTCCATTAAATCTAACTGTAGATTTAATCTAAGAGCACGAACTCGCTTTTGCTTTTCATGATACTTACGACTTAAGGCATCTGCAACTACGTTTGCTTTTCCTTCGTGATATTGAATATCACAGTCGTAATCACTTAGGATTTCCATCCATCTCCTTTGCCTCATGTTAAATTCTTTTTGCCCAAATATGTATCTTAAGCTCTTATGATCTGTATAAACAGTAAACTTACTTCCATACAGATAGTGTCTCCAAATCTTAAGGGCAAAAATTATGGCTCCTAACTCTAAGTCATGAGTCGTATAGTTTTCTTCGTGCTTTTTCAATTGCCTTGAGGCATATGCAATTACCTTCTTGCGTTGCATTAATACACATCCTAATCCTAGCTTAGAAGCATCACAATAAACTTCAAAATCTTCCGTTCCTTCTGGTAAGGCAAGAATTGGAGCATTTGTTAATTTCTGTTTTAAGATCTTAAAAGCTTCTTCTTGTTTAGGTCCCCATTCAAACTTAACTGATTTACAGGTTAGCTTAGTTAATGGTACAACTATCTTGGAAAAATCCTTAGTAAACCGTCTATAGTATCTGGCTAATCCTATAAAACTTCTAACTTCCATAGCTGATTGCGGAACCTTCCATTTAGTGATCGCTTCTATTTTGAAGGGATCTACGTGAATGCCTTCATGATTCACCATGTGTCCTAAAAATTGTACCTCTTGTAACCAAAATTCACACTTCGAGAATTTGGCATAAAGCTTCTCTTTTCTTAACAATGTTAAGAGTGCATGCAGGTGCTGACAGTGCTCGTCCTGGCTTTTGGAATAAATAAGTATATCGTCGATGAAGACAATTACAAATTTATCCAAATACAGTTTACAGATTCTATTCATCATGTCCATAAATGTTGCAGGAGCATTTGTTAACCCAAAGGGCATGACTGTAAACTCGTAATGACCATACCTAGTTCTGAAAGCAGTTTTAGGTATGTCTTCTTCTTGTACCTTCAATTGATGATATTCGGAGCGTAAATCTATCTTAGAAAAATATCTAGCTCCTTGAAGTTGATCGAAAAGATCATCAATCCTAGGTAATGGATATCGATTCTTAATTGTAACCTTATTTAATTCCCTATAATCGATACACATTCTCATTGAACCATCTTTCTTCTTTACAAACAACACTGGAGCTCCCCACGGGGACGAACTAGGTTGTATGAATCCTTTATTTAATAATTCATCTAACTGCTTTTTCAATTCTAGCATTTCGGTGGGTGCTAACCGATAAGGTGCCTTGGCTATCGGTGTAGTTCCAGGAATTAGATGAATTCTAAATTCGACTTCCCTGTTGGGTGGTAATCCCGGTAGTTCTTCTGGGAATACATCTGGGTATTCTGCTACTACAGGAATTTCTTTAAGTTCCTTACCTTTCGTGTTAATGATTACTGAAATCATATATACCATTTCTTGTTTTCTTGAATAACTGGCCAACTTCATTACTGAAATGAATTTCAGTGGCTTTTGTGGCTTATCTCCTGTAATCACCACTAATTCTCCTGTGGGTGTATGAATTTCTATGGAATTCTTATCACAAAGAATTCGAGCATGGTTGGCTACTAACCAATCCATTCCTAATACCACATCGAATTCGGCTAAATTCATAGGTAACAGGTTTGCAGAGAATTTATGGCCTAAGAGTTCTATCTTTTCTTCTCGCAAAACCTTATCTATGTTAACAGAATTCCCATCTGCCGTTTCTACCGTAAAAATTTGTCTAAGGTTGGTTAAAGGTAGGTTAAGAGCTTGGCAGAATGAAGTATTTATAAAACTTTGGTTTGCACCAGAGTCAAATAATACTTTTGCATAAATGTTGTGAACTAGGAACGTACCAGCTATCACGTCAGGGATTAGTTATGCTTCCTGAGTAGTCAACTAGAAGGCTCTTGAGTTTCCCTTGGTAGTTCCTTCTGCAGGTTTGGCTTTGTTATCAGCTGGTTTGATCAATTTCGGGCAGTCTGGCCTAAAATGTCCAGTTTCTCCACAGTTGTAGCAGATTGTGGATTTCTTTCTCCTGCAATCTTCTTCTTGATGCCCTGGAATTTTGCAGAAATTACAATACCCCTTGCATCTACCAAAATGCTTTCTTTTACAGGCATTGCAAAATGGAACAGTGGAAGATTGCCCAGTTCCGTTTTTCTTGAAATTACTACGGTTACCCATACGGAATCCCTGGGTAATCTTTTGGGTCACTTCCTTTTTCCAGTTTTCTTCTCTTGTGCGTATCAGCCCGTCAGTTAGGGTGTTAGCTAATTCCACTGCATAGTCAATTGTGCGAGGTCTCGCAGCTTTAACGATATCACGGATTTCGCCAATCAATCCCCAAATATAGCGAGAAATAAGTACCGGTTCTGGCGAAGCCAGGGTTGGTACCACTCTAGCATACTCGAAGAATGTCGAAGTATACCCTCGACAATCTACATCCACCATCCGGTGGTTCAGAAATTTATTCGCCATTTGTTCTTTCTAATACTCGGGACAGAATTTTCTTTCTATTAACCGCTTAAATTCTTCCCAATTCATGGCATAGGCTACATTGCTTCCCTTGGCTTGAAGTACCGTATTCCACCATTCTAGCGCCGCTTCTTTAAAAAGATGCGACGCGTACATGACCTTGCCTTCCTCTGCACATTTACTTATTTTAATCACCGCCTCGGTTTTCTCTAACCAACGCAGTGCAGCAGTCGCCCCTTCGTTGCCTGCAAATTCAACTGGTCTACAGGCAAGAAACTCCTTATAAGTGCAACCAGGCGTTGCAGCTTTCATTTTCTTAAGGAGTGGGGCTTGCCTCCCATCGTTGTCGTTATTTGTATGGTTACCGCCTCCGTTTACACTATTACTAAAATTGTCGCCGTGTGTACGTTTGCTAGGAATAATTTGTTGAGGTTAAACTGGATTTCGAGCAGCAGCAAGGATTGCTGGAATAGCATTGGCTATTCCCTGAGCAACGATATTCTCGATATCTTGCCTATTCAGAAATTGATCTTCATGATTTTGTTCAGATTGATTAACTTCATTAACGGGTTCATTACCAGCGTGTTCCATTTGGTAATTAATTTATATAAATGATTAGCATAAAATAATTAACAACCACACATAATAAAATAATTGCACATAATCAACTTAACAAGTATAGTCAAAATTGTCGATTTTTCAACGTTCGATATTTTATATATTATAATAGGCATCCGTACACACTGGTTATCTTACAAAAGTTTTATTTTTAAGTTATTTCACATAATTATATTTTTATTATTATATTATTATTAAACACACGTTCCCATAACCACACAACCACAGTCAACTGGCATTTTAGAAACGACGCTCCCTCTCGTCGTATTTCCAAGATATCATTTCCCCTATTTCACGGATTCTATTTCCTGCGTCCACTAGCTCCTCGCCATAGTGGCGGAGTTCTGCCAAGTTTTCGGAGCTCATAGGTGGGTGTAAGGCTTCGGGTCAAACTGGGGGAAAAAGGTATTAGGGTTGTTTAGGAGATTCTGAAACTGCCAGTCGGTGGTCCACCATTCTTCTAGCTCTGCTGGTAGAGGTTGGGTGTGGATAATAGGATCTGGGATTTCGGGCTCTACGTCAACTGGAAGTTGTGCTTTCGCTGGGTAATTAAAGAGGTTTTCACCGGCAGGTCCGATGATGTAAGGACTCTCAAAAATGTCCCAATTTTACCCGTAAGTAAAAACCCGGACCCCTGAAACCCTAATCCATATCAAAAATCAAGAAAACAAGAAACTTGGGTTTCAGGCGGGCCGCGTAAGCCTTAAGGGAAGCTTACGCGGGCCGCGTCAATGTTGGGTTGACCGGATAATTGTTCCCGATCCACGTGTTGACCAGCTGGCATACCTACTCATGACCAATCAGACCTACGCGTAGACTAGGCGGCCACGCGGGCCGTGTAAAGGTTGAGCCAAGGTTCACGCGGGCCGCGTGAACCCTATTTTTCACCTATAAATAGGTTTGATCAGGAGCAGTCCATTGGTGTCGAAACCAAAGTTCAAAAACGAATTCTCATTACTCTGAAGTAGAAAATTCAATTAGTAATAGCGAGGCGCTGCTCTGATACCGGGTATTAACTCGATCGCTGCTACGATTCAATGTCCGATCGATTGAAACTATCCAATGGATGATTAAGTGTTGCCCACATTAGGGTTTATGCTTTGTCATTCGTCGTGAATTCGATGGATGTTTAAGTATCGCACTTTGTCATTCGTTGTGAGGGTTTAATCTCGTGAGTTATCGTAAAAGCTGTATTAGTTACTGACCTAGTTCATGTGCATGCTATTTAATCTAGGTCAAAAGGCTAACCAGTAGGCTAAGCTCTGCCAGTATAAATCTGCAATGTGAGTCATTCTCTTTTTATCAAAAGCATTTTACAATACTCCATTTTCAAATGTTATAATTACAGGGAGTAAGTCGTGGATATCTTGAATCACTGGCTAGTGGGGTATTGTGCACATTACTAATTTTCTCCTTGTTAGGTTCATTGACCTACAGGGATAATCATCACTACTTGGGTGACAGGACCCAATAGTGGTATGACCATCGTCACCATTGTGACACGGCGCCAGATAAAAATAAGATAGAAGCCATTGTAATCGCTCTTATGCTGTAATTTATAACTATGTGTCATTTTATGCAAAATGAGTGACTCGCCAGCATTTCCCCGCTGATAAAATATTTTTAAAACATGTTTCAGGCGACCTGCTGTAAATCAAGGACACGTGCTACGGAGCACTAACAAGCTTGAAGAGGTGGCCCAGTTAAAATAAATAAACATGTTTTAATAAATCAGGGAATTTTCTAGTTAAATTCCTCTATTGTAAATTACGGGGTTTATCTCCAATTTATGGAAAAAAATAATTGGGCATTTTGAATTTTAAAAGATCCTGTTGAAAATCTTCCGCTGTCACATCGTAAATACCACGGGTTCCTGTCCCGCGGCTCTTGACCGGGGCAAACCGGGCTGGGACCGTAACAGGAAAAGGTGGTATCAGAGCCACACTGATCAAGCCACTGATTTAAAGCTTATTAAGTATTTCAAAATACTTAATTTTCCTAATTGCCATTTTGTGATTATATGTTTTATTAACTGACTATTTGTTAATTACAGTATGGGTAAGCAAAAGCTTTCGAACATCTATCTTAAATTAGATAGTTCCCCAAAAGAGAAGGGAAGTTCATCCCAAACAAAATCCTCAAGATACTCAGTAAATACTGAGGAGGGAATATTTGTTCGTAAAGCCCATTATGAGGAACCACTTTCTCCTAATAAAAGAAGTTTGATTATTAGAAAAAGTCAAGAGAAAATGAAGAGGTCACAACCAAAAGAAGTGAAAGTTAATCAGGAAACCCAGAAATTAGGCAGTAACCCACCATGGGAAGACAAATTAGATGAAAAATGGGCAGATCTTTATATGTTGGCCACAGTAGCAGTAAATGCAAAATTTTAAATACCTGACCCAGTCCTAGCATCCATATCACCAACAAGTCAGAAACTTTACCCAGTAAATAAATAAGTTTACAATAAACCCTAGTACGTTTTAATTTTTAGTTGCCCTTTGTATTAAATTAGTCACACGGCATGCAATAATATTTGAATGTTTTCTGTGAAATTTTATTATCAAAATTTTAACTTAGCATTTTGTGTGCATTTTTGCATATATGCTAAACAGCATGAATGAGTTATCTGAAGCCCTTCAGAATCTCAATCTTTATCCGGTGAAAATAGAAGTTTCCAGAGACTTTACTGGTTACATACCTGATGTGGAAGAACCTATGGAATTCCACGCTCCACCTCCGAAGAAACCCAAGCCTAAGAAAAGAAGAAGATTTGTAGGATGGAGACGTGTACGCAGGAGGAAACCAGCGACTAGGAAGATTCCCAAGATAGAGAATCCCATGGATAAAGGAAAAGGAATTGAGATCGGGGAAGGATCTAGGCAAGTAGAAATGGAAATTGGGGAGAGTTCTAAACAAGTCGAGGAGTTGCCATTACAGGAAGAATTAGATCGCGTATTGGCAAGCTGTGATATCATTAGACCTGTCAACACCAACCTCTACCCTTATCCTGCTGAAATTCAATTTCCAATAAATTTGGAACCAGCCATTCCAGAACCTTTGATCCACACCCAACCTTTAGGAATGGACGAGTGGTGGACTAACGATTGGCAGTTTCAAAACCTCCTCAATAACCCTTATACCTTTTTCCCTCAGATCAACCCAGAACCTGTACCAAATCCACCAATGAGTAATGAAAATTTAGCTGAACTCCGTCATTTTGGCGAAGAGCTGATGGATGCAGGGAATAGGATCAGGGAAGTGGGAGAACAGATCTCCTGGAAATACGATGAGAGGGTGTGTCGTTTCTAAAATATCAGCAGAAAGGATGGTGTGAGAACGTAACTGTGGTTGTATAATAATATAATAATAAAAATAAAACGTGTAAAATAAACAATAAAACTTATGTAAAATAATCAGTGTGTACGGACGCATATTATAATATATAAAAATGGAAGCCTAGAAATGGACAATTTTGGTTATATAATTGTTTATGTGATTATGTGCGATTGTTTTAATTATGTTTAAATATTAATTATTTTATGATAATCACTTATATAAAATAATTACCAGATGGCAAACGTGGGTAATGAACCAGTTAACGAAGTAAATTAATCTGAGCAAAATCAGGAAGAGCAATTGCTGAATAGGCAAGATATCGAGGATATCGTTGCTCAAGGAATAGCCCATGCTATTCCAGCAATACTTGCTACTGCCCAGAAACCTGTTGAACCTCAACAAATTATTCCTAGTAAACGTACACAAGAAGATAATTTCAGTAATAGTGTAAACGGAGGTGGCAATCATGCTAACAACGATAATGATCCACGGCAGGCCCCACTCCCTAAGAAAATGAAAGCTGCAACGCCTGGTTGCACTTACAAAGAATTTCTTGCTTGTAAACCAGCTGAGTTTGCAGGTAATGAAGGGGCGACTGCTGCACTACGTTGGTTAGAGAAAACCGAAGCAGTAGTTACCATAAGTAAATGCGCTGAAGAAGACAATGTTATGTATGTGTCGAATCTTTTTAAAGAAGGGGCGCTAGAATGGTGGAATACGGTTCTACAAGCTAAAGGAAGGAACGTGGCATATGCCATGAACTGGGAAGAATTTAAGAGTCTCATAGAAAGAAAATTCTGTCCCGAGTATGAAAAGGAACAAATGGCAAATAAGTTCCTGACACATCGGATGGTGGATATAGACTGTCGAGGGTATACTTCGAAATTCTTTGAATATGCAAGAGTAGTACCTACCCTGGCTTCGCCAGAGCCGGTACTTATTTCTCGTTATATTTGGGGATTGATTGGCGAAATCCGTAATATCGTCAAGGCTGCGAAACCCCGCACGATCGATGATGCGGTGGATTTAGCCAATACTCTGACTGACGAACTGGTACGGACGCGAGAAGAAAATAGAAAGAAGGAAGTAGCCCAAAAGATTACCCAAGGATTCCGTATGAGTAACCGTAACAATTTCAAGAGAAGAGGAACCGGGCAATCTTCCACTGGTCCATTTTGCAATTCTTGCAAAAGGAAGCATTTTGGAAGATGCAAATGATATTGCAATTTTTGCAAAATTCCAGGGCATCAAGAAGAAGACTGCAGGAGGAAGAAATTCACAGTCTGCTACAACTGTGGAGAAGCTGGACATCTTAGGCCAGACTGCCCAAAACTAAACAAACCAGCAGATAACAAAGCCAAACCTGCAGAAGGAGCAAAAAGGAATGTAAGAGCCTTCCAGTTGACGACTCAGGAAGCCGAACTGATTCCTGACGTGATAGCTGGTACGTTTCTGGTTCACAACGTTTATGCAAAAGTATTATTTGACTCTGGTGCAAACCAAAGTTTTATAAATACTTCATTCTGCCAAGCTCTTAACTTACCTTTAACCAACCTTAGGCAGATTTTTACAGTCGAAACGGCAGACGGAAATTCTGTTAACATAAATAAGGTTTTGCAAGAAGAAAAGATAGAACTTTTAGGTCATAAATTTTCGGCAAACCTGTTACCTATGAAATTAGCCGGATTCAATGTGGTGTTAGGAATGGATTGGTTAGTAGCCAACCATGCTCGAATTCTTTGTGATAAAAATGCCATAGAAATTCATACACCCACAGGAGAATTAGTGGTGATTACAGGAGATAAGCCAAGTAAGCCAATGAAATTCATTTCAGTAATGAAATTGGCCAGTTACTCAAGAAAACAAGAAATGGTGTATATGATTTCAGTAATCATTAACACGAAAAGTAAAGAAATTAAGGACATTCCAGTAGTATTAGAATACTCGGATGTATTCCCAGAAGAACTACCTGGACTACCACCTGATAGAGAAGTTGAATTTAGAATTCATCTAATTCCAGGAACTACACCGATAGCCAAAGCACCTTATCGGTTAGCACCCACTGAAATGCTAGAATTGAAAAAGCAATTAGATGAATTACTAAGTAAAGGTTTTATACAACCTAGTTCATCCCCGTGGGGAGCGCCAGTATTGTTTGTAAAGAAGAAGGATGGTTTGATGCGAATGTGTATCGATTATAGAGAATTAAATAAGGTTACAATTAAGAATCGATACCCATTACCTAGGATTGATGATCTTTTTGATCAACTTCAGGGAGCTAGATACTTTTCTAAGATAGATTTACGCTCTGGATATCATCAATTGAAGGTACAAGAAGAAGACATACCTAAAACTGCTTTCAGAACTAGGTATGGTCACTACGAGTTTACAGTCATGCCCTTTGGGTTAACAAATGCTCCTGCAGCATTTATGGACATGATGAATAGAATCTGTAAACCATACTTGGATAAATTTGTAATTGTCTTCATCGACGATATACTTATTTATTCCAAAAGTCAGAACGAGCATTGTCAGCACTTACATGTACTCTTAACTTTGTTAAGAAGAGAGAAGGTTTACGCCAAATTCTCGAAGTGTGAATTTTGGCTACAAGAAGTGCAATTCTTAGGACACATGGTGAATCATGAAGGCATTCACGTAGATCCTGCTAAAATAGAAGCGATCACCAAATGGAAGGTTTCGCAATCAGCAATGGAGATTAGAAGTTTTATAGGTTTAGCCGGATATTATAGACGGTTTATTAAGGATTTTTCTAAGATAGCCGTACCATTTACTAAGCTAACCAGTAAATTAGTTAAGTTTGAGTGGGGACCTAAGCAAGAAGAAGCTTTTTAGATTTTAAAGCAGAAGTTAACCAATGCTCCAATTCTTGCCTTACCAGAAGGAACAGAAGATTTTGAAGTATATTGTGATGCTTCAAAGCTAGGATTAGGATGTGTGCTAATGCAACGTAAGAAGGTAATTGCATATGCATCAAGGCAATTGAAAAAGCACGAGGAAAATTATACGACTCATGATTTAGAGTTAGGAGCAGTAATTTTTGCCCTTAAAATTTGGAGACATTATCTGTATGGAAGTAAATTTATTGTCTATACAAATCATAAAAGTTTAAGATATATATTTGGGTAAAAAGAATTAAACATGAGGCAAAGGAGATGGATGGAAATCCTAAGTGATTACGATTGTAATATTCAATATCACGAAGGAAAAGCAAATGTAGTTGCTGATGCCTTAAGCCGTAAGTATCATGAGAAACAACGACGAGTTCGTGCTCTTAGATTAAGTTTACAATTAGACTTAATGAACCAACTGAAAAGCATTTAAGAAACAGCAATCCAAGATGATGCTGAAGGAATGAAAGGAAGAATAAAGGACTTTGAGCAAGGTAGTGATGGAATCTGGAGATTCCATAAGAAATGAATTTGGGTACCTAAGCAGGGAGAATTAAGGAATCAAATTCTAGAAGAAGCTCATAAATCTAGGTATACCATACATCCTGGTAGCAATAAGATGTACCAAGATTTAAGAAACAACTTCTGGTGGAACGGAATGAAAAAGGACATAGCTAGATATGTTTCTAAGTGTCTTACTTGTTCACAAGTTAAAGCAGAACACCAGAAACCTTCAGGTTTACTACAACAATTAGAAATGCCTGTATGGAAATGGGAACTCATAACAATGGATTTTGTTACTAAGTTACCCAAAACCAGAAAAGGTAATGATGCGATTTGGGTAATTGTGGATCGATTAACCAAATCAGCTCATTTTCTACCCATGAAGGAAACCTTTAGCATGGAAAGGTTGGCAAAGCTGTATGTAGATGAAGTAGTATCCTTACATGGAGTTCCACTCTCCATTGTATCGGATAGGGATAGTCGTTTCACTTCCCACTTCTGGAAAAGTTTCCAGGAAGCAATGGGAACCCGACTAAATCTAAGCACTGCATATCATCCTCAAACTGACGGGCAAAGTGAAAGGACAATCCAAACTCTGGAGGACATGCTCAGAGCATGTGTGATAGATTTTGGTGGAAGCTGGGACAACCATTTACCTTTAATTGAATTCTCCTATAACAATAGTTATCATTCAAGCATTGAAGCTGCCCCATTTGAAGCACTGTATGGACGAAAGTTAAGAACTCCAGTTTGTTGGGCAGAAATAGGAGAAAGTCAATTATCAGGTCCTGAAATCGTGCAAGAAACCACCGACAAGATCACTCAGATCAAGGAATGACTGATGACTGCTCGAGATCGGCAAAAGAGCGATGTCGACAATCGACGCAAACCACTAGAATTTCAAGTCGGAGATAGAGTACTCTTGAAAGTTTCTCCTTGGAAAGGAGTAGTTCGATTCGGTAAAAAAGGAAAGCTAAGTCCAAGATACGTAGGACCATTCCCAGTGATCCAACGTATAGGACCAGTTGCTTATCGTTTACAACTACCAGAAGAGTTAGCTGGAGTACATGATGTATTTCATGTATCCAACCTCAAGAAATGTCTATCAGACGAATCTTTGAAAGTACCTCTCCAAGATATAGAGGTAAATGAGAAATTGAAATTTGTTGAGAAACCTCTTCAAATCGAAGATCGAAAGATTAAATTTCTCAAACACAAAAGATTGGTGCTAGTTAAAGTCAAGTGGGAGTCAAAGAGAGGACCCGAGTACACTTGGGAGCTGGAATTGGAGACGAAGCGAAAGTATCCTCACTTATTCCAATGAATCTTGAGGACGAGATTTTAAATAAGGTGGGGAGGATGTAAGGACTCTCAAAAATGTCCCAATTTTACCCGTAAGTAAAAACCCGGACCCCTGAAACCCTAATCCATATAAAAAATCAAGAAAACAAGAAACTTGGGTTTCAGGCGGGCCGCGTAAGCCTTAAGGGAAGCTTACGCGGGCCGCATCAATGTTGGGTTGACTGGATAATTGTTCCGGATCCACGTGTTGACTAGCTGGCATACCTACTCGTGACCAATCAGACCTACGCGTAGACTAGGCGGCCACGCGGGCCGCGTAAAGGTTGAGCCAAGGTTCACGCGGGCCGCGTGAACCCTATTTTTCACCTATAAATAGGTTTGATCAGGAGCAGTCCGTTGGTGTCGAAACCAAAGTTCAAAAACAAATTCTCATTACTCTGAAGTCGAAAATTCAATTAGTAATAGCGAGGCGCTGCTCCGATACCGGGTATTAACTCGATAGCTGCTACGATTCAATGTCCGATCGATTGAAACTATCCAATGGATGATTAAGTGCTGCCCACATTAGGGTTTATGCTTTGTCATTCGTCGTGAATTCGATGGATGTTTAAGTATCGCACTTTGTCATTCGTTGTGAGGGTTTAATCTCGTGAATTATCGTAAAAGCTGTATTAGTTACTGACCTAGTTCATGTGCATGCTATTTAATTTAGGTCAAAAGGCTAATCAGTAGGCTAAGCTCTGTCAGTATAAATCTGCAATGTGAGTCATTCTCTTTTTATCAAAAGCATTTTACAATACTCCATTTTCAAATGTTATAATTACAGGGAGTAAGTCGTGGATATCTTGAATCACTGGCTAGTGGGGTATTGTGCACATTACTAATTTTCTCCCTGTTAGGTTCATTGACCTACAGGGATAATCATCACTACTTGGGTGACAGGACCCAATAGTGGTATGACCATCGTCACCATTGTGACACGGCGCCAGATAAAAATAAGATAGAAGCCATTGTAATCGCTCTTATGCTGTAATTTATAATTATGTGTCATTTTATGCAAAATGAGTGACTTGCCAGCATTTTCCCGCTGATAAAATATTTTTAAAACATGTTTCAGGCGAACTGCTGTAAATCAAGGACACGTGCTACGGAGCACTAACATGCTTGAAGAGGTGGCTCAGTTAAAATAAATAAACATGTTTTAATAAATCAGGGAATTTTCTAGTTAAATTCCTCTATTGTAAATTACGGGGTTTATCTCCAATTTATGGAATAAAATAATTGGGCATTTTGAATTTTAAAAGCAACTGTTGAAAATCTTCCTCTGTCACATCGTAAATACCACGGGTTCCTGTCCCGCGGCTCTTGACCAGGGCAAACCGGGCTGGGGTCGTGACAGATGATGTCACTAAGTGCCAATTTATGATCCAGCTCCTCCCAGGGTGGCATTTCCTGATCTTGCCAGGAACTTTCCCCAATTTCTATTCCCTTGCCTTTATCTTTGGGATCCTCCATCTTTATAACTTTCCGTGTCGCTGGTTTCCTCCTGCGTACATGCCTCCAGCCCATGATTCTTCTTCTCTTCTTTGGCTTGGGTTTCTCCGGTGGCTGGGCTTGAAATTCCATAGGTTCCTCAACATCGGCACAATAACCGGTAAAGTCTCTGGAAACTTCCACATTAACAGAATATAGATTGAGATTCTGAAGAGCTTCAGACAACTCATTCATGCTGTTTAGCAGATATGAAGAAACACAAAAATTCTATGTTAAAATTTTGTAAATTGAATTTTCACATAATCACAAAAAGGTAATCAGAAAATACAAATATCTAATATTTATACAAACAGATTGATTAAAACAAAATATTGCGATTATATATATATATTACAAATTACAACTGCAATTTAAAATATACTAGGGATTGTGCATTAATAATTTATTTTAGTCTATCTTTTCTTACTAAGTTGTTTATCTAATGGACAAGTTTCTTTAAAGTTTCTGGCTTATGGATGATATGGGTGATAGTACTGGGTCAGGGTGTTGGCAGTTAAAGGTTAACATTTACTGCTGTAGTGGCTAACATATAGATATTTGCCCATTGTTCGTCTAATTCATCTTCCCATGGTGGGTTATCACCTGTTTCCTGACTCTCTTTATTAATTATCACTTCTTTTGTTTGTGACTTCTTTATTTTCTCTTGACTTTTTCTAATAATCCAACTTCTTTTCTTAATGGTAAGTGGTTTTTCAAACTGTGCCTTACGAACAAATATTCCTTCCTCAGTATCTACTGAGTATCTTGAGGAATTTGATTGAAATGAAGTTCCCTTATCTTTTGGTGAACTATCTAATTGACGATAGATGTCCGAGATTCTTTGCTTACCCATACTGTAGACTAACAGATAGTCAAAATAACAAAAACACATACTCACAGGATGGTTATTAGAAAAATCAAGTATTTCTAAATACTTAATGGACTTAAATCAGTGGCTCTGATACCACCTTTTTCTGCCACGGCCCCCGTCCCGGTTTTACCCGATCCAGGAGCCGCGGGACAGAAACCCGTGGTATTTATTAATTGAGTTGACAACGGAAGATTTTACAGGATCTTTTTAAAACTTTAAATGCCCGATTATTTTATTTCATAATTCGGGATAAACCCCGTAATTTACAATAGAGGAATTTCACAAGGAAATTCCCTGATTTACAAAACATGTTTATTTATTTAACTGAGCCACTACTTCAAGCTTGTTAGTGCTCCGTAGCACTTTTCCTTGGTTCACGGTAGTCACCTGAAACATGTTTTGAAATTATTTTATTAGCGGGGAAATACTGGCGAGTCACTCAAATTTAATAAAACGACACATAGTTATAAATTACAGCATAAGAGCGATTACAATGGCTTCTATCTTATTTTTATCTGGCGCCGTGTCACCTCCTGGTGACGATGGTCATACCACTATTGGGTCCTTTCACCCAAGTAGTGATGATTATCACTGTTAGGATTTATTAGCCTAACCGTGAGAAATTTAGTAATGTGCACAATACCCCACTAGCCAGTGATTAAGATAACCATGACTTAATCCCTGTAATTATAACCTTTGAAAATAAATGGAGTATTGTAAAATACTTTTGATAAAAGAGAATGACTCACATTGCAGATTTAAACGGGCAGAGTTTAGCCTACTGATTAGCCTTGTAACCTAATTTAAATAACAATGCACACGAACTAGGTCAGTAACTAATACAACATTTACGATAACTCACGAGATTAAAACCCTCACAACGAATGACAAAGTGCAATACGTAAACATCCATCGCATTCACGACGAATGACAAAGTATTGCCCTAATTTGGGCAGCACTTAAACATCCATCGGATAGTTTTCAATCGATCGGACATTGAATCGTAGCAGCGATCAAGTTAATACCCTGTATCGTAGCAGCGCTTCACTACTGTGAATATGATTTTCAACTTTTGAGCAGTATTCTTCGTGTTTTTTATTGAAATTTCGACACCAGTGAACTGCTCGTGGCCAAATCTATTTATAGCTGATTTTTGGGGTTTACGCGGCCCGCGTAAACCCACACTAAATCTTTAAGCGGCCCACGAGGGGGCCTAGTCTATGTGTAGGCTTGCTGGGTCACGAGTAGGTGTGCCAGGTGGACAACGCGTGGCCCGGATGCTTATCCAGTCAACTTGTAAGTTGACGCGGCCCGCGTAAGGGACCGCTTATTGTTTACGCGGCCCGCCTGAGAACCAAAAACCTTATTTTCTTGGTTTTTCATGCACGTTAGGGTTTCAAGGGTCCGGGTTTTCACTTACATTTTTGAAGGTCCTTACATGATCTCAACTGGCTTTTCCACGAAGTGTAATGTTTCGTCCACTTGTAGATCCTCAAGAAGAACATGTAAATTCTATTCGGCTAGACACTTTTTGAGGTTCGAGACGTGGAAAGTTGGATGTACGTTGCTGAGTTCCTCCGGTAATTCGAGTCTGTAGGCCACTTTACCAATTCTTTCCAGAATCTTAAAGGGTCCAATGTATCGAGGCGCTAGCTTTCCTTTCTTGCCGAATCGGATCACCCCCTTCCAAGGTGAAACCTTTAGGAGTACGTGATCACCAACGTCAAATTCAAGAGGCTTGCAGCGTTTATCAGCGTAACTCTTTTTACGACTCCGAGATTTCAAGAGATTGTCTCGTATCTGGAGGATCTTGTCAGTCGTTTCTTGCAATAACTCAGGACCGGTAATTTGCGCGTCTCCGATCTCGTGCCATACAATAGGCGATCGATATTTTCTTCCATATAATGCCTCAAATGGTGCCGATTGAATGCTAGAGTGATAACTGTTGTTGTACGAGAATTCGACTAAAGGTAAATGCACATCCCAATTACCACCAAAATCTATAACACACGAACGAAGCATGTCTTCTAGGGTGCGAATCGTGCGTTCAGTCTGACCGTCGGTCTGGGGATGGAAAGCGGTACATAGATTAAGAGTAGTACCGAGAGAAGATTGAAAAGTTTCCCAAAGGCGCGAGGTAAATCGACCATCGCGGTAAGAGATGATATCACGAGGTGTCCCATGTCGACAAATGACTTCGTCGGTATAGATTCGTGCTAATCGTTCCACCTTAAAGTCTTCTCATATCGGCAGAAAATGAGCAGATTTCGTAAGACGATCAACGATAACCCAAATGCTATCGTGACCTGATGGCGTGTGCGGGAGTTTCGTAATGAAATCCATAGCTATGCTCTCCCATTTCCACATAGGGATCTCGGGTTGTACGAGTAAGCCAGAGGGTCGTTGTTGTTCAGCCTTGACTTTCGAACAAGTCAGGCATTTTGAAACATAAAGAGCGATATCCTTCTTCATTCCAGGCCACAAATACCGAAGACGAAGGTCCTGGGACATCTTGTCAGCACCAGGATGAATGGAATATCGGGATTGTGGGCTTCAGTCAACAATATCTACCGAAGGTTATTGCGATCAGGGATCCAGATGCGATTGAGATAGTAATAGATACCGTTCGATTTGGTGACAAGTTGGGTTTCGACAGCACACTTCTTCATTTCCTCATTCAAGGTGTTCTCAATGAAGCAGGCATGCTGAGCGTCACGGATTAGGGCTTCGAGGTCGTGTTGGGATTGAATATTACGAACGCTATGCAAATAGCTTCGTCGGCTAAGAGCGTTGGCTATGACATTTGCTTTGCCTGGGTGGTAGCGAATCTCACAGTCATAATCGTTGAGAAGTTCAACCCATCTGCGTTGGCACATATTCAGTTCCTTCTGGTTCAAGATGTGTTGTAGGCTCTTATGGTCGGTGAAGACCGTACACTTGGTACCGTAAAGGTAGTGCCGCCAAATCTTTAATGCAAAAACAACTGCACCGAGTTCGAGATCGTGGGTTGTATATTTCTTCTCGTGGATCTTCAGCTGACGAGAGGTGTACGCGATAACCTTGTCCTGTTGCATAAGAACATAACCAAGACCAAGGTTAGAGGCATCGTAGTAGACTACAAAGTCGTCGTTTCCATCGGGTAAAGCGAGCACGGGAGCGTTGCAAAGCACACGCTAGAAGGTTTGAAAGGCTTCCTCTTGTTAGGTTCCCCAAACACAAGGCTTGTCTTTATGAGTAAGAGAGGTAAGCGGGACAGATATTTTAGAGAAATCAGTGATAAATCGACGGTAATAACCCGCTAATCCAAGAAAAGAACGCACTTCAGACGGGGTTTTCGGTGTAATCCAACTCTTAACTGCTTCAATCTTCACGGGGTCGACGTGAATACCTTGACTATTGACGATATGACCGAGGAATTGAACCTCCTCAAGCCAAAATTCACACTTGGAGAACTTGGCGTAGAGGCGATTCCCTTGGAGTAGCTCGAGAACCAAATGAAGATGTTGCGCGTGTTCGGCTTTCGACTTCGAATAGATAAGGATATCATCGATAAACATGATGAAGAAGTGGTCGAGATAGGGCTTACACACACGATTCATTAAATCCATGAAAACCGCTGGTGCGTTGGTAAGTCCAAAGGGCATAACGACAAATTCATAATGGTCGTAACGGGTGCGAAAAACGGTTTTAGGGATATCCTCCTCTTGAATTCGTAACTGATGATAACCAGAGCGTAGATCGATCTTAGAAAAACACGTAGCGCCTTAAAATTGGTGAAACAAATCGTCAATTCGGGGTAAGGGGTAGCGATTCTTGATAGTAAGCTTATTGAGTTCCCAATAATCGATGCACATTCGGAACGATCCATCCTTCTTTTTAACAAAAAGGACATGTGTGCCCCATGTTGCTGTGCTAGGGCGAATGAAGCCTTTATCAAGTAATTCCTGGAGTTGACTTGAAAGTTCTCGCATTTCAGACAGAGCGAGGGGATAAGGGGCTCTAGCTACAGGGTTAGCTCCAGGAATGAGTTCGATTCAAAAATCAATATCACGACTCGGGGGTAGACCAGGTAAATTGTCATGAAAGACACTAGGAAAATCGCAAACCACAAGTACCTTTTCCATTGCTGTCTCTTTCTTTTCCTTCTCCGCTACTACAATGTGTGCTAAGAAAGCCTTGTATTCCTTTCGGAGATACTTGCTAGCTTGAATGCACGACACGAGTTTGAGTTCCTTCGAAGATACTTCGCCATAGACACAGAGTTGTTTACCATTCGTGAGAGAGAAACGAATCATCTTATTGAAGCAAACAACTTCAGCACGATTCTCGCGAAGAAAATCCATGCCTACTATGATATCGAAACTAACAAGCTGCATCAGGATGAGGTCGATCGGGAAGACGTGATTGTTGAGTTCGAGAGTATAATCATGGAGAACAGAACTAATGGTGACGGTTCTTCCAGTGGCAATTTCTACGTTGAACGTCATTGGGAGGTTAGCGCGTTTACGGTTTAGGAGCTTCTCGAATTCAAACGACACAAAATAGTTATCGGCTCCAGTATCAAATAAATACGAAGCATAAATACCGTTGACAAGAAACGTACCATTGACAACGTTGTTGTCAGTTTAAGCCTGGCGGACATTGATGTTGAATGCTCTTCCGCGGGCTGCTTGTTGTTGTGGCTGTTGCTGCTGCTGTTGCTGTTGAGGTTGTTGATGTGCTGGTTGTTGTTGTGGCTCTTGCTTCACCACTCAGTTCGGGCAGACGTTTACAAAGTGGTTAGGGTCACCACATGCGAAGCAGGCTCGTGCATGAGCAATGGGAGCAGGAGCTGCTTGGTTACCCTGAGGAGCGGGGAGTGGAGCTGGCAATGCAGGAGGAGCTTGAACTTGAGCTTGCTGACGAGGACCAGTGCGACAGTTTGCGGTAAAGTGTCCGTAGAGGTTGCAGTGGACACAGAAACAGCAAGCTATCCCAGCTGAGTGATGGTAGGTACAAGTAGGGAACAGGAGACGAGGACCAGTGTACGCACGTTTTGCAGGTGGTGCGTTGGTCACAGGTATAACAACTCTCCCGAAATTCTTAAAAACACCCCTATACATCCTAAAAGACACCTCGTATACGAAAAATAGGCCTGAAATACATTTAATTTAACAAAAATCAAATAAAAACAAGAATTAGGGGAGTTAGCGGGGCGCGACCCCCATAACTGAATCCGTCGCGGGCCGCGATCAGGTGGCCACCAGGCAAGTCCCTAGGCTGCCACGTGTCCCACGCCGTGTCAAAGCCAGCCGTTGATTCGACAAGGCTAGGCCCTAGACAGCCTAGCTCGTGGGCCGCGAAGGCCTTGCCTTCTGTTCTCACGGGGCGCGAGGAAGTCAAGATCAGGCCTATAAATGGAGGGCTTCGGCTCTCATTCCAAATCGTTCAAAATCAAAATTTCTCTCTCGAATCTCTAAAAGCTAAATTAATTTCCGGGCATTATACCCACTAAAATAACGAAGCTCTGCCTCGATGTAAGTATCATAACCCCCGGTTACGTATTAGTTACGCTGCCTGATTGATCTAGTGCTCCGTAACGCATGTCAAGGCTCTGCCTGACTCAGTCGTTGGAGTTTTGTCTCGGGGAGGGTATATCTAATGTAAATTGGGTTATTATACTAACGTGTGTGCATTGTTTAAATTATTAGATTATAACCAGAAAGTCACAAGGAAATACCTAAATTAGCGATGTGAGTAATCCTCTTTTTGTGAAACCTTTTTGTTAACTGTTTTTACAAAACCTTAATTATTTTTAATTGAAATTTAATAGTGATTGAGTATTTGTAAATCTACAATTATCGTCGGTATGTTGGGGTTTTGTATACATAACTTGTTACTACACTGTGAGTAGTAACATTACCATAAGTCAGGATTGACAGTACCGTGGGTGGTAATTAAAGTAGATGTAAACAAATGTAATTGCGGGTTACCCTCAATGCTGTAAAATGATAAAACTTTTCTTGATTAAACTGGGATTCACTCACTAGTATTTCTTGCTGATAAAATGTTTTTAAACGCGTTTCAGGTAACAAAATGTGAAAGCCAATTAGAAGCCAGCTGGAGAGCACTGAAGGCTTGGAAAAGTGGCTATAAAAGTTACCTAAATAAAGAAGAAGTTTTATTTCAATAAATTAAGATTTATCACTATAAACATGTTGTAATGGAAACTTGGGTTTTTCCCATGTATTTATTATTATAAAAATGTGGTGTTTTACTCTGATAAACTATTTCCTAACTACGGTCCTGATGTAAATCCCGCTGCCAAATTAATAAACACCGATACCACTGAATCTGCATGTCGCGGCCGCCCGCCTCCTGGGGCAGGGTCGGGGGTTGTGATAGAAGGTGGTATCAGAGCTACAGCCACTGATTTCAACCACAGAAGTGTTCTGCTGACACCAAAATTTTAATTGTGTTAGGAAATAATCTACATCATTATGTGCATATCTATATATTATTGTTTTGTGTTATTTGACAATTTGTTAGTTTACAGTATGAGTGATCAAGGTCCATCTGACGCCTATCGTCACTTGTCTAATTCTCCTAGAGATGAAGGAACTTTCTCCCAGCCTACTCTTTCGGAGTATTCAGCTGACATAGAAGAGGGGATCTTCATATTTAAGGCGCAATCCGAAGAATCATTCCCTACCAAAAAGAGAGGATGGTTCAGTCGGGGAGCACATGAGCGTAGGAAAAGAATGAGGAAGTTACAGCAAAGGGCTTTAGCAGCAGCAAATAGGGAGATGAATGCCCAGACCAAGACATAGTCAATAGGCGATTGGCCAACTTTCACATACTAGCTACTACTGCTGCAGAACCAAACTTAGACCAAATCATTGCACCACAGCCACTACCCTTGTTCCCAACTCAACCCATGGAAATAGAACCTAACCCTGGAGACCAGGTTCCCATACCCGCCTTTGACCCAAACGAAATCCCTAGAGTCCCAGCACCCAATCCTCTAGCTTACGACCCATGGGAGGATGACCATAGGGACTATCGAGAACTCTACCCACAGGAGGAACCCCTACCAAACCCTATAGCTCCATACCCCAACCTTGACTCTCTAGATCCATATTGGGATGTCGATCAGTATGTTAGGGAAATACTAGAAAACCCATACCCATATGGAGAACCCGTACCACAGTACCATGACCCAATACCCGCACCACCACCACCCATGAGTACCAAAAACGTGCAGGAACTCCTCACATTTGGTGAGGAATTAGTAGATGAAGGAGAAATAAGGCAAATAGGGGAAAAGCTCGTTTGGATATACGACGAGTGAAATATGCAATACTGGATGAACCCCTAGTAATAATAGTAATCATAATATATATATATATATATATATATATATATATATATATATATATATATATATATATATATATATATGCATGTAGTTTGAAAAAAAAATCAACTAAAATAGATGAACCAATACCTACGGATGTATAATTAGTATTGTATTTTAAATTCCAGTTGCAGCTTGTAATAGATATAGATATCTATAAAATAGAGTAAATGTCTCAATGCACGACGGTTTTGATCAATGTGTTTGTTTGGTGATTGTTCACATTAAATATTGTTCTGTTATATTAATACCTGGTAAATGTTTATAATCCAGATGGACAATGAAGTGAATCAGGAAAACCCGAATAACGATAATAACGGGAACCAATTAGATAACAGTGCCATCCAACACATAGTGGCACAAGGGATTATAGACGCTATGCCTTATATTATCAAAACGGTTAAGGAAGCGGAAAATAATAAAACTAATAGTGGAAGTAAACGACCACCTACTGAACCCAGTCACAGTGTAAACAATGGACCATTACTTCAATTTCCTATTCCAAAAAGAAGAAGAACTATGTCATATGGTTGTTCTTACAAAGAATTCTGGTCTTGCAAACCAATAGAATTCTCTGGCAATGAAGGAGCCATTGCAGCTCTATGTTGGATAGAAAAGACTAAGGCAGTCTTAAAAATAAGCAAATGTGCAGAGGAAGATAAAATCATGTTTGCTTCCAATCTTTTTAACAATGCAGCTTTAGAATGGTGGAACACTATTCCCCAGTCTAGGGGAAGTGACAAAGTTTATAATATGGAATGGAATGAGTTTAAGAATATGGTTGAAAGAAAATTCTGTCCCCCCAATGAAAAAGAACAAATAGCTAATAAATTCTTAAACCTAGAATGACTGGAGTTGACTGTAAGGGTTACACTACCATATTTTTCGAAAATGCTAGAATTGTGCCAACCCTAGCCTCACCAGAACCAATATTAATCTCCCGTTACATTTGGGGATTAATCAGTGAAATTAGACACGTAGTCAAAGCAGCTAGACCACAAACTATAGAAGAAGTAGTACAACTAGCAAGTACCTTGACCGATGAAGTGGTACGTACATAAGAAGAAAACCAAAAGAAGAACCTAGTCCAAAAGCTTACCCAGGAATTTCGCTACGGTAATTCCAACCATGGGAAAAACACAGGTTCTGCTTCTGCACCTTACTGTAAATCTTGCAAGAAAAAGCATTCAGGAAGATGTTCCACATACTGCAACTTCTGCATAATACAGGGACATAAGGAAGAAGACTATAGGAAGAAACCCAGTAATGGAATATGCTTCAATTGGGGAGAAAGTGGGCATATCAAACCAAACTGTCCGAAACTTGCTCCAGCCATGAACAACAAGACTACTAAGAAAGCTAGAGCATTTGTTCTGATAGCCGAAGAAGCGAAAATGATTCCGGACGTGATTTCCGGTACCTTTATAGTTAATGATTTTTTTGCTAAAGTATTATTTGACTCTGGTGCGAACCAAAGTTTTATTAATACTTCATTTTGCAAACTTCTCAATCAGCCATTAACTAAACTTCAACAAGAATGCCTAGTAAAAAGGGCAAATGGAGAATCCATTAAGATCACTAAAATCTTGCAGGGAGCAAGAATAGAAATTTTAAACCATAAATTTGTTGCTAACCTTTACCCAATGAATTTGGCTGGATTTGATATTGTATTAGGAATGGATTGGTTAGTAGCCAATGAAGCCAGTATTCTATGTGATCAAAAGTCAATACAAGTAAATTCACCAAAGGGTGAAAAGATCACAATTACAGAAGATAAGCCATCTCGATCCACGGAATTCATCTTTGTAACGAAAACAGCCAGTTATGCAAGAAAAGGATCCCTAGTGTATATGATTTCCATAATCATTAACAGTAAAGGAAAAGAATTGAAAGATATTCATGTAGTATCTCAATTCTCAGATGTTTTTTTGTAACACCTCGTAAAATCACGTCCAATGATGTATTGACACGTGTAATAAACCCTAATGGAGCCAAATGTTGAATTTAAGGGACTAATTTTTTCGAAAAATCGAAAACTTCGATTGTGAAAGGACTGGAAGTGTTAACATACCTAAAATAAGTTTCTAAATAACCTCTCACGATATTTATATCCACAAATGAGCCACTTGATGATCGAGTGTAGCCGTTCGCATAATTAATTGAAAGTTTTCGCAATGAAGGGTTAAAAGCGTCAACATGTTAATTCTTACCTCTGAGTGACCTTTTGACAAATCGGGAGCTTCATGATATTTGATTATACTCTCGTGAATGCCAACTATTGTGCGTCTAAGGTTTTTATGCCTATAAGTAAAGCTACGCGCAACTTTGCAAGTTAGAGGGACTAAAAGTGTCAATATGTTTAATTATACCTCTGAATGACCTTTTAGCGAACCCAAAGCATCGTGATGTTTAATAATACTTTCAAGAATGCCTAATATGGATTAGATGAGGCTTCAATGCTATTAAACGATGAGATGCGCAAGTTTGCGCAATAGAGGGACCTAAAGCGTCAACTTTTGAATCTACACCTTTCGGTGACCATTTAAGCAAACGAGAGCGTAGTAATATTTAATTATATTCTTGGGAATGACCATTATGGGCCATGGAAGGCTTGGATGTCAGTAAACGACATTTCGCGCTACTTTGTGCGATTAAAGGACTATTTGCGTCAAACTGAAAAATATGCCGATTCGTAGGGTATCGGACCTTCCGGAATATGACCATGAGTTAAAAATACCCTATTTATTCTTTATATAGCTTATATATAGGCTTAGAGGTGTTTGGTGCGCAAAAATAAACTTTTACGTCATGCAGGGACTAAAAGTGTCAAAAAGTGCACAAGTTTGCATTTTCGCGCATATCTCACATTCTGATTATACCCGGGCACCCAAAAATTTATGTAAGCACTAAAATATTTTATTTTAGTGTTTGGCTTGATAAAATTCCATTCGTCGCGTAGTTTGGATCGTTTTTCGCGTCCGTTCGTATTTCGTCGTAATTAGACGAGCAACGTGACCGTACGGCCAAACGAACTGACATCCGACATGTTTTTGAGCATGTTTCATGTATTCTATGTTTTGGAATCATAATAGAGCCTTGAAATGAGGTTAACGGGTCTTAGATGTGTCAAAAAGGGCCTTATATGCAAACAGGGACCAAAACTGCCATTTCTGAAACTTATATACTGATCAGACCTCTCAGGCGGGCCGCGTAAGCCCACCTTGATTCTTACGCGGGCTGTGTGAGTCCATCAGAGCTGCAAAATCAGTTTACAGCCATTTACAGCCTGTTCCAGCTTGATCCAGCACTTGCAAATGGTATTTCTTCAATCCTTGGGCACCCATAGTATTAGAAAACTGTGGGTATGAAGTGTATGGTCCAGATCAAGGCTTGGTTATCGAGGAACGATCTTAAAGGTTCTCAAAAACCTATAAATACCCCACTTCATTCTTTCCAAACCTACATTTATTTCTGAATTCTCTAAGTTGGAGACCTTGCTCTTCATACCTGAGAATTTAGGATCAAAACCTCCTTGCTTGGACCCTTTGTAAGTGTCCTTTCGTGCTTAGTTTAATTGTTTAGCGTTTATAGCCGAAAAGTCAAGCGTTTCGATAAACGCTTTGACTTTTAAACGGTTAAGCCATTGTTCGTAACAAACATGGCTACGTGATCGTAATTAGGTAGGTATTAAACCCTCAAAAGGGCACCTCCTAATTACCATGTTTACTTAGTTAAATTGTCGGGTCAAATGGAAGTCAAACGGGTTAGTTTTAAATAAATTCGTAACTATTAATATAAGAAACCATAAAATCAGTTTTCTCACTTTAATAACTTGGTAAATATTAGTTGAACATGCTTAAGCATGATTCAACCCGACAATTCTAAGTATAGGCTCGGTTCGGAACCGAAAGTCGCAAAAGTTGACTTTTACTTTGACTTTCAGTTCTGACCCGATTTTGCTTAGTTTAGATATGCCTTAGGATTCCTTTAGGACCAGGTTATAGGTTAGTGTAACCCTCTGAGGTTATACAACTTGGTTCCTTAGTTATCTGATTCATATGCATGTTTCCGTTAAATGCCTAAATGTTGACTATTATGCCCTTTTAACCTTAAAACAAAATTTTTGAAAATGTGAGAGGATAGAAACCTTCATTACTGATTTATAAACTTGTCCCTAAAATTTGACATCAGTTTGAGGTATAGATTAGGAGTTATGCTCATTAGCGTAAATGAAAAGCTTTTTATTAATTAAACGGCATAATTAGCGTATATCCTATCAAGACCCAATTTTTGATACCAAAATTTTTACCTACTGATATAAAATAATATTTTGGGATTTTTGAAGATTTTTATTTATTTTTAGGCTGAGCATAACATAGGGCACTAAGCTTAATTCGGTAATTGTCGGTTTTGCCCTTTTGGTACCAAACCTTTTTCTACTGATCTTATATGATAAATAAAATATTTTGAGCCTTCTGGAATAATAAAATTATCAGCTTTCATTATTAAACCCGAAAATCGCTTAAAACCGACTTTTACGCGTTTTAAGCGCATAGTATGAGTTAAAACTATTTTTGGCATATGAAACTTAATACCTACTGATGTTCTAAGTAAATTTATATATTTTAACAGTAAAGAAAAGTTTTAAACTCAGATTCTCTAATTTTAACCTTTTAAGCTTATGTGAAATTACCAAAACGCCCCTTCGGTGCATAGTTTGGTTATAATTAATAAATTTCACATATATGTAATACCCTACTGTTATAACTTATTAAATCAAGTATTTTTACTGATTATATCGGACCTGGAACTCAGATTAATATTTAACCTCTCTTATAACCTTTAAAATGACCAAAATACCCCTACGGGGCATAAATTGGTTTTAAATTCGTTTTGGGCATAATGGAAGGTATCATACTGATATCACAACATACTAAAGGCATATTAACTTAGGAAACCTGTTCATGACTCATATGGTTACCCGTTACGCACTTTTCGCGTTCGGATCGGCTTATGTAACTAGTTTGCATAAATTAGCCGAAACGGGTCAAACCTTATCATTTTATCTCAAAATCCAGAATGTGTTTAGCTTACCCTTATTACACAAGTATACAAGCTTGTCGGGTCTAAACCACATTCTAATCCGGTTCTCGCTTAGTCATGCGTTTTGAACCGTATCTTCTTTTAAAACTAACCGGTCTAAGTTTAGGCTTAATTAAGACCCGTTAGGAATCTAATAGGTTATTAAAAACCTTCGTTCCAGATTTAGGAGCCCAGTAAAAGCTATCTGTACTTGCTGATTTGATATACGGCTGGGATTGAATTTATATTTAGCTCAGGTAAATACTTTTAACTTATTTTCCCTATACGGGCTTGGGGTACGGTATATAAAATACCGCTTGGTCGGGCATTGAATCTTTAATTGTATGAAGGTTAAATTATTGAAATGTCCTGTTTAAATTGTTTTGTTTGCTTAAAACCTTTGGGGGGGGGGGGTTAATGACCATGTCCCGGATATCCTTGGCATCATTTTAAGAAATGGCCACGACCTAAGCACGGGGTGTAGGCGTACACCCGACAGTGCATATATAAATAATGAGGTATAACCGCCGGTTACGGGAATAACCCGCCGCGGGACTATATCATGTGG
This sequence comes from Helianthus tuberosus, assembly GCA_030545235.1. Taxonomy (NCBI): domain Eukaryota; kingdom Viridiplantae; phylum Streptophyta; class Magnoliopsida; order Asterales; family Asteraceae; genus Helianthus; species Helianthus tuberosus. The sequence goes on along the minus strand of CM060373.1, from coordinate 42,027,546 downwards.
TGTGTCTATTAATCTTTAACCCGGCGTCAATCCGGGCTACTGAACGTATAAGAAACATGTAATTCTTTTACAAGTTTATATATAAATAATTATCCCAAGTTATAAAAAGTTTTGTGCCATGTGCATTCAAATCAATTTTCTAAAACATTTTCAAAATGAGTCAGTTAATTGTATTTACCAGTGTAAACTGACTTATTTTCCCAAAAAGGCTAAGTGCAGGTACTAATCGGAATAGGCTGGCCTCTCCTAGCATCAAATAAAAGTCTCGCAAGCTTAGATGCCTTAAAGTCTGTTGAACAAAGTTTCTTTTTATCTTTTAATCCACCTGTGGATCTTTTACACTCCGTTTGTAATACTTTGATATTACTTTATATCGGTTTGTAATATTTTAACTTTTGCTTCCGCTGTGCATTTAAATTGTGTTGTTTGACTATGATGATATCAACTATGTCACGATACTCCCCACCGGGCCCACCGGTAATACGTGGAAATATCGGGGTGTGACATTTTTCCAGAAGAATTACCGGGACTACCGCCAGATAGGGAAGTTGAATTCAGAATTCACCTACTACCAGGGACATCACCAATTGCCAAGGCACCCGCATAGATGCAGGAACTAAAGAAACAGTTGGATGAACTTCTGGAGAAAGGATTCATACAGCCCAGTTCATCACCATGGGGAGCACCAATCTTGTTTGTCAAGAAGAAAGACGGATCAATGCGTAAGTGCATTGGTTACCGAGATTGAACAAAGTAACGATTAAAAATCGGTACCCATTACTGAGAATCGATGATCTGTTTGATCAACTGCAAGGAGCTCGATTCTTTTCTAAGATCGAATTACGCTCAGGATATCATCAATTCAAAGTACAGGAAGAGGACATTCCTAAAACTGCCTTCAAAACAAGGTATGGCCATTATGAATTTACCGTCATTCCATTTGGTTTAACCAATGCACCAGCCGCATTTATGGACATGATGAACATAGTATGTAAACCATATCTGGATAAATTCATAATTGTCTTTATAGATGATATTCTCATTTACTCTAAGAGTAAAGAGGAACATGCAGTGCATCTGCATACACTCCTAAATTTGCTGAGAAAAGAAAAGTTTTATGCTAAATTTTCAAAATGTGAATTTTAGTTAGAAGAAGTGCATTTCCTTGGACATCTAGTCAATCATGAAGGAATTCATGTGGATCTCACAAAGATCGAAGCAATTACTAAATGGAAAGTCCCTGAATCACCAACGGAGGTGAGAAGTTTTCTCGGACTGGCAGGTTATTATAGACGGTTTATCCGAGATTTCTCTAGAATAGCCATTCCATTAACAAAACTGACCTGTAAATCTGTTAAGTTTGAATGGGGGACCAAAACAGGAAGAAGCCTTTAGAATCCTTAAGCAAAGATTAACCAACGCACCCATATTAGCGTTACCAGAAGGAACTGAAGACTTTGTAGTCTATTGTGATGCGTCTAAATTAGGTTATGGATGTGTGTTGATGCAACGTCAAAAGGTTATAGCCTATGCCTCTAGACAACTTAAGAATCATGAAGAGAATTATACAACCCATGATTTAGAATTAGGAGCCATAATTTTTGCCCTTAAAATTTGGTGACATTATCTTTACGGTAGTAAGTTTACCATTTTCACTGATCATAAGAGTTTAAGATATGTTTTCGGGCAAAAAGAGTTAAATATGAGACAAAGATGCTGGATGGAAATCCTTAGTGATTATGATTGTAATATCCAGTACCATGCAGGAAAGGCTAATGTAGTAGCTGATGCTTTAAGTAGAAAATATCATGAAAAGCCAAAAAGAATACGTTCTCTCAAATTAAATCTGCAGATAGATTTAAATGAACAGATTAGGGAAGTACAGGAATCAGTAATCAAGGACGATATTGAAAAATTAAAAAGAATGATTAAGGAATTAGAAAAAGGAACAGATGGAATTTGGAGATTCCATGAGAAAAGAATTTGGATACCCAAACAAGGAAACCTACGCCATCGAATATTAGAAGAAGCCCATAAGTCTAAGTATATGATACATCCTGGAAGTGATAAAATGTATCAAGACTTAAGAAAGAATTTCTGGTGGATAGGAATGAAAAAGGATATAGCAGCCTATGTTGTCAAGTGTCTAACCTGTTCATAAGTTAAAGCTGAACATCAGAAACCCTCAGGCTTGTTACAGCTACTAGAAATACCAATATGGAAATGGGAATTGATAACAATGGACTTTGTTACCAAACTACCCAAGACCCGAAAAGGTAATGATACAATCTGGGTGATTGTAGACAGGCTAACCAAGTCTGCTCATTTCTTACCAATGAAGGAAATTTTCAGTATGGAACAGTTAGCCAAGTTATATGTAAATGAAATAGTTTCATTACATGGAATTCCTTTATCTATTGTGTCTGATAGAGATAGCCGTTTTACTTCTCATTTTTGGACTAGTTTCCAAAAAGCAATTGGAACAAAGTTAAATCTAAGCACAGCTTATCATCCTCAAACAGATGGACAAAGCGAAAGGACAATTCAGACAAATGAAGATATGCTTAGAACTTATGTAATTGATCTCGAAGGAAATTGGGACGATCACCTACCATTAATAGAATTTTCCTATAATAACAGCTATCATACCAGTATCAACGTTGCACCATTCGAAGCACTCTATGGACGAAAGTGCCGAACTCCAGTCTGTTGAGCAGAAATTTGAGAAAAGCAACTGTCTGGACAAGAGATAGTACAAGAAACAACAGACAAGATTATTCAAGTTAAGGAAAGACTAAAAGCAGCACGCGATCTTCAAAAGAGTTATGCTGATAACAGGCAAAAACCGTTGGAATTTCAAGTAGGAGATAAGGTATTATTAAAAGTTTATCCTTGGAAAGGGATAGTAAGATTCGTAAAAAGGGGAAAGCTAAGCCCCAGGTATGTTGGACCCTTTGAAATTATTAGAAGAATAGGACTAGTAGCTTACCAGCTACAACTGCCAGAGGAAATGGCTGGAGTACATTATGTATTTCATGTATGTAATCTCAAGAAATGCTTAGCAGATGAATCATTAATAGTACCTCTTAAGGACATAGAGGTAAATGAGAAACTTAAGTTTGTAGAGAAACCCCTACAGATTGAAGATAGAAAGATCAAGAATCTCAAACACAAGAGATTAGTTCTAGTTAAAGTAAAATGGGATTCCAAGAGAGGACCAGAATACACTTGGGAGCTTGAATCAGAGATGCAAAAGAAATACCCACACCTGTTCCAGTGGACCTCGAGGATGAGTTCTAAAACAAGGTGGGGAGGATATAACAACTCTCCCGAAATTCTTAAAAACACCCCTATACGTCCTAAAAGACACCTCGTATACAAAAAATAGGCCCGAAATACCTTTAATTTAACAAAAATCAAATAAAAACAAGAATTAGGGGCGCTAGCGGGGCGCGACCCCCTTGACTGAATCCGTTGAGGGCCGCGACCAGGTGGCCACCAGGCAAGCCCCTAGGCCGCAACGTGTCCCACTCCGTGTCAAAGCTAGCCGTTGATTCGACAAGGCTAGGCCCTAGCCAGCCTAGCTCGCGGGCTACGAAGGCCTTGCCTTCTGTTCTTGCGGGGCGCGAGGAAGTCAACATCAGGCCTACAAATGGAGGGCTTCGGCTCTCATTCCAAATCGTTCAGAATCAAGATTTCTCTCTCGAATCTCTAAAAACTAAATTAATTTCCGGGCTTTATACCCACTAAAATAACGAAGCTCTGCCTCGATGTAAGTATCATAACCCCCGGTTACGGATTAGTTACGCTGCCTGATTGATCTAGTGCTTTGTAACGCATGTCAAGGCTCTGCCTGACTTAGTCGTTGGAGTTCTGTCTAGGGGAGGGTATATCTAATGTAAATTGGGTTATTATACTAACGCGTGTGCATTGTTTAAATTAATAGATTATAACCAGGAAGTCACAAGGAAATACCTAAATTAGCGATGTGAGTAATCCTCTTTTTGTGAAACCTTTTTGTTAACTATTTTTACAAAACCTCAATTATTTTAATTGAAATTTTACAGTGATTGAGTATTTGTAAATCTACAATTATCATCGGTATGTTGGGGTTTTGTATACATAACTTGTTACTACACTGTGAGTAGTAACATTACCACAAGTCAGGGTTGACAGTACCGTGGGTGGTAATTAAAGTAGATGTAAACAAATGTAATTGCGGGTTTCCCTCAATGCTGTAAAATGATAAAACTTTTCTTGATTAAACTGGGATTCACTCGCCAGTATTTCTTGCTGATAAAATGTTTTTAAACGCGTTTCAGGTAACAAAATGTGAAAGCCAATTAGAGGCCAGCTGGAGAGCACTGAAGGCTTGGAAAAGTGACTATAAAAGTTACCTAAATAAAGAAGAAGTTTTATTTCAATAAATTAAGATTTATCCCTATAAACATGTTGTAATGGAAACTTGGGTTTTTCCCATGTATTTATTATTATAAAAATGTGGTGTTTTACTCTGATAAACTATTTCCTAACTACGGTCCTGATGTAAATCCCGCTGCCAAATTAATAAACACCGATACCACTGAATCTGCGTGCCGCAGCCGCCTACCTCCCGGGGACGGGGTCGGGGGTTGCGACAACAGGTGCAGCGACTTGACGATTCTGGTTCTGTGGTTGGGCAGGAATAGCATTGAGAGGAGCGGCGATTACAGCACAGTTCTTGTTGTTACCCTTGCGTTTGCGTCCTTGACGTGATGACTTTGAAGCTTGAGGTGAGGCGGTTTTAGTAGCGGGAGTAACAGTGACTTGGTGGAGATTCTTGCTTGAGGTCTTGAAATAACCAGCTAAAACTTGCTTATCATTGATTTCAGCGGCGAGTTGAAAGGTTTCCTCAATGGTGGTAGTCTTGGCTGCTTGAACAAAATCGGCAACACAATCAGGTAGAGCGCGAATGTATTTCTTGATTGTGATGTCGAGAGTTGAGACTTGGCCAAGACAGATGATGCTGAGCTGCTTAAAGCGAGCAGTGAGACCAGCATTGTCGCCACCTTCTTGCTTGACATTCCAGAACTCGTTTTCCAGCTTCTGGAGTTCATGTGGGGGACATAATTATTTCATCATGACTTCCTTCAGTTCCTCCCAGGAGAGTCCATAGGCTGTGTCGTTCCCACGCATGTTTCGCTCCGCAGTCCACCAATCTAGAGCCCTGGACTGAAAAACTCCAGTTGCGTTAACAGTGCAGAGGTTGTCTGGGCATCTGCTTTGACGAAGAGTGACTTTAATCGAGTTAAACCACTGGAACATGGCACTGGGCCCATCTGCACCAGTGAAGTCCTTAGGGCCACAGGCCTTGAATTGCTTAAAGCTGAACGGCGATTTAGGCTTGTCGCTTTTAGATTCGACAGAGGAGCTGCTCTTCACTTCGTTGATTTCACTGACAATTTGGGGAATGACCTTAGCCATTTCCTTGGCGACTAGAGAGGCGATGCGCTTGTCAGCGTGGTTGCGGCGAGTAGCGCGAGAAGTTCACGACATTGTCTACAGCAGACATCGTCACATGGTTTGAGATTCGATTACAACGGGTATATTTTAGCGTATAACCACCATAAAGCATCAAGAACACGTCTACACGTAGGCACACAGTCACGTAGGCACATAATCCACATAGGCACATAAACACGTAAGCCCATAAGCACGTAAGCATAGAAGCACAGAAGCACGTAAGCACAGAAGCACATATTCAACTATATTTTGCACGTATTCACCTACATATTTTGCACGTATTCACCTACATATTTTGCACGTATTCACCTATCATTGAAATATGTACAGAAGTGTTTGACTTGTTTACAAGTCAAATCAGAGCACCAAAAGCCATATGGTAAGTTGCAACCGTTGGATATCCCAGTTTGGAAATGGGAACAAATCACGATGGATTTGTTAACCAAATTGCCCAAAACCAATCGCGGATTTGATGCTATATGGGTAGTCGTGGATAGATTGACGAAAAGTGCTCACTTCATTCCGATTCGTGAGACTTATACATCCGAAAAGATGTCGGAGGTGTACACCAATGAAATCATAGCACGTCATGGAGTGCCGATATCCATTGTGTCAGACAGAGATACTCGGTTTACTTCTAAATTCTGGCGCGAATTCCAAGAGCAAATGGGAACTAAACTGTTCATTAGCACTGCTTACCATCCACAAACGGATAGGCAAAGTGAGAGAACGATACAAACGTTGGAAGATATGTTGCGGGCTTGCATTATCGACTTCGGGGGTAGTTGGGATGTCCATCTACCCTTGGTCGAATTTTCATATAACAATAGCTATCAATCAAGCATTAAAATGGCCCCGTATGAGATGTTATATGGTAGAAAGTGTCGAACCCCGGTGTGTTGGGGAGAAGTGGGTCCGCGAGGATTAGCACCTACTGATATAATCCGAACCACGAATGAGAAGATCGACTTGGTCCGAGCTCACCTAAAGGCGGCTCAGGATCGACAAAAAGCATACGCGGAAAAACGGAATAGACCGATTGAATTTCAAGTGGGCGATAAGGTAATGCTGAAAGTATCACCGTGGAAAGGAATAATACGGTTTAGAAAAAGAGGGAAGTTGAGCCCAAGATTTATTGGGCCATTCAGAATCGCCGAACGGGTTGGTAAAGTAGCATATCGTCTTGAACTACCCGATGAGTTGAGTGGGATTCATAGTACATTCCACGTGTCACATCTCCGAAAATGTTTAGCAGATGAAACCGCTTGCATTCACTATGATGATATCGAGGTGGATAACAGCCTCAACTATGCAGTAAAGCCAATTGCAATTTTAGATCGTAAAGAGAAGAGTTTGAGGAACAAGGTGATTAACCAAGTGAAGGTTAAATGGGAACACAGGAGGGGTGTGGATACCACATGGGAATCCGAAGAAGAGATGCAACGGCTCTACCCCATACTTTTTGGTACGTAAATTCGGTTTCGGGGACGAAACCCTTTTTAAGGGGGGTGGACTTGTAACATCCCGAAAATGCAAAACTTTATATTAGAACTATAATGTGTATGATAAACAAGAATTTATCTAACTAGGAAATTATAACCTAGTTAACTATAAGTCTATGAATAACTAGAATTAAGGCTAAAATAACCAAACTATAAGCTAAATAAAAGTAGAAGGGCCAATATTGTTAAAATTGAAACTATTGTTATTAGTTTTGATTAAAAACAAACCAAACACCCCATTAGAAGGGGGTCTGGTCGATCAAAGAACCACAGGGGGCGACACCCACACTTCCACAACCCTAACTTCTACTAAACTCTCAAATTGAAGGCTCAAATCATGTTGTAATCGAAATCTGAACATAGAATCGTGATCACCTCTTCAAGGAGATCATATGGTATGTCAAATTAGGTTGTTTTGATTCAACTCAAACTCTTGCATGTGATTGAAATCGAAGGTTGAGCTTGATTATGTGATGTAAAACATGAAATTGGAAGTAATGTGAGGTCTAGGGACAAACCCTAGATGATTTCTTGTCAAAATCTTGCATGTTAGTTGTAAGGATCAAAATCACTATAGTGAGTGATTAATAAGTTAGTAGAACTTGATAAACACTAGGAGTAAGGCTCTTTCACTAGTGTAAACTGAAATTATGAAATAATCTCTGAAATTTTTGATGTCAAAATATGTGTATATTGTCTAATTGAAGTCAATTTGGGTGGTAATTTCAAGTCATGAACTTGGTTTAAATCATGAAGAAATCTGACCCGCAAGATGTTTGATAAAACGCCTAAATGAGGGTTAAAATGTTGAATGTTGGGTAAAACGCAGATTTGAATATATATTAAGAAATAATGCGTTAAAGCTTATGAAAGAGTTCTAAACTTGTGATGAATTGAACTCTTTAGGCAAGGATTCCGGAACGTCAAGTGGACACGCCGGAGGAGATACACGTGGGAAGGGTGTGCTTTAAAGGTGCGTGACTTCAGTCTCGTTACATTATGTAAATGTTTGGTTTTTGTGTAATAATGATGTCGTAGTGTATAAGACGCGTTTGATGCGTTGTTAAAGTGGCGAAGTTCACTAGCTCATCAAACGGGTCAAAATAAAGAATTGGAATTTAGTTTGGTTGTCAATAAAGTGATGGTCTTCACTAGATAGCCAAACGGGTCAAAATAAAGATATGGAATTTAGTTTGGTTGTCAATAAAGTGATGGTCTTCACTAGATAACCAAACGAGTCAAAATAAAGATTTTAAAGGAATCATGAGAGTAGAGACTTGAAAGTTTCATATCTCGCTAGGTGATGGATGGTACCACACCAATAAATTGGTTATGTTAAATTAAATTTACGAACCCGTGTTAACGGGCCAAACACTAAGGTTAATAAAATGTGTCGTTTGGAACAGAATGTTGAATTCCGAGAAGATGGGCTTTTAGTTCCAATGCAACATAAGGCCATGATTAACGTAAATATACCAAGATGTACTAACCCGGGAACTTGGGTAAAGACATCTAAAAGGTTTGAATAAGAAAGTTGAAATATATACTTATAGCTAGAATGCATCGAGCAAATGCAAGTATAGAAACTCGTAACCGAATGATCGGTTAGACGAATATTGGTTTGATAAACAAAACGATCAAGTCTGTAATAAACTTACAGACATATGGGAAGGAAATAGCCTAAAACGGTATGCGAATTAGAGCAAAATTCTGAAAATAGACAAAAGGGCAGAATCCCAGTGTCCACCGTAAATTACGGTATGCACCGTAATTTATGGTGGAGATCAAAAGGTTTACGGTGGGTCTTTCCTGTGTTACGGCAGGACCAGGTGCATTCAGGGTCTACCGTAACTTACGATAGACACCGTAAGTTACGGTGGAGCCCTGAAAAAAAAAACTTGAATTTTTAATTGCTATTTGATGTCGGAACTTGTATACATATATGCTATAATAATGTCAAAACTAATGTTTTAGTTGTTTGACCATAGGTATGGATGAGATCCTCCCGGATGGTGATCAAGTACGTAATCAAGAACCGAACACGCATTTTGAAGCTTCCGCACCAAACTTCAATCTAGTCTAGACTTTAATCATGTTGTAAATGTTTTGTTAATCATGTTTTAAATCCCTTAAACTAGTGGTTAGTTTACTAGCAAGGGTTAACTTTAAACTTGTTATGCACTATCGTACAATGTTTTGGTATTACAACAAGTATGTATGGTCTTTAAACATGAAAAAGTTTTTGTAAACTCTGATTTGTATTTTAATTAATATAATTATTAATTATATTCCGTCCAAATATTAAGGGTGTTACAAGTTGGTAATCAGAGCCCAAGGTTGGTAACAAGTGTGTTCGGTTCAAGCTTGATCAAGCATCCGGTAAGAGTTAATTGTTCTAAAGTAGAATTACTAAGTATAAAGGGGATATAATGAATTGACATGCATGGGAAGAGCGTGTTAACACACTCAAACCCGGAAAGTGCATTAAATAAGAACGGTGAAAACAAGTTATGAACTTGAATAAACCAAAGTAAATAAACCATATGCCATAGATGAAATGTTTAATGCTTAATGTAAACATTTCAGTTAAAGATGGCGAATAAAGGTAATGATGATGCGGTGCCAAGAGTCACCGAGCAAACGAGAGAAGTGATTGCTGAGGAGGTAGGAAAAGCAATCGAAAACAGTTTGCCGGGTTTCATCGACAAAATCCAAAACACGGTATTATCAGTGGTAGAAGAAAGGATCAAGAAATTGGAGGATAATACCAATTTAGCAAAGGAGAAGTCGGGAGGACGAAAATCTTGTTCTTATAAAGAGTTCATGGCGTGTAAACCGCCAATCTACAATGGGGAGGTTGACCCGATAATATGCCAACGGTGGCTAAGTGATATGGAGGGAGTATTTGAAAGGACCCATTGCGATGAGGATGACGACGTGGCTTATGGCACGGGTCAGTTAAGGGGTCAGGCGAAAGATTGGTGGGATAACAAGAAGAAAGAGATCGGAAGTGAAGCAGCTAAGGCTATGACATGGGACGAGTTTAAGACGCCGTTTCTTAAACATCATAGTCCCAAGGCAGTCATTAACAAAATCAAGGAAGAATTTATGCAGCTTCGACTCAAGGGCGAATCCATCGATAAAATCACGGGAACATTCATGGATAAAATGAAGTTTTGTGATGATCTGATAACGAATGAAGAGCAGAAAATATATTATTATTATAATATGCTGAGCGCCGAGTATAGGGAGTTTATGACTCCTTCGAAGTATGAGACTCTCACCGAGATTATAAACGTTGCTCGGGAACGGGAGATAGAGTTGAAGAAACAGATTGAGAGGGGAGAAAGAAGGGCGCAGGTAGCCAATCCAAGCCCAACGAAAAAGGCACGCACGACTGAATCCTCAAAGAAACAAGAAGGAAAAGGCGGGTCGCCAAGCTGCAAGATATGCGGGAAAGGGCATAAGGGTGAGTGCCGGTTTAAGGACAAGCCGTGTCCTATTTGTGGGAAAACAGGGCACACGGCTGCGTTGTGCCCGGGGAAGGTGTTGGTGTGTTACAAATGTTATCAGCCGGGTCACAAGAAATCTGAGTGTCCGAAATTGATCGGAAAGAAAGATGACAAGGATACACGTACTGAGACACCAAGAGCAAAAGCAAGATCTTTTCAGTTAATTGCAGCCGAGGCAAAGGCGGAACCCGATGTGGTTTTAGGTATATTTGCTATAAACACAATTCCCGCACATGTGTTATTTGATACGGGTGCGAATAAATCCTTTGTTTCACATGGATTTATTCGACATCCTTCTTTTGTACTAACAAAATTGCCTATGCCATTAGAGGTAGAAATAGGTGATAACAAAAGTTTCCTTGTATGTGATGTATGTCGAGATTGCAAAATAAGCGTTGATGATGAGGAATATTTAATAGACTTGATCCCTATGTCAATGGGAGAATTTCAAGTAGTGGTAGGGATGGATTGGTTATCCCGACATCATGCAAAGGTGATATGTTTCCGCAAGGAGATACAGTTGACATCTCCAAGTGGAAAGCAAGTCACCATCTATGGCGAAAAAGGGGGCAGTCCCGTCATGTGCTCAATACTAAAAGCTCACAAACTTATGAGGCGCGGATGTAAAGCATTCATGATATACGCAAATGAACCTAATAAAGAGACGCCAAATATTGAAGACGTACCAGTGGTACGTGAATACGCCGATGTATTTCCTGAAGATTTACCGGGAATACCGCCGGAACGGGAGGTAGAGTTCGGAATTGAATTGATTCTGGGCGCGAAACCTGTGGCCAAGGCGCCGTATCGGCTCGCGCCATCAGAATTGCAAGAACTGATGTCCCAAATCCAAGATTTGCTTGACAAGGGATTTATTCGGCCAAGTGTGTCTCCATGGGGCGCACCAGTATTATTCGTGAGGAAGAAGGACGGGAGCATGCGTATGTGCATTGATTACCGGGAGTTGAACAAACTCACGGTAAAGAATCGATATCCGCTTCCAAGAATTGATGACCTATTTGACCAATTACAAGGTGCAAGTTGGTTCTCAAAAATCAACCTCAGATCGGGGTATCATCAGTTGAAAGTCAAGGAGGAAGATGTACCGAAAACGGCTTTCCGTACACGGTACGGACATTACGAGTTTCTTGTGATGTCCTTTGGGTTAACTAATGCACCCGCGGCTTTCATGGATCTCATGAACCGGGTTTGCAAACCCATGCTAGACAAGTCAGTGATAGTGTTCATAGATGACATCTTGATATACTCCAAGAATGAAGCAGAACACGCAAGTCATTTGTGTGAAGTGTTGGAGACGCTCAGGAAAGAGAAATTGTATGCAAAATTCTCAAAATGTGCCTTCTGGTTACGAGAGGTGCAATTTCTTGGGCACATCATTAGTGCAAACGGGGTGTTAGTGGATCCGTCAAAGATAGAAGCAGTGTCAAGATGGACTCCACCAAAGAATCCTTCGGAAATCAGGAGCTTCTTGGGGCTTGCGGGTTATTATCGGAGATTCATACAATATTTCTCCAAAATTGCTATGTCGTTGACCAAACTAACCCGTAAGAATGAAAAGTTTATTTGGGGCGAGGATCAAGAAAGGGCGTTCCAAACGCTCAAGGAAAAATTGACCCATGCACCGGTATTGTCATTACCGGACGGAACGGAGGATATGGTAGTTTACTCGGATGCATCGCATTCGGGACTTGGCTACGTTTTGATGCAGCGGGGCAAGGTTATAGCCTATGCCTCGAGACAGCTAAAGACTCATGAGAAGAGATATCCTACCCATGACCTCGAGTTGGCAGCGGTGGTGTTCGCCTTGAAAATATGGAGGCATTATTTGTATGGGGTGAAATGCACTATCTTCACCGACCATAAAAGCTTGAAGTATTTCTTCGATCAGAAGGAATTAAATATGAGGCAGAGGCGGTGGTTAGAAACTGTCAAAGACTTTGATTGTGAAATACATTACCACCCTGGGAAGGCTAATGTAGTGGCAGACGCGTTGAGCCGAAAGACAGAATATACGCCTATTCGAGTACGATCAATGCAACTAATTGTGACATCGGGTTTGCTTGAACAAATTCGGAAATCTCAAATTGAAGCAATAAAGGAAGAAAATGTGAAGAAGGAGAGAATAGTCGGTCAGTTAAAAGACTTGACAGATGGTAACCAAGGGTTGAAAACTCGATTCGATAGGATATGGGTTCCAAATTCATGTGGGGCCAAGGCACTTCTGCTTGACGAGGCCCATAAATCTCATTATTCAATTCACCCGGGGGCGACCAAAATGTATAATGACTTAAAACGAAACTATTGGTGGCCCGGAATGAAAATAGATATTGTGAAATATGTACAGAAGTGTTTGACTTGTTTACAAGTCAAAGCAGATCACCAAAAGCCATATGGTAAGTTGCAACCGTTGGATATCCCAGTTTGGAAATGGGAACAAATCACGATGGATTTGTTAACCAAATTGCCCAAAACCAATCGCGGATTTGATGCTATATGGGTAGTCGTGGATAGATTGACGAAAAGTGCTTACTTCATTCCGATTCGTGAGACTTATACATCCGAAAAGATGTCGGAGGTGTACACCAATGAAATCATAGCACGTCATGGAGTGCCGATATCCATTGTGTCAGACAGAGATACTCGGTTTACTTCTAAATTCTGGCGCGAATTCCAAGAGCAAATGGGAACTAAACTGTTCATTAGCACTGCTTACCATCCACAAACGGATAGGCAAAGTGAGAGAACGATACAAACGTTGGAAGATATGTTGCGGGCTTGCATTATCGACTTCGGGGGTAGTTGGGATGTCCATCTACACTTGGTCGAATTTTCATATAACAATAGCTATCAATCGAGCATTAAAATGGCCCCGTATGAGATGTTATATGGTAGAAAGTGTCGAACCCCAGTGTGTTGGGGAGAAGTGGGTCCGCGAGGATTAGCACCTAATGATATAATCCAAACCACGAATGAGAAGATCGACTTGGTCCGAGCTCACCTAAAGGCGGCTCAGGATCGAAAAAAAGCATACGCGGAAAAACGGAATAGACCGATTGAATTTCAAGTGGGCGATAAGGTAATGCTGAAAGTATCGCCGTGGAAAGGAATAATACGGTTTAGAAAAAGAGGGAAGTTGAGCCCAAGATTTATTGGTCCATTCAGAATCGCCGAGCGGGTTGGTAAAGTAGCATATCGTCTTGAACTACCCGATGAGTTGAGTGGGATTCATAGTACATTCCACGTGTCACATCTCCGAAAATGTTTAGCAGATGAAACCGCTTGCATTCACTATGATGATATCGAGGTGGATAACAGCCTCAACTATGCAGTAAAGCCAATTGCAATTTTAGATCGTAAAGAGAAGAGTTTGAGGAACAAGGTGATTAACCAAGTGAAGGTTAATTGGGAACACAGGAGGGGTGCGGATACCACATGGGAATCCGAAGAAGAGATGCAACGGCTCTACCCCATACTTTTTGGTACGTAAATTCGGTTTCGGGGACGAAACCCTTTTTAAGGGGAGTGGACTTGTAACATCCCGAAAATGCAAAACTTTATATTAGAACTATAAAGTGTATGATAAACAAGAATTTATCTAACTAGGAAATTATAACCTAGTTAACTATAAGTCTATGAATAACTAGAATTAAGGCTAAAATAACCAAACTATAAGCTAAATAAAAGTAGAAGGGCCAATATTGTTAAAATTGAAACTATTGTTATTAGTTTTGATTAAAAACAAACCAAACACCCCATTAGAAGGGGGTCTGGTCGATCAAAGAACCACAGGGGGCGACACCCACACTTCCACAACCCTAACTTCTACTAAACTCTCAAATTGAAGGCTCAAATCATGTTGTAATCGAAATCTGAACATAGAATCGTGATCACCTCTTCAAGGAGATCATAAGGTATGTCAAATTAGGTTGTTTTGATTCAACTCAAACTCTTGCATGTGATTGAAATCGAAGGTTGAGCTTGATTATGTGATGTAAAACATGAAATTGGAAGTAATGTGAGGTCTAGGGACAAACCCTAGATGATTTCTTGTCAAAATCTTGCATGTTAGTTGTAAGGATCAAAATCACTATTGTGAGTGTTAATAAGTTAGTAGAACTTGATAAACACTAGGATTAAGGCTCTTTCACTAGTGTAAACTGAAATTATGAAATAATCTCTGAAATTATTGATGTCAAAATATGTGTATATTGTCTAATTGAAGTCAATTTGGGTGGTAATTTCAAGTCATGAACTTGGTTTAAATCATGAAGAAATCTGACCCGCAAGATGTTTGATAAAACGCCTAAATGAGGGTTAAAATGTTGAATGTTGGGTAAAACGCAGATTTGAATATATATTAAGAAATAATGCGTTAAAGCTTATGAAAGAGTTCTAAACTTGTGATGAATTGAACTCTTTAGGCAAGGATTCCGGAACGTCAAGTGGACATGCCGGAGGAGATACACGTGGGAAGGGTGTGCTTTAAAGGTGCGTGACTTCAGTCTCGTTACATTATGTAAATGTTTGGTTTTTGTGTAATAATGATGTCGTAGTGTATAAGACGCGTTTGATGCGTTGTTAAAGTGGCGAAGTTCACTAGCTCATCAAACGGGTCAAAATAAAGAATTGGAATTTAGTTTGGTTGTCAATAAAGTGATGGTCTTCACTAGATAGCCAAACGGGTCAAAATAAAGATTTGGAATTTAGTTTGGTTGTCAATAAAGTGATGGTCTTCACTCGATAGCCAAACGGGTCAAAATAAAGATTTTAAAGGAATCATGAGAGTAGAGACTTGAAAGTTTCATATCTCGCTAGGTGATGGATGGTACCACACCAATAAATTGGTTATGTTAAATTAAATTTACGAACCCGTGTTAACGGGTCAAACACTAAGGTTAATAAAATGTGTCGTTTGGAACGGAATGTTGAATTCCGAGAAGATGGGCTTTTAGTTCCAATGCAACATAAGGCCATGATTAACGTAAACATACCAAGATGTACTAACCCGGGAACTTGGGTAAAGACATCTAAAAGGTTTGAATAAGAAAGTTGAAATATATACTTATAGCTAGAATGCATCGAGCAAATGCAAGTATAGAAACTCGTAACCGAATGATCGGTTAGACAAATATAGGTTTGATAAACAAAACGATCAAGTCTGTAATAAACTTACAGACATATGGGAAGGAAATAGCCTAAAACGGTATGCGAATTAGAGCAAAATTCTCAAAATAGACAAAAGGGCAGAATCCCAGTGTCCACTGTAAATTACGGTATGCACCGTAATTTACGGTGGAGATCAAAAGGTTTACGGTGGGTCTTTCCTGTGTTACGGCAGGACCAGGTGCATTCAGGGTCTACTGTAACTTACGGTAGACACCGTAAGTTACGGTGGAGCCCTGAAAAAAAAACTTGAATTTTTAATTGCTATTTGATGTCGGAACTTGTATACATATATGCTATAATAATGTCAAAACTAATGTTTTAGTTGTTTGACCATATGTATGGATGAGATCCTCCCGGATGGTGATCAAGTACGTAATCAAGAACCGAACACGCATTTTGAAGCTTCCGCACCAAACTTAAATCTAGTCTAGACTTTAATCATGTTGTAAATGTTTTGTTAATCATGTTTTAAATCCCTTAAACTAGTGGCTAGTTTACTAGCAAGGGTTAACTTTAAACTTGTTAAGCACTATCGTACAATGTTTTGGTATTACAACAAGTATGTATGGTCTTTAAACATGAAAAAGTTTTTGTAAACTCTGATTTGTATTTTAATTAATATAATTATTAATTATATTCCGTCCAAATATTAAGGGTGTTACAAGTAGCATAGTGTGCGAGAGTCTGTGATTTGTTAGCGTTTTGAGATATAAGTGCTGTGTGAGTTATGCGCGTTTAATAAAAGCGAAGAGCGAAAAGCGTATAAGTCTCCAAAATCAAAACACATAAACATTTAAAACCACATAAAACATATAAATTCTCACATAAAAGTGATAAAGCGCAAAACCAACGATCGCTGGCTTGAAATAAAAAATAAAGCGTCTGGGGTGATAGACATCGACTACCCAAAGTGATTCGACTATTCTCAAGGACTTCGAGTACACGCTTCGGCCTAATAGACTGTGCTCTCGCACCGTCATACGGTGAACGGCACTCATCCTTTCGGTTACTACGCGAATCGAGTCGTTGGAATCCATCGAGACTTTGGTGAGAGTTTTGTAAAACCAAAATAGAGAGCGGAATCCATCCAAACTTAACGACTTTATTCCTGTTAGGATGGTAAAACCACGAGAGAGATAGGGAGAATTTTGTCAAGATATGGATTTCACTCCTGAATCAACGCAAATTCTCGTGTTTGATAGCAAAAGTGCGTGTCGAGCGAGTAATCTTATCGAGAGTTCTTGGTTTTCACACCTAATCTCGACCAAGTCACTCGATTGTGTCATGAGAGTATTCTTGAAAATCGTGTGTGTTGTACCCGCATTAGGAAAGGCGTGTAGTAGTGTTCCAGCCTTAGGAAAGGCTGGCTTGCGTGAAGCTGTAGTATTCGGTGTTTGCGCAAGGATGAGTTCAAGTGAGTACCAGAAATAGGCTCGTGCAGAACCCCTACTGGGTTCGCACAAGGCGGTCTGTTGGTACTTAGACTATAGACTAGGTCAATCCTAGGACATCGACCCGGACTAGGTCGAGTCTTTCCTAATTCCCTATAGTTATCGCTCTGATACCAATCTGTCACACCCCAACCGATAGCGGAAACATCTAGGCGCGGCACTGAGCGAAACAGATTGTCCAAGAGAATCCATAACACTATTAGTGACAATATATTTAACGTTCACGTCCCATACCATAAACATATAAAGCATAAATAGTTATTACAGACATTGTTCTCAAAGACAAATAATTGTTCCTACAACTCAGATTTTATTCGTGGGTTTCTAGACCACCTAACTTGATTCATCACAGCAAGCAAAGCATCCTAAACACCTGTCATATACGTTAAAATAAGGTCAATACACAGAGTGTAAAGGTGAGCATACAAGTTTAATAGCATATAATAGCGAAAAGAGATTTACGCATAACCAGCATGTAACACGTAGAAATGTGAAGAAAGTAAGCTATTGACAATGAAATATGCAACCGACATGACTGCGAGTTGTAGAATGTGCAACACATTATCACCACAGTGACCATGTGAAGTAAAACCCTTAACAACCCCTGTCCACGACAGATGCTGAGTCCAAACTATAGTACTATCGTTGCTAAGGTGTCAGGCAACAATGACTGTGTAAACATAACATACAAGCATTCATCAAGCACGTATAACATGCAAGAGCGGTTAGCGTTAAAAGTGTTTGCGTTGTGTGTTTGATGTGATTTGATGTAGGTAACGTATGTAACACCCAAAAGTATGTTAAGCAAAAAGGGATCGAGTATACTCACAGTCTGTGTTTAGTAAATAAACACAATCTTGGATTGAAGGGAGCGTGTAACACCTCGTAAAATCACGTCCAATGATGTATTGACACGTGTAATAAACCCTAATGAAGTCAAACATTGAATTTATGGGACTAATTTTTCAAAAAATCGAAAACTTTGATTATGAAAGGACTGGAAGTGTTAGCATACCTAAAATAAGTTTCTAAATAACCTATTAGGATATTTATATCCACAAATGATCCACTTGATGATCGAGTGTAGCCGTTTGCGCAACTAATTGAAAGTTTGCGCAATGAAGGGTTAAAAGCGTCAACATGTTAATTCTTACCTCTGACTGACCTTTTAACAAACCGGGAGCTTCATGATATTTGATTATACTCTCGGGAATGCCAATTATTGGCCGTCTAAGGTTTTTATGCCTATAAGTAAAGTTACGCGCAACTTTGCAAGTTAGAGGGACTAAAAGTGTCAATATGTTTAATTATACCTCTGAATGACCTTTTAGCGAACCCAAAGCATCGTGATGTTTAATAATACTCTCAAAAATGCCTAATATGGATTAGATGAGGCTTCGATGCTATTAAACGATGATATGTGCAAGTTTGCGCATTAGAGGGACCTAAAGCGTCAACTTTTGAATCTAGGCCTTTTGGTGACCATTTAAGCAATCGAGCGCATAGTAATAATTAAACTCATGCTTGGGAATGCCCATTATGGGCCAAGGAAGGCTTGGATGACATTAAACGATACTTCGCGCTACTTTGTGCGATTAAAGGACTAATTGCGTCAAACTGCAAAAGTATGTCAATTCGTATGATATTGAACCTTCTGGAATATGACCGTAAGCGAATCATACCCTAAATATCCCTTACATAGCTTGGAAATAGGCTTAGAGGTGTTTCGTGCGCAAAAATAAACTTTTAAGTCAAGCAGGGACTAAAAGCGTCAAAAAGTGCATAAGTTTGCATTTTCGCGCATATCTTACGTTCTGAATATATCCGGACATCCAAAAATTTATGTGATCATTAAAATATTTTATTTTAGTGTTCAGCATGATAAAATTCCATTCGTCGCGTAATTTGGATCGTTTTTCGCATTCGTTCGTGTTTCGTCGTAATTAGGCGAACAACGCAACCGTACGACCAAACGAACCGACATCCGACATATGTTTGAGCATGTTTTATGTTCCCTATGTTTAGGCATAATTGTAGAGCCTTGAACATGGCTTAACAGGTCTTAAATGTGTCGGAAATAGCATTTAACATGTTCAGGGGCTGAATTTGTAATTCAGCAAACTTGTTCTGATCTTGACAGCTTTCAAAAGCTATTTTAAACCTGTATCCGTCTGATTCAGAAGTCAGAGGGACTGAATATGTTTTTTTATAAGATATACGGGTTTAAAAGGGCTGTTAATATGCAGCTATATAAGGACAGGGACCGAAAACAGCTTTTCAGCAAATTTGTTTCGCTGACTGTTTATATTGTTGCTGGTTTCATTTTTTCTGCTGAATACACACTCAAAACCATTTCTTTTGCATACTATGGGCTGCTACCAGATTCATAAAACCATAATACACATGTTTTAATCTGGTTAACTCACCCTAACACTTGTCATGATCTCCTCCTATCTCAAAAACTATAAATAGGTGAACTTTTCTCACATTCTAACACAAACTTTCATCAATTCTGCTATATCTCTTAATGTAAGAGGATCCTAAGCTCTTGGGAACCTCCTTTCAGTCCATTGGACCCTTTGTAAGCTTCTTTAACCTTTCTAATTCGTGTTTTATTAGTTTAATGGCCTAAAGTCAAAACCGTCGTAATTAAGGTTTGACTTAGTGATTAATCACTAATGGTCCAGTCATTTTTCGAATTGAAAGTGGCTATGAGTTGGTAATTATGTGGGTAATAAACCCTTAAAAGGGCACCATCTGATTCCCACTCTAACTAGGTCAATTGTCGGGTCAAACTTAATTGTAAAAAGTCAACAGAAAGCTAATTTTCAAATAAACACATAATTAACAATGTAGAAGCCATGAAACCTGTTTTATCACTCATATAACTTGGTAATTAATGTAAGAACATGTCTAAACATGTTCAACCCGACAATTTTGAGGTTAGGCTCGGTTCGGAACCGAAAGTCGCAAAAGTAGACTTTTGCTTTGACTTTCAGTTCTGGCCCGATTTAGATTGTTTTAGAAATGCCTTAGGCTTCCATTAGGTCCATGTTTCATATTAGTATAACCCTCTGAGATTATACAACTTGGATCCTAATTTATCCTATTCATTTGCATGTTTCCGTTATATGCCTAAATGTTGACTATTATGCCCTTTTGACCTTAAAACGAGATTCTTGAAAATGTGAGAGGATAGAAACCTTTATTACTGAATTATAAACTTGTACCTAAAATTTAACATCAGTTTGAGGTCTGGATTAGGAGTTATGCTCATTAGCGTAAATGAAAAGCTTTTTATTAATTAAACGGCATAATTAGCGTATAGCCTATCTAAACCCAAATTTTGATACCAAACTTTTTACCCACTGATGTAAAATAATATTTTGGGATTTTTAAAGATTTTTATTTATTTTTAGGCTGGGCATAACATAGGGTTCTAGCTTTGATTCGGTAATTGTCGGTTTTGCCCTTTTGGCCTATAAAATGAGTTTTACAAATCATTTTGATACCAAACCTTTTTCTACTGATCTTATATGATAAATAGAATATTTTAAGCCTTCTGAAATGATAAAAATATCAGCTTTTCTTATAAAACACGAAAATCGCTTAAAACCGCCTTTTTACGCGTTTTAAACGCATATTATGAGTTAAAACTATTTTTAACATATAAGACTTAATACCTACTTATGTTTTAAGTAAATCTTTATAATTTAACAGTAAGCAAAATTCTTGAACCCAGATTTCCAGATTTGACCTTTTAAAGCCTATGTGAAATTACCAAAATGCCCCTTCGGTGCATAGTTTGGCTATAAATAATAAATTTCACATATATGCAATACCCTACTGATATAACTTATTAAATTAAGTATTTTTACTGATTATATCAGACCTAAACCTCATATTAATATATAAACTCTTTTATAACCCTTAAAATGACCAAAATACCCCTTCGGGGTTAAATTTGAGTTTAAATTCGTTTTGGGCATAATGGAAGGTATCCTACTATCACAACATATTAAAGGCATATTAACTTAGGGAAACCTGTTCATGACTCATTCGGTTACCCGTTACGCATTATTCGCGTTCGGTGCGGTTTATGTAACTGGTTTGCATAAACTAACCGAAACGGGTCAAACCTTATCATTTTTATCTCAAAATCCAGAATGTGTTTCGTTTACCCATATTAAACAAGTATACAAGCTTTTCGGGTCTAAATCACATTCTAATCCGGTCTTCGCTTAATCTTGCGTTTGAACCGTATATCTTCCTTTAAAACTAACCGGTCTAAGCATAGGCTTAATTAAGACCCGTTAGGAATCTAATAGGTTATTAAAAACATTCGTTCCAGATTTAGGAGCCCAGTAAAAGTTACCTGTACTTGCTTGGTGGTATACGGCTAGGATAAATTGTATAAATTTGCTCAGGTAAATACTCTTAACTTGTTTTCCCTATACGGGCTTGGGATACGGTATTATAATAATACCGCTTGGTCGGGTGTGTAGTCATTTAAATTGGATTATGATTAATGTATTTACATAACTCGTTTTAATCTGTATTATTTGGTGTATGGCCTTTGGGGGTTAAATGACCATGTCCCGGATATCCTTGGCACCATTCAAAGAAATGGCCATGACCTAAGCACGGGGTGTAGGCATACACCTGACAGTTGCATTATGTAAAAACTGGTAATCCACTTAAAGGAATCAACCTTGTGGGCATTATACCTGTGGCGTGTCAGTTAATCTTGTCCGACACTTCTAACCGGCCCTGACGGACGACAAATAAGTAAAACTGTATACAAGATTATTTTTAAATAATTGTCCCAAGTTATAAAAGATATTTTGTGCCGTGTGCATTCAAACTAATTTTCTTAAACTCTTTTCAAAATGAGTCAGTTAATTGTATTTACCAGTGCAAACTGACGTATTTTCCAAAAAGGCTAAGTGCAGATACTAGACGAAATAGGCTGGCTACTCCTGGCATCATTAATCAAGTCTTGCAAGCTCTAGATGTTAAAGTCTGTTGAACAATGATCTTTTTATCTTTTGATCCGCCTGTGGATCCTTTACAGTCCGTTTGTAATACTTTGATATTACTATTTATTCGGTTTGTAATATGATTCATCTTTTGCTTCCGTTGTGCATTTAAATTGTGTTGTTTGACTATGATGATATCAACTACGTCGCGATACTCCCCACCGGGCCCACCGGTAATACGTGGAAATATCGGGGTGTGACAGAGCGCGTGGGGATTAGCCTGATCACAAAACGATAGTGTAAGCGTCGAACAGTGCGTGAAACAACCTGCCGAGTGTGATGATGGATCGGATGATAAACCGATCGGACGACCGTCCGGACGGATGGTCATCCGGACAGATGACCATTCGGTCGGTTGGTCATTCGATTGAAGAAGTGCATTTGTAAAGCGTTTGAACTTTTGAAGTTTTTGTTGTAGTATAAATAAAGTAATTCGATCGGATGGTCATCCGGACATATGGCCGTTCGATCGGATGGCTATTCGATTGAAAACTGATACTCTTTGAAGTTATGCAAAATTGTTTAAGTGTTGAATTTTATAGGTCTCCTGGTCGAATAGTCATTCGATCGGATGGTCATCCGATCGGATGGCTATTCAATCGAGCAACTGTTTGGTTTGAAAACTTCGTAAAATCAGTTAAGTTGAAAAGTTTTGCGGTTTAACCGAGATGACATGATGACGTGTTAAACAACGGAAACCACCCCAAGTTTAGCTCAGCCGATCGGATGGGAATCACCCCGTTCGATCAGGCTCAACTGTTCAAGATGAAGTTTCATGTTCAACCCGTGAATCGATCGTCTCTTCGATAGGAATCCGTTCTCAAACCGGTTCTCTACTGGAGAATGGGTAGAGAGCATGAACGAGTCCAAATCCTAATGGTTTTGAGTAAAAAGTGAAGATTGTTGAAGAAAAGTTTGAATCAGTTGTTAAATGTTTAGATTTAGACGAAATCAATGTAAAAACATGTAGAAATCCTTTAGATCCAAACTGTTCTTGCCGAGATGAGGTCACACTTCCATGTTCATAAGATCCCAAGGTGACGTCACCCTAGAACAGTCTAAATCAGGTGATTTCACGGTGAAATTGTGAGATTCGATGGAGAAGATAATGAGAAAGTGTGTAATGAAGATGGAAGTACAAGATTTAGAGTGAAAACTTACAAGAATCGCGAGGAATCAAGAGAAAAGAGCTTGAGAGTGCGTGGGTCGGACAGAGCTGTCACATCAATGAACCGTTGATGTGACAGGGGGGTATTTATAGGTGAAAGGGTGAAAGGCGGTGGAAAGTTAAGTGGGTCGGACGGCCGTCCGATCGGATGGTCATCCGGTCGGATGTCCATTCGATCAGTCGGTCGTTCGATCGATTGGCTCGCGCAGGTTAGTTTTCTAACTTTCGTTTAGTGCGTTGTGCGTTGCATTGCGTTTAAGCGAGTTGCGAGAAAGCGATGCGATAGTATTAAACAATAGTTACACAAATAACATAACTCCTAAAAGGCCTACCAATTAAGTCTGCGTTTCGGGTTTGTGATGAGATTGAGTTGCAATTGCGTTTGCGAATAACATCCCAAAACATATAGTAATCATACACACAAGTAAAGCACATAATAACACACATAAAAAATTTCGATAGTTGCGATAAGATTGCAATGCGATAGCGATGGAATTGGGTCTAATAATAGTAGCGTTTAGTAAAACAGCGTTTAGTCGTGATTGTTACTTCACATAATAATAATTCGTTGTCTAAAACAGCGTTAGTTAACATATCGTTTATCGAGTCTCGAGAGTACAAGGTAATAATTAAGCAAGAAAAGACAGATCTGAATAACAACCTGACTTTTACTTTGACTTTGACTTGTACTTTGACTTTGACTTTGACTTCGGAAAGTCGGGTTGTTACAAAATTGATTTCCTTGTAGACATTTCTTGTAATAATTTGGATTAAATAAATCAAATTTGGATAGATTTATGTTATTTAGAGAGATAAGTAACTTTGATCATAGATTTATGTTGTTTAGAGAGATAAGTAACTCTGATCAAATGATTAATATCGATAATTACATTTAATAACACATAAGACCATCCGTAGTGGGGGGTTTCTTTGGGCGTTTCCCCCTAAAAAACGCCCCACAATGCCCAACTCCCACCCCCTGGGCGTTTTTTTCAACAAAATTCGGTTTGGCGTTGTTTTTTTACGCCTAAGCTCCTTGTGTGTTGACCGATCACCCTTTTTTGATGGTTTTTTGTCCAATAACATTTTTTAATAGTTTTTTTATTTAATTCTATTAAACCCCTTTTAATATAATGCCCCACATCCCCACAACACCCATTTATGAAAAACTCCCCATAATGCCCCATTGCTGACTGGACTGCCACATGGCGCAAAATACCCCAGGGTGGGGGCATTATTCATGTGTACCACTACACATGGTCTAACACATCCAGAGAGAGAGAGAGACTTCTATTTGTGGAGAGAGAAAAATGATATTGAATAATTATAGACAGATTTGCCCTCATGTGCAAGTCACATGACTAGATCTAACTGAAAAAATTAACTAGGTTAGGGTTAAAGGACATAGCGTGCAAGATTTTGAAACACTAAGTACAACACTTGTCAATTTTAGACACAAATGACACTAACTGAAATATGGTATATAGAAAAAGGACAAAACTTGTAATTCACTCGTATTTTTATTATAAAAAAGGGTAAATTACACTTTTCGTCCTTTATGTTTGTATCGGATTGCAATGGATGACCTTTATCTTTAATAATTACAACCACGATCCTTTATTTGTAAAATCGATTACACCCTAGGTTCTTTGGCCCTAAGCCAATTAATTTTTATTGTTAAATGAAGTCACATGTATCTCACATGAAGGCAAATTAGTCCAATCACTTTTATAATACAAGAATTAAAAGAAACACAGGTATCTAACATGAGGGAAAATTAGCCAAACATACAAATTGTGAAAGAGAATGGCCAGCCAGCCATTGTTTCTTCCGGCGAGCGGCGGTGCTTCAATAATCGCTCCATAGACATGGCAAACCAAGTGGATCTGTGGAATTAAGTATATAAATACCTAATTCCCAGTTCCAGATTTGCTTTTCTCCATTTAGGATCTTGAATAATAATAATAATAATAATAATAATAATAATAATAATAATAATAATAATAATAATAATCAAAAATTGGAAGTGGACTATGGATTGCAAGGGAGAATGGATACGGATGACAATTTGTGATTAGCGAGTTTGTGGCATTCGATGCACGAAATCTCTCAGCAATTGTCCCATGTTCAGGGATGCTCTGGTATTGAACTACTTGAAGTGGATTTGATCTACATTGCTTCCAATATCTTATAGGTATGTTTGCTGTTAATTTAGATTGATTAGATTGTATAGAGTTATTTGATGATCAGGATTAGTATGATAAAGCTGATTTTTACTATCAACGAACAGTGGTACAAGTGTGATGACTTGGAGTAAATGTTTAATTGGTGCATCATAAAAAAGTAAATATTTAGATATGGGTCGATTAGGGCTTTAATGGTTATGATTTTGTGAGTGAGAAGAGAGAGAAGGTGTTCTAACGGTGGTGGTTGCGCAGATGGTGGTGGTGCTCGTGGTTGCTAGAGGTTGGGGTGGGGTGGTGGTGGTGGAGAAGAGGTAGAGAGAGAGAGAGAGAGAGAGAGAGTTGTAGAGCTAAGAGGGAGAGAGAGGATGTATCTTTATATATATATATATATATGGTGCGGTTCTAGAGTGAACACTAATGTATTTGCGAACTGAGTGAACAAATCTTGGCCACTGATTTACACACGTGGATGGCTAGGATTTCATCATCAAATCGTAAAATACACTAGTGTATTTCATCATCAAATCATGGCCATTGATCTACACACATGTATGGCCAGGATTAGTTCGCTCAGTTCGCAAACTACACTAGTGTTCACTCTTGAACCTAATCCTATATATATATATATATATATATATATATATAGGATTAGGTTCATTTGTGAACAACATCTTCAGAGTGAACTGTGTGAACTAATCAGGATCATTGATTTCTTTTTTAGTTGTCAAGGGTAGCATTGTAAGTATATAATAAATTAGTTTTAAAACTTTATTTTAATCATTGAATTTCAGTTACACTTTTAATTTTGGTAGTTTTCTTAAATTGCATAATTATCTTCTCCATCTCTCTTAATTTAAAATAATAGATTTTTTTTAATTGAATATTCATGCAAGTATGGATTATTTACAGAACGTTTGATTACATATTTTTCTATTTTAGGATTAAATATTCATTTTTTTACAATTGCATATCCAGGATTATTCTTCATCTACTCATCATGAATCTTGTGTGATAATGTATACTTGTTCTGAACATAGGGGTGATAAAATACATATGTGTATATACGTGTTAAGAATATGACTTGTCACACCCCAACCGATGGCGGAAAGCTCGGAGTGAGACGAAATAGATTGCTCGAGACATCATAACACTAATATTTGCGACAAGTATTTAAATAATAAATTTCATTCCATTTCAAAAAAGACAAATACAAGGGTTTGAAACAAATACAACAACATGAATAATGAAATACAATACAATAAGAGTACAAGATTTAAAGTGTGTATCTAAGCATCCTACTAGATTCCATGCATCATCAACATCATCGTTAAACCTGCAACATGTTTTAAAAGCGTAATTCAATACAAAAGTATTGGCGAGTATACAAGTTTTGTGTGGTAGCATATAAATATAAAAATGATAATGAACAATCCATATGGCAAACCTAGTTATCAAGATTAACGTATAAACTGGCATGCGATTTACAAGTCAACCCTCTGTTTACGCAAGTATGAATGAATAAACCTAACATGACCTCTCGTTCACGGGTGGTGCGTTACTCCTATAGCGCTATACATGTTAAGTGGAGGCTCGTACGAAGCTAATGAAATGTTCATCACATAAGAATCACCCAGAAAACACGAATCAAGCATAACAAATAGTAAGCATGTATTGGATTGTTTGTTTATGTATTTGCATAAGAATATGTATACTAAGTGTGTTTTATATATAAAAACATGTTACACACAAAAGTGTGAAAACGGTAAAAATGGGTCGAGTATACTAACAATATTGCTAAGTCTTCCGATTATCCATGTGCTGACGAGTGTATGAGATTAGGGGGATGGAACACCGAAGTCACCCTATATGGGCAAACGGAGGTGTATGAGTAATCGGAATTATGACGGACGATTTGAATTGGAATTAGAGCATATCTTGTTGGTATATATGTATATACACATTTTACATAGTTTATATAAAAGTTCCGAATTAAACCCATCAAGAGTATTATAGAAGTTTTGTCAAAAGACAAATATATGTTTATACTTATAGTTATAAAATTATTTGAATCCGATAAGATTTCATTTGTGGTTTGACTATAAAGTATATGTTTATGTTTTAACGAAAATCGGGCAGAGTTTCCTCTGTTTTTGGACGATCCCGACAAATAACGTGTTGATATATTTTCCAAAACGCAACAATAAGCATACCAATATAATCATATAATTCTACGTATGTTCATAAATACAATTTTATTTAAAGTTCAGTTCCGCGATAAAAATATTAATTAATACAAAACAATAAAATTTACATTTTCGCCACTTTTATTCGAGTCTCGTGTTTAACCCGATGACCCGTCAGTTGATCGGGTTTGACCAGTTGACTAGCTTTGACCACGTTTGACCGAACCAAAGCCCGAACATCAAGCCGTAACCCGAGCTACAATCTGCCCCGACACGCCTCTTGAACCGAACCTGAATCTGTGTGAACCGAACACGAGAATCTGAGTCGAGATCAAACTTTGAGCCGATTTTGAAATAAAACTGAAACTTAACCGAATAATACTCAAAATATGACTAACCTGAACTGAACCGGCTGACCTGAAATGAAAACAAACCCAAACGATGTCGACCGGAGTTGATTGACGTTGGACGGAACTCGAACCGGAAACCGAAAAAGAACCACCGCTTCTGTTGACGCCAGATGCCGCCGTGCGTCAGCTCTGTTTGTCGTCGACACCGCCGCCATCCTCAACATCATCATCAACATCAACATCACGATCATTGTGTCTCATCTTCCTCGTCGGCAGTCGCAGATGAAGAAGAGGGGTACGGGAGTCCCATCGGAACGAGGAACGAAGGGATTGGTGTGCGGCGATGATATTCGAAGAGAAGGGGAGGGGAGGGGTGTCTCTTGGGTCGGAGGAACGAGAGCGGTCATCGGCAGGGCTGCCGCCGCCGCGTCGAAGTTTAAATCAGAGAGGGGAAGTGTAAGGACCTGCAAAAATGTCCCAAAACGACCCGTAAGTAGAAATCCGGACCCCTAAAACCCTAATCCTTGTTGAAAATCAAGAAAATCAAAATTTAAGGGTCTCTCGCGGGCCGCGTAAGACTTAAGGGAAGCTTACGCGGGCCGCGACAGCTAGGTGATTCGACCGGATAAGCTTTAGGCCACGTGTCGCACACGTGGCGGACCTACGCGTGACACGCTAGCCCTAATCGCAGCATAGGTGGCCCTCGTGGGACGCGTAAGATGTTGTGAGGGTTTACACGGGCCGCGTAAAACCCAAATTTTTGCTATAAATGGGACGATGCCTGGCATTGCTTCTGTGTTCGAAAATTTTACTCAAAAACGAAGTATACTGCTCAAATTCAAAATTTTAAATAGGGAAACGCTGCTACGATACAGGTTACTAACTCGATCACTGCTATGATACAATGTCCGATCGCTTGAAACCGATCCGATGGATGTTTAAGTGCTGCCCGAATCCGGGCTATACTTTTTCATTCGTCGTGAGGGTTTTGATTTCGTGAGTTTATCGTAAATGTTGTATTAAGTTACTGACCGAGTTTCATGTGCATTATTATTTAACTAGGTTACAAGGTTAAATTAGTAGGCAAGGTTCTGTCCAATTAAAGTTGCAATGTGAGTTATTCTCCCTTTATCAAATTATTTTGCAAAACCCTAAATGTTTTCCAGTTATACTTTGCAGTGATTAAGTCTTTGCTAATCTTTAATTACTGGCAGTATGTGGGGGTTTTGTGCACATTACTACTAACGATTTATCACTTTAGGTGGGCGAGCCTAATTAGTTATATGTCCACAGTCATAGATTCGGTCGAGTGACAGCTGAACCAGCTAATTATAAGATAGGGGCAAATATAAAAACCCTTAATGCTGTAAATTGTAACAATGTGTCATTTTGTGCAAATTGAATGACTCGCCAGTATTTCCCCGCTGATAAATTTTTTTTAAACATGTTTCAGGTGACTTACTGTGAATAAGGAAAAAGTGCCGCGTAGCACTACCAGCTTGGATAAAGTGGCTCAACAAAATAAATAAACATGTTTTTATATAAACAGGGAATTTCTCTGTGAAATTTCCTTTATTGTAAAATATGGGGTTGTCCCAAAATGTGAAATAAAATAGTTGGGCATTTTTAGTGTTAAAAGATCATGTTAAAATTTCCGCTGCCAAAATAATCAATAGCACGGGTTTCTGTCCCACGGCTCCAGAAACGGGTAAAACCGGGTCGGGGGTCGTGACAGAAAAAGGTGGTATCAGAGCCACTGATTTAAGCCAATTAAGTATTTAGAAATACTTAATTTATCTGATTGCCATTCTGTGATTCTGTGAAAACAAATAAAATTTTTAACTTAAAATTCTGTGTGTTTCTTCATGTGTGCTAACAGCATGAACGAACTGTCGGAGGCACTTCGAAACTTTACTATCCATACCACCAATATGGATACTACAGGAAACCCATCTGGCTACCTGGCAGATACGGAGGAACCACTAACATTCCAGGCCCAGGCCCAGGAGAAACCAAAGCCGAAAAAGAGGAGGAGAATCTTGGACTGGAAACGGGGGCGTAGGAAGAAACCAGCTGCAGAGAATGTTAAAAAGACTGAGGATCCGAAGGATAAAGGGAAAGGAAAAGTGATCAGGGAAAGTTTCGGGCAAGCCCAGGAAATGCCACCATGGGAGGAGCTGGATCGCAAACTGGCGAATTGTGACCTCATCGGACCTGCCG
This sequence comes from Helianthus tuberosus, assembly GCA_030545235.1. Classification (NCBI taxonomy): domain Eukaryota; kingdom Viridiplantae; phylum Streptophyta; class Magnoliopsida; order Asterales; family Asteraceae; genus Helianthus; species Helianthus tuberosus. The sequence goes on along the minus strand of CM060373.1, from coordinate 41,997,246 downwards.
ATGAAAAACTCTTCAATTACCCCGCTGAATCACAACTTCCAGTTAATTTGGAACCTGCTATCCCAGATCCTATTGTCAACCACCGACTTCTACCCGGAGAATTGGAGGAATGGTGGACAAATGACTGGCAGTTTCAGAATTTCATGAATAACCCCAACGTCTATTTTCCCCAATTTGACCCTGAGCCTGCACCCAACCCACCTATGAGCACAGAAAACTTGGCTGAACTCCGCCACTATGGCGAGGAACTGGTGGAGGCAGGAAATAGAATTCGGGATGTGGGGGAGAAAATCACGTGGAAATACGACGAGAGGGAGCGTCGTTTCTGAAGGGCCGGTTATCTATGGTTGTGTGTTTAATAATAATAAAATAATAAAAAATAAATAATAAAAATATAATCATGTAAAATAACTCGAATAAAACTTTTGTAATATAACGGGTGTGTATCGATGCATATTAATATATATAAAAATATGAAAGTCGCAAAGTCGACAATTTTGGCTATACGTGTTGACGTGATTATGTGTGATTACTTTATTGTGTTTGGTTGTTATCTATTTTGTGGTAATATTTTGCATATATTGTTAATTATTCAGATGGAACACGCGGAAAACCAACCAGTCAACGAAGTTAATCAATTTGAACAAAACAATGAGGATCATTTCCTTAATAGGCAAGATGTAGAAAATATCGTTGCCCAGGGAATAGCCAATGCTATCCCGGCAATCGTCGCTGCTGTTAAAAGCCCTGTTGAGCCTTCGCAAGCCAACCATAGTAAACGAATGCGCTACGATAATTTCAGTAACAGTGTTAACGGAGGCGGCAACAATGATAATAATGTGGTTCAAGCTCCAATACTTAAGAAAATGAAAGTTGCAACACCTGGTCGCACTTATAAAGAATTTCTTGCCTGTAAACCTGTTGAATTTGCAGGCAATGAAGGGGTGAATGCTGCACTACGTTGGTTAGAGAAAACTGAAGCAGTAATTAAAATAAGTAAATGTGTCAAGGAGGATAAGGTCATGTATGCTTCTCACCTTTTTAAGGAAGAGGCATTAGAATGGTGGAATACGATATTGCAAGCCAAGGGAAGTGACATGGCTTATGCCATGAATTGGGAAGAATTTAAGCAATTGGTGGAAAGCAAATTCTGCCCTGAATATGAGAAGGAACAAATGGCGAATAAGTTCCTGAGCCATCGAATGGTGGATGTTGACTGCCGAGGGTATACTTCGAAATTCTTCGAATATGCCAGAATTTTACCAACTCTGGCCTCGCAAGAACCGGTACTTATTTCTCGCTATATTTGGGGTTTAATTAGCGAGATTCGTGATATCGTCAAAGCTGTGAGACCCCGCACAATTGACGATGCGGTAGAATTAGCCAACACCCTGACCGACGGGCTGGTACGTACGCGGGAAGAAAACAGAAAAAAGGAATTGGCTCAAAAGATTACCCAAGGATTTCGTGTGGGTAATAATAACAATTTCAAGAGAAAGGGAACTGGGTCATCTTCCACCCCGCCATTTTGCGGAAATTGTAAAAAGAAACATTTTGGAAGATGTAAGGAAAATTGTAATTTCTACAAAATTCCGGGCCACCGGGAGGAGGAATGCAAGAAGAAATCAAAGATCTGCTACAATTGTGGAGAAGCCGGGCATTTCAGACCAGAATGCCCTAAACTGGTCAAGCCAGCTGATAACAAGGCCAAACCTGCTAAAGGAACTAATAAGAAGAACGCAAGAGCCTTCCAGCTGACAACCCAGGAAGCAGATCTGATTCCTGACGTAATAGCTGGTACACGACATTTACGCGAAAGTATTATTTGGCTCTGGTGCAATCCAAAGTTTTATAAATACTTCATTCTGCCAAGCTCTTAAGCAACCTTTAACCAAACTTAGGCAGATTTATATGGTAGAAACAGCAAATGGTAATTCTGTTAACATAGATAAGGTTCTTCAAGAAGGAAAGATAGAACTTTCAGGCCATAAATTTTCTGCAAACCTGCTACCTATGAATTTAGCCGGATTCGATGTCGTGTTAGGAATGGATTGGTTGGTAGCCAACCATGCTCGAATCCTCTGTGATAAAAATTCCATAGAAATTCATACACCCGCAGGGGAAGTAATTATGATTACAGGAGATAAGCTGCATAAACCAATGAAGTTCATTTCAGTAATGAAAGTTGCTAGTTATGAACGAAAGCAAGGAATAGTGTATATGATTTCAGTAATCATTAACACTAGAGATAAGGAACTTAAGGAAATTCTTGTAGTATCAGAATACCCGTATGCATTCCCAGAAGAACTACCAGGATTACCACCAGATAGGGAAGTAAATTTTAGAATTCATCTAGTTCCTGTAACCACACCAATAGCCAAGGCACCCTATCGGTTAGCACCCACTGAAATGTTAGAACTGAAAAAGCAGTTAGATGAATTGCTAAGTAAAGGATTCATACAACCTAGTTCATCCCCTTGGGGAGCACCAGTATTGTTTGTAAAGAAGAAAGATGGTTCAATGCGAATGTGTATCGATTATAGGGAATTGAATAAGGTTACAATTAAGAATCGATACCCATTACCTAGGATTGATGATCTTTTCGATCAACTTCAGGGGGCTAGATATTTTTCTAAGATAGACTTACGCTCCGGATACCATCAGCTGAAGGTACAAGAAGAAGACATACCTAAAACCTCTTTCAGAACTAGGTATGGTCACTACGAGTTTACAGTCATGCCATTTGGACTAACAAATGCTCCAGCAACATTTATGGACATGATGAATAGAATCTGTAAACCGTATTTGGATAAATTTGTAATTGTCTTCATCGATGATATACTTATTTATTCCAAAAGCCAGGACGAGCATTGGGAGCACCTACATGCACTTTTAACTTTGTTAAGAAAAGAGAAGCTTTACGCCAAATTCTCGAAGTGTGAATTTTGGCTACAGAAAGTGCAATTCTTAGGACACATGGTGAATCAGGAAGGAATTCACGTAGATCCCTCAAAAATAGAAGCGATCACCAAATGGAAGGTCCCGCAATCAGCTACGGAAGTTAGAAGTTTTCTAGGATTAGCTGGGTATTATAGGCGCTTCATAAAAGACTTTTCTAAGATAGTGTTGGTGCATATGTCTGTCGACTTCATCTTGTATCGAGTCTTGTATCTAGATTGGATAGAATGGAGCTCGGTAGGCTAGTTTATAGGATTTTAGAGATGTTGAACCAATTTGCACAAATTGGAAAAGGCCAATTCGTACGAAGTGAATATTGACCATTTCGCACGAAATGGATCATGTCCACTTCATGCGAATTGGCATCCCCTATATATACCTGAGCTTGTCATTTCATTTGTAACAGTTGTGATTCCAGAGCCGAGGTGCTGCTGAAGTGTCGTATGATCTATAAAGCTTTCAAATCAATAATTAAGAGAGTTAAAGTGAATCTGTGTGTGAATCAAGCTGTAATCAAGTCCGAATCACTGAATTCTGCCTTTGGTTTGGATTAGAACTCTTCTGATCGACTCGTATAGGTCGAATCTCGATCCTACAAGTGGTATCAGAGCTCAGGAGGAAGAGTTCTTACCATTTCAGCTTGTTTTCACCAAAATTTTTTACTTCTACTCATTCTTCTTCACATTTTTCAAAATTAACAGAGTTTTCACGGTTAAAATGACTTGATTTTCACATATAATACGCGAAACATAGTTTTAATCATTCCTTGAAAGAATTAGACCTAAAATCGACCTAAAACGTGATCAATTTTGTCAAAATCATACCCGATTGTGTGACATCAGCATCATTTCGCACGAAATGGATTTCCACTTCGCTTGAAATTGACCCAAGTCGCATCAAAAGGTCCAATTCGCTTGAAATGGACTCCCAGTTCGCATGAAATGAATCACCTCGCTTGAAAGTATCTCCTAATTCGCACGGCTTGAACTCAGTTCACACAAGAAGCCTCCAATTCGTTTGAATTTGAACCCCAGGTCGCACGAAATCCAGTTCAGGTTGTTTAATGGTGAGCAAATCGTTTGAGCAGTGTCATCAGGTCATTTGAACTCAGTCAGTTTGAATCTCCAGTTTGGTTGAATCTTGTGATTTTGTGAAACATTTTACCGAAACATGGAAGAAGAGTTTTACAACGAGTTTGCTACCGCTCCAACTGCCCCAGTTACAGTTGCCGAAACTGTTGAAATCGAAAATGAAACAAGAACTTTCCAAAAGCCTCCGAAGCTTATGTACATTGAGGATTTTAAAGGATGGCAGAATCGTTTTGAAAACTGGGTGCAAGCTTATAAGTTTGATGCATGGGTTTCGTTAGACAAATATTACGTTAAACCGACAGATGAACATGGAAATGAAAAACCTTTAAGTGATTTTTCAGCGATTGAGAAATTAAAATACACCAGTGAAAAAATGATGATTAGCATTCTCCAACAAGCTGTAAAAGAAGATATTTTTGTTTTGCTTCAACATGAGGAAACAACTAGATCAATTTGGTTAGCATTGATTCAAAAGTTTAAGGGAAGTGCTGGTATGATAAAAAATAAACGTGCATTACTAAAGAAATCTTTTGATATGTTTACAGCTTGTAAAGGTGAAACGACTAAGAAGACTATCGATAGATATTGTCATCTTGTCCAGGAAATGAAAAGATTGGACATCAAAAAGGAAGATGATGAATGGGTTGATAAGCTATCTGATGCATTACCACAAGATAAATGGGGAACATATCTGTTGATTTTAAAACATATGAGAAAATCTGAAAGTATGAATTTGTGTAAGTTCATTCAGAAGCTTAAAGACCATGAATTAGATGTTCAGAAAACTGCTATTATGAATAATCCAAGTGTTCAACAAGATGTTAGTTTATACTATAGAGGGAGCAAATTTGAGACTACTCCGAGTCCGAAGATTCAGACTGCTTTCAGTGCTAATGGTACTTCCGGAACTAATGTTAGCACTACAACTCAGAGTGGTGGATACTCTTCGTCTTATTCAAGTTTTGATCCAAATTTCTCAACGACAGAGTTCAACAAATCTGCAATGCAATGTTACATTGAATATTCAAAATGGTCAAAATTTTTCTCCAGAAACTGCAAAGCAACACATGGCATCGCTTGTCACTGTGTTAGAATCATATGAAAGTTTAGTTGCTGGAAGAATCGGAAATCCGATCCTCACCAAAGAGGATTGTGACCAGATTGATTCTGAGGAACTTGAGTTGATGGACATCAAGTGGTGTTTAGCTAGTGTTTTGAGAAGAGCAGAAAAATTCAAACAAATCACCAGAAGAGATGATCTTCGTGATACTGCTACATCTCAGCTAGGTTTTGATAAATCAAAGGTTACTTGTTTTCGTTGCCGAGAAAAAGGGCATTTTAAATGAGAGTGCATGAACAGGGAAGCAACCGGAAGACAAGATCCGTTTGGAAACAACGATTATCATCGAAAAGCAATTTATCATCAGATTGCTCAACAATCGTCATCATCCCGTGCTATTGAAGATGGAAAGAAGAAAGCTTATCTAGTTAATCAAGATGATGAAAGATTGCCAGAGGGATTTAGCTGGGACAAATACATTCCAACTGGTTCAGAAAAAGCAGCATTTGTTGCTCGAATCTTGGAAGAAGAATCAGTCAAATCTAAGCCAAAAAGAGAGAAGATTTTCAAGTCATCAGAAAGTGATGAAGACACTGATGATGAGGAAGAGTATATTAATAACGCTAGATTAGAATTGGATCCTTATAGTTTTAATTTGTTTTTTGCAGATAAGATCGAGATGTTGAATGAGAAAAAGGCTGCTAGATTGAAGAGAGAATTGGAAGCAAGAAGGGTAGCTGAAGAACAAACTAAAATTCAGATGGAAGCTGAAAAGGTAAAAGCTGAAGAAAAATAGACAGAGAGGGTCGAGATTGATGATAATGAAATGATGACAGAAGATGAGAAAGAACAGAATGTGATTGAGAAGGTGGTGAAGAAAATAGTCGAAGTTGAAAAAATAATTGAGGTTGAGAAAGTAGTTGAAAAAATTGTCGAAGTTGAAAAAATTGTCGAAGTTGAGAAAGTTGTCGAAGTTGAAAAGATCGTAGAGGTTGAAAAACCTTGTCTAAAATGTTTGGAGCCATGCAAACATTCTGAAGAGAAAGACAAGAAGTATAGTGAACTAGACGAGTTGAAAGAAAAACTGTTGTTTGATGTTAAGTGCGTAAAAGAATCGTATGATGTGCTAAATAGAACGGTTGATAGTTTGAACAAGACAAACTTAGAAGTAGAAGCTGCTTCGACGATGATGAGTTCAACATTAATGACTAAGCAGAAGGCCATCAATCATTATATTGAAGAGTGTGCAAAGCTGAAGCAGGATTTGGAAACCGAAAAGATTGAAAATGAAAGAATCAGACGATTGCTGCTGAGTTATTCAACTTGTGATTATTTGATTGATAGAGTTTATCCTACTGTTGCAGGTCTTGAAGCTTTTCAAGATAAAAAGATGGAAGTTACGGATACTGGTAAGAAACAAGGTGTCAAGTATAATGTCCGCCTCCGATCTGGGAAAGTTATTCTCCCAGAAAACCAAATGAGGAACAATTAAAAAAGGCAGTCAATATAAAGTTAAAGTCTGAAACAACTGATGAGTTACCAGACAACATTGACGTCACATTCACAGCGTCTGACACTGATCATGAGTCTGAGTTATTAAAGAAAGTGGTCGATCAGGTGTTGGATATGGATGAAAAGTCAACGTCGGAGTCTAAATCTGAAAGTTCGAGTTCATCAGACAAGAGTTCAAGTTCACCAGTCAAAAGGGTTTACAATAAAGAATTTCTGGTGTCGAAAAATAATTTGAAAGACGAAACATTCAAACTAGCATATACTTTGACTGATTCTGACAAATTATTTTCTGATAAAGAATTTCCAATAAGAATTGTTAAAACTGAACAGATCAAACAGGTTTTCAAATTAACAGAAATTAATATTTCTGAAATAAAAGATGTAAATCTTACTGAAAAACCTAAAAAATACATTTCAAGAGTTCAACAAAGATTGAACAAGAAAAAGGGTTACAGTTCTGGTTATGGTTTTCAAAAGAAACCAAACCATAATGGTAATTTCAAAAAGAAAGGTTTAGGTTTTATTTCCACAGAAAATTATAAAAATGAGAAAATTTACAAACCAAAAACTAAATTTGTTTCAGGTACAAGTTCAGAGGAAGAGAAGGAGAAACTGTTCAGGAAACAGTCAAATCAAGAGTTTTTCGCAGAAAAGAAAAAGAATGTTTTAAAAAAAATCTGAACTAAGAGTTGAACGAAGAACCTGTTTCAAATTTCAAGAGATTGGACACATTGCTTGGAATTGCCCAAAGCAAACCAACACAAAACAGGGAGTTTCTTCTAACTCAAAATTGAAAGAAAAATGTGTTGAGAAAAGAGAACAACCAATAGAAAAATTCAAAGAGTTCAAAAATTCGACTTTCGAAGTTGGAGAAAGTTCGAAACATTTTTACAAAAGAAGAGTTGATTTAAACAAACAAAAATGGGTTGTTAAATCAGAGGTTAGTTCTGGCGATGAATCTGACTCGTCAAAGCCAGAGGAGCCACATGTTGTGAAAAATGATGAGAATTTCGTCCCAACAATGGATGATGAAAACTTTCCACCATTGTCAAAAGAAAACTTGAAGTTAAAAGTTGGAAAGATTGAGATGTCAGATCAATTCTTCCCTGGTAAAGAAGAATTTGATGCTGAAAAGGCTTTTAATGGAAAAGTGTTACATATGTTTGGGAAAATGGTCGACGGGAAGGTGAAGGGAGTAAAAGAGTTTTATAAATAAAAAAGATGGTGGATTGAAGATGATTCGCAATCACCCAAGACTGGTCAGGCTTGGGTGACAGCATTCTCTACTTAAAATCCTGACATACCGGAGCTCCCAAGTTGGTAATCGTGGAGCATGAATCGGCATCTTTCTCAAAAAGTGAAAACTGTCATATTTCAATTTACAAGTGGTATTGTGATAAGTACCTACAAGTAGTTAATCAAGGTCATTAAGTTGAACTTGATTTAATTTTCATACAAAGTGGTTGAAAGAACAATATGATGAGTTAATCCCCAAGTTTGTGAAATGACAAACAAAACTAATTTTCCAGAAAAACCATTTTGATTAAAACAAACTTAAGTGTTTTGAAATCATAATGGGAAAATAGTTTGTTGTCAGGGGGAGTTCTGATTGTTTATGCCAAGTGGATAGCGAATTAAAGCAATTCAAATTAGTTTGTCATTTTATTTGTACAGTTTATTGCATTTATTTTCAAAATTTCCCAGAAAATCAAAAATTGAAACATATTTTTGATTTTAGGGGGAGTAAAAATTTAGAAATTTCGAAAATTTGAAAAATCCAAAAACATGATAAAATCTAAAAAGCCAAAAACATTGAAAAATTCAAAATGAGTTTTGTTGTGAAAAAGAGGAAATGATAGTACATCAGTGGACTATCACAACACGCTAAAGAATTGGAAAGTTAAAATGTGATAAACGGTCTCACTGATGATATGCCAGTAGGTTTTCGCACGCTTAGTAGATTGTATTCGAGATATAAACCTAAATATCACATGCATACTTATCTCGTGGGGAACATCTCTTGGATATATGGGTAACCCCCGAAATCTTGTTTGAAAGGCTTTCTATTTCTGACATACTAGGTCTTTGTACGTGATGATATCTGGGGTATTATACCAGGACTTCTGATTTTGCGGGAGCAATAGCCTAGTCCTCATATAATACTTTACACTGCTTTAATCCTAAAAGCTCGCCCTCAGCATAAAAAATGATGAAACATTGAAAAATCCTAATCATGTGCTGTTGAAGAAAAGATTCTCTAAAGGGAACCCACCTATATTCGAACCATCATCTCTCTGATTTTGCGGAAGCAATAGCCTGAGCTCTCATGGTCTCGCATTTAACCCCTTACAGATATCATTAGTTTACATTCACCTGTAAGACAGAATATAGGAGTCTGGATACGGGAGTATATTCTGAGGTGGGACACGCGAATGAGTTTAAGTGCTTAAAACACTAATCTCGTATCTCGAAACAGTTGAACTTTGTGTGAAAATTTAAGTGGATCAGTATACTGACAATCTAAGTGAATCGTTTAGAACTTAAAGTGTTTAAAGCTCAACGGTGCTAGTGTTTTCTCAAAAACTGATATGATCCTCTTACACAAACTCACAAAAATATTGTCTGTAAATATTTCTTTACTGTTTTTCTTTAGTGTGTTTTAGCATAAAATTTTAAAAATTCAAAAAGATTTTATTTCATTTTATTTTCGACAACTGATGTTGGAAAGCTGATTTTCAAAATTCCGAGTGCTAAACATGATGAACAGTGGATTGGGAGAGTTTGTTTTGAAATGAAAAATTATTTTGAAATGATTAAACGGTTTCAAATTAATGAAATGTCAAATTTTAATGTTTCGAATACAAGAGGTAGGCAGAGTTTCTAAATTTGTTAAATATTAATATTTGTGAAATTTATTGTTGGGTAGAGATGCGTGTAGATCCCCGATTCTAAGCATGAGCAGAGTTTGAGCCAGGACTTGATCTTAGAACGAGTGCTATGTCAGATTGTGATCCCGGAACAACTTAAGGGGGAGTCTATTTACAAGAGGGAGTCTGAAGATGAAAGAGCCAGTTTCTAATCCTGGTACTTTGTTCAAGATAGAAGCTGCTGCTGCTGATAAGCAAGAGATGGAAGAAGATAAAGATTGAAGGCTTATAGTGTCAGATACTTTGGAGAGAGCGAGAAGACTGATCAAGACTGAAGACTTGTCATTCTGAAGACTCGACACCGAAGACTTCATCAACATCCAAGGGGGAGTCTGTTGGTGCATATGTCAGTCGACTTCGTCTTGTATCGAGTCTTGTATCTTGATTGGATAGAATGGAGCTCGGTAGGCTAGTTTATAGGATTTTAGAGATGTTGAACCAGTTCGCACGAAATGGATCATGTCCATTTCATGCGAATTGGCATCCCCTATATATACCTGAGCTTGTCATTTCATTTGTAACAGTTGTGATTCCAGAGCCGAGGTGCTGCTGAAGTGTCGTATGATCTATAAAGCTTTCAAATCAATAATCAAGACAGTTAAAGTGAATCTGTGTGTGAATCAAGCTGTAATCAAGTCTGAATCACTGAATTCCGCCTTTGGTTTGGATTAGAACTCTTCTGATCGACTCGTATAGGTCGAATCTCGATCCTACAGATAGCTGTACCATTAACTAAGCTAACCTGTAAAAAAGTTAAGTTTGAATGGGGGCCTAGGCAAGAAAAGGCCTTTAGGATTTTAAAGCAAAGATTAACAAACGCCCCCAATTCTTGCCTTACCAGAAGAGACAGGAGATTTTGAAGTTTACTGTGACGCTTCTAAGCTAGGGTTAGGATGTGTGCTAATGCAACGCAAAAAGGTAATTGAGTATGCCTCAAGGAAATTGAAAAAGCACGAGGAAAGTTATACGACCCATGATTTAGAATTAGGAGCAATAATTTTTGCCCTTAAAATTTGGAGACACTATCTGTACGGAAGTAAGTTTACAGTCTATACAGATCATAAGAGTTTAAGGTACATATTTGGGCAAAAAGAATTAAACATGAGACAAACAAGATGGATGGAAATTCTAAGTGGCTACGACTGTGATATTCAATATCACGAGGGAAAAGCAAATGTAGTCACAGATGCCCTAAGTCGTAAGTATCATGAAAAACAAAGACGAATTCGTGCTCTTAGATTAAATCTTCAAGTAGATTTAATGGAACAACTGAAGAACGTTCAAGAAACAGCAATCGAGGATGATGCTGAAGGAATGAAAGGAAGGATAAAAGAATTAGAACAAGGGACTGATGGAATTTGGAGATTCCATAAGAAAAGGATTTGGGTACCTAAGCAAGGGAATTTAAGAGATAAGATTTTAGAGGAAGCCCATAAATCTAGATATGCCATGCACCCTGGAAATAATAAGATGTACCAAGATTTAAGAAATAACTTCTGGTGGATAGGGATGAAAAAGGACATAGCTAGATATGTATCTAAGTGTTTAACTTGTTCGCAAGTTAAGGTAGAACACCGGAAACCCTCAGGTCTACTTCAACAGTTAGAAATGCCTGTATGGAAGTGGGAATTAATAACAATGGATTTCATTACTAAATTGCCCAAGACAAGGAAAGGTAACGACGCGATTTGGGTAATTGTGGATCGATTAACCAAATCAGCTCATTTTCTGCCAATGAAGGAAACCTTTAGCATGGAAAAATTAGCAAAGTTGTACGTAGACGAAGTAGTATACTTACATGGAGTCCCACTCTCCATTGTATCGGATAGGGATAGTCGTTTCACTTCACATTTTTGGGCAAGTTTCCAAGAAGCGATGGGGACCCGACTGAACTTAAGTACTGCATACCATCCCCAAATAGACAGACAAAGTGAAAGGACGATCCAAACCCTGGAAGACATGCTCAGGGCATGTGTAATAGATTTTGGTGGAAATGACCACCTACCCTTAATAGAATTCTCCTATAACAATAATTACCATGCAAGCATCGGAGATGCCCCATTCGAAGCACTGTATGGACGAAAGTGCAGAACTCCAATTTGCTGGGCAGAAATAGGAGAAAGTCAATTATCAGGTCCTGAAATTGTACAGGAAACCACCGACAAGATAACTCAAATCAAGGAAAGACTGAAGACGGCTCGAGATCGCCAGAAAAGTTATGCCGAAAATCGACGCAAGCCGCTGGAATTTCAAGTTGGAGACAAGATACTTTTGAAAGTTTCTCCTTGGAAAGGAGTAGTTCGGTTCGGTAAGAAAGGAAAGCTAAGTCCAAGGTACATAGGACCATTCCCAGTGATCCAGCGAATAGAACCAGTTGCCTATCGCTTACAACTACCAGAAGAGCTGGCTGGAGTATATGACGTGTTTCACGTATCCAACCTCAAGAAATGTTTATCTGACGAGTCCCTGGTAGTACCTCTTTAAGATATAGAGGTAAATGAAAAGTTGAAATTTGTAGAGAAACCGCTTCAAATAGAAGACAGAAAGATCAAGTTTCTCAAGCACAAAAGACTAGTGCTAGTCAAAGTCAAGTGGGATTCGAAAAGAGGACCTGAGTACACTTGGGAACTGGAATCGGAAATGAAACAAAAGTATCCCCTCCTATTTCAGTAAATCTCGAGGACGAGATTTTAAATAAGGTAGGGAGAATGTAAGGACCTGCAAAAATGTCCCAAAACGACCCGTAAGTAGAAACCCGGACCCCTAAAACCCTAATCCTTGTTGAAAATCAAGAAAATCAAAATTTAAGGGTCTCTCGCGGGCCGCGTAAGACTTAAGGGAAGCTTACGCGGGCCGCGACAGCTAGGTGATTCGACCGGATAAGCTTTAGGCCACGTGTCGCACACGTGGCGGGCGTACGCGTCACACGCTAGCCCTAATCGTAGCATAGGTGGCCCTCGCGGGCCGCGTAAGATGTTGTGAGGGTTTACGCGGGCCGCGTAAAACCCAAATTTTTGCTATAAATGGGACGATGCCTGGCATTGCTTCTGTGTTCGAAAATTTTACTCAAAAACGAAGTATACTGCTCAAATTCGAAATTTTAAATAGGGAAACGCTGCTACGATACAGGGTACTAACTCGATCACTACTACGATACAATGTCCAATCGATTGAAACCAATTCGATAGATGTTTAAGTGCTGCCTGAATCCGGGCTATACTTTGTCATTCGTCGTGAGGGTTTTGATTTCGTGAGTTTATCGTTAAGTTACTGACCTAGTTTCGTGTGCATTATTATTTAACTAGGTTACAAGGCTAAATCAGTAGGCAAGGTTCTGTCCAATTAAACTTGCAATGTGAGTCATTCTCTTTTTATCAAAGTATTTTGCAAAATCCTAAATGTTTTCCAGTTATACTTTGCAGTGATTAAGTCTTTGCTAATCTTTCATTACTGGCAGTATCTGGGGGTTTTGTGCACATTACTACCAACGATTTATCACTTTAGGTGGGCGAGCCTAATTAGTGATATGTCCACAGTTATAGATTCGGTCGAGTGACAGCTGAACCAGCTAACTATAAGATAGGGGCAAATATAAAAACCCTTAATGCTGTAAATTGTAACAATGTGTCATTTTGTGAAAATTGAATGACTCGCCAGTATTTCCCCGCTGATAAAAATTTTTTAAACATGTTTCAGGTGACTTACTGTGAATCAGGAAAAAGTGCCACGTAGCAATACCAGCTTGGATAAAGTGGCTCAATAAAATAAATAAACATGTTTTTGTATAAACAGGGAATTTCACTGTGAAATTTCCTTTATTGTAAAATATGGGGTTGTCCCAAAACGTGAAATAAAATAATTGGGCATTTTCAGTCTTAAAAGATCCTGTTAAAATTTCCGCTGCCAAAATAAACAATACTACGGGTTTCTGTCCCGCGGCTCCTGAAACGGGTAAAACCGGGTCGGGGGTCGTGACAGAGAGGGTCTGGTGCGGCCGGAGAAGAAGGGGGGCGCCGGAGATCGCCGGTCACCGTCGTTCTGCCGGTGGTCTTCATCGGAGCAGGAGAGGGAGAGAGGTGAGGGAGGTCTGGTGATGGTGTCGGCTGATAAGAAAGAAGAGGGTGTTAGGGTTTTGTCTAAGTGAAGAAGAAGGATAGGTTAAGTGTTTTAAATGGGTAGAGTTTGTAATTTGGGTTGGGCCTCATTAGTTCGCATACCGTCTTTTAAGCAGCCCAAATACGTTTTCCCCTACCCGTTCTCTTTCCTGAAATTTATGAAATGTCGTAGAGTATGCATGTAAAGACGAAACCACGTAAACTGTATGTCGGAGTCGTTTTAGTGTATACGTTCGTCGTTTGCAGTAAAATCGCGTGAAACGCGTCGTTTGTCATTTTTAAGCCGTTTTTCAATCCGGTTTCAACTACGAATATCAGAACTTTATTACGAAGCTAAGTTCATCGTAATATTTCGAAGTTATCAGTATTTTGTCCGGTGTCAGTTTGTTACCGCGTAATTACAAACCGAAAAAGTACCGGTTTGCGTATAAATACGTATAAAAAATCGATTGTATGAAAAGCAAACATGTATAAAAATATGAATTTTTTGAGATTAATGCCTCGAAATTAGAATACGAATATGATCTAAATACGAAATTACGAGGCGTTACAGTCCCCCCTCCTTTAGGAAATTTCGTCTCGAAATTTATTCAAAAGGAAGACTTTAAAAAGGATCTTGGGTAAAGAATGATTGTCTAAAATCGAGACTTGGAAGTTTGGATACGTGTGGAAAAGTATGAAGTTTTGAGGAACGGAAAGTTAGCTTTGTAAAAAGAGGTTGTTTGACTAAAATGATTTAAGGCATTAGTCATAAATAAAACATACATGTGTGTGTATAGGCAAACGAGTTTAAATAAGTTTGAATAACTCAAAATGCAGAGGTAACTTCAAGATATGATATCCAAGGAGTAAAACATTTGTATAAAACGGTAAGCATTTCGATGAAAAGTGTGGCCGCACTGTAAATTGTAAGAAAAATTTCGTTGGTTTCAAAGAAGAATAATAAACCACTTGTTTGTAATAAATTATTTATTGACGAGGAACGAGAACATTAGGTATTTTAAGTAAAACGATTTTGGAGGTACGGCCAACTAAGTATGTTTGCACGTAAATAGAGAGTAGAAGGGTAGTTTTAACCAAGAAAGTACTTTTAGACTTCGCACGTGTAAACAGATTCGTTCGTAACGAGGTTTGTATGAAGGACAACGGATAACGGGGAATAACGGAGGTCGGAGAGGGAATGATTGACCTAATAAACGAATGCAAGTAAGAGAAGGGTAAGTGTATTGGACGAACGAAAACGTCGCGTTAGGGATGAGGTCTCGTCGTGGATAATCGGATATTGCGCGCTCAGCAATGCATTTGTGAGTTGTTAAAGTTTGTATCAGGTCTAAAAGCTCTGCAAAACACCGAATTTCTCATGGCACATTTTACGAAAGTTTGGTAACATGGTGAAAACACTTATATATAGGAAGTAGCAGTGGCGTATCCAGCATGTTTTGACCATGCTACGTCCGTTTCGTTATTCGTGTCATGTTACGTTCCGTGTCTTACAATACACAGTAGTACACTCTATGATTCTCATGTGCCTATCACTATAATCCCGTGTGCACCCGCGATTATATTGATCGTCGCATGATCCACTTAGCTTGTACTAGTTACGTATGAGTTAGGGCATTTGAAAATAAGAATGAGTATGTATACGAATGTAGTATATAAGCATGTTTATGTTTAGGTATGTATGGGACCCACGTAAGCGAATCCCTCGGATCCCGCTCGCGTATGGGTACGAATGTATGAATCATGAGTATGAAGGAAAGTATGAGCATAAGTATAAGTGTAAGTATAAATACGTATGTGGGTGTAAGTATAAATATAAAACGTATGAGTATGAGTGTAGGTACGAATAATAAAGATTGCGTAAATAGTATAAATTGAAACATTACGAATTTAAGCATGTGAAAACGATCAAAAGGTTGAGTATGTAAACCGAATGGTTTAAGTGAAGTTGTTGTGAGATAGTAAAAACATGTATGAAACGTTTAGTTTATCGAATCGAATTCGATTGAGTTTGACTAGTAATGTAGATTCTAGTTTGTAAACGTAAAAAGAATATAAGGTACTTATTGGTTATACGTGACTTATTTGGTAAGAAATGGAAGTGCTACTTTCGTTTTAAAAGAAGATTTACGTAAGTTGAAGATTGTCGGTCCCCATGAAGTCTTCTTGCTCACGTGTTTAGAAATTTGAATGACGTGTTGAGCGGTGTATAAAAAGTTCGTTGTAAATAATAAGTTTGTATCATTTCAAAGGATCTTGCATTAAGACATGAAATTTGAAATTTTGAGGTTCTTGTGAAAACGTTGATTGTTAAAAGAAGTTTAGCATTGAACTTAGTGTTCGTTGAAAAGAGTTTTTTAATGAAATGATTTGTTGGTTTGAAAAGAGTTTGTGGTAAAACGATCTTATAATATCTATAAGATCTTATCAATATATGAGAAAGTTGGTTTGATTTACGACTGAGAATGAAAGTCTTAGGTATGATGATATAATGTGAGCGCGTTTTAGTGATTAGGTTAAATATGAAGTTCACGGGCAAGAGATTCATTGGACCGATTAAGTTGATAGGTAGCATTTCGTAAGGTTTTGAAATTCGGGTAACAAAACGTTTTTAAGGTGTGATTAAGAATTTCACGTATGTGATTTATGTGAAAATAGATTATAGGATAAGAAATACGTTTGAATAAACAATGCATTTTGAAATTTATACAAATAGGGATTTCAACGAATGATAAACGACTTGGATATAAAACTTGATCGTGTTGTATGATGAAGTCTCTTTTAAGAGAAAATTTTGGTAATGATCACATAGGTAAGGGAATCACCCCTAACTCGTCGGTGATGTCGTTTTAAGAAAAGAAGGAGTGGAGTTAATTGTCAAGGTAAGGAAATCACTCCTATCTTGATGATATGTCTCCATTTTGGTGTTACAAAGAATGTAAACAAAATTGAGTGATGTTTTGAAATCATGCATATGTATAAATGTATGAAAAGATTTAGTATGATGTGTGTGTGAGAAAAATGATCCCGAAAATAAATTTGAAACGAGAGAATTGTATCATATAGAAACGATGATAGTAAAGCATAGGTTTGATTAAAACTTGGATTGTTCCAAAACGGAACTTTGACTAAACCAAAGTGGTCGAAAATTCCTTTGAATTTAAGAAACATGCTTTGGCCTAATAGGTGGAATACTCTCCCCGATATCACGGTTAACGGTATTCACCCTTCTAGTTACTACATGTTCCAAATCAATCGAAAATTCGAGACTTGGCTGGATTTTTGAAAATCAAGGAGCGGAACTAGTCGACAAGGTGCGGGTTTCACCCCTAACTTGACGATTTCGTACCGTAAGTGTGGTTGGTACTCGTCGGGTCAAAAATTTAATTTCGACACTTTGATGAGGGTCCACTAGAATTTGAAAATGGAAATTCTCCATCAAGGTGAGGATCTCACTCCTAGCTTGGTGGCGGATTTCGTGTAAAAAGAATAGGTGGATTGAGAGTCTTTCACAAAATTGTGGGTTTCACGCCTATTTTGGTGAAGTCGTCTCGTTTATGAAATACGAGTGTTTTCGAGTTTAGTATGAACGAGTAAAAGACGTATGTTCGAAATAAAGCATTTCAAGAAAATAACACGTAAGAGACATTTCAAGAATAGCACGTAAAGATGTGTCATAAAAGTAGCATGTGAAGCAAGTATGGTCGAATTTGGTGCTTAACTATAGACTAGGTCAAAAGCATGGCAATTTTCCTAATTCCCTATAGTTATGGCTCTGATACCAATCTGTCACACCCCAACCGATGGCGGAAACATCAGAGTGAGACGAAATAGATTGCTCGAGACATCATAACACTAATATTTGCGACAAGTATTTAAATAATAAATTTCGTTCCATTCCTAAAAAGTCAAATACAAGGGTTTGAAACAAATACAACAACATGAATAATGAAATACAATACAATAAGATTACAAGATTTAAAGTGTGTATCTAAGCATCCTACTAGATTCCATTCATCATCAACATCATCGTTAAACCTGCAACATGTTTTAAAAGCCTAATTCAATACAAAAGTATTGGCGAGTATACAAGTTTTGTGTGGTAGCATATAAGTATAAAAATGATAATGAACAATCCACACGACAAACCAAGTTATCAAGATTAACGTATAAACTGGCATACGATTTACAAGTCAACCCTCTGTTTACGCAAGTATGAATGAATAAACCTAACATGACCTCTCGTTCACGGGTGGTGCGTTACTCCTATAGATCTATACATGTTAAGTGGAGGCTCGTACGAAGCTAATGACAAGTTCATCACATAAGAATCACCCAGAAAACATGAATCAAGCATAACAAATAGTAAGCATGTATTGGATTGTTTGTTTATGTATTTGCATAAGAATATGTATACTAAGTGTGTTTTGTATATAAAAACATGTTACACCCAAAAATGTGAAAACGGTAAAAATGGGTTGAGTATACTCACAATATTGCTAAGTCTTCTGATTATCCATGTGTTGACAAGTGTATGAGATTAGGAGGATGGAACACCGAAGTCACCCTATATGGGCAAACGGAGGTGTATGAGTAATCAGAATTATGACGGAGGATTTGAATTGGAATTAGAGCATATCTTGTTGGTATATATATATATATACATTTTACATAGTTTATGTAAAAGTTCCGAATTAAACCCATCAAGAGTATTATAGAAGTTTTGTCAAAAGATAAATATACATTTATACTTATTGTTATAAAAATTATTTGAATCTGATATGATTCATTTGTGGTTTGACTATAAAGTATATGTTTATGTTTTAACGAAAATCGGGCAGAGTTTCCTCTGTTTTTGAACGATCCCGACAACTAACGTGTCGATATATTTTCCAAAACGCAACAATAAGCATAACAATATAATCATATAATTCTACGTATGTTTATAAATACAATTTTATTTAAAGTTCGTCTGCAATAAAAATATTAATTAATCAAAAACAATAAAATTTACATTTTCGCCACTTTTATTCGAGTCTCGTGTTTAACCCGATGACCCGTCAGTTGACTGGGTTTGACCGACTTTAACCACGTCTGACCGAACCGAAGCCCGAACATCAAGCCGTAACCCGGGTTACAATCTGCCCCGACACGCCTCTTGAACCGAACCCGAATCCTTGTGGACCGAACACGAGAATCTGAGCCGAGATCAAACTTTGAGCCGATTTTGAAATAAAACTGAAACTTAACCGAATAATACTCAAAATCTGACTAACCTGAACTGAACCGGGACTGAACCGGCTGACCTGAAATGAAAACAAACCGAAACGATGTCGACCGGAGTTGATTGACGTCGGCCGTAACTCGAACCGGAAACCAAAACTAAACCACCGCTTCTGTCGACACCGGTTGCCGCCGTGCGTCGGATCTAGTTGCCGTCGACACCACCGCCATCCTCAACTTTATCATCAACATCACGATCATTGTGTATCATCTTCCTCGTCGGCAGTCGCAGATGAAAAAGAGGGGTACGGGAGTCCCGTCAGAACGAGGAACGAAGGGATGGGTGTGCGGCAGTGATATTCGAAGAGAAGGGGAGGGCTGTGTGTGGGGTCGGAGGAACGAGAGTGGCCGTCGGCAGGGCCGCCGCCGACGCGTCGGAGTTCAAATCAGAGAGGGAGGGGGTCTGGTGCGGCTGGAGAAGAAGGGGGCGTCGAAAATCGCCGGTCACCGCCGTTCTCTCGGTGGTCTTCATCGGAGCAGGAGAGGGAGAGAGGTGAGGGAGGTCTGGTGATGGTGTTGACTGATAAGAAAGAAGAGGGTGTTAGGGTTTCGTCTAAGTGAAGAAGAATGATAGGTTAAGTGTTTTAAATGGGTAGAGTTTGTAATTTGGGTTGGGCCTCATTAGTTCGCATACCGTCTTTTAAGCAGCCCAAATACGTTTTCCCCTACCCGTTCTCTTTCCCGAAATTTATGAAATGTCGTAGAGTATGCATGTAAGACGAAAGCACGTAAACTGTATGTCGGGGTCGTTTTGGGTGCGTACGTTCGTCGTTTACGGTAAAATCGCGTGAAACGCGTCGTTTGTCATTTTTAAGCCGTTTTGGGTGCGTACGTTCGTCGTTTGCCACCATTAAAAAATCTATGAAGCTTTTGCGTGAAGATTGGATATGGGTCGGTTATACATGACTTTACTAACTAGCGGGTCGGTTCGGTTATGGCGGTTATGGAAACGTTGAAAACCATAACCGACCCATCAGTTTTCCATTCGGTTCGGTTTTTTCGATTCGGTTTTTTCGGTTATTTCGGTTATGAGTTGGTTAATTCGGTTTTTTGCACACCCCTAATTCATTGTAATATTTCGGTGTTATCAGTATTTCGTCTGGTGTCAGTTTGTTACCGCGTAATTAGAAACCGAAAAAGTACCGGTTTGCGTATAAATATGTATAAAAAATCGATTGTATGAAAAGCAAACATGTATAAAAATATGAATTTTTTTTTTGAGATTAACGCCTCGAAATTAGAATACGAATATGATCTAAATACAAAATTACGAGGCGTTACATTAATGTATATATATGTATATACGTGATGAGACTGTTATGTACACATATGTACAATGCCAAACAATCATCTCAGATACTTGCTATATACATATGTACCATGTTGAACAACCATATCATTAACTTCATTTTTAGAAGTATATTATGAATGTACATATGTGCACATTACAAATCGGACAAGTACACTTAAAGAAGATGATCGGATGGAACAATATTTGTTAATGTACATATATGTACATACGTTTTTAAATTGTGAATACGTATAATACATATATGTACAGTCACTTCTACAGTGTTTTTAATCATGTTCTAGATGGAACCGTATATATTATATAATGATTATATTTTTTAGAATTAAAAAATTCGTTAAATGGTGAGAGAAAAAAAAAAGAAAGAGAATGTAATTAGTTATTTAATTGGAGAGAGAAGTAGTTAACAATTTATCTTTATACCCTTTTCATTTATTTTTTACATATAAATAATTACAAACTGTCATTATTAAAATTTTCAAGATCTGTACATTAATCCAGAAGTGTGAGAAGTGTATTATAACAATATATATAACACTATATAACACCATATAAACACCGTATAACACTATGTAACACCATATAACACCATGTAACACTATGTAACACTATATAACACTATATAACAAATATAACACTATACATCTATCATAGACATGCTATCAGACAAAATATAGTGTTATATTTGTTATATAGTGTTATATAGTGTTACATAGTGTTATATGGTGTTACATAGTGTTATACGGTGTTTATATGGTGTTATATAGTGTTATAATACACTTCTCACACTTTTCACACTTCTGGATTAATGTACAGGATCCTCTACCTATATATATTAATTTAGGAAGTGCAATAAACAACGGCCATATAATAAACAACGGCCCCTTTTTTCTCCAACGGCCAAATTTTTGTTTCATCGCCGGTTAGATCCGGCGACTCTGTCTTTGTTACAGGTACAATTCCGGCAAGGGTGCCTCTCCGACTTCTTTTGCAATCCGGGCGTTACTAGTTTTTTTTTTTCCAGGGAAAATCAGCTTTTGCAGACAACAAGCAAGCCAGCGGAGGTTCAAGTTACAGTCGAGTTTAAAAGATCTCCGGCGACGGAAAACTTTCCTGCATAAAACAACAGCCGCAACGGTTCTACTCCACTACCAGTTTGCCGGAAACGGTCCACCCCACAAAAACTTACCGGCGACAGCTTCACCCAGGTGTATTCGATTTCTAATTACACTATATATCAGTGCTATACGCATATATTGTTATTGCCTTATATTATTATTTTCGGATATACAATATTTAACATACATTTTATATTTTAACGTAGGAGGTCATATATCTTTATATTTGACACACAGATTACATATTTTTAATCTGTTGAAAATTTCCAAAATTTAGTTTCTAGATTGGTCTGTTTGACATACAGATTACATATTTTATTAGTATTTGACATACAGATTACATAATAGTATTACTAATATAATATCAAAATATATATATATATATATATACATATATAATAATAATAATAACAGATTTTAGAATACATTTGGTGGGTTCTTTCAGGCTTCCCGATACTAATTGTGTGATACGTGTTGCTTTTTAGTATTGCGTACTACACGTGACGACGTATTGTAATTGTGCACTACGTGGTATTTATTGTCATTGTATGCTTGTTGTTGCGTATTGTACACTTTTGTTCTGTAACACCTGTGTCATTTCAACCATCAAACAAATGCCAAACCAATGAAATAATGTATTTCATACTTTGGACTTGTATAAATATGTGTATCTTTTTCACATATCAACTCATGTTCGATTTCAAGCTCTAAATCGCTTTCTGGAAGGTTATACGCGCACTGATGCGTAAATATAACCAGTTTAATGCAACGAACACTCCGGAATAGTGACATATACTTAACATACCTTAAATAACCTTTAAACAACTTAGAAATAAGTTTTGAAGGCTTTGGTATTGCAAAATCAAGTTCAATCGCTTACAGGGACTAAAGTTGACAAACTGCGAAAGTATGCCAATTTGAA
Source organism: Helianthus tuberosus (assembly GCA_030545235.1). Lineage (NCBI taxonomy): Eukaryota > Viridiplantae > Streptophyta > Magnoliopsida > Asterales > Asteraceae > Helianthus > Helianthus tuberosus. The sequence goes on along the minus strand of CM060373.1, from coordinate 41,974,951 downwards.
CTGTAACAGACATTCCGGAGCATGACCATAAGTTAAACATACCATAAATATCCTTCACATAGCTTAGAAATAGGCTTTGAGGTGTTCGGTATGCTAAAATAAACTTTTGTGTCATTCAGGGACTAAAAGTGTCAAAAAGTGCACAAGTTTGCATTTTCGCACATAACTTACGTTCTGAATACATCCGGACATCCAAAAATTTATGTAAGCACTAAAATATTTTATTTTAGTGTTCGCCATAAGAAAAATCCATTCGTCGCGTCATTTGGATCGTTTTTCGCGCTTATGCGCATTCCGTCGTAATTAAGCGAACATCGCGATCGTACGACCAAACGAACCGACATCCGACATATTTTTGAGCATGTTTTGAGTTCCCTATACTTTAACTTCATTTTAGAGCCTTGAAATGAGGTTAACGGGGTTCAAACGCATCGAAAAAGGCCTTAAACACGTGCAGGGACCATTTCTGCCACTTTTGAAACATTTCTGAAACAGGGAGGTGCTAGCGTAGCGCGACTGCATAGTGCCTTTGCACTAGCGCTACGCGACTGCCTAACCTGACCAGATTAAGTGTATTTGCAATCAGATTTCAGCTGATTAACCACAACCACATGTTTGCAACTTGCTTAATCACTAAGATTAGGAGCATATGTGGCTCCATAACCTTTGTGACAAGTGTACGGCTCGGATCGTGGCACGTTATTCAAGAAACGATCCTAGCGGCTCTACTTTATCTATAAATACCCACCCCCCTTTGGCTTAAAAACCCACAAATCTGATTGAAAAGACTCTAAGTTGGAACCTTCGTTTCATACCTGAGCTATTTTGATCTGGGTTAGCATTCGGGGACCCTGGGTAAGTATTCTTTCGTTCTTTTCCTTATTTTACTGCTTTTCGAGTCAGAAAGTCAAACTTTGTTTGACTTTCAGCGTTGACCAGTAATGGTCAATGCGAAGTTCGTTTGAACTTCGCAACGTGAGTGTAATCACGTTGGTCATAGTCCCTTGGGACTATGCCCACTGACTACCACGTTGTCTAGGGTCGTAGGGTAGGCGATCTAATAAATCGCCTATACCTTCGAACCCGACCCAGTTTGGTCGATCATTAGGATCCGACCAAACACATTAGGTGACCATAGTAGGTAGGGAATAACCTTCCGAGGTTATACCCTATGGTCGCATCGTTTAAGTAGTTGTATGATAGGTAGTTTATATGCCTTAGGTAAATTACCAGAATACCCTTTTCATGTATAATTGGTAATTAAGCATATGTAACCTAAACCTTTGTCACATAACTGATTATGTAATATGTTTAGGCATATAACACTTGTCATAGGGCTAGTTAGGCGGTCCGAACGCGTTTCACGCGAACGACGCGTTAAAGTAGCATAAGCTACCTAAACGGGTCGTAATGGGTCGTAGTCACTTAGGTTAAGTTTCATTTAGTATGTAGGCTTTGATTAACCATATCACATGAGTTCCTACACTCATTTGGTTTACAAACCCTCATGCTACCCAGTCTTCCGATTTAGGTCCGGTTTATTAATGTAGTTACCTATATTAGGTGCCGTTTGATATTCCGCGATCTCTAGCATTGCTTGGTGGTTATCCTAGGACTTCTGAGCAATCTCAAGTGAGTACATAGACCCCTCTTTTACTGTTTTCCAAACTGTTTTGGGGTGGAACACATGTGCCTACTTGTTACATTCATGCTTTCCCGTTTTCACATCATATACCTGCTATGTTCGTTAGTACATTATAGTACATGATTTCAATACATTTTATGCTATGTATGTCCATTATGTGCATACTTAGTACATTGTTTTACATTGCTTTTCTGTTGCATATGCTTATCCAGCATATGAACACATTATACTACATATTGAACCGTTGTAAACATTTGACTATGTGAACCGTTGTAATCATTTGACTATGTGATCCGTTGAAACTGTGAACCGTTTGTATCTGTGAACCGTTTGTATCTGTGAACCGTGTGAACCGAATTTGACTATACATGAACATTTCTATACTTGTTAAACATTTCATTGATAGTTTGGTTTGAGTAAGTGATTAAGTAACGAGGCGTGTGTAATATGATACAAGCATGGTGGATACGCCGCTGGTACTTCCTATATATAAGTGTTTGTATGGTATTACATATCGTAGCGTTATTTGAATCATTTCAGTTTGAGACATATAACATTTTATACAAATAACATACTTTTCACAAGACATTGTTTTATAAACAACTTATCTTATACAAACCCATTTTACTATGGTTATTCATTTAACCATACATTATTCACTTATTTATACATATCATCTGAACTCATTGTTTTTCAAATGATTTACAAAACAAAGCAAATTACAAGGTTCATGACTAAACATTTTCTCAAACATAAGTCATGGAACCTATTTTCACAAAACCTATGTATCTCACAGGCATTTTTATGCTGACGTACCTATTTTCACATGTGTTTTTCAGGAGCTGTTGCATAAGATGATCAAGATACACATAGGCAGACTTGGCTTTAGTGACAATAAAAGATGCAAGACTAGTTAATTATGTTGTTTTTCCTTGTTTGATTAGACATTGTATCACTTTTAATTAATAAAACGAAACTTCAATTGCCATGGATTTGAAACATTAAATTCTGTTACAACACTCCCCGATGTTTCCGCCACGTTTCGTATGTTCTACGTGGTCGGGGTGTGACAGAAAAGATGGTATCAGAGCCAATGGTTATAGGGAATTAGGTTATTAGTAATGCTTTGACCTAGTCTATAACTTTCTTAGGACCCTAACGCGAGTTTACTTGCGTTTAGTCATAAAACAATACCGTCACCTATCCTTAGGCGACTACCACAACAAGAACATAAATTTCAAAACCGTTTTGAAAACTAATCATCTGTTCTAGGATGATTTATTACAAGGTTTTGAACCCTCTATTATATGGTTTTGAACCCCTTTGAGTTTTCAAAAATCTCGTCAAGGTTTTGGGTTTTAAATAATGTGAACACGTGCAAACTGGAAGGGTGAATGCCTGTATTCTGAGTTTTCTGTCTAGGCAAGCACTTCGTATACATCTCAACCAGACGCGAGACCAGTTGTGCTTACCTGGGAATTCTTGGGATGAGTGTTCACTTATAGGCGAGCATGTCTTCGCGATACATTATTTTTGACCTATTTACTTTGATTTTTCACCGAGGTCGTTTGTTGCTTTGTAGTAACAAACAAATGACCACTATCCATTGCTTTCATCAAATTTGTTTCATCTCATTCTTTTCGTCTAATTCTCTCACTCGTTTCCTTTCATGTTTCCTCTTTTAGAATGCCTCCTCGACGCGAAAACCAGATAGAGACTGCCGAGTTGGCAGAAATCATTGCGCAGCAAATGGCTGCTCAATTCCCAAACCTCTTTGCTCAATGGAATAAAGCCAACAACAACAACAATGGTCCATGCAATTTCAAGAGTTTTAACTCGGCGAAACCACTCAAGTTTAGTGGTTCTGAGGGAGCGACTGGGCTTCTTCAATGGTTCGAGAGCATCGAGAATACTTTCCGCCACGTGCAGTGTCCTGACAATCGCAAGGTCGAGTTTGCTTCGAGTGTGTTCCAGAAGAGAGCCCTTACGTGGTGGAACGGGGTTATGAGGGATCGTGGTGCAGAAGTTGCTCTAGCACAGACATGGGCTGAACTTAGGGCCCTTATGATGAAGGAATTCTGTCCTCGACACGAGATCAGGGCTTTGGAAAGGGAATTCGACAATCTTGAGCAAGACAGCGGTGAGCATCGAGCCTACACGGACCGTTATGAAGAGTTAAGTCTGTTATGCCCAAACATGGTCACGCCTTTGGATAAGGCAATCGAAAAGTACATTGATGGCCTCCCTGATTCAATACAAGACATTTTGACTGGTAGCAACCCTACTACAGTTAGACAGGCCATTGAGCTATCTGCAACCTTAACTGAATCAAAGATCAGGAAAGGTAAACTTTTCCGAAAAGGTGACAAGAAGCCGGTCGAAGAATCGAAACCAATCGAGGAATCAAAGATCATGGATGAACAGACTGGATCCCCTAAGAGGTCAAAGAAGCGAAAGGCTTCTCAGAACTATGCTGTGGTCGCTTTCAATGATCAAGCCATTCTCAACCAACCAGCTCAACCCCCTGCCAGGAAACCCTACAACGGAACTGCACCCTTGTGCAACCAATGTGGCCTACATCATCATGCTGGGGTGAAGTGCCGCACATGCCAAGTTTGCGGACTTATAGGTCATACAGCTAGGGTTTGCCCAACCGCAACTGCACCAAATCAAACTGGCAACAATCCTGCTCAAACTCGTTTTCCACCGGGATCTTGCTACAACTGTGGCGAGATGGGCCATTTTCGTAGGAATTGCCCAAGGCTTGCTAATGCAAATCCAGCGCAGGGATGAGCATTTGATCAACCAGAAGACAACATCGTTTAGAAATAATCACGTCTTATGTATTATTTTCTTTTGTTGTCAAGATCCATGAAACAGTTGTTGTTATCATTTGTTTATAAATAAATCTTTTATTTACATTAAAATGTATTTATGTGATTGTATGTATAAACAACATATCCCCTACAATACCGACAATCAAGGAACCGCATTCCTTGAAGAACAGACTACTTCCAAATTTCATCCGTTGTATGATCTCTTGCGTTTTCCGCGAAAATCCTAAGTACCCGTTCCTTCCAAGAGAAACGAAGTACGAGGTGCCCAGTTAATTGCAATCAATAACAAGATAATAACAATTAAACAACTATGTGATTATGTGCTTATGAACATTACAAGACAAACTGTGCGGACTATGCAAGGAATTACGTAATTATGGATGCATACATAATTATGGAATTTAGTGCACAGAAATCACAGCGAGCCTTGTCATGTGCCTAGAAGTTAACCCTATTCATTTCCAATTCTGATGAAGTATCCGTTGAGGAAAAATGAACTAGCTATTCATTTTTCACTTCTGAAGAATATCCGTTGAGGAAATGAATATCCGTTTATCCTTCATTTCCAATTCTGAAGAACACCCGTTGAGGAAAATGACTCCGTTTGTGCATTTTCGTTCTGAAGAGTATCCGTCGAGGGAAATGAATATCCGTTGTTTAATCCTTCATTTCCGAACCTGAGGAAACAACCGATGAAAATGACTCCGTTAGTTCATTTTCGTTTCTGAAGATTATCCGTTGAGGAAATGAACATCCGTTTGTCTATCATCTTCATTTCCGAACCTGAGGAAACAACCGTTGAAAATGACTCCGTTAGTTCATTTTCGTTTCTGAAGATTATCCGTTGAGGAAATGAACATCCGTTTGTCTATCATCTTCATTTCCGAACCTGAGGAAAACAACCGTTGAAAATGACTCCGTTAGTTCATTTTCGTTTCTGAAGATTATCCGTTGAGGAAATGAATATCCGTTTGTCTATCATTTTTCATTTCCGTTTCTGAGGAAGCATCTGTTGAAAATGACTCCGTTTGTTCATTTTCGTTTCTGAAGATTTTCCGTTAAGGAAATGACAGGATTATGCTTTACATATCTCCGGTGGTTATCTGACACAAAGTCACAAATAGACTCCTACGAATTAATTTCGGGACGAAATTTCCTAAAGTAGGGGAGACTGTAACACCTGTGTCATTTCAACCATCAAACAAATGCCAAACCAATGAAATAATGTATTTCATACTTTGGACTTGTATAAATATGTGTATCTTTTGCACATATCAACTCATGTTCGATTTCAAGCTCTAAATCGCTTTCTGGAAGGTTATACGCGCACTGATGCGTAAATATAACCAGTTTAATGCAACGAACACTCCGGAATAGTGACATATACTTAACATACCTTAAATAACCTTTAAACAACTTAGAAATAAGTTTTGAAGGCTTTGGTATTGCAAAATCAAGTTCAATCGCTTACAGGGACTAAAGTTGACAAACTGCGAAAGTATGCCAATTTGAACTGTAACAGACATTCCGGAGCATGACCATAAGTTAAACATACCATAAATATCCTTCACATAGCTTAGAAATAGGCTTTGAGGTGTTCGGTATGCTAAAATAAACTTTTGTGTCATTCAGGGACTAAAAGTGTCAAAAAGTGCACAAGTTTGCATTTTCGCACATAACTTACGTTCTGAATACATCCGGACATCCAAAAATTTATGTAAGCACTAAAATATTTTATTTTAGTGTTCGCCATAAGAAAAATCCATTCGTCGCGTCATTTGGATCGTTTTTCGCGCTTATGCGCATTCCGTCGTAATTAAGCGAACATCGCGATCGTACGACCAAACGAACCGACATCCGACATATTTTTGAGCATGTTTTGAGTTCCCTATACTTTAACTTCATTTTAGAGCCTTGAAATGAGGTTAACGGGGTTCAAACGCATCGAAAAAGGCCTTAAACACGTGCAGGGACCATTTCTGCCACTTTTGAAACATTTCTGAAACAGGGAGGTGCTAGCGTAGCGCGACTGCATAGTGCCTTTGCACTAGCGCTACGCGACTGCCTAACCTGACCAGATTAAGTGTATTTGCAATCAGATTTCAGCTGATTAACCACAACCACATGTTTGCAACTTGCTTAATCACTAAGATTAGGAGCATATGTGGCTCCATAACCTTTGTGACAAGTGTACGGCTCGGATCGTGGCACGTTATTCAAGAAACGATCCTAGCGGCTCTACTTTATCTATAAATACCCACCCCCCTTTGGCTTAAAAACCCACAAATCTGATTGAAAAGACTCTAAGTTGGAACCTTCGTTTCATACCTGAGCTATTTTGATCTGGGTTAGCATTCGGGGACCCTGGGTAAGTATTCTTTCGTTCTTTTCCTTATTTTACTGCTTTTCGAGTCAGAAAGTCAAACTTTGTTTGACTTTCAGCGTTGACCAGTAATGGTCAATGCGAAGTTCGTTTGAACTTCGCAACGTGAGTGTAATCACGTTGGTCATAGTCCCTTGGGACTATGCCCACTGACTACCACGTTGTCTAGGGTCGTAGGGTAGGCGATCTAATAAATCGCCTATACCTTCGAACCCGACCCAGTTTGGTCGATCATTAGGATCCGACCAAACACATTAGGTGACCATAGTAGGTAGGGAATAACCTTCCGAGGTTATACCCTATGGTCGCATCGTTTAAGTAGTTGTATGATAGGTAGTTTATATGCCTTAGGTAAATTACCAGAATACCCTTTTCATGTATAATTGGTAATTAAGCATATGTAACCTAAACCTTTGTCACATAACTGATTATGTAATATGTTTAGGCATATAACACTTGTCATAGGGCTAGTTAGGCGGTCCGAACGCGTTTCACGCGAACGACGCGTTAAAGTAGCATAAGCTACCTAAACGGGTCGTAATGGGTCGTAGTCACTTAGGTTAAGTTTCATTTAGTATGTAGGCTTTGATTAACCATATCACATGAGTTCCTACACTCATTTGGTTTACAAACCCTCATGCTACCCAGTCTTCCGATTTAGGTCCGGTTTATTAATGTAGTTACCTATATTAGGTGCCGTTTGATATTCCGCGATCTCTAGCATTGCTTGGTGGTTATCCTAGGACTTCTGAGCAATCTCAAGTGAGTACATAGACCCCTCTTTTACTGTTTTCCAAACTGTTTTGGGGTGGAACACATGTGCCTACTTGTTACATTCATGCTTTCCCGTTTTCACATCATATACCTGCTATGTTCGTTAGTACATTATAGTACATGATTTCAATACATTTTATGCTATGTATGTCCATTATGTGCATACTTAGTACATTGTTTTACATTGCTTTTCTGTTGCATATGCTTATCCAGCATATGAACACATTATACTACATATTGAACCGTTGTAAACATTTGACTATGTGAACCGTTGTAATCATTTGACTATGTGATCCGTTGAAACTGTGAACCGTTTGTATCTGTGAACCGTTTGTATCTGTGAACCGTTTGTATCTGTGAACCGTGTGAACCGAATTTGACTATACATGAACATTTCTACACTTGTTAAACATTTCATTGATAGTTTGGTTTGAGTAAGTGATTAAGTAACGAGGCGTGTGTAATATGATACAAGCATGGTGGATACGCCGCTGGTACTTCCTATATATAAGTGTTTGTATGGTATTACATATCGTAGCGTTATTTGAATCATTTCAGTTTGAGACATATAACATTTTATACAAATAACATACTTTTCACAAGACATTGTTTTATAAACAACTTATCTTATACAAACCCATTTTACTATGGTTATTCATTTAACCATACATTATTCACTTATTTATACATATCATCTGAACTCATTGTTTTTCAAATGATTTACAAAACAAAGCAAATTACAAGGTTCATGACTAAACATTTTCTCAAACATAAGTCATGGAACCTATTTTCACAAAACCTATGTATCTCACAGGCATTTTTATGCTGACGTACCTATTTTCACATGTGTTTTTCAGGAGCTGTTGCATAAGATGATCAAGATACACATAGGCAGACTTGGCTTTAGTGACAATAAAAGATGCAAGACTAGTTAATTATGTTGTTTTTCCTTGTTTGATTAGACATTGTATCACTTTTAATTAATAAAACGAAACTTCAATTGCCATGGATTTGAAACATTAAATTCTGTTACAACACTCCCCGATGTTTCCGCCACGTTTCGTATGTTCTACGTGGTCGGGGTGTGACATGTTCTTTGTGTACTTTGTGTTGCCCATTGTTTGTTACCTTGTGGTTAGTTGTTAGTTGTAATCATAGACAATAGAAGCCATGACTTTTACTTGAGATCATGTCCAAGGACGAGAGGTGCAGGTAAGGGTAAAGTTAGAGGGTGTAGTTTACGTGTGGCGTCTTGGAACGTAGGAACTCTTAGTAGTAAATTGTTGGAAGTGATAGACGCACTTAAAAGACGTAGGGTACATATAGCTTGCTGTCGCAACCCCCGATCCCTAATCCCCGAGAACGGGCGGCCGCGAGCCAGTTTTGGTGGTATCGTGTATTGTCTAATTTGGCAGCGGAATTTTTCATCAGGACCGTAGTTAGGAAATATTTGATCAGAGTAAAATACCACATTTTAATAATATTAAACACATGGGATAAACCCAAGTTCGCAGTACACTCGCTTTCATAGGAATAAGTCCTATTTTATTTAATAAAAACATCTATTTCTTTTTAGGTAACTTTATTGCCACTTTTCCAAGCCTTCAGTGCTGTCCAGCTGGCTTCTATTTGGCTTTCACAATTTGTTACCTGAAACGCGTTTTAAAAACATTTGTCAGTGGGAAATACTGGTGAGTGAATCCCAATTTAATCAAGTTTAAACAAAAACCATTGTACATTATTGAGGGCGATCTCGCAATTACATTTGTTTCCAAGTTATAACAATTAACATCCATGGTACTGTCAGACCCGACTTGTGGAAATGTTACTCCTTGACCAGGTGGTAACAAATTTTGTATACAAAACCCCAACATACTCATGATAATTGTATTCTTACAAATACTCAATATCTGCTTAATATACATTTAATTGTATGAGGTTTTGTAAAAACAGTTAACAAAAAGTTTACAAAAAACGAATCAACTCACATTACTGTCTTAGATTATCCTTTAGGGTTTCCTGGTGACAATCTATAATTTACACAAATGCACACGCATTAGTATAATAACCCATTTTAACATTAGTAATACCCTCCCCGAGACGGCATTCCAACGACTACGTCGGGCAGAACCACGACAGCCGTTACGGAACCCTAAATCAATCGGGCAGCGTATCTAATACGTATCCAGGGGTTATGATACTTACAACGGAGCAGAACTTCGCTATTTAGGGGGTATTAGACCCGAGTATAATGCCTACACTTCAGAAATTGAGATTAAAGAAAAGGAAATGAGCGATCAGAACTAAAGGCCGATGCCCTTCTTGTATAGGGCCTGATTTCAGCTTTTACGCGGCCCGAGTAAATGTAGACAAGGGTCTACGCGGCCCGCGTCAAACCCTGGTCAACGCGTAGCTTGGCTGGGTCATCGACTAGACTTGCCGGGTGTTGGGCCACGTGGCGGCCCAGGGTCATGCCAGGTTTTAAGTTGACGCGGCCTGCGTAAGGGTTAAGGGTCCTTTACGCGGCCCGCCTAAACCCCAAAATCAGATTTTTAATTAATTTTTAATACTATTTAGGGTATTCGGGGTCCGTTTTCACGTATGGGATGTATTTTGGGACATATTGGGATATTTTAAATATTTTTAGGGTGTCGGAAATAATTCGAGGATGTCGGTTTTCTTTAAGGATTGTTACATCCTCCCCACCTTGTTTTAGAGCTCGTCCTCGAGATCTACTTGAAGAAGTGTGGATATTTCCTTTACATTTCTGATTCAAGCTTCCATGTATACTCAGGTCCTCTTTTGGAGTCCCGCTTTACTTTGACCAGAACTAATCTCTTGTGTTTGAGATTCTTGACTTTTCTGTCTTCAATTTGTAGAGTCCTTTCTACGAACTTGAGTTGTTCATTTACCTCTATATCCTTAAGAGGTATCATTAGCGATTCATCGGCTAAGCATTTCTTGAGATTTGATACATGAAATACATCATGTATTCCTGCCATTTCCTCTGGCAGTTATAGCTGATAGGCTACAGGTCCTATTCTTTTAATGATTTCAAAAGGTCCAATATACCTGGGACTTAGCTTTCCCCGTTTGATGAATCTTACCACTCCTTTCCAAGGAGAGACCTTTAACAATAATTTATCTCCTACTTGAAATTCCAATGGTTTGCGTCGGTTATCAGCATAGCTCTTCTGTCGATCACGTGCTGCTTTCAGTCGTTCCTTGACTTGAATGATCTTGTCAGTTGTTTCCAGCACTATCTTAGGTCCAGATAGTTGCTTTTCCCCAATTTCTGCCCAACAGACTGGGGTTCGGCACTTTCGTCTATAAAGTGCTTCGAATGGTGCAGCATTGATACTTGTGTGATAACTATTATTATAAGAAAATTCTATTAAAGGTAAGTGATCGTCCCAATTACCTTCGAAATCAATTACACAAGCTCTAAGCATGTCTTCCATCGTCTGAATTGTCCTTTCGCTTTGTCCGTTCGTTTGAGAATGATAAGTCGTGCTTAGATTTAACTTGGTTCCCATTGCCTTTTGGAAACTTGACCAAAAATGAGAAGTAAAACGACTATCCCTATCAGAAACAATTGATAAAGGAATTCCATGTAATGAAACTATTTCATTTACATATAATTTAGCTAACTGTTCCATACTGAAAGTTTCCTTCATTGGTAGGAAATGAGCTGACTTGGTTAGCCTATCTACAATCACCCAGATTGTATCATTACCTTTCCTTGTTTTGGGTAATTTGGTAACAAAATCCATTGTTATTAATTCTCATTTCCACACTGGCATTTCTAATTGTTGTAATAAACCTAAGGGTTTCTGATGTTCAGCATTAACTTGTGAACAGGTTAAACATTTAGAAACATAGGCTGCTATGTCCTTTTTCATTCCTATCCACCAGAAATTCTTTCTTAAATCCTGGTACATTTTATCACTTCCTGGGTGCATCGTATACTTAGATTTATGGGCTTCTTCTAATATACGATGACGTAGGTTTCCTAATTTAGGTATCCACATTCTCTTCTTATGGAATCTCCAAATTCCATCTATTCCTTGTTCTAATTCCTTTAGCATACCTTTTAATTTTTCAGTATCTTCTTTGATTACTGATTCTTGGGCTTCTCTTATGTAACGCCCAAACACGTTTTATCTTAAAATCGAAGCAGCGGAAATATGAGCCTTAAAATTTCTTTCTATATTACTTATATAACTTATTTGTAAGTTCGTTTCTAGAATAACCCACACTTCATTAAAAGGTTTACAACGTTTATTCTTGATTATCACATCAATTACATATACGATTCCCATATATGTGACTACTCTTCCCGTACAATTCTTGCCCTTGACTCGATCTTCAAACCTCCAATACTTTATACCGATGATAGTCCGTGTAACCTACATTCACCACAAACATGCACATCATTAAAGTTTGATAACCTACATTCATAATCTATCATACATAATTAATTGACCACACCACAATCTTTCTATTCGTGCAAGACTTTTCGATCATCCTTCCGAGTACAATCTTGCAATCCAATTCCTCAAAACTTCACAATGGACTTCCATAGCATACCTGCAAATCTCATTTCATTCTCAAGGCACATGATTAGTAACTTAGTACTCAAACATATTAAAGCTATGTATACGTATATACAAGCCCCATACCCTCGTATACAATCAATACTACTTCGTGCCTACGCACATCCGTATGTGTACTTTTGGTCACATAATACATACACGCATCATACGTACATACATACTTATATATAAATACATAAATACATTCATACATACATACTAGCTCTTACATACCACATACATAATTCCCTATGAATTACTGACATATTCTAATTACAAACCTCCATGTAATAATACATGTACGAACAAACTCATATACATACTCACTCATATTCATAATTGCTTATAAGCTTAAGCCATTGGAATGAAGTGAAATCTATACATACATACATACCCACGTACTTAATTCATTAGCCCGCATACTCGCTCACATACCCCGTTCTTACTCACAAATCATAAACACTTTTAAAATATCTTTCGGGTATGTTTCGGATCTTAAGAATGAGTTCCATACTCACCCGTAACTTACCAAGCCATTTGGTAGGGTTGAGGAACATTATAAAAACTTATCGAGGCTTGGAATGGGTTCACGGGGTCTGAATTCGAAGAAAAACGATGAATTACATAAACTTTATATTCTGCATCTGACCTCCACCGTAAGCTACGGTGGCTACCGTAGGTTACGGTGGCCCCAAAAGACTTACGGTGTCTTCCTACTGCCTTACGGCAGAAGGAAAGACCCAACACCTACCGTAGCTTACGGTGGCTACCGTAAGCTACGGTAGTCCCCAGTTCAGCTTTCCAATTTGTTAACAAAATCCTCATAACTTGTTCATTTGGCGTCCGAATCACTTGAAACTTGTTCCTAGATGTCCGTAAAACAATTCCTTACATATTAGACTAAGAATCCTTACCCCGGGTCCTTAATCATTACGTATTTCATTGCCGTTACCTTACTTATACTTATTTATTTGACCCGTTTAATCCCACCAAATTACCTTCTACTTAGATAACTACCTTCGTCTAACTAGTTCAATACTTATCTTAATACCTTCATTCATTACATACCCATACATAATTTCCCTTCAACCATAAACAAGAAAATTCTATATGTATACTAAGAAGTGAGTCGGAAGTCACTTACCTTGTGCATCCGTGTTTGTATCCGTTTCCTTGCCTCCTCTTGACCCGTTAGCTTTTAGCGCTTGAGTCCATCTCGACATGATTCCTATACTTTCATGTCATCGAAATCACATTCTTGTTAGCATACACAATTATACATGTTAACGATCATATCAATTGCACATTGCACATTTCATATTTGACTTTCATTAGTCAATTCTAACAAGCATAAGACATATACCCAAATTCACATCCTTTCAAACTCTCATAATTCATCATGTCATTCATACAACGCATATTGATTTAAATGTACCGTACGACTCCCTAAAATCCTAGTTTTACGACAACAAGTCAAATCATGCCTCTTATGCATAGACGCGTAGTTGACTTTCAGAAGTCAACAGTTTAACATATAACTTACGATTTAACCTCATACATCCATGTCATTATGTTAGGCTATACAAACATCACTATACATATATCACAATCATGACGTAATAGGCTTACAACCACACGATCACCTAACTATAAACACATACGCATTCACATACACATACTTCCACATGTTTTGTATTTAGCGTACATCCAATCCTAAATTACCAACAAGCAATTGATCCAATACATGATGTGCATCCTCACCGTTCAAGCATAAGGTATAAGTTCTAATGCACATTTCTACCCAAGTCATACCATCAACAACACCTTCTCATGTATTCCTCCTACTACGCGTCTCTTATGCTCAACTATCAATAATTATACCATTACCATACTCAACACATATACATCCATTAGCTAGCATGTAATTTCGCATACTATCCTACACTAGGCATTTCATCAAACACTTGGTGTGCGTACACCGTTTGATGCACAATGTATAACCAAATCATGCTTTCATTCCTACTTCTTACCTTCATTCATCATCACCACTAAGAATTACATAAATTTCATACCACCCTTCAATCTATCCTATAATTATGCATCACACACCTACTAATTCATCATATTTACACAAATTTCACAACTACAAGATTATCATATATCACCATACTACTTGAACAAGTGGGTTTTGCTTCTAATCATGAAATTACTCAAAATTACACACAACACAAGTTCTATTTGGTGACTCTAATTCACAATCATACTTAATTTCATATCAATTCACGAATTGATCATAACCCAATTTTATTCAAGATCGCCAAATCATAAAATTTGACTTACATGATGTTAGAAATGCTTAAGAGATCATCATTCTTGGTTCATGCATACAATCAGCCCTTGATTCCCCTTCCAATTTTATGATTTCTTGAGGTTTAGGGTTCACACCCTCTTTTCCCTTCTCCTGTTCGATCGCAGCACACACCTTATGTGTGTGTTGTGATTAATTTTTGGTTTTAAATAAATTCAGTTTCCATGTTGGCAACCTTAGTCCCTCAAGTTTATCACACCATCATAATTGCCTCTAATTCCTTTACTCATTTTGTTATAAGAAATGTTTATTTCTTTTTTTCATTTTTTAGTCCTATAACCCTTAAAACATGTCACATTCCCACTTAACAATCTAAACTAGTCATCTTTCCTTTAGTTAACTTAGGATATATATATATATATTAAACTTATCATTACTTCCTTACGGTACAAATCTATATTTACCGTTTTCCGTTACTCAACATCATGATTATAATATTATTTATATCATACGAAATTTGGGGTGTTACATCTTATCTGATCATTTAAATCTACTTGCAGATTTAATTTAAGAGAACGTACCCTTTTGGCTTTTCATGATACTTTCGGCTTAAAGCATCTGCCACTATATTCGCTTTTCCTTCATGATACTGGATATCACAATCATAATCACTAAGCATCTCCATCCAGAGTCTTTGTCTCATATTCAATTCCTTTTGCCTGAAAACATACCTTAAGCTCTTAGGATAAGTGAATATGGTAAACTTACTACCATAGAGGTAATGTCTCCAAATCTTAAGGGCAAAAATTATAGCTCCTAATTCTAGATCATGGGTTGAATAATTCTCTTCATGATTCTTAAGTTGTCTAGATGCATAAGCTATAACCTTTTGACGTTGCATCAATACACATCCATAACCTAATTTGGAAGCGTCACAATATACTACAAAATCTTCAGTTCCTTCTGGTAACGCTAATATGGGTGCATGGGTTAATTTATGCTTAAGAATTCTAAAAGCTTCTTCTTGCTTTGGTCCCCATTCAAACTTAATGGATTTATAGGTTAACTTAGTTAAAGGAATGGCTATTCTAGAAAAATCTTGAATAAATCTTCTATAATAACCGGCCAATCCTAAAAAACTTCTAATCTCGGTTGGTGACTCAGGGGTTTTCCATTTAGTAATCGCCTCGATCTTTGTGGGATCCACATGAATTCCTTCATGTTTAACTAAGTGTCCAAGAAACTGTACTTGCTCTAACCAAAACTCGCATTTTGAAAATTTAGCATAAAGCTTTTCCTTTCTTAATAAACTTAAAAGTGCGTGCAAATGCTTTGCATGTTCCTCTTTACTTTTAGAGTAAATTAGAATATCATCTATAAAAACAATTTTGAATTTATCCAAATATGGCCTACATATTCGGTTCATCATGTCCATAAATGCGGCTGGGGCATTGGTTAAACCAAATGGCATAACAGTAAATTCATAACGACCATACCTTGTTCTAAATGCGGTTTTAGGAATGTCCTCTTCCTGTACCTTTAATTGATGATATCCTGACCTTAAATCGATTTTAGAGAAAAATCCAGCTCCTTGTAGTTGATCGAACAGATCATCGATTCTTGGTAATGGGTACCGGTTCTTAATCGTGACCTTGTTTAATTCATGGTAGTCAATGCACATACGCATTGATCCGTCCTTCTTTTTAACAAATAAAATCGGTGCTCCCCACGGCGATGAACTTGGCTGTATGAATCCTTTTTCTAGCAATTCGTCTAATTGTTTCTTCAGTTCCTGCATTTCTGCGGGTGCCAAATGATAAGGTGCTTTGGCAATCGGTGTTGTTCCTGGCAGTAGATGGATTCTGAATTCAACTTCTCTGTCCAGCGGTAGTCCTGGTAATTCTTCCGGAAATACATCTGAAAACTGAGACGCTACTAGGATGTCTTTTAATTCTTTTCCTTTAGTGTTAGTGATTATAGAAATCAAATACACTATAGATCCTTTTCTTATATAGCTTGCAGTTTTCATCACAGAGATGAATTTCGTGGATCTAGATGGTTTATCACCTTTATTTTGTGATCTTTTCACCCTTTGGTGAATTTTCTTGGATTGACTTTTGATCACATAAAATACTGGCTTTATTGGCTATTAACCAATCCATTCCTAATATAATATCAAATCCTGCCAGATTCATTGGGTAAAGGTTTGCCATATACTTTTGGTTTAAAAATTCTATTCTTGCTCCTAGCAAGATTTCAGAAATCCTAACCGTTTCTCCATTTGCTGTCTCTACTAAACATTCTTGTGGTAGTTTAGTTAATAACTGATTTAGAAGTTTGCAAAATGAAGTATTAATAAAACTTTGGTTTGCACCAGAGTCAAATAATACCTTAGCAAAAACATCATTAACTAAAAACGTACCGGCTATGACGTCCGGAATCATCTTGGCTTCATCTGCAGTTAGAACAAATGCTCTAGCATTTTTAGTGTTCTTGTTGTTCGCAGCTGGAGCTAGTTTTGAACAGTTCGGCTTGATATGACCTTTTTCTCCACAGTTGAAGCATAGTCCATTACTTGATTTTCTCCTGCAATCTTCTTCTTTGTGTACGGGTGCCTTGCAGAAATTGCAAAGAGTGGAGCATTTTCCCGAATGCTTTTCTTGTAGACCTTGCAGTATGGTGCAGAGGTAGAACCTATATTTCTATGGTTGAAATTCCCAGAACAGAATTCCTGAGTAAACCTTTGAGCTAGGTTTCTCCTCTGCTCTTCTTCTCTAGTAAGAATTAGCTCATCTGTCAAGGTGTTTGCTAGTTCTACAGCTTCTTCTATAGTTTGGGGTCTAGCTGCCTTGACTACGTGTCTAATCTCTCCGATTAATCGCCATATGTAACGGGAGATTAATACCGGTTCAGGTGATGCAAGGGTTGGTACGATTCTGGCATATTCAAAGAATGTGGTAGTATAACCCTTACTATCTGTTAGGGGTCATTTTCTTTGCATACATATCCTGACCAATATCCGGCCTTTGTTTGTTTATTTGTGACCAGGATGCTGGAAGAGGATATTGCTAACATCTTGGGCGATATCCTGAGGTTTATTGAATTAACCACGTGCAGGTTAAAGGCTGAGACTTGCTAACGGTCAAGTGGACTTCTTCTCCTCAAGACTCGGGCGAATTTGTTGAAGGAGAGACGTTGAGCCCGAAAGACCAGGTCTACAACGTTCGATGAAGGAATATTCGGTGGATCCCGGAAGTTTAGGATAGTTTGTTATTTTATCTTTACTATAAATAGATGGGGGCGGATCAGTTTAAAACACACAATTTTTCACTAACACTCTCGAACACTTTCACTCTCTAGCTCATTGCAAACACCACACTTGTATTCAAATTTCATTGTAACACGTAGTCGATCCGCACCACATCCTGCACTGTATCCTGACGTTTGAAGTAATAAGAAGAACAAGGCAGCTGCGATTGTCAGCTCCCGAGGTTTTATGCCGGCGATCTAGATTGATCAAGGGCTTTCCTCGTACATCTCGTGTCGTTTACTTTACTTTTGCTCATTGTTTGATCATAGATACAGCTCAATATCCTGAGCTGTATCCTGAATACTGATTTTCTAAATAACTAAACAAGCATATTTTACACACACATTTCTAGCACACTACCTCACTTAACTAATTTGATCACTAAATTGCTTAGGTAATTTTTGACCAAAACAATTTGGCGCCCACCGTGGGGCAAGTGGTGCTCTCTTTACTAAAAATTTTTGTGAAATCGCTAATCGGCTTTCTATTTTCAAAACTTTTTGCCACATTGTCCATAATGGCCTCAAGATCAAACATGAGTTCCTCTACTGTGTCTGCTATGACTTCTGCTACTACTGGTTCGGTGCTTCCACCACCTCCTCCAAGCATGCCAGCCTCTTCACGACCTCAGGATATCATCCCTACTCGCAGTGTTCAGGAGTCTGCTCCTGTTATAGCTTCTAATGATGAAATTCTCACTTTATTTAGAAGTGTGCAGGAACAAATGAGGCAACAACAGGAAACAAACCAAATGCTTTTAAGGGAAATACAACTCCTGAAGTCTGGCCCGAGCAGATCTGCTGAGGATAATGTCACTCCATTGCATCCCAGAACATTGAACTTTAGTTCAGCTGTGTATACTGAGGATAACAGGGGGAATATTGTGCCCAGCCTTCCTCAGAATCATACTCCTGAAATACCCTCCTCGGTCAGGATGTCAACCATGAGGAGCTCAGGATATGCTTCAGGATATGGGCAAAATCCTCCAACGGGTAACGTGTCAAATAATAATAATACTCATGCTACTAACAATAGTGGATCTTTGCAGGATACAGGTGTGACGTCAGCACTTACTAGGGAACTTCAAAAGTTGAAGGACATGATATCTAGTGTACCTGGGGTGGTCCAGCCGATCCCGGAAGTGTCCCAAGACAGCCACAAGATATCTCGTTTTGCATATCCTATCTGTGATGCTGAGATCCCAAAGAGATTCCAAACCCCCAACATGAAGCTTTATGATGGGACTACGGATCCTGAAGAGCATATTGCTCAGTATAGGGAAAGAATGGAGATTAACCCTATCCCTCCGGAGCTCAAGGAAGCATGCTTGTGCAAGGGATTTGGTTCTACTCTAACAGGATCAGCCTTAAAATGGCTGTTAAACGTTCCTCCTCACTCAATTACTTCGTTTGCTCATTTGGTTAATTTATTTAACAGTCAATTTTCTTGCAGTCGGAGTTTTGAAAAGCTAACCAGTGATCTTTACAGGATAACTCAAGGGCCTCAGGAATCCTTGAGGGATTATGTGAACAAATTCAGTCGAGAATCCTTGGATATCCCACATCTTGATGTTGCAACAGCTGTGCAAGCTTTTAAGATGGGATTACAAAAGGATTCTCAGTTTTATCAGGATCTTGTAATGAATCCCTGCAGGAATCTAGACGAAGCTCGTAACAGGGCTTTGAGATATATCCGTCTGGAAGATGATAAGAAGATGCAAGAAAGGATGAACTCATCTAACACTTATGAGTCAACTAACAGGAAGTCAGAATCCTCATTCAAGTCATATCGGCCTAAGCCATATGGTAGAAATGAAAACAAGAGAGTGAATGCTGTCGAAGATGAGGATCCTGAAGAGTATCCTGAGTTGTCTGAATACTGCTTTTCTGTTAACATTCCTGAATTGATGTATGCCATGCAGGGTCTAGGAGACAAGGCTAGGTGGCCTCGGAAGAATCCACAAAAGTCTGACTGGAAAGATAAGTCAAAATGGTGTGCTTTCCACGAAGATTTCGGACATGTAACTGAGGATTGCATTGCTCTAAGGAAAGAAATAAGCTATCTTCTAAGCAAGGGATATCTGAAAGATCTCTTAGGAAGAAAGAAGAATAAGGGTCAGGATACTGAGAAGGATCCTGAACGAGCAGCATCACCTCCTGCGGATGCCAAGATAATCAACTTCATTTCGGGAGGATCCGACATTTGTGGAACTTCGTATTCGGCAGCAAAGAGACATGCAAAGGAAGCTAAGGCCGAAAGGGGAGACAAACCTGTCAGAATGACTACCCTCACAACTGACAAAGTGATCACTTTTGATGCTGATGACAGGGATACTGTCCAGGATCCTCACCATGATGCTCTGGTAATAACGTTATATGTGGCTAACCATTTTGTACGCAGGATACTGGTTGATAATGGCAGCTCCGTCAACATAATCCAACTAGAAACTCTGAAGAGAATGAATGTATCTCCGATGGATATCACTTCAAAGTCTACCGTGCTTGTTGGGTTCAGTGGAGAGGCTAGAAACACAGTGGGAGAGATAAAGTTGCCAGTATACGTTGAAGGAGTCAACTCGATACAACGTTTCTGTGTGATGGATTCTCTATCCTGCTATAACATCATACTCGGAAGACCGTGGATTCACGATATGAAGGCCGTGCCATCAACATATCACCAATGCATCAAGATACCTACCCCTTGGGGAGTGGTCAAAGTTGATAGTGATCAGCAGGAGGCGAAAGAATGTTACTCATCCTCGATGAAATTCTCAACCAAACCTAGTGCAGCATAGCAATTAAAGACGCGGGCCCAGGATATCGTGGAGGATCCGGAGCAGGATGTGAAGAAAATTATCCTGGACCAGGATAATCCCGATATTTCGGTGCTCGTAGGGACCAATATCCCTCAGGATATTGAAGAACAATTAATTAACTTTTTGAAATGCAGGATGTCTACGTTTGCATGGAAGCATGAGGATATGACAGGCATATCCAAAGATATTATCACTCACAAGCTTGGAATTGATAAATCATTCAAGCCTGTGCAGCAAAAAAGAAGGAAGTTTGCTCCTGAGCGGAACACAATTATCCAGGAGGAAGTTGAGATATTATTGAAGTCCAGGATGATCAGGGAGGTTAAGTTCCCAAGGTGGCTAGCAAACGTGGTTGTAGTACAGAAGAAAAATGGGAAATGGAGAGTTTGTGTGGACTACACAGACTTGAACAAAGCTTGTCCTAAAGACCCATTTCCTCTTCCCCACATTGATGCAATGGTAGATGCCACTGCCGGGCATGAAATGCTGACCTTCATGGACGCATCTTCAGGATTTCAACAGATCCAAATGGAGCCTTCTGACCAGGAGGATACTGCCTTCATGACACCAACGGGTATTTATTGTTATACAGCTATGCCTTTTGGTTTGAAAAATGCAGGTGCAACATACCAAAGATTGGTAAACATGATGTTCAAAGATAAACTGGGGGACACCATGGAGGTATATATCGATGATATGGTGGTGAAATCTAAAAAGGCTAAGGATCACCTCCAGGATATCAAGGGAGCATTTGATATCCTGGATCGATACAACATGAAGCTGAATCCTGCTAAATGCCATTTCGGAGTGGGGGCAGGAAAGTTTCTTGGATATATGGTGACAAAAAGGGGGATAGAAGCAAGCCCGGAGCAAATCAAAGCTATCCTGGATATAAAATCACCCTCAAATATGAAGGACGTTCAAAGATTGACAGGCCGAGTAGCAGCTTTAAACAGGTTTATCTCGAGATCCTCAGAGAAATGCAAAGATTTTTATGATATCTTGAAGAACAAAAAATTCGAATGGGGTGAGAAGCATGAAGCGGCCCTACAGGATTTGAAGCGATATCTCTCAACCGCACCTCTATTAATGAAGCCTGAAAATGGTGAACCACTATCCCTATACCTTGCTGTATCAGGAAATGCTGTAAGTGCCGTTCTTATTAAAGACCATGAAGGTCAGCAATATCCTGTTTACTATGTTAGTAAAAGTTTGTTAGATGCTGAAACTAGGTACTCTCATTTAGAAAAATTAATACTAGCATTAGTCATGGCATCAACGAAACTTAGACATTACTTTGAGACACATAGGATTCATGTTAAAACAAATTATCCTGTTAAAAATGTACTTAGGAAGCCAAAAATGTCAGGCAGAATGGCTAAGTGGTCAGTAAAGTTAAGTGCTTATGATTTAGTATATGAACCTAGAAATGCCATAAAATCTCAGGCTTTAGCTGACTTTGTGGCTGACTTTAGTAGTGACATTCAGGACGAGGTAGACCTAGAAGTTCAACAGTTAGGAGAATCCTCAGGATCCTGGACATTATATACTGACGGTGCATCTAATGTAAGAGGAGTAGGATTAGGAATACTACTAAAATCGCCACAGGGGGACATATTACCCCAGGCAATTAGGTGTGAATTTCCTGCTACTAATAATGAAGCAGAGTATGAGGCTTTAATTGCAGGATTAGAGTTGGCTAAGAGCATGAGTATCAAAAATTTGCAAGTATATGTTGACTCTTTGTTAATTACTAACCATTTTAATGGATCCTATGCAGTTAAGGGTGAGAAATTAATCGAATATCTCGATATTCTCAAAAAATTAGCGGGATATTTCGATGTTTTTATACTTGAACAGGTACCAAGGGAGGATAATGCTGAAGCGGATGCCTTAGCAAATTTGGGATCATCGATCAGGATACCTGAAGGGACGCAAATACCAATATTACATGTCTTATATCCTGCAACGAATCCTCAGGATAAAGAAGTAGCTGGTATTCAGGATCCTGGAGCAGAACATCCTGAAGAGGATCCTAAATCCTGGACGGCTCCAATCATGAGATATCTAAAAGAAGGACGCATCCCTGGAAATGAGAATCCTAAGGCATTTAGGATGAAGGTATCACGATTCACTATTATAAATAATATTTTGTACAAGAAATCTCTTGCAGGACCGTATTTGAGATGCTTGGAGGATCCTGAAGCCAAAGAAGTACTTCAGGATATACATGAAGGGGATTGTGGTAACCATGCTGGGGGCAGATCGTTATTCTCAAAAGTATTAAGGACAGGATATTATTGGCCAACAATGAGAAAAGATGTCGCAGAATATGTTCGAAGATGTGACGCATGTCAAAGACATAGTAACATACTGCATCAGCCGGCTGAACCATTATATCCTATTGTTTCCCCTTGGCCATTTATGAAGTGGGGTATGGATATAGTGGGAAAGCTACCAAAAGCTCCGGGAGGAAAAGTCTTTATGCTAGCAATGACGGATTATTTCTCTAAGTGGGTTGAAGCAGAAGCATTTGTTCAAGTTAGAGACCAAGAAGTAGTATCCTTCATCAAGAGGAATATCCTGACCAGATTCGGAGTACCAGCCGAGATAATCTGTGACAATGGTTCTCAGTTTATAAGTAAGAGGACTACTGACTTTTGCAAGAGTTGGGGAATCAAAATGATTACGTCTAGTCCGGTACATCCTCAAGCAAATGGACAAGCAGAATCCTCAAACAAAATAATTGTCAATAACTTAAAGAAAAGGCTTGGAGCCAAAAAAGGAAGATGGGCAGAAGAATTACCCTTTGTTTTATGGGCCGATAGGACAACGGTAAAGAATGCAACAGGCCAAACCCCGTTTTCCTTGGTGTTTGGAGCAGAAGTAATGATTCCAACGGAAATGACAATACCTACTGCAAGATCTACCCTAAGTGATCCTGAACAGAATCCTAAAGCCTTGAGTCAGGATTTGGATACTATAGATGAAAAGAGAGATGCAGCAAGGCTAAGGATGGCAGCATATCAACAAAGAATATCCAGAGCATATAACAAGAATATTAGGACCAGAAGATTTAAGGTTGGAGATTGGGTGTTAAGAAAGGCTTTTCAAAATACTACTAATCCTGCCGATGGCAAGTTAGCTCCAAAATGGGAAGGACCATATGAAGTTGAATCAGAAGCAGGGAAAGGAGCATACAGACTCAAGAATATGGAGGGGGATATGCTACCGAGGTCTTGGAATGCTATACACCTTAAGCTCTATTTCAAGTGAGTTTAGAATTCAATTTCTAACTCAGGATGGTATGAATTCTATCTTTTTTAAATATGTTTTGGTTTAATTTATTCTTTGAAACCCAATACTAACTTAAGCATCGGAGGGGTGTTAGCCAAGCTAACACCCACCTTAGTTTACAATTGTTTTGCAAGATATGTTTCAGGATATGGCTCCAGGATATGTACTCAGGATAACTTGAAAGATTAGAGGATTGGCCCCCTCTCTCACGCTTAAGGGATACTGATCCCTTCACAGGTTTAAAGGTATTCACCTTTCTTCCGAATTGGGTTTAAACACCCCGCCTGGAGCGCAAGTTATTCAGGGATAGTTCAAGGTGGCGGGACCAGTCCATGTAAAAGTGGCTGACAATTTCGTTACTGTTGGCTATATCCTGAATCCTAAAGGTATATGAGGATTGATCACCCTCTCTCACGAAAGGGTATTTTCATACTCTCTAAGGTTTAAAGGTTTTCACCTTTCTAAGTCTTGGAGTTTATACACTCCCGCCTGTAGCGCATGAAAATTTGGGATTTTCCCCAGGATACAAGGGATTTATCTCCAGTACTTCCTTGGGTTTTACCCTTGGGACCTAAAAAATTGCCTATACAATGGAAACTGAAATTCAGAAGATTTCTAAGTGTTTGAAGACATTGTACACAGGGGACATCCCTGCCAAGATGGTGATGTAAAGCTAAAAGGATGAGGCTCAGAACTAATGCACTAAGTACCTTGCACAGGGGACACCTTCATTGGAAGAGTTGCAAAGGGATTGAAGTTTGGTAATAGGTTTACACCCTATTTCTGGTATGATCTTTCCTTTGTAAACATCGTCTAAGTTTTTAGTAACATTATTTTAAGTATCCTGATATATTCTCAAAGTCCTTTTCAGGATATTTGATTAGGGTGTTTGAAACCAGTATTAGTTTGGAACTTTGATCATTTAAAACTTGGTTTTGAAAAGATAGATTGTTTTTCACTCTCTAAAGAACTTTCTACAAAGTTGAAGGAAGAGTTGGAAGTTCTATCTAATAAAAGGTTTTTACAGTATATCGCTGAGCATGCTGATCAGGATATTTTCATAAGATAACAATATAAAATTTTTACAAAGATAAGAGTTATACTAAATAATGCAAGGTAATAACAAACAAATAAAAAGATGAAATTATTCTTGAAGCAATCAATACTGGTTGATAACCGAAGGTTTCGTCCTGAAACCCAGGACCCATCCACCTTCGGCTATCAAATTGTTTTGACACAGAAATAAATTGTTCATAAAAACACAAAATTGTTCGAATGATTTAAAGGAAATAAGCTCTAGGGGGTAGTGCCTTCTTGGTCCATAGTGGTTTCAGCAACATCCGTCTTGGGATCCGCCTCAGCATCCTTCTCAGCATCGGTTGCTTTTTCAACTGCTTTGGAAGGTTCGTCGACAGTTGATTTGGAGGAGGTGTCGCCGAGGTTCTTCAGCTTGGTCTCCCAAGCACCAACATCCCAAGAAGGACATTCGAAGCCTAATGTTTTGGCTTCATGAGCCATCTTCAACCTGGCTTGAAGGAGAGAAATGACGACGGAACTTTTGAGGCTCTCCCGGTAGCTGACCATATCCCGTTCGTACTGCACATGGGCGGCTTCCAGATCGGCTTGAGCTTGAAGAGTAGCTTTGTTGAGAGCAACTTGGTGTTCCTGGATCATAGCTTTGAATTTCTCCTCGTAGTGACGAGATTTGGCGGCAGCAATCATGCCTTGGTCGGAGATTGTGATTTCTGCTTCCTTTAGCTTAGATTCCAGCGTTTTGTTAAGCTTGCAGGATTCTTGATATAAATGAACCAAACGCTCAAGACCCTACAAAGGTAAGAGGACAGGGATTAATATTGTTAAATATTTGAAAATAATGTAAATCGCAGGATATGATATGAGAATACTAACCTGGTTAAGAAAAGAAGTCATGAACCCGCTGGCTTCGATGAACCCGTGCTTCTCATAAGGAAAGGTGTCAGAAATGACAGGGGAATCAGGTTCTTTCCTTTTGCGAGAACTGGAACTCCGGGGTTTGGTAGCCGGTGAAGGTTTGGGAATAATGATGGCTTTGGAACTGCTAGGTTTAGATGTGGCTGTGGTCTTGGGGCTGGGTTCTTTCTTGACCTGGATCTGGTCGGAATAGCTGTCCAATTCGTCAAGGTCAAAGACCTCAGGGATCTTAGCTGGTGCTGCATAAAGGGAAAAGTTTTACTCTTTATCTTATCATTATACTGTTTTGACTAATTATTTTGAAAGAAATTCTTACCAGACATCTCGGATGATGAGTATTGACTGGAACTCGGGACGTGTGTGGTGAAAGTCCTGTCTATTGCAGGTAACTGGTAAACAGTATTGATTCTCTCTTCTGACTCAGCAGTAGGGGGAGCAACTTCCTTGAAGTTCACTGCATAAAGATCAAACAGAAGAGTATTAATAGAGGATAACAATCAAATGGCCTGTGAGGATATTTATGATTCTACCGGTGGTTAACCACTCCACCGGAAGGCTGGCACCCTCAGCAATGGAGTCTCGTTTGACAAAGAAAAATTTGCGTTGCCATCCGTCTTCGTTTTTGGTGGCCTTGAGAATCAGGGGTTTGCTGGAGGTCGAGAAAAGCAAGAACCGGCTAGAGCCGTGAGATCGGAGGCGATAAGCAATAGGCAGATCCTCGATGCGAAGGTCGGAACAATGGAGATTTTTGATTTGATTAAGTACAATTAGTACTCTCCAAACCATGGGCATGGTTTGAGCAAAAGAGATGTCGGTGGTTCAAAAGAATTGCATCATGAATTCAGGAAAAGGGTATCGAAGACCTAGTGAAAAAGGATACGCTGGAAAACAAACCCATTCAGTGGAGGAAACATCCGATCGGATTGACCGATCGAATGGTCTGAAGATCGTGTTATCAGGGAAAGCACCGGAAGCTCTTAAAGCTGCAATGTCTGCGTTGTCAAAAGCACAGATCTCCTTTTCGGGATTTTTAAGGAGATTCTGCTGGGTGAAGGTTCCGGCGTCCATTGCGAGTAAGGTGATGTAAATTGATAAAAAGTAAATCGGAAATGGAGGATTACCTGAAGGTTCTGTTGAAGATATCTGCTTTTCAAACAAGAAAAGAGAAGATATAGGGGCGTTGTGGATCTCCATTGAGTAAAAAACGCGTTGGAGGTTACGATGTGATCTTGACCGTCGCACCGTTTTGAATGTCTTGAGTTATGGGATAAGATTTTTGAAATATATCCGTTGGATTGGTATACCAACTGATATATTTGGGGACAATTGTTAGGGGTCATTTTCTTTGCATACATATCCTGACCAATATCCGGCCTTTGTTTGTTTATTTGTGACCAGGATGCTGGAAGAGGATATTGCTAACATCTTGGGCGATATCCTGAGGTTTATTGAATTAACCACGTGCAGGTTAAAGGCTGAGACTTGCTAACGGTCAAGTGGACTTCTTCTCCTCAAGACTCGGGCGAATTTGTTGAAGGAGAGACGTTGAGCCCGAAAGACCAGGTCTACAACGTTCGATGAAGGAATATTCGGTGGATCCCGGAAGTTTAGGATAGTTTGTTATTTTATCTTTACTATAAATAGATGGGGGCGGATCAGTTTAAAACACACAATTTTTCACTAACACTCTCGAACACTTTCACTCTCTAGCTCATTGCAAACACCACACTTGTATTCAAATTTCATTGTAACACGTAGTCGATCCGCACCACATCCTGCACTGTATCCTGACGTTTGAAGTAATAAGAAGAACAAGGCAGCTGCGATTGTCAGCTCCCGAGGTTTTATGCCGGCGATCTAGATTGATCAAGGGCTTTCCTCGTACATCTCGTGTCGTTTACTTTACTTTTGCTCATTGTTTGATCATAGATACAGCTCAATATCCTGAGCTGTATCCTGAATACTGATTTTCTAAATAACTAAACAAGCATATTTTACACACACATTTCTAGCACACTACCTCACTTAACTAATTTGATCACTAAATTGCTTAGGTAATTTTTGACCAAAACACTATCTACCCCGGTCATTCTTAAGTTCAGAAACTTATTTGCTATATGTTCCTTTTCATTGGGAGGGCAGAATTTCCTTTCTACCATATTCTTAAATTCCTCCCATTCCATGTTG
Organism: Helianthus tuberosus; assembly: GCA_030545235.1. Lineage (NCBI taxonomy): Eukaryota > Viridiplantae > Streptophyta > Magnoliopsida > Asterales > Asteraceae > Helianthus > Helianthus tuberosus. The sequence continues at coordinate 41,946,850 of CM060373.1, read as the reverse complement.
TATACTTTATCACTTCCTCTTGATTGGAGGATAGTGTTCCACCATTGTAAGGCTGAGTTCTTAAACAGGTTAGAAGCAAACATTATTTTGTCTTCTTCAGCACACTTGCTTATTTTTAAAACAGCCTCAGTCTTTTCTATCCAGCGTAGAGCTGCAATGGGTCCTTCATTGCCCGAGAATTCTATTGGTTTGCAGGACCAGAATTCTTTGTAAGAACAACCATAAGGCATGGTTCTTCTTCTTTTGGGAATGGGCACTTGAAGTACAGGTCCATTGTTTACGTTGTTTTCTGGTTCAGTTGGTCACTTACTGCTATGTTTACTTTTATTATCAGCATCCTTAACAGTTTGAAGAATAAATGGCATTGCATCTATAATTCCTTGTGCCACTATGTGTTGGATAGCACTATTATCCACTTGGTTTCCATTGTTATTGATGCTCGGATTTTCATTAACCAAGTTAATGTTACTCTGGTTATCGTTATTCAGATTTCCTTGATTTCCTTCGTCGACCATCTGAATTTTAAACATTCACCCGTATTAATATCACAAAATAATATTTAATATAGCTAATCACATGACACGCACTTTGGTCAAAAGCGTCGATCATTGCGACTTACTCTATTCATATACTATGCATCTATTACACACCAGTACTGGAATTAAAAATTACAATACCGACTGAAATTTAAAATTACGCTACTAGTAATAGACATCCGTAGTTTTTTTTCATACAAATACACACATATTATATTATTTTATTATTATTACTACTACCGTCTCCATTCTCACATTCACATATATGGATTCATCCAGAAATCCATATTGCGCTCGTCATACTTCCAGACGAGTCGCTCTCCCACCTGTCTCATTCATTCACTACTCTCTAAAATTTCCTCACCAAATGTCCTAAGTTCTTGTACGTTTTCTGCACTCATTGGGGGAGCAGGTTCTAGGACTGGGTTTGGAATCTGGGGTGCGGGTTCCTGATACGAAGGTGTAGGTGCCTGGAATCGGTAAGGATCTTCTAAAATCTCCCTAATGTATTCATCGTGGTAATAGGGATCTAAAGGATCCAAACCTGGGTAGGCTCATATGTTTGGCATGGGCGTGTCTTCATGTATCGGGTAGCGTTGCACATAGTCCCTAACGTCATCCCATCTGGGGTCGTAATTTGGGTCTAAAGGGTTTGTTGCAGGTACCCTAGGTATTTCCTCCGGATTAAAATCATGCATCTCTACTTGGTTTTCAGGGTTTTCTATTTCCATTGGTTGGTCAGGAATTGGTGGCTATGGTTGGGGTGCTATTATTTGCTCCAGATTAGGGTCAGCTGCAGTGGTTGCTAGGATGTGGATGTTGGCTATACCCCTATTAAGCATATCCTGGGCATAGGCATCTGTCTCTCTCTTAGCTGCTACTAGTGCTCTCTGGTCTTGTAACTTTTTCATACATTTTTTACGCTCGTGTGCCCCTCTACTGAACCATCCCCTCTTTTTCTGAGGAAATGGCTCTTCTGACTGAGCCTTAAACACAAAGATTCCTTCTTCCGTATCAACAGAGTACCCTGAGAGGGCAGGCTGAGAACAGGAGGTGCCTTCCCTTCTAGGCGAACCAGACAATTGACGGTACGCGTCAGATGGTCCTTGGTCGCTCATACTGTAAACTAACAAATAGTCAAATAACACATAACAAGAAATACAATTATGCACGTATTCCCGTAATTTATTTCCTAACAGATTGAATTTTTATGTCAGAAGAACACTTCTGTGGCTGAATAAGTGGCTTAGCTCTGATACCACCTTCTGTCGAAACCCCCGATCCCTAATCCCCGGGAACGGGCGGCCGCGAGCCAGTTTTGGTGGTATCGTGTATTGTCTAATTTGGCAGCGGAATTTTTCATCAGGACCGTAGTTAAGAAATATTTGATCAGAGTAAAATACCACATTTTAATAATATTAAACACATGGGATAAACCCAAGTTCGCAGTACACACGTTTTCATAGGAATAAGTCCTATTTTATTTAATAAAAACATCTATTTCTTTTTAGGTAACTTTATTGCCACTTTTCCAAGCCTTCAGTGCTGTCCAGCTGGCTTCTATTTTGCTTTCACAATTTGTTACCTGAAACGCGTTTTAAAAGCATTTGTCAGTGAGAAATACTAGTGAGTGAATCCCAATTTAATCAAGTTTAAATAAAAACCATTGTACATTATTGAGGGCGATCTCGCAATTACATTTGTTTCCAAGTTATAACAATTAACATCCATGGTACTGTCAGACCCGACTTGTGGAAATGTTACTCCTTGACCAGGTGGTAACAAATTTTATATACAAAACCCCAACATACTCATGATAATTGTATTCTTACAAATACTCAATAACTGCTTAATATACATTTAATTGTATGAGGTTTTGTAAAAACAGTTAACAAAAAGTTTACAAAAAACGGATCAACTCACATTGTTGTCTTAGATTATCCTTTAGGGTTTCCTGGTGACAATCTATAATTTACACAAATGCACACGCGTTAGTATAATAACCCATTTTAACATTAGTAATACCCTCCCCGAGACGGCATTCCAACGACTACGTCGGGCAGAACCACGACAGCCGTTACGGAACCCTAAATCAATCGGGCAGCGTATCTAATACGTATCCAGGGGTTATGATACTTACAACGGAGCAGAACTTCGCTATTTAGGGGGTATTAGACCCGAGTATAATGCCTACACTTCAGAAATTGAGATTTAAGAAAAGGAAATGAGCTATCGGAACTGAAGGCTGATGCCCTTCTTATATAGGGCCTGATTTCAGCTTTTACGCGGCCCGCGTAAATGTAGACAAGGGTCTACGCGGCCCGCGTCAAACCCTGGTCAACGCGTAGCTTGGCTGGGTCATCGACTAGACTTGCCGGGTGTTGGGCCACGTGGCGGCCCAGGGTCGTGCCAGGTTTTAAGTTGACGCGGCCTGCGTAAGGGTTAAGGGTCCTTTACGCGGCCCGCCTAAACCCCCAAATCTGATTTTTAATTAATTTTTAATACTATTTAGGGTATTCGGGGTCCGTTTTCACGTATGGGGTGTATTTTGGGACATATTGGGATATTTTAAATATTTTTAGGGTGTCGGAAATAATTCTAGGATGTCGGTTTTCTTTAAGGATTGTTACACGTGCCTTCAGGAGACTAGGTGGAAAGGACAAAGAGCAGAAGAGCGCAATGGGTATAAATTGTTGTATTCCGGGTCTGATGGGGCCAAGAACGGAGTAGGATTTTTGGTGTCTATAGAATTGCATAAGAATGTAATTGAGGTGATACGATACAACGATAGAATTATGGTGTTAAAGTTAGTATTAGGTGAGCAAGTAGTGACAGTGGTATGCGCCTATGCACCGCAAGTGGGACTAGGAGATCAAGAGAAAAGAGAGTTTTGGGATTGTCTAGATGTAGTAGTAAGGGGCCATACCTAGGGAGGAGAAAATTTTTATAGGAGGAGATTTTAATGGGCACATTGGTAAGGATAGGAATGGCTTTGAGTTGGTACACGGGGGTTTTGGTTTTGGCGATAGGAATGAACCTGGTAGAGACCTTCTAGACTTCGCGGTAGCTCATAGCCTAGGTATTATAAACTCGTTCTTTAGGAAGAGGGAATCTCATTTGATCACTTTTAGTAGCGGAGGACGTAACACGCAAATCGACTATCTTTTGATGAGGCAGGGAGATCAACGGATGTGGATGGACTGCAAGGTTATACCAAGGGAGACTGCAGCAGCTCAACACCACTTGCTAGTAGCAGATATAGCCCTAAAAGTAAGGCTAACTGATGGGGAGAGGAAAACCCGACCTAGGATCCGTTGGGGAAATTTGAAGGGAGAAAAAATTATGATGTTTAGAGATAAAGTTAACTCGATGACATCGATGCAACTAGGTGACGACGCAAACCGGATGTGGGAGGCTATGGCGACTACGATCACTACAATGGCGAATGAGACGCTAGGGGTCACAACATGAAAGACTAGCGGGCATAAGGAGTCCTGGTGGTGGAAAGAAAACGTGCATACCAAAATAAAGGATAAGCAAAAGAGTTTTAGAGATCTTTTGAGGTGCACAGATGAGGAAGAGCGGCTGAGGGTGAGGGGGATATACAAGAAGGCAAAAAGGGAAGCGAAAAAGGCGGTGACCGAGGCAAAAAACACAGCCTATAAACAAATGTATGAACATTTGGAAACGAAAGAGGGGGAGCATGATATGTTCAAGATTTCCAAAGCTAGGGAGCGAAGAAGAAAAGATCTAGGAGTAGTAAAGTTTATCAAAGGAGAGAATGGACGTGTTTTAGTCAAGGCACATGACATTAAGTTAAGATGGCAAACCTACTTCCAGAATCTTTTCAACAATGGTAGGGCATACCAACAAGATAGCAGCAATCCCAGGACTCAAAGGCGACAACAGAATAATTGCTACTGCAGTAGGATCACACATGAAGAGGTGAGGATGGCACTTAGGAAGATGGGAAGGGGCAAGGCTGTGGGTTTGGACAACATACCGATTGAGGTGTGGAAGTGTTTGGGGGAAGATGGAGTCCGATGGCTAACACTTTTATTCAATCGTATTTTCAAGACTGGAAAAATGCCAGATCAGTGGAGGAGTAGTGTCGTGGTGCCTCTATACAAGAATAAAGGAGGCGCTCAATGTTGTGGGAACTACAGAGGAATCAAACTACTAAGTCACACTATGAAGCTCTGGGAAAGGGTAATTGGAACTAGAATTAGAAAAGAAACTCAGGTTTCAGTAAACCAATTTGGATTCATGAAAGGGAGGTCAACTACAGAAGCGATACATATTCTTAGGAGATTGATGGAAAAGTATAGAGCGAAGAAGCAAGATCTACATATGGTGTTTATCGACCTTGAAAAGGCATATGACACTGTCCCACGGCAACTGATTTGGGATAGTTTGGAGGGTCGAGGGATACCTGGGAAGTATATAGACATAATTAAGGATACATACGATAGAGCGGAAACTAGTGTCTGCGCGCCTGTAGGGGATACAAACTTCTTTCCTGTGGAGGTTGGACTTCATCAAGGGTCTGCGTTGAGCCCTTTTCTTTTTGTGGTTGTCTTGGATGAACTGTCCAAGTGGATTCAGGAGACAGTTCCGTGGTGCATGCTTTTTGCAGACGATATTGTGTTGATTGCAGAGACTAAACAATGCCTGAACGCGAGGTTAGAGGAGTGGCGAGTAGCTTTAGAGGGCAAGGGCCTACGGATTAGTCGATCTAAGACTGAGTATCTACACTGTGATTTCAGTGGTATAGCCGATGATGATGACACCCAAATCACCATTGAGGATCAATTGGTCCCACGGGTAACTAAATTTAAATATTTGGGGTCGTTTGTACAAAGAGATGGTGACATAGATAGTGATGTAAACCATCGCATACAAGCTGGCTGGTGTAGATGGAGGGCAGCCAGTGGGGTATTGTGCGATAGGAGGTTCCCAACTAAACTAAAAGGAAAATTTTACAGAGTAGCAGTTAGGCCCGCTATGCTATATGGAACAGACTGTTGGGCTATCAAGAAGACACAAGCGCGCAAGATGGAGGTAGCAGAGATGAGGATGCTGAGGTGGATGTGTGGTCACATGAGGTTAGATCGTATAAGAAATGAGGTTTTTAGGAAAAGATTAGGGGTGGCTAGTATATCGGATAAGATTAAGGAGGGGAGATTGAAAAGGTTTGGGCATGTGAAGCGGAGAGAAACGACGACACCAGTTAGAGTAGTGGAAACTCTTACTGTGGAGGGGAGGAGAGGAAGAGGCAGACCTAAACTGACATGGGATGAGCATATTAGGCATGATTTACTAGAGTTGCATCTTTCTGAGGACATGGTCCAAGATAGGACTGCGTGGAGACGTAGGATTAGGGTTAAGGACTTTTAGGGGATATTGCAGAAAGGTCTTAGGTGTATTTTAGGGACGTAGGTTTTCTTATTCTTTAAGTGACCTTACCGGTGATTGCATTCCTGTGTTCATGCCCAAATGTTGTATGATATTATACATGATTTACATTATATTGTGTCACTCTGATAAGTTTCTTGATATTGCTGACTTCTTATTTCTATGTTCTTTGACTTGGTGTGTTGGTATGTTGTTCGTTTTGGAGCCGGGGGTCTCTCTGGAAGCAGCCTCTCTATCCCTAGGGATAGAGGCAAGGTCTGTCTACATCTCACCCTCCCCAGACCCTATAAGTAGCTTTGCTATTTGTGGGATTTACTGGGTATGGTTGTTGTATTAATTTAAGAAGTGGTCTATTTGTTTTATTCATTAAATATTTTAAATAAGTGAGTAAAATTACTAACCTGCCCTTATGTAGAAGGCATATGTGATACTTAACTGAAAATTTTAACCAGCTTAGAGCCAAAGGACGTAAGATGTAATGAGTTTTACAACTAATGGATTATGACTCTAATTATTAAAGTTAAAAGTTATTCATTACAATCTGATACAAACATAAATGACAAAAATATAATTTACCCTTATAAAAATGGGTGGACTTTAAAAATAAATAAAAAAGAATGGAGGTTACACTCGGGTCAACATGAAAACCGGCGTTCTCGGGTCCAAAGTAACATTTGATGACATGACATCCGTGATGCTGACCTGCAACGAGAACCCTTCTTTCTTTTCGTCAACATCAAGCCGTCCAGGCATTGTGTGCTAGCCTCCATATATATTATTTAATTACTAAAAGTAAAAGATAATATTACTCTTCAACTTTAGGTAAATAGGGAATATGTCCCAGAATAGTAACCAAGTTTCAAAAGTGTTCTAATTAGGTCACTCGTATCATTTTTGTCCCAATTAGATAACTTAACATTCAAATCGAGTCATGTCCTTTTTTCTATGTGTCAGTAAAAAAATGAAGAATAGATGTTGGGGTCGGATTATTTTAATATATGAAATTATATTTATTAAAAATAAAAACACTTTAATTACATTAAAAATTAAAAAAAAACATTTTACAATTCACGTCATCACTCAAAGTTAGCATCAAATAAAAGGGGAAAAACAAACAAAAATCCACATCACCATGGTTACTTATGAAATGGATGAAAAAATCCTTAATTTTAATGAAAAATGAATGTTGAGTGACCTGATTGGAACACTTTTGAAACTTCAGTGACTTAATTGAAACACTTTTGAAACTTCAGTGACTTAATTGAAACACTTTTAAAACTTGGTTACTATTCTACAAAGTTACCCCTAATATATAATACGTCTTTGGAAGATTTGGTTAATTATGAGCTATATAATCAGTTTTGTGAATAATTAGTTTTATATTAAAAACATATTTTATTATAATTTTTTAAGTAAAATATTTATTGTAAAATTGTTTATAACAAGCCAAGATTGCAAGTCAAAAGTAAAATACCTAATCTAATCTATTGAACTTTATCAAATCAAATGGTTGTCAACAACAAACAAAATCATTCAAAAACAAATTCAACTTCCAGAGATCTTGTTCTCTGCTTCTCCATATTTAAGCAAAATTTCAACATAAATAAACACACTATATAGAAAAACGTCGAATTAATCAGACAATAGTACGAAATATGTACAAACCTTGACGGATTACTCGATAGCAATGACGATTTGTAGCGGCGACGGTGCACACCGGTCAACTGCTGAAGAGTAGAGTGCGAACTCGGTGAAATTTCAAGTTTAAGTAAACATCAGTCTGTGGAAGCGGAACAAACTCGCACGATTTTCGATTTGGGAAGGCGAAGAAACGACTGTTGAGTGTTCACAGAGAGATTAGAAAGGGTGTTGGGGAGGAAGAGATGATGTGGTGTTTTAGGGAAGAAGAAGAGATGGTGTAGTGTTCGACACGTGCATGAAGCAGAACCACATAATTTTTTATTTTTTTGAAGAAAACGCAAAGCAAAGAGTACAACCATCATAAGCTAAAACTTGATGCTTATTTATAGTATTTAATTTCTTTTAAATAACTTAGACGTCTCTAATCTATACATTCTATGTTTTAGACAAAAGGATGTTTGACTATATTTATTGTTGCAATTTTAAAGCACAAATATACATACATTTATACAATTTTTAAACCACAAATATTCGTTATGGCAAATTCTACTTTATTTCAAGTACACCATTTTAAAATAAGATGATTAATGTAAAAGGAAAATACTCATAAATTAAATTAAAATATTGGGTAGAGATATGGTAAAAAGTGTCTAAAATGTAAGAAGGGTAAGAAGTGTTTTAAACCATTGGATATTTGATCTAATGGTTGAGATCAATAGGGTATAAAAATGTAAATTGTGTTTTAATTAGAGGGACCTTATGTAAAATTAAAGGGCAATAGTGTCTTTTTCAATGTTTGAAATATGGTAACCATATCATACACGACCAAAAAACTCCTACATTTACTCATTTTTCCTTAAATATAGGAATTAATGATTCACCTTAATTGTAGGAGGTCTTTGGTTGCATATTCGTCATACATTATCATAACGAGAACTGTAATCAGATTCATGGCATGGTATTTTAAAACAACTGGATAAATTGACTATGATTCAAGTCATGGTGTTTTATCTGGAGACATTGTATAAAAATCGTAAACACCATGACTATGATTCAAGTCATGGTGTTTTATCTGGAGACATTGTTCATGGCGTGGTGTTTTAAACATCTATGATTCAAGTCTTATCTGGAAACATTGTTCATGGTGTGGTGTTTTAAACATCTATGATTCAAGGCATGGTGTTTTATCAATACAAAACATTCCCAGATTTTAAAACACCATGACTATGATTCAAGTCATGGTGTTTTATTTGGAGACATTGTTCATTGCGTGGTGTTTTAAAAATCTATGATTCAAGTCATGGTGTTTTATCAATACAAAACATTCCCAGATTTTAAAACACCATGATGAACCCATATTAGATCTTGCAAAATGGACGACATACTTGATATCAGTATATGCAGATTTAGTGGCCATGGTCTACATTTTAAGAACAAAAAATAGTAATACGTTTGTTGGCAATCTAAGTCTCACTTTCACTTCATTTTGTGGCCACCATCGTAAATGTATAACTGATGTTTTATGGCATACGTAGGTGAAAATGGAATTGAATCTTGCAAAAAAATAGGACAGTTTTTTTTTCAGTTATCTTAAAACTCAATTAATTGATAAGAAAGTTAAATTACTAATATACCCTTTTGAATTAATTAAGATAGAGGACACTTGTCATCATCAAATTATTTCTCACACTTCTTACAAAAGTGTGACTTTGTACAGAATCCTTTACCTTAAAATATTTGAGAAGGTTTTATTGTTTTTAGAGTAAAATGTCAAAATAGTCAATGAGTTTAGACCACTTTTACCATTTCAGTAAAAAAATAAAACCTTTTATATCTTAAAACTAAAAATTCGTGTTTCATGTGTGTTCACAGTTAAAAACTAAATTAAATAAAACGAAAAAGTTAAAGATAAGTCTTTGACATCAATATCAAATCTCAATAATCCATATGAAGGAACTTCAACAACTTCAAGAGCCGGACAAATTGCCATGAAGCGTTTATACCATTAAATATGTGACCTGACTTGTTTTCGAGCAAAACTTACGTCAAAACGTAGATCAACTAAAAATATACATAAAATAAGTATGAAAACGTATTATATTTCATCTCACTCGTTACCTTTACATCAAAACATAAACCAACTTGGAAACCGAAATGTACTTTAATAAAACACGTAAGAAAATAGTATTTTTTTAAGTTAAAAAATGGTAATACGCATTGCGGCAACATTGAAACGTAAAATAACTCGAATTTATACCGTCTAGTGAAACGTATTACATATGACAAAACGTAAACCAACCGAAAACATACATAAAAATAAGCATCGAAACGTTTTATAAGTGACATGCATACATAAGAATAAGTAACGTAAAACTTAAAGGGTCGAAATGACATTTTACAAAGTTTCTATAAAGCAAAGGGATGTAAGTGATAATATGCTGAAAGTTAAAGATAGAAAAAGGAAAAAAAAACATAAAAAACAAATCATTTTAGCATCCTTTGAATCCCCCTATTTGTGGCCTGGTAGTAGGAGACTTGGGTTTTTCAATAGAGACTCAAGTTCAATTCTCACCTGTGTCATATTGGGTAGATATTGGGCAATGATGGTGACAAACCCATCGAGGGGGGTTTGATCCTGAGCCGCATCCCAGTTTTTATCCGGCTGTTACTTCAACGAGGCATCTCGTGTGGAAGCAGTACGGTTTCCGGGGGAACGTCGTAACCAAGTCTGACCAACCCAGCGCGGGCCCGTTTAAGATAACGTAGTCTGGGCAGATCTTGGCTAGGGCCGCCATTTACGCGGTGTGACATTGGGTCACTCAATAAGAAAGTCACCGTTAAAAAAAATTTAGCATCCTTTGACATTCGCTAAAGTGATTTTGGTTTCGAAAAAAGTTATATATGTAATTTCGGTGTTAGGATCAAATACAAACCATATTTCATATACAAACCATAAAAACCATTTAAAAAGTATCATGTGACATCCAACAATTATGGAGAAATGGTAAAATAGTAACATAAATAATATCAATTATATTGAATTCCTATAATTCTGCTATCAATCAATTAATTCTTTATTTGAATCTTTCTTTTGTTTTCAATTTGTTGATAAAGAAAAGTGTTGATATCATTCGTATATGTGCTAAATCAATTATCTAGATTAATTTTCATGTGATAATATAATATCAAAGTGCTACTTTTATGTATATATTGTTTTAGTATGTGTTAATTTAACTTTTTTTAAGTGCTAGGATTTGTTCTTACGGTGGTTTATATTGTAACCAACTCCTGTAATTTAGTATGTGCCTTTCAAAAAAAATGTAATTTCGTATGTATCAAAAGTTATATAAACATATATAATATATTAACATTATATGCATAACGTTTATAAAATGTCAAATCCAAGCTACAAAATCCCACCAATCTTTCTACCTTTATAGATCCATCGATCCAGTGTGCCAAATAATTACGACATTGAAAATTTTCCCCTACTAGTTAAGGTAAATGTTAATGCAAGATATTTATATCAATCACTTACATGGGAAAATCCTTGTTTTCCTTAAGTTCATGTACAAAAAATAACAAAACCATCATTAATTTAAAATTCAGAGGAAAAAATCATCATTAAGCCATCCGTAATGGTCAATGCTTCACAAGAGACATTTTTCGCCATATTAGCATAACGAAGTCTCTTCAAATTAATGTGTAATGTTAACGTCCCTTAATGCCCTTTCAATAATTAGTTTTTAAATTAGGGGTGTGATAAATACACCTAACATATGAATTAATATACCAAATTAGTCAAACTTAGTAATGATTAAGTACTTTAATACATTATTTTATTGTAAAGTCAAAAGTAATAATTATGTTTTTTATATTATTTTATTTTATAAGACTTTTGTTACTTTTTCATATTTTGTTATAATATTATTAGTATTAGTACTAATATCAACATTAATAAATAAATAATCAAGACACTTTATTATAAACGCGAAAGTGAAAAGATTCATTATAAATAAATAAATAACGAGTCTCTAAAAAAAGTAAACGTGCAAACATTAAAACAATTAATCACCTAGATCGACAAAATCAATTTCAGGACGATAAAGTTGAGTATATAATTATAGACGCCACCCATGCATTGTCTCTCATCCCGCCACAGACATACTAATGTTGCTTCATATACGTTTTATAATTAATAAAGACATTTATGTTTTTTTTTCAAAGCACTATAGATTTATAAATGTTATTTATTCATTACATAAAAGTTTGATTGTAACAAAGATTAAGAAAACTCATTACATAAAAGTTTGATTGTATAAAAAATAATTTATGTTCACTTAAAAAAATAATATAAAAGTTAAAAACTAATGATTGTAATTAATAATTAAAAAATAAAATAGAAATATTAGGTAATTAATACTTTGGATAATTAATGTCAGCCCTTTTCTCTCCTGGCCACCCTTCTCTTTCCTGCCCACCATTCTCTCTCCTAAAAGGTTGACTTTTAGGTATATTTAACAACACCCTTAAATTATTTCTACTCGTTTGGTGTTATACTAACGCCCAATGAGATGGTGTTAGGGGCGTTATCAAGTCCCCTCACACTCTTATAATGCTCATTACTATGGGTGTAAACGAGCTGGGCCGAGCTCGGCTCGGTTCGAGCCTACTTCTTTGAGCTCGAGCTCGGCTCGCGAGTAAAACCCAAAGCTCGAGCTCGGCTCGACTCGGCTCGAACTATTTTGAGAACAACCTTAAATGAGCTAAAAGCTCGGCTCGAGCTCACTTCAACATCGCTTAAACGAGCCAAAGCTCGGCTCTAGCTCGGCTCATCAATGTTATCATCATTATTAATATAAGATATATAAAAAAATTAAAATTTTATATGGGCTCGTTTAGGCTCGCGAGCCTAAACAAGCTTTGTATTTCAGGCTCGAGCTCGGGCTTGATAACAAAACGAGCTTTATTTCAGGCTCGAGCTCGGGCTCGAGCTCGTTAAGGCTCGGCTCGTTCGAGCTTTTAACCGAGCCGATCACGAGTAGCTCTCGAGCCTCTGGGCTTGTTTACACCCCTACTCATTACGCATTATTTAAAAGCGTAAACTTTTAATTCATGTAACTATATTATTATAGATAAACTTGAAAAGGGCCCAAATTATCATTTATACTTTATTTAGTTTTTTCATGCTTGGATTGTATTTGGTTAGGTTTGGGGTTTCCTATCACATTATTACTATGTTATAATCCCGTGTATTACACGGGGTTGAATAAATAAATTTTATTTACTAAATAATAAAACAATATATTTTTAAAAACCTCATTAATTGTACGGTTTGAATGATATAATTTTATATAGTAAATAATAAAAAATTATATCTATAAGAACCATAATGTACGGGTTGAATAAATGTAATTTTATATACCAAATAAAAAAATTATATCTTTAAAACCACGTGTATTAGACGGGTTGAATAAATGTAATATTGTTTACCAAATAATAAAATAATACATCTTTAGAAACCCTCATTTATTACACGCGTTGAATAAATGTAATTTTATATACCAAATAATAAAAAAAATTACATCTTTAAAAATATGCGCATTACACAGTTCGAATAAATGTAATTTTTATGTACTAAATAATAAAAAAAAGTTATATCTTAAAAAACCTCATGTATTACATGGGTCGAGTAAATGTAATTTTGTATATTGAAAATAAAAATATTTAATATATTAATACAAATTTTGGTTTTCGTGATAAAAATAAATTATGTTGTTGTAGCAAAATTTGTTAACGAAGTCTCAATAAATTTAACCTTTTATTTAAAACTCCGTAAATGTATAAATGATAAATAATATTAGTTAATTTTATTTTAAGTTTCGTAAAATCTATTTGATACCAAACTAAACAAAACGTTCAAATATAATTAATTCAAATAAATAATATTATAAATGAGAAGAAGATTAAACTAAATAATAATTATCCATAAGATATTAAACTAATAATATTTAGTAGGAGATTTATCTATAATTAATTAGAAGAGATTAAACTAAAATAATAATTATCTATAAGCATAGATAGCCAATATGATGACAGCTGGTGTTCTTGTTTCAAGCCATCAAGTTCAATCTGCAGATCCGGTAATTTTTCCACATCAGCACATATCCTCTTCAACTCTTGACCAGACTTCTCAATAATTGTTCGATGATATGCTTGAAAGAAAAAAAGGGTCAAACAACATCAAAATCGAAACTTACTATAATGCTTGCAAGAGTAAAACGGTCAAACAACGTCAAAATCGAAACTTACTTAATGGGGTCACCTGAAATTGACTTAAGATGTGCAATTTGTTCGACGGAGAAATTAAGAGGTGCACCGTCGTGCATCGCCGTTTATCTGGAGTCCGCCGATTTGAAGGTTGACGGAAGTACGCCGATGAGTATGTCCGGATCTTCCCGCAAACTCTAATCTCACTCTCTCTGTATTTCTTTCGCAACCACTCGCCGCCATAGTTCAGCCCATTACCATCGTACACCACCACATCTGCCGCCGTGGACCAGTTGGTTGTCGCCACTGCCATTGAACCGGTTGTTTTTCCTTCACCCAAACAAATTGGAACTATACGATTGAGGATTTTAGAATTAGGGTTTGTAGATAGAAGTTGAGAAGGGAAAGAGGATATTAAAAAGCTATCCAACATTAACAATATAATTAAATAAATAACATTAAATAATAATAATAAAGATAAGAGAAAAAGATTATATATTAATTAGTTTGATATAACGTTAGAAATTATTATTGTTATTTAATTTATTTAATTTAACATAGATAAAAGGAAAATAGGTGAGAAAGCATGAAGAAGTGACATGTGTTCCAAAACAGGTTTATTTTATTATATAGTATAGATAGAAGATTCATGGTGATTGGTGAATTATCACATATCATACCGTAATTAAAGGTTACACATTTTTACAACTAAAAATAAATGTTTTCTTAATCTTAACAAAATTTACGAGTAGAGTCCATCTTCATTTGTAATATATTCATAACATGAAAATATGAAATCACCGACAAAATTGTCAACTATTAGTTGTGCTAATAAACGAAAAAACAAACTAAAAGTCCAATGTCAATAAGGTTCACTTTAAAATATATGAAAAAATTAACATATTTAACAATTATAGTTTTGGTCTAACCAACTAAAAAATAAAGAAAAAGACTTAATGAGAGATATATTCGAAAACAAATAATAATGAATAACATTTACCAAAAGGGTGGTTTGAGTTTCCCTTCTATACATTAGAACCAAGGTATATAAGTTTTTTATGTAAAGACTAAAGGAGGTTGCTCAATAACAAATCAACAATTACAATATACTAAAAAGTGAGCTGCAACACAACAAATAAACTATCACATGATGACTAAAGTGCTAAGCAATGCGAAACGTTCGCAACAACTAATATATACTGAACCGGGCGTCTTATGATGCAAGGTGATAAAAACGCTTAACGTGAGCATGTTGGATTTAGTGATGACACAAATTGAATAGAAATGATGCCTTATGGTATATGATATAACAAAGAACCTCAAAGATGTTGATAGCATCGACGCCTTTACATGAGTAGGTTGTAAAGATTGCTCTTAATGACGCTAATACTTAGTGGTGTTTTTTTTTTTTTTTTTGTGATTGTTGAAATTGTTCTAAGTGTCTTTGTTCTTGAATCCAAACAAAATTTGTATCATTTGGGGAGACTTAGATTTTTCAAATACTACAACATAAGATATCCTTTTTACAAGCATTGATGGTTAGAGATGAACGTTAGACAATGAAGCGTTCTTTATACACTCCTTGCATGTTTGGCTTAGAAACTTTTTATTATAAAATATGATAAGTGACATATACGTTGTTGGAACTCGTGGATACCTTAAAAGATTAACATCATCTCATCGCTTTCTTCATTGGATTGCCTTTTTACTCGAGCAAAATCTACACAACATGAGCAAAATCTACACAACATGCGAGCAAATTTCCTCACAACAAAGTTATCATTTACGTGAATAACAAAAACGAGCATTCACTACATGTGTTTCATAATCACGTACTCCCTATGAAAGTATAAAAATTCAGTATGATGCCGTTTTTGTCCTTATTAGAACTTCTATACTCCATGCCTTATAGATCTTTTAATTCGAAATAAAGACCGTTTTAATAGTTTAAGGTACTTTCATAAAACAGATTTCTAACCATAACAAGTCTAAATTCCGATTAAAACCAAGAAACTTTACTTTTGCAATTTTTCCTCCACCTTTATTAACTTTAACAACATAAATGATAAATAAGATAAATAATTAACTTGTTTATGACAAATTGTGGTTAGGTTTACTCTTCTCACAAACAAAGATTATTCCACTTATTCCTTCCTTACATTCATAATTTAGCTATATTCCAATTTAACAATCAACACTTTTTTTTAGTCGTCCACAGTCTTTTTGTACAGTTTTGTAAAGTTTAGCACAGTTGTTTAGTCAAACTTGATATCTTACCAAAATTAATAAAAAAATTAAAAGAAAAAAACACATTAAATTAAATTAAATACATACTAAATATAAATAAATAAAATAAAATTTATATGTCATACAAAAGATTTGCCAACCTGACACCCTCTCTCTACTATAATAAACTCGAAGCCACCGTTTCCATATCATTCAAGATTTCAAGTACCCTAAAATTGAACAAAATTTGGGGAAACCAAAATCATATCACAAAAATATCTTCATCCATCATGATTTATCAACAGTTTTGAACGATCGTATCTTCTTCAAAAATGTCAACACTATCGATTCCTTTTTTGATCGTAAATTGAAGAATCGTGTTGTTCTATAAATTGAAGATTTGTTTGTTCATCAAGGATTCGAATTATGGCTGGTCAGAGTAAATGGAGGAAGATGAAGCTTGCGTTAGGGCTAAATACGTGTCTATACGTTTCCGAAAGCTCCGATGACGGTGAATCTGTGAAAAGTTCGTCTAGAAGTTGTTCAGATGCTCGTCGGCGTATGCCGATCACTCCGACTCCGTCGTCTTCTGGTCTCCGTGTGTCGAAATACAGCGATAAATCGACGTCGGAGGTAGTTTTGAATACTGTTTGATTGTTGATTGTTGTTGATTGTTGGTTGATGATTGTTAATTTTACTGTTGTGTGTTTGATTGAAAGTTTGAGATTAGGTTTAGATGTGTAGATGAACTGATGAAGGAATTAGTGAGTTACTGAATGATTTGAACTGAAGGAGAATAGGTTAATTATATTCATTGCATGTCATGTGTTTGATTGAAATTTTAGATTGAGAGTTTGAGATTGTATGTGATTTAGGTTTAGATGTGTAGGTAGAAGTGATTTGAGTTAGTTTTATGTGAAGGAAGTACTGGATTACTGTGTGATTAGAACTGGAAGAGAAAGTTGTCGAAATACGGCGTTGAATCGTCGTAGGATGTAGTTTTGAATATCGTTTAATTGTTGATTGTTGATTTTACTGTCACGTGTTTGATTGAAATTAGGTTTAGATGTGTGGTTAGAAATGATTGAGTTAGTTTTATGCGAAGGAATTAGTGAGTTACTGAGTCGTTAGAGCTGAAAGAGAAAGGAGATAAAGTTGTTATTCAGAGGAATATAGTTTAATTGTTAGTTTCAATGTCATGAGTTTGAACAAAACTTTGAGATTGTATGTGATTAGGTTTAGATGTGAATTAGTTTTATGTGAAGGAATTAGTGAATTACTGTCTAATTAGAACCGAAAGAGAAAGGAGAGAGTTGTTTCAGAAGCATATAGTTTTATTGATAATTTCATCGTCACGAGTTTGATTGAAACTAACTTTGCGGTTGTATGTGATTAAGTTTCGATGTGTAGTTAGAAATGATTGAGTCAGAGTCAGTTTTATGCGAAGGAATTAGTGAATTACTGTGTGATACGAACTGAAAAAGAAAGGAGAGAAAGTTGTTTTAGAAGGAAAGATTACGTAATCGGATATGTTATTATTGTTTTTTAATGTATTGGAAAGATGCTTAGCTAGTGACCGGTTATGGTGATGATGATAGACATGTACATATACAATACTTATGTGGGGATGGAGATAGTGATGGCTTTTTTGTTGTTATGTAGTTTTCAACTCTTAAGGTTATCTTCTTTTATTCCATCAATTTTTATTGGTTTCTAACATTATTTTTATTTAATTTACATTCTGTTTTTTCCACTAGTAATATTTATGAACAGTTGTACTTCCCCTTGTTGAAGGTAAATGGCTTTGTTTGGTCAACACCTTCACTTTCACACACAAAACCTGTCTCTTTCATTTTCATAGTTGAATTAACACTTTTTGACTTTACTTATGGAGCATAAAAGCTTATTCTTATTGATTCCTAATTCTTTTCATACATGTGATTGCTTTTGACTATATGATATATGCTTTTCTTTATTGCCTTAAAACCTTCAACATCATTGGCACAGCAGTTGCTTAGTGAAACTTTAACAAGTATCTAGATTTTTAAACACCAAGAATAACCCCTTTATCACAAGTTGGCCACCCGGAATACATCTTGTCATTACTCTAAACTAAAGTGACTTACAACTTGCATGATCATGATTTTACATGATATTCTTTGACACTATTCACAAATTTGTAGTTAAATATATTTATATGTGTATGGTACTATACACGCGCCATTAGGGCTGCAAACGAACCGAACGAACAAGACCTTGTTCGTGTTTGTTTGTTATGGAAATGAATGTGTTTGTGCTCGTTTGTGTTCGTTTGTTAATTTTAGGCAACGATTGTTCATGAACACAAATGAAAACAAACGAACACAAGCAAGCGTTCATCAACAGAATATATAATACAGTGATGCTTATTAAATATCTTATTGTCGGAATTTTGAAGAATTTAAATGAAATATATAAAATTAAAAACACTAATGAACTATCGAATATAAATGAACACATTACTAAAAGTTCACGAACATAAACGAACGAACCCGACCTCTGTTCATGTTCGTTCATTTCACTAAACGAACGGAAGTTTTTGTTCGTGTTTGTTCATTTATTAAACAAACGAACTTCCCGCCGAACGGTTAATGAACTGTTTGCTGAATGTTTGGTTCGTTTGCATCCCTATGCGTGATCTTAGAAGCATCAAATGCATTTTTATATATTAATGTATACTGTATACAAATTAGTATACCTAAATCTTCAAATTATTAGTTTTTAACGAATAGTTTTTATTTGGATTGCAGCCAGTTTGTGCAATTTGCTTGATGCCAATGAAAGCAACCGGCACTGACACCATCTTCAAAGCAGAATGCACACATTCCTTCCATTACCATTGCATTGCATCAAACGTAAAATACGGAAATCGAGCATGTCCCGTTTGTCGTGCAAAATGGAAAGAAATCCCTTTAACGACTTCCGGTTCTTGTGTGAAATCAAATACAAATACAAATACAGATGATTATACCATGGTTGCTATGTCACCACAACAATTGGATGCTTATCGTAATATTCCTTTACTATTTCAAGCCTTCGAGCCTCCCGTATTTGATGATGATGAACGAGTCAACCAGAAAGCAGAAGAGATAGATTCCGGTGATTCGGATTTCAATGAAGGAATAGATATAAAAGCATATCCTGAAGCTTCCGCAGTAGCAAGATCGACATGCTTTGATAATTTTGGCATCTTAATTAATATTAAAGCTCCTGTTGCTAAATCAAATCTAAACGCACGTGCATCGATAGATCTGGTAACCATGCTTGATATAAGCGGTAGCATGACGGGTACGAAGATTGCTTTATTAAAACAAGCTATGGGTTTCGTAGTACAAAATCTCGGCCCGTGGGACCGCCTTTCGGTAATAGCGTTTTCTTCTACAGCCTGTCGTCTTTTCCCATTCCGCCGTATGACCGAAACCGGGAAACGAGAATCTTTACAAATGATTAACTCATTGGTCGCGAAAGGCGGGACCAATATAGCTGAGGCTTTAAGAAAGGGAGCGAAAGTGATGACTGACCGGAAATTCAAGAATCCGGTCAGCAGTATGATATTGTTGTCAGACGGGCAAGACTCGGACGCTAACTTCAGCCCACGGAAGCTGAATTTGAATTACCAGAGTCTTTCATCTTCTATTCGAGTAAAAAACGACGAAAACCGCATCCCGATTCACACATTTGGGTTCGGTACGGATCACGATGCGTGTGCACTGCACGCTATATCTGAACATTCCGGAGGGATGTTTTCATTTATAGAAGCTGAGAATGTAATACAAGATGCTTTTGCTCAGTGTATTGGCGGGCTTTTGAGCGTTGTGGTTCAAGAATTACGAGTTGAAGTCGAGTGTGTTCATCCCGTGTTACGCCTCGGGTCAATCAAAGCCGGGAGTTACAAAGTGGGTATGGATGAGAATGCGAGATCGGGGTTTATCGAAGTCGGTGATCTATACGCAGAAGAAGAGAGAGATTTTCTTGTCACGATGGATATTCCGGTAGAAAAATCGAGCAACATAATGTCATTGGTGAAATGTAGAGCTATTCATAAGGATCCGATAAAGAAAACGGTGGTTACGGTTGGTGGAAATGAAGATTTGATAATACTGAGGCCCGAAACAAGTTTGAAAAAGCAAACAGTGTCGATCGAAGTTGACCGACAGAGGAACCGGCTTATGGCTGCCGACGCGATATCCGAAGCACGAACGCTGGCCGAACGTGGTGAACTAACAGCGGCAGTGTCGGTGCTTGAGGAATGCCGGAAAAAGCTGGCGGATTCCGTTTCAGGTCGTAGCGGTGATCGTTTATGTGTCGGTTTGTTGGCTGAGCTTAGGGAAATGAAGGAGAGAATGGTGAGCCATAGAGTGTATGAGTCATCGGGCCGGGCTTATGTGTTGTCGGGGTTGAGCTCACACTCGTGGCAGCGGGCAACGGCTAGGGGTGACTCGACAGAGACTACGAGTATAATACAGAGTTACCAAACACAGACAATGGTGAACATGGTTAACCTATCGCAAACAACGAGTTTTATCCGGAGTCCTTCAACATCTATGGTTAGCCCCAACTCCCCCAAGACTGAACCACTCAAAACCAAAAAGTCGTTAAGGTCGATACGCTCTTTTACTTAGGTGATAGGATGAATAAGAGTTCTTAAGGTTGTTTGGTTATTTAAATTTGTGTCTTGCTTTAGCTCTAAAAAATATGGGTATATTTATTCCAATAGAATTGGATTGGATGTAAGGAATAAATATTAGAATGTTGAATCTTATGATATTTAAAGTCTAATAATATCTAACAATATTTACACCAAGAGTTGTTGCTTTTATTCCTTGGATTTTTCTATATTATTTATAATAATAACAAGATTTATCAGTTAATCAACAAACATTTTACTTTATTTGTTGCACAAATTGATCGCATTTTATGGCGCTATGATAACAATGGTATGTAAACTGCCTTTTAAGGGCTGTTTGTTTACCTCTTAATGAGGCTTTTAATGGTTCAACATTTAATGGTTCAGACTGTTTGTTTCACAAGCGGATGTCTGAATGGTTCAAACATTTGCCTCTGAATAGTTAAGATTTATACAGAGTCTGAATGGTTAAGATCTCTAATCTGAATTGGACAGACCTTTGCCTCTGAACGGTTAAGCATTATACAGGCTCTTAATGGTTCAGACCTCTTATTGGTTCAGCACTTAATGGTTCAGGCCTCTTACTGGTTTAGCACTTAACCATTCAGATGTTACCAAACAGCCCCTTAGTATGATTGAGAAGTAGTTTCAGTTACGAGTGGTCAAACCGATTCCCAGTTCGATTAAAAACCGCCTATTTTAAAACGAGCAGTTCAGTTACTAAAACTGAATTTGGTAACACTTCCGCTTCTTGGATTGACCGGTTCAATCGGTTGGTCCGGTCCTAGTTTAAACACATTGGTAGTGACCCCACTTTTTAGGCTACATGTATTATCGAAAATCGGCTTACCCATAGTTTTTGGACGATAAACACTATAAATAATTTATGTGCTGAAAATAACTAAGGTTGAATTGGTAATCATGATTCCCCTTCATTGAAAGGACCCCGGTTCAAATCCTATAATCCTCATTTTGTTATATGTTTTACGGCTTGACACTAAAGACGATAGAAATAATAAGTTGCGTGTTAGGGACGGGTTATGCACTTTGCATCTCTAACACAAAGTAGCGAGATACAACTAGTTGGTCAAAGAAATTAATTGTTAACTTATATGGATAATACATTCTTTCCAATATAGTGTGTGTAAGCAATTATTTATGAAGAAGTTTTCTTATGCAAACAAGTTGGATCAAACGCCAAAACGAAAAACATGTACAGTTTCGTTCAAAATCGAATGGGTCAAATATAAATGATATTTTTTCTTTACCATTACGAACCAAACTGGTATTATCAAAACATCAGTTATCAGCATTCAGTTTTATTGTTTTATCGACGTTCCGGTATAAATTTCGTTCAAAATTATCATAAGCTATATCAAGTGCTAGTACCGTACCTGTACAATGATAAACCGAACTGATTCCATCCGAACATCAGTACAATACTGATTTTCGTTTTTATGGTTTTCGATCAATGTAAAACACGTGTCGATTGTGATACCGAGTGCAGGTATCGTATGAATATTGAATACTGTAACGAACCGAACCGGTAACAAACGAAAGCCCGCTTATTTAAATACACATATGTTTCATCATTCAACTCAATAATCCCAATACTATTGTTTCATCTAGATTCAGGCATTAGTATTTATTTAAGTTTAAACCTTTTGAAATACTCTTTTTGAGGTTCATGTATATTTGATTAAGTTCTTTGATCTCATCTAGCAATGATCACTGATTTTTTTCAATGATAAGTGCAAAGCCCGTGCGTTGGATCCCAATCTATGCATAGAAGATGTTGAATCTGATGATGAAAATGGCACAACCCAATTCTTTTCTAAGATTTACAAGTTAAGGTTCGACTAGCAGTTCAGCGATGGCCGCCCTCTCTCCCCCACCCCCAAATAATTTCTAAGGATCCCATGGTCATAGCTTGGATGTGTGCTCGTTGTCTCGGTTTGTGATGTTTAAAGGGTACACATTTTTTAGCTTATTTGGAGATGGAGGTGTTTCTTTTTTCTTCAAACATCTTCAAGGGAGCTGATGTCTGCAGGCGCGCAGACGTTACCCTTGAAGACTGTTTGTTTTTTTTTAAACAGATCTGAACTCAGTTTTTTTCATCTTAAAAATAAGCTATGGGCCCCTTTCTTAAAACATCTTCACAAAAACCCTAATATATTCCTCCCTCATATACGCTTAAAACATCAGCCCTCTTCTCCTCGCCGCCGCTCCTCCTCCTCCGACCAGTTTTCCGGCGACCTCCCTCTTCTCCTCGCCGTCCGACGACCTTCCTCTTCTCCTCCGACCAGTTTTCCGGCAAACTGCCCTCTTCTCCTCGCCGTCCGACGACCTCCCTCCTCCTCTGACC
Source organism: Helianthus tuberosus (assembly GCA_030545235.1). Classification (NCBI taxonomy): domain Eukaryota; kingdom Viridiplantae; phylum Streptophyta; class Magnoliopsida; order Asterales; family Asteraceae; genus Helianthus; species Helianthus tuberosus. The sequence continues at coordinate 41,923,731 of CM060373.1, read as the reverse complement.
AGTTTTCCGGCGACCTCCCTCTTCTCCTCGCCGTCTGACGATCCCCCTCTTCTCCTTCGACCTCCCTCTTCTCCTTGCAGCAGTAAAAAACAAACAGTCTTGTATTTTCAGTTTGCAGAGCTTCAGACCACATCTTCAGTTGCAGACATGAAAACAGATAAAATGCTTGCAGACAATTTATGTCTGTAAAAACAAACATCACCAATGTCTCAAGTCCTTGTCAAAGATTATGCAACTGGATATGGATACATCAAGTTATGGCAAGTTTCTTTTGTATGTTGGTGGTTTGGACTTTTTTTGGTAATGGTTATTGGTGATCCAGGATACTTCTTGTTAAGTGGCGGACCATTTCTGTATGGTTGCATGTTTTTAAAATGGTTGATTCGGCCCACTTCATTTGCTTTGCTTACACCTGTCATAGCCGGCCCACTGTATTTTGTTATTTAATTTGGATTAGTTTTGGGCAGATGACTAAGGGTTGGTTAGGGGTAATAGAATGGATAAGAGACGGAATGTAATGGATTATTACCATTTCATGTCTTGTTTGGTACCATATGTGAATAAAATGAATTATTATTGTGTATTGTTTGATAGGCAAGAAAAACGAAGAAATAAAATCAGCGGTGAGTGGTGGTGATGGTGAGTGGCGGCGACAGCGGGTGGTTATAGGTGGCGGTGACCGGGGTGGCGGCGGTGGCGGTCGGAGGTGGCGGTGGGTGGCGACGGAGGTGGCGGTGGGTGGTGGCTGTGGTGGTGTTTGGTGGTGGCGGCGGCGGTGGTGGTGGCGTCGACGGTGGTGGTGGCGTCGACGGTGGTGGTGGGTGGCTGCGGCGACTGGCGTTTGTGGTGGTGGTTGGTGGCGGCGGTGGGTGGCAACAATGGCGGGTGGGTGGCGGCGGCGGTGTTGGCTGTCGGGTTGGCAACGGAGGCGGCAACGAGTTGCGGGTGGCGGCGGTGATGGCGTCGGTGGTGGGTGGTGGCGAAGGTGGTGGGTTGTGGTGTATTTGATAAATGGTGCAAGAGGGGATGGAACAAAAAAAAACATGGGGGTGGATGGAATGATTTCAGGGGCGGATTTAGCTTGGTTCCATGGGTTTCCAGGAACCCATTCGATTCGAAGAAAATGAAAAAAATTAGTGTAAACCTTGTATGATTTAGGAAAAAATAATGAAAATTAGTGAAAAACTACCAAAAGGAACCAAGTGGAATTCGACCCTGGATCCGCCACTGAATGATTTTGAGGGAATATAATGTCTTATAAAATGTGTGATTCAATTCTATTACGCCTCTCATTGCTGCATACAAAACACTACCTAATTTTTTGTCCCATTTTTTTATTACCCTTTTTATTTTTATTTTTATTTGTATATGTCTCCTTGTAATAGTAATAGTTTTATTTGTATTTTTGTATATTTCTCGTTGTAATAGTAATAGTAATAGTATTAGTTATGGTTGGGAGTTCAAAAGATAAGTGTTCTAACTCAAAATAAAAAGGTTTGAAATTTAAATCCTGCAAAATTATTTATTCTATAAATTCTATAACTTGTTATTTAGAAAAATAAATCTGAATTTTATTGCCTTACGAAAAAATATTAATCATGGGAGTTGTATATTAGGGGGACCGTGGCTGTGATTTCTTTCAGGGTTTTGCCTCTTCTTATAACATTTACAGTCAATTTTCTATTACATCTTTGTAATTATTTTAAAAATTACTATATTTTCTCTCTCTCTCTCCTTTGAGTTAAATAACTTAGGCTATGCGATACGGTGATGGTCCATCTTTGGAGGGTGATCCGCCACGTAAGCGCCACGTAGATCGGGTGTGAGGATGGTGCAAAGAGGATGGAGCTAAGGAAATAGGGGGATGGGCCTAATATATATATAATATATGTATATATTGTATGTATAGGTGTGTAAGAGAGGGGGAGGCCCGTCTACAACGTCCGCAGGACGACGTTCAGGACGCCGCGGGTGGGGGAATTGGGGAGGGGGGGATTGGATTGGGGGCGGCGACGAAGCAGGACGGGGCTGGGACGAAGTCCAGCCTTACTTTCATTATTATTTTTTATCTCTTCTCTACCTATACCACTTTAAAAAATATTAAAAATTTATAAAGGGTAAACAATGTCCATCCAAATTTATTAATTAACAATAACATTTTCTCTAATTCACTCACAATTACTCTATAAATATACAATATACACTCACATAAATAAATGTGAATGCTCTTAGGCCATCCGTAGTCATAAACAGGGGCGGACCTAGGTTATGCCCAAGGTGGGCGGGCGCACCCCTTGGAAAAAAAAATTAGTGTATATTTTAGGCAAAAAACCCGACCGCACCCCTTGAAAATATGCTTGAGCCACTCATCCGCACCCCCAGCAAATAATTCCTGGGTCCGCCACTGGTCATAAAGCCCATTGTGGGGCGTTATACGACACGTGTCGTGCCACGTCACACGGGGGCTTTATGGGGCGCTAGAGCCCGTAGTCATAAAGCCCATACCCATCATTACCTAATTCTTAATTTTCAATTTTATTATTTAATTATAAAAACCTTGCTTGTTTGTGATTGGTCAAATCTTTGAAAACCTCCCCCATACCGCCGCTATATATCTCACGCCCCCCCTCAAATTGCATTCATACCGCCCCTCGTGGCGGTGTTACCCTGCGTTATCAAGCGCTATGTGGGGGCATAGCGTCCCACTACGTTTGATCTTAGACCATGTGTAGTGGTGAGTTAAACAAATGTCTCACCTTTGAGCATGAAGCGACACATGGCCGCCTAGTCAGCAAAAGACATTATGAGGCTTGAAGTTAAAATGAGTGCATCAAATAATATTTTATTAAAACCACGTCCCTCTATTTTGGTTGGCCAATTTCATTTGTATCCATTGTTTTTTAAAACACGCAAAAACGAAAAAAGCAAAAAGCACGCCCAGACGTAGTGGTGTGTGAGCGTGTTTGGGCGTTTTTTGAGTGCTCCACGCCTAAACCAACTCACTATGAGTGTTGTATTAATAATAGTATTAGTTATGGCTGGGAGTTCAAATGATAAGTGTTCTAACTCAAGATAAAAAGGTTTGAAATTTAAATCCGGCAAAATTATTTATTCTATAAATTCTATAACTTGTTATTTAGAAAAATAAATCTTAATTTTATTGCCTTACGAAAAAATATTAATCATGGGAGTTGTATATTAGGGGGACCGTGGCTGTGATTTCTTTCAGGGTTTTGCCTCTTCTTATAACATTTACAGTCAATTTTCTATTACATCTTTGTAATTATTTTAAAAATTACTATATTTTCTCTCTCTCTTTCCTTTGAGTTAAATAACTTAGGCTATGCGATACGGTGATGGTCCATCTTTGGAGGGTGATCCGCCACGTAAGCGCCACGTAGATCGGGTGTGAGGATGGTGCAAAGAGGATGGAGCTAAGGAAATAGGGGGATGGGCCTAATATATATATAATATATGTATATATTGTATGTATAGGTGTGTAAGAGAGGGGGAGGCCCGTCTACAACGTCCGCAGGACGACGTTCAGGACGCCGCGGGTGGGGGAATTGGGGAGGGGGGGATTGGATTGGGGGCGGCGACGAAGCAGGACGGGGCTGGGACGAAGTCCAGCCTTACTTTCATTATTATTTTTTATCTCTTCTCTACCTATACCACTTTAAAAAATATTAAAAATTTATAAAGGGTAAACAATGTCCATCCAAATTTATTAATTAACAATAACATTTTCTCTAATTCACTCACAATTACTCTATAAATATACAATATACACTCACATAAATAAATGTGAATGCTCTTAGGCCATCCGTAGTCATAAACAGGGGCGGACCTAGGTTATGCCCAAGGTGGGCGGGCGCACCCCTTGGAAAAAAAAAATTAGTGTATATTTTAGGCAAAAAACCCGACCGCACCCCTTGAAAATATGCTTGAGCCACTCATCCGCACCCCCAGCAAATAATTCCTGGGTCCGCCACTGGTCATAAAGCCCCTTGTGGGGCGTTATACGACACGTGTCGTGCCACGTCACACGGGGGCTTTATGGGGCACTAGAGTCCGTAGTCATAAAGCCCATACCCATCATTACCTAATTCTTAATTTTCAATTTTATTATTTAATTATAAAAACCTTGCTTGTTTGTGATTGGTCAAATCTTTGAAAACCTCCCCCATACCGCCGCTATATATCTCACGCCCCCCCTCAAATTGCATTCATACCGCCCCTCGTGGCGGTGTTACCCTGCGTTATCAAGCGCTATGTGGGGGCATAGCGTCCCACTACGTTTGATCTTAGACCATGTGTAGTGGTGAGTTAAACAAATGTCTCACCTTTGAGCATGAAGCGACACATGGCCGCCTAGTCAGCAAAAGACATTATGAGGCTTGAAGTTAAAATGAGTGCATCAAATAATATTTTATTAAAACCACGTCCCTCTATTTTGATTGGCCAATTTCATTTGTATCCATTGTTTTTTAAAACACGCAAAAACGAAAAAAGCAAAAAGCACGCCCAGACGTAGTGGTGTGTGAGCGTGTTTGGGCGTTTTTTGAGTGCTCCACGCCTAAACCAACTCACTATGAGTGTTGTATTAATAATAGTATTAGTTATGGCTGGGAGTTCAAATGATAAGTGTTCTAACTCAAGATAAAAAGGTTTGAAATTTAAATCCGGCAAAATTATTTATTCTATAAATTCTATAACTTGTTATTTAGAAAAATAAATCTGAATTTTATTGCCTTACGAAAAAATATTAATCATGGGAGTTGTATATTAGGGGGACCGTGGCTGTGATTTCTTTCAGGGTTTTGCCTCTTCTTATAACATTTACAGTCAATTTTCTATTACATCTTTGTAATTATTTTAAAAATTACTATATTTTCTCTCTCTCTCTCCTTTGAGTTAAATAACTTAGGCTATGCGATACGGTGATGGTCCATCTTTGGAGGGTGATCCGCCACGTAAGCGCCACGTAGATCGGGTGTGAGGATGGTGCAAAGAGGATGGAGCTAAGGAAATAGGGGGATGGGCCTAATATATATATAATATATGTATATATTGTATGTATAGGTGTGTAAGAGAGGGGGAGGCCCGTCTACAACGTCCGCAGGACGACGTTCAGGACGCCGCGGGTGGGGGAATTGGGGAGGGGGGGATTGGATTGGGGGCGGCGACGAAGCAGGACGGGGCTGGGACGAAGTCCAGCCTTACTTTCATTATTATTTTTTATCTCTTCTCTACCTATACCACTTTAAAAAATATTAAAAATTTATAAAGGGTAAACAATGTCCATCCAAATTTATTAATTAACAATAACATTTTCTCTAATTCACTCACAATTACTCTATAAATATACAATATACACTCACATAAATAAATGTGAATGCTCTTAGGCCATCCGTAGTCATAAACAGGGGCGGACCTAGGTTATGCCCAAGGTGGGCGGGCGCACCCCTTGGAAAAAAAAATTAGTGTATATTTTAGGCAAAAAACCCGACCGCACCCCTTGAAAATATGCTTGAGCCACTCATCCGCACCCCCAGCAAATAATTCCTGGGTCCGCCACTGGTCATAAAGCCCATTGTGGGGCGTTATACGACACGTGTCGTGCCACGTCACACGGGGGCTTTATGGGGCGCTAGAGCCCGTAGTCATAAAGCCCATACCCATCATTACCTAATTCTTAATTTTCAATTTTATTATTTAATTATAAAAACCTTGCTTGTTTGTGATTGGTCAAATCTTTGAAAACCTCCCCCATACCGCCGCTATATATCTCACGCCCCCCCCTCAAATTGCATTCATACCGCCCCTCGTGGCGGTGTTACCCTGCGTTATCAAGCGCTATGTGGGGGCATAGCGTCCCACTACGTTTGATCTTAGACCATGTGTAGTGGTGAGTTAAACAAATGTCTCACCTTTGAGCATGAAGCGACACATGGCCGCCTAGTCAGCAAAAGACATTATGAGGCTTGAAGTTAAAATGAGTGCATCAAATAATATTTTATTAAAACCACGTCCCTCTATTTTGATTGGCCAATTTCATTTGTATCCATTGTTTTTTAAAACACGCAAAAACGAAAAAAGCAAAAAGCACGCCCAGACGTAGTGGTGTGTGAGCGTGTTTGGGCGTTTTTTGAGTGCTCCACGCCTAAACCAACTCACTATGAGTGTTGTATTAATAATAGTATTAGTTATGGCTGGGAGTTCAAATGATAAGTGTTCTAACTCAAGATAAAAAGGTTTGAAATTTAAATCCGGCAAAATTATTTATTCTATAAATTCTATAACTTGTTATTTAGAAAAATAAATCTGAATTTTATTGCCTTACGAAAAAATATTAATCATGGGAGTTGTATATTAGGGGGACCGTGGCTGTGATTTCTTTCAGGGTTTTGCCTCTTCTTATAACATTTACAGTCAATTTTCTATTACATCTTTGTAATTATTTTAAAAATTACTATATTTTCTCTCTCTCTCTCCTTTGAGTTAAATAACTTAGGCTATGCGATACGGTGATGGTCCATCTTTGGAGGGTGATCCGCCACGTAAGCGCCACGTAGATCGGGTGTGAGGATGGTGCAAAGAGGATGGAGCTAAGGAAATAGGGGGATGGGCCTAATATATATATAATATATGTATATATTGTATGTATAGGTGTGTAAGAGAGGGGGAGGCCCGTCTACAACGTCCGCAGGACGACGTTCAGGACGCCGCGGGTGGGGGAATTGGGGAGGGGGGGATTGGATTGGGGGCGGCGACGAAGCAGGACGGGGCTGGGACGAAGTCCAGCCTTACTTTCATTATTATTTTTTATCTCTTCTCTACCTATACCACTTTAAAAAATATTAAAAATTTATAAAGGGTAAACAATGTCCATCCAAATTTATTAATTAACAATAACATTTTCTCTAATTCACTCACAATTACTCTATAAATATACAATATACACTCACATAAATAAATGTGAATGCTCTTAGGCCATCCGTAGTCATAAACAGGGGCGGACCTAGGTTATGCCCAAGGTGGGCGGGCGCACCCCTTGGAAAAAAAAATTAGTGTATATTTTAGGCAAAAAACCCGACCGCACCCCTTGAAAATATGCTTGAGCCACTCATCCGCACCCCCAGCAAATAATTCCTGGGTCCGCCACTGGTCATAAAGCCCATTGTGGGGCGTTATACGACACGTGTCGTGCCACGTCACACGGGGGCTTTATGGGGCGCTAGAGCCCGTAGTCATAAAGCCCATACCCATCATTACCTAATTCTTAATTTTCAATTTTATTATTTAATTATAAAAACCTTGCTTGTTTGTGATTGGTCAAATCTTTGAAAACCTCCCCCATACCGCCGCTATATATCTCACGCCCCCCCTCAAATTGCATTCATACCGCCCCTCGTGGCGGTGTTACCCTGCGTTATCAAGCGCTATGTGGGGGCATAGCGTCCCACTACGTTTGATCTTAGACCATGTGTAGTGGTGAGTTAAACAAATGTCTCACCTTTGAGCATGAAGCGACACATGGCCGCCTAGTCAGCAAAAGACATTATGAGGCTTGAAGTTAAAATGAGTGCATCAAATAATATTTTATTAAAACCACGTCCCTCTATTTTGGTTGGCCAATTTCATTTGTATCCATTGTTTTTTAAAACACGCAAAAACGAAAAAAGCAAAAAGCACGCCCAGACGTAGTGGTGTGTGAGCGTGTTTGGGCGTTTTTTGAGTGCTCCACGCCTAAACCAACTCACTATGAGTGTTGTATTAATAATAGTATTAGTTATGGCTGGGAGTTCAAATGATAAGTGTTCTAACTCAAGATAAAAAGGTTTGAAATTTAAATCCGGCAAAATTATTTATTCTATAAATTCTATAACTTGTTATTTAGAAAAATAAATCTTAATTTTATTGCCTTACGAAAAAATATTAATCATGGGAGTTGTATATTAGGGGGACCGTGGCTGTGATTTCTTTCAGGGTTTTGCCTCTTCTTATAACATTTACAGTCAATTTTCTATTACATCTTTGTAATTATTTTAAAAATTACTATATTTTCTCTCTCTCTTTCCTTTGAGTTAAATAACTTAGGCTATGCGATACGGTGATGGTCCATCTTTGGAGGGTGATCCGCCACGTAAGCGCCACGTAGATCGGGTGTGAGGATGGTGCAAAGAGGATGGAGCTAAGGAAATAGGGGGATGGGCCTAATATATATATAATATATGTATATATTGTATGTATAGGTGTGTAAGAGAGGGGGAGGCCCGTCTACAACGTCCGCAGGACGACGTTCAGGACGCCGCGGGTGGGGGAATTGGGGAGGGGGGGATTGGATTGGGGGCGGCGACGAAGCAGGACGGGGCTGGGACGAAGTCCAGCCTTACTTTCATTATTATTTTTTATCTCTTCTCTACCTATACCACTTTAAAAAATATTAAAAATTTATAAAGGGTAAACAATGTCCATCCAAATTTATTAATTAACAATAACATTTTCTCTAATTCACTCACAATTACTCTATAAATATACAATATACACTCACATAAATAAATGTGAATGCTCTTAGGCCATCCGTAGTCATAAACAGGGGCGGACCTAGGTTATGCCCAAGGTGGGCGGGCGCACCCCTTGGAAAAAAAAAATTAGTGTATATTTTAGGCAAAAAACCCGACCGCACCCCTTGAAAATATGCTTGAGCCACTCATCCGCACCCCCAGCAAATAATTCCTGGGTCCGCCACTGGTCATAAAGCCCCTTGTGGGGCGTTATACGACACGTGTCGTGCCACGTCACACGGGGGCTTTATGGGGCACTAGAGTCCGTAGTCATAAAGCCCATACCCATCATTACCTAATTCTTAATTTTCAATTTTATTATTTAATTATAAAAACCTTGCTTGTTTGTGATTGGTCAAATCTTTGAAAACCTCCCCCATACCGCCGCTATATATCTCACGCCCCCCCTCAAATTGCATTCATACCGCCCCTCGTGGCGGTGTTACCCTGCGTTATCAAGCGCTATGTGGGGGCATAGCGTCCCACTACGTTTGATCTTAGACCATGTGTAGTGGTGAGTTAAACAAATGTCTCACCTTTGAGCATGAAGCGACACATGGCCGCCTAGTCAGCAAAAGACATTATGAGGCTTGAAGTTAAAATGAGTGCATCAAATAATATTTTATTAAAACCACGTCCCTCTATTTTGATTGGCCAATTTCATTTGTATCCATTGTTTTTTAAAACACGCAAAAACGAAAAAAGCAAAAAGCACGCCCAGACGTAGTGGTGTGTGAGCGTGTTTGGGCGTTTTTTGAGTGCTCCACGCCTAAACCAACTCACTATGAGTGTTGTATTAATAATAGTATTAGTTATGGCTGGGAGTTCAAATGATAAGTGTTCTAACTCAAGATAAAAAGGTTTGAAATTTAAATCCGGCAAAATTATTTATTCTATAAATTCTATAACTTGTTATTTAGAAAAATAAATCTGAATTTTATTGCCTTACGAAAAAATATTAATCATGGGAGTTGTATATTAGGGGGACCGTGGCTGTGATTTCTTTCAGGGTTTTGCCTCTTCTTATAACATTTACAGTCAATTTTCTATTACATCTTTGTAATTATTTTAAAAATTACTATATTTTCTCTCTCTCTCTCCTTTGAGTTAAATAACTTAGGCTATGCGATACGGTGATGGTCCATCTTTGGAGGGTGATCCGCCACGTAAGCGCCACGTAGATCGGGTGTGAGGATGGTGCAAAGAGGATGGAGCTAAGGAAATAGGGGGATGGGCCTAATATATATATAATATATGTATATATTGTATGTATAGGTGTGTAAGAGAGGGGGAGGCCCGTCTACAACGTCCGCAGGACGACGTTCAGGACGCCGCGGGTGGGGGAATTGGGGAGGGGGGGATTGGATTGGGGGCGGCGACGAAGCAGGACGGGGCTGGGACGAAGTCCAGCCTTACTTTCATTATTATTTTTTATCTCTTCTCTACCTATACCACTTTAAAAAATATTAAAAATTTATAAAGGGTAAACAATGTCCATCCAAATTTATTAATTAACAATAACATTTTCTCTAATTCACTCACAATTACTCTATAAATATACAATATACACTCACATAAATAAATGTGAATGCTCTTAGGCCATCCGTAGTCATAAACAGGGGCGGACCTAGGTTATGCCCAAGGTGGGCGGGCGCACCCCTTGGAAAAAAAAATTAGTGTATATTTTAGGCAAAAAACCCGACCGCACCCCTTGAAAATATGCTTGAGCCACTCATCCGCACCCCCAGCAAATAATTCCTGGGTCCGCCACTGGTCATAAAGCCCATTGTGGGGCGTTATACGACACGTGTCGTGCCACGTCACACGGGGGCTTTATGGGGCGCTAGAGCCCGTAGTCATAAAGCCCATACCCATCATTACCTAATTCTTAATTTTCAATTTTATTATTTAATTATAAAAACCTTGCTTGTTTGTGATTGGTCAAATCTTTGAAAACCTCCCCCATACCGCCGCTATATATCTCACGCCCCCCCTCAAATTGCATTCATACCGCCCCTCGTGGCGGTGTTACCCTGCGTTATCAAGCGCTATGTGGGGGCATAGCGTCCCACTACGTTTGATCTTAGACCATGTGTAGTGGTGAGTTAAACAAATGTCTCACCTTTGAGCATGAAGCGACACATGGCCGCCTAGTCAGCAAAAGACATTATGAGGCTTGAAGTTAAAATGAGTGCATCAAATAATATTTTATTAAAACCACGTCCCTCTATTTTGGTTGGCCAATTTCATTTGTATCCATTGTTTTTTAAAACACGCAAAAACGAAAAAAGCAAAAAGCACGCCCAGACGTAGTGGTGTGTGAGCGTGTTTGGGCGTTTTTTGAGTGCTCCACGCCTAAACCAACTCACTATGAGTGTTGTATTAATAATAGTATTAGTTATGGCTGGGAGTTCAAATGATAAGTGTTCTAACTCAAGATAAAAAGGTTTGAAATTTAAATCCGGCAAAATTATTTATTCTATAAATTCTATAACTTGTTATTTAGAAAAATAAATCTTAATTTTATTGCCTTACGAAAAAATATTAATCATGGGAGTTGTATATTAGGGGGACCGTGGCTGTGATTTCTTTCAGGGTTTTGCCTCTTCTTATAACATTTACAGTCAATTTTCTATTACATCTTTGTAATTATTTTAAAAATTACTATATTTTCTCTCTCTCTTTCCTTTGAGTTAAATAACTTAGGCTATGCGATACGGTGATGGTCCATCTTTGGAGGGTGATCCGCCACGTAAGCGCCACGTAGATCGGGTGTGAGGATGGTGCAAAGAGGATGGAGCTAAGGAAATAGGGGGATGGGCCTAATATATATATAATATATGTATATATTGTATGTATAGGTGTGTAAGAGAGGGGGAGGCCCGTCTACAACGTCCGCAGGACGACGTTCAGGACGCCGCGGGTGGGGGAATTGGGGAGGGGGGGATTGGATTGGGGGCGGCGACGAAGCAGGACGGGGCTGGGACGAAGTCCAGCCTTACTTTCATTATTATTTTTTATCTCTTCTCTACCTATACCACTTTAAAAAATATTAAAAATTTATAAAGGGTAAACAATGTCCATCCAAATTTATTAATTAACAATAACATTTTCTCTAATTCACTCACAATTACTCTATAAATATACAATATACACTCACATAAATAAATGTGAATGCTCTTAGGCCATCCGTAGTCATAAACAGGGGCGGACCTAGGTTATGCCCAAGGTGGGCGGGCGCACCCATTGGAAAAAAAAAATTAGTGTATATTTTAGGCAAAAAACCCGACCGCACCCCTTGAAAATATGCTTGAGCCACTCATCCGCACCCCCAGCAAATAATTCCTGGGTCCGCCACTGGTCATAATGCCCCTTGTGGGGCGTTATACGACACGTGTCGTGCCACGTCACACGGGGGCTTTATGGGGCGCTAGAGCCCGTAGTCATAAAGCCCATACCCATCATTACCTAATTCTTAATTTTCAATTTTATTATTTAATTATAAAAACCTTGCTTGTTTGTGATTGGTCAAATCTTTGAAAACCTCCCCCATACCGCCGCTATATATCTCACGCCCCCCCTCAAATTGCATTCATACCGCCCCTCGTGGCGGTGTTACCCTGCGTTATCAAGCGCTATGTGGGGGCATAGCGTCCCACTACGTTTGATCTTAGACCATGTGTAGTGGTGAGTTAAACAAATGTCTCACCTTTGAGCATGAAGCGACACATGGCCGCCTAGTCAGCAAAAGACATTATGAGGCTTGAAGTTAAAATGAGTGCATCAAATAATATTTTATTAAAACCACGTCCCTCTATTTTGGTTGGCCAATTTCATTTGTATCCATTGTTTTTTAAAACACGCAAAAACGAAAAAAGCAAAAAGCACGCCCAGACGTAGTGGTGTGTGAGCGTGTTTGGGCGTTTTTTGAGTGCTCCACGCCTAAACCAACTCACTATGAGTGTTGTATTAATAATAGTATTAGTTATGGCTGGGAGTTCAAATGATAAGTGTTCTAACTCAAGATAAAAAGGTTTGAAATTTAAATCCGGCAAAATTATTTATTCTATAAATTCTATAACTTGTTATTTAGAAAAATAAATCTGAATTTTATTGCCTTACGAAAAAATATTAATCATGGGAGTTGTATATTAGGGGGACCGTGGCTGTGATTTCTTTCAGGGTTTTGCCTCTTCTTATATCATTTACAGTCGATTTTCTATTACATCTTTGTAATTATTTTAAAAATTATTATATTTTTCTTTCTCTCTCCTTTGAGTTAAACAACTTAGGCTATGCGATATGGTGATGGTCCATCTTTGGAGGATGATCCGCCACGTAAGCGTCACGTAGATCGGGTGTGAGGATGGTGCAAAGAGGATGGAGCTAAGGAAATAGGGGATGGGCCTAATATATATATATATATAGGGGATCGCTAGAATGAGAACCACCACGAGTTATGAGAACCACGAGAACCAAGTGCCACGGAGGGGCGTTGACCACGAAATTTTTTTTACACCTAGATCCGTATATTTTAGGACCGGGTGTAAATTTTCGGTTCAAACGGCGCGCCCGAGGGGGTAGTTTTTTACTCCCAAAGTTTGGGTTTTTTTAATTTTTTTAATTTTTCTTTTTTTTTAAACAAACTTTGGGCGTAAAAAACTACCCCCTCGGGCGCGCCGTTTGAACCGAAAATTTACACCCGGTCTTAAAATATACGGATCTAGGTGTAAAAAAAATTTCGTGGTCAACGCCCCTCCGTGGCACTTGGTTCTCGTGGTTCTCATAACTCGTGGTGGTTCTCATTCTAGCGGCTCCCTATATATATATAATATGTATATATTGTATGTATAGGTGTGTGAGAGAGGGGGAGGCCCGTCTCCAACGTCCGCAGGACGACGTTCAGGACGCCGTGGGTGGGAGGGATTGGATTGGGGGCGGCGACGAAGCAGGACGGGGATGGGACGAAGTCCAGCCTTACTTACATTATTATTTTTTATCTCTTCTCTACCTATACCACTTTCAAAAATATTAAAAATTTATAAAGGGTAAACAATGTCCATCCAAATTTTTTAATTAACAATAACATTTTCTCTAATTCACTCACAATTACTCTATAAATAATTAAATATACAATATACACTCACATAGATAAATGTGAATGCTCTTAGACCATGTGTAGTGGTGAGTTAAACAAATGTCTCACCTTTGAGCATGAAGCGACACATGGCCGCCTAGTCAGCAAAAAGGCATTATGAGGCTTGAAGTTAAAATGAGTGCATCAAATAATATTTCATTAAAACCACGTCCCTCTATTTTGATTGGCCAATTTCATTTGTATCCATTGTTTTTTAAAACACGCAAAAACGAAAAAAGCAAAAAGCACGCTCGAACGTAGTGGTGTGTGAGCGTGTTTGGGCGTTTTTTGGGTGCTCCACGCCTAAACCAACTCACTACGGGTGTTGTATTAATAATATTTTTCACGTAACCCAAAAAAGGTAAAAAACCACAACCCGTAGCATGAGACACGTCGTGTCTTTATTCAAATTTCAACCCCTCAGAGCATTCTCATCCAATCCATCAAATTATACATACATTCCACTAAAAAACAACTCCTATATCAATATATTTCCACTAAAAACAAATACTTTTTCTCTCTTCTTTTCAATTAAATAATATTATCATCACATTTTTCTCTTTCCTTCACTCACAACCACTTTCAATATATATTAAAAAAATTATACTGGGTGAACAGTGTCCCCCCAAATATACAGATGAACAGTAACATTTTCTCTCTCCTCCACTCACAACCACTTTTTTTTACCCTTTACAATATAAAAACTCACCCTCACAAGTTTTGATGGATTGGATGAGAATGCTCTCATAACTTTTGTTTGCAAGCTATAATATAATCTTTATGTGAAAAGTTATAATAATCTATATCTATACTATATAATAAAAGAAACCAACTTTGAGACACTTGTCATTATTCTATATCATCCTTAATTGTAGATAATTATTATTTAATTTAAATTATTAAATATCAATTAAATTAATATAAATCTTATCAACCCTAAATTATTGGCATAAACTTAACTTCAAATCGTAAAGTCTTATCTAAACTAAAAAGCATTGTTTCACTTAACACCCTTTTATTCCTTTTTTTGTTAATTTTCTGTCTTCATGAAAGATCATTCAGAATTGAAATCGATGTTTGGGGGAGTATTTCTTGACTCTTAGTTTCTATTTCTAATGGTTTGTGATTTGGGCCCAATTCTTTTTGGGGATTTTGAGTAATGATATCTGAATTATCGATGTTTAATGGGAAAATTGCTGTTTAATTTTAGAGTAAACTTCTGGTGTTCTCCTTGTGGTTTGGTCGTTTTAACGGTTTTGCCAAAATCCTTTAAAATAGTCATTTTACTCCCTGATGTTTCGATTTTGTCGTCAGTTTGCTCCATGGCCTTAACTCCGTCCATATTGTATGTTAACTGGAAGGGTATTTTAGTAATTTCAAATATAAAATAAGGGTATTTTCAATGGGCCCAACCAACCCCTCACCCAATCAAGCCCCTCCAATCTTTCTTTGTGGGACCCACCATCTCGATCTTCAACCTACTTCACCCACCTTTGCAGCCTCACCCTCCCGCCACCACACTCCACCAGGACCACCATCGTCACCACAACATCACCCTCTCACCACCACAACACCACCCTCTCCTCCATCGCCGCCACAACACCACCCTCTCACCACCGCCGCCATCACAAACATTATACTTTTACACTAAATCTTAAACCTAAGACCTTGCGTAGTGGGCGGCATGTGAGGGGCGGTATGCCCTCATAGCGCCGGCACACCGCCACGGAGGGCGCCATGCCCCAAAAAAATTCCTCCGGCGCGATGTCTATAGCGCGGACAAAGGGGCGGTATGTGTGGATTGAAGTTTGATTTTTTTTTTTTTTTTTTGTATTTTCTGGTTTTCCCCACTCAAACATATATATATATATATATATACACATCTCTTGTGTTGCAGGTACACGAAGAAGGAGGAAGACAAGGAAGAAGGAAGATTTTTAGGGTTTTTTTTATGGGCTTTGGGCTGGGCTGGGCTCAACTCAAAAGGTATTGTGGTTTTTTTTATTTATTTATTTTCAGTTTTTTAATTTATTTTTCTGTTTTTATTTTTTTAAATTTTAAACTAACATTATATTTTTTTTAGCAAACAATCAGTTTTTTAATTTATTTTTCAGTTTTTTGTTACTGTAATGTTTTTTTAAGTGTATTGTTTTTTTTTTAATTTTAGTGTAACGTTTTTTTTTAATTTAATGAAATGAATTTTAATTTTATAAAGTTAGAAACGTTTGGAGGAGAACCACGAAGTTACGGAGATTATGCGGGATAGACAATGGGAACGGGACTTTGAGTTCTACTCGAAACCGCACGACCACCTTACCGGAAAAGCTTTGAAGATGGCGTTGGCCCAAAAGGAAAGGATCGAAAAAAAATATAATCTTTGAAGTGTTGTTTTTTTATTTTTTTAGTCAAACTTTTTTTTTTTTAGTGGAACCGTTTTTTTTTTTTTTTTTTTTTTTTAAGTGTAATGTTTTTATTTTTATTTTAGTGTAATGTTTTTTAATTTAATGAAATGAATTTTAATTTTATAAAGTTAGAAAATAATTATAAAAAATTAGAAATTAATAATTGAGTAATGATTAGACAGGGGCTTTATGACTACGGGCTTAGTATGCATAAGGCCCCATAACGCCCCACGCTGACGTGGCGCGCCACGTGTCGCATAACGCCCACAAAGGGGCGTTATGACTACACATGGCCTAATAGATGAATCTGTTGCATCATAGATCTGCAAAAAGACTCCAACACCACCCTCCACCTATTCTTCATTTGACACCATTCATTTTCTTACTTTAACACTCACTCACACACTTTTGTGAGTAAAATAGAGAAACATATATAGAAGCAAGAGAAAGAGAGAAGCGGAGATGGGGGGTGGCTTGCCGGCCGACAACAGAGGCACGACGAGGCCACAAGCACTGATCACCACCGACGGTTATATGGGTTGGAGTCCGACGTCGGATAAAACCCACAGGTCGCGGTGGCGTGTGCACCTTGCATCCTCTATTTTTTTCGTTTCTTTTGTGTATTTCATTTGGGGTTTTTTATATGTTTACTAGCGGTAATTTGGGTTATGAGAATTCATTTGGTTGTCAAGAGGATAATGAAGGGTCATGGGGGATTGGAGTTTTCTATGGGGATTCACCCTTTTTTTTTCTTAAACCCATTGAAGATGTAAGCTTTTTTGTTCAAAATGACCATGTGTGCTATCATGGTGCATATAATATTTTTTGACTGATAACGGTGGTCACTCCGGTGACGGCGGCGATTCTCCGACGATAACAGTTTGGTTTTATATAGGGGTCGTTCATGGCGGTTGGAGATGATGATGTAATGTTGGAATTCTCCGATGGCGACAACTAGCCGTGTTGAATCGGCTACTCATATGCTTTGTGTGATGATTGGGTTTTTATGGATCTAGATGATGTACTCATATAGTTTTCCTAAATTTCTTTCAATTCAATTGAGTTCACGATTTTGTGCTTCCTAGCACTTATTATTGTAGGTTGTAGAAATGGGAATACGCTAAGCCATATATGGTTATTGCTTTTTGTTGTTTGTATATTTTGTTTTGGGATTGTTAGTTATTGAATTACCAGATGAAGATTAATGCGATTAGGGTTTTGATGGAGGAATTTAGTGAAGGTGGTTATAGGTGGAGGTGTGTACTGTTGCAGGTTGGGGGTGAAAAGATGAAGGAGGAGAAGGTGGGCTCCAATTGTATATATTTAAATAATAGAGTGGGGGGTGTGACAGCCCGTATTATTAATAAAAGAAACCAACTTTGGGACGCTTGTCATTATTCTAGACCATCCTTAATTGTAGATAATTATTATTTAATTTAAATTATTAAATATCAATTAAATTAATATAAATCTTATCAACCCTAAATTATTTGCATAAACTTAACTTCAAATCGTAAAGTCTTATCTAAACTAAAAAACATTGTTCCACTTAACAGTAGATAAACATGCATATTATTTATTGTTAATGTTATTATTGTTAAGTATGAGAAATTATATTAAACAACTTATTAATCAAACCAAAAATTTAAAATAGTATTCACCTATTTTAAAAAATAATAAAAAAATCCATTTGATTTAGAAAGATTTTTTTTAACAATAGATAAACCCGTGTAATACACAGGGTTTTTAAAGATATAACATTTTTTTATTATTTTCTATATAAAATTAGATTTATTAAATCCGTACAATAAACAGAGTTTTTTTTAAAATATAACTTTTTTATTATTTAGTATATAATTACATTTCTTCAACACGTGAATACACAAGGTTTTTTTTTTTTTTTTAATATAACTTTTTTATTGTTTGGTATATAAATTTACATTTATTCAACCCGCACAACAAACAAGGTTCTTAAAGATATAATTTTAAAGGTTTTTTTAACAATAGATAAACCTGTGTAATACACAAGGTTTTTAAAGATATATAATTTTTTTTATTATTTGTTACATAAAATTAGATTTATTCAACCCGTACAATACACGGAGTTTTTTAAAATATATTTTTTTATTATTTAGTATATAAAATTATATTTCTTCCACCGGTGAATAAACATGCCTTTTTTTAAAATAGAACTTTTTTATTGTGTGGTATATAAAATTACATATATTCAACCTGCACAATAAACGAGGTTCTTAAATATATAATTTTTTTATTATTTAATATATAAAATTATATTTACTCAACACATGTAATAAATGAGGTTTTTAAAAATATAATATTTTTATTTAGCATATAAAATTACATTTATTCAACCCGTGTAATACACGGGTAATACACGGGTTCTAACCTAGTCTATACCTTATAATAAAACAAAACAAACTTATGCCATTTGTCCTATTCTTAAAAAGCTTATTGTCACGTGTCATCTGATTGTTTCTTCACTTCTCCATTTGAGCGGCAATTGAAGACGTATTGTATTATGCTTTCATCTCACACCAAATAATTTCCTAAATCACACACAATCATTCTCTCATCATATCTCAAACAACCTTCCAAAATATGACTGAGTTTCCATCTGTAAGTAGGATTGGAATCAAAAAACCTTTTTCTAATATAAATGAGTTTCCATCTGTAAGTAGGATTGGAATCAAAAATCCTTTTTCTTTTTCTTTGATTTTGTAGATCATAAATCCTAACTGTATTGATTTCATCTTCTCAGCCACTCCATTGAGAAACCCTAATCTGAGTTTCATCTCTGCTTCTTGATTATATATTTCGATGAAAACCCTAACCAGGGCCAGCATCACGCGACTGACAAATAACTTAAACACTACGACTTTCATGGGTGGTGATTTCCACGGGTATTTCATCTTTCTTTAAAGGTTTTTTTATGTGGATTATTGAATCAATTTGGCAGATTATATGGATTAACTGTCTCATTTTGTTTGATTAAATTGGAAATTTGTGTGCGATTTCACTACCTAGGATTTTAGTTTTGTTTGTGCTTTAGGGCTATGTGTTAATCTGAATGTTTTTGAATGAATTTGGTGCACTATGTTGATTACTGTCACATTTCGTGAGCGATTTGATTGCGCTAGGATTTTAGTTTTAATTTCTGATCTAGGGTTATGTTCAATCTGAATGTTTTTGTATGAGTTTGGTGGATTATGTAGATTATCTGTCTCATTTCGTTTGAGGAAATTGGGAATTCGTGTGACTGCACTCTGTTATTAACCGCTTTATCTCGCTGCCGTTGTTTGAAGATTTAATTAGAACAGTTAAGTGCTCGATCACATACATGATATAACGATGATTTTTGTGATTCTCGCTATTTGATAGGTCTTACTAGATGCGACCGTGTTTTGATTAATCTACTTATATTTTATTTGTAATTTGTAAACGTAAATGATATGTTGTTTCCAGAATTTACCAGTTCTAATCCCAGTTCATTTTTTGCATGCTTTTTGACTAGGTAGACGTACCAAGTTTTGTATATATGAACCAACTACATTGGTGGCAACCCGTTTTGATGGTGAGTTTCAAATTCTTTGCTTACGCTAGATATAATTTCTTGATTTATTGAGTTTTGAACCTTCCAGTGTCACTATGTTAACTTATTCTATTTGAGCACTTGATAGAATGTCTTTGTAAAATCCTATGGAAATTAAAGAGCTTTGAAACTAAAAAACTTTGAACACAAATTAAACGATGTTCTTTTGGGGTTTTATGATTTATTCAACTTGGTGTGCAAGAAAGTGAAGAACAATAAATGGGTCTGCAGGTAGTGGAGCATTAAATACTAATGTAAAAGGTGAGCTGAGGGCCTAGGGCTTAGGCGAAAGACGCTTAAAAAGCGAGGGCCTGAGATAAGTGAGGTTCATATCATAAATGTACTAATTTTTGGGGTTTTAGAATTCAGCATGTTTAGGGCTAATTTATGCTGGTTATAGGCCATTCATTTAGATGCTATAAACCTGTTTTCACTGAATTTGCAAAATTTTGCCACATTATTTAGGCTGGTTAAGGCATTTTTCTTGAGCCTCGCTTCACCTGGGGGCCTAGACGCTGCCTCTTAAGTATCAAAGGGTCTTTGGCCTCCCTGTAACACCCTTAGTATTATTTAACGACTTTCATTTAATTTACGAAAATAATCATGTAACTAAGAATTTGTATCTGTAGAAAATACAGATAATTTAAAACTTTTACAATTTTAAAGTAATACAACGAAATGTAATATAGTTCATCGATTTAAAATATCGACGAAACAATGTGCGGAAGCTTATTTCTTTGATCGTGTTCGGTCCTTCCTAGAGCTTGATCTTCATCCGGGAACACTTGGTATTTACCTGTGATCAAAACCAACCCAAAAGTTAGCTTTGATGCTTAAATAATAGATTAAACAAGTTCTAAACATCAAACCATGAAATAAAAATCAAATTGCCAGTTTTGTAGTTTGTCGCGTGTCGCGACATATTCAGACCCCTCTGTCGCGTGGCGCGAGGGTGCACTTGTTCCAGCGGGTTTCCCCCTGAAACCTGCATTTTGCCAGCTATAAATTTAGTCGAAATTCAAACTTTGAAATGTCACAACTTTTGTTCTATTTATCCAATTCGCGTGATTCTTTTTCCTACGCGTCCGTAATTTAATTCTCCATCTTATGGAGTTAAAATCCGACATCCGGATTAACAAAATTTTAGACTTTTAAGTCTTCGGCTTACTACCCTTTTTACCAAATATTGACCCGTTCATGATTTTATCACACCAACATGTTTATTTGATCTTTAAACTCATGAAATTCACTATTTCAATATCTCCTATCATATTAATCTCAAATCACGGGTTTCTTACATAAATAAATCCCGTTTACGCTTAAATGCTTATTTTGACCCGTTAAGGGTATTTAAGCACTTTTCCGCATAATTCATATTCGTTTAATTCTAGCATCTTATTTTCGCAATATTTATCAAATGATCTTCCACCGCAACTATATGTGTGGAGGATTTAATGAAGAGATATATTTATACCGAGTCTTACTCCTCGGATTATCATTTGTTAAGTTTACCAATACAATGTGTAGCAACTTTACAATGTAGCTGCGGAATCGACTCTTTTAGCCACTTTACGGTTTTATTCAGACCTTGGTGATCAAAGATGAAATGTAGAATACTAAAATATCTTTCCAACCCAAAAAGAATCAGCTCAATCCGAGCTTCCTAGAATTAATTATGATTTTCGCAAAATCAGCTCAGAAGTCAAAATGCTTCCAATCAGCTTGCTGTCAAAACAGTTCAGCCGACTTCGGACACTGTTTTGACCCGTTTAACATCAGAATTTAACAAACATGTTCAAACATAAAACGTAGTATGTTTTAATAGCTTTCTGAGCATATAAGGCTCATCCTCACAGGCCGTTCCAGTGATTTTATATGATTTTTTAAAAACTGCAGCCCAACAAATTTTTTTTTATTTCAATCAGCTTGCTGTCAAAACAATTCAGCCGACTTCGGACACTGTTTTGACCCGTTTAACATCAGAATTTAACAAACATGTTCAAACATAAAACGTAGTATGTTTTAATAGCTTTCTGAGCATATAAGGCTCATCCTCACAGGCCGTTCCAGTGATTTTATATGATTTTTTAAAAACTGCAGCCCAACAACAAGATATTTTCTAGAAATTAACAAGAGTGTAAGCTTTACTTACCTTCCATCCGAATACGCTTTTCTTCTCGTGCTTGATTCGTTTGACCGCTTCTTTCCCAAGCCTCCACCTAGCTCGTTAGGCGACAAACTATCATTATAATTCACGAGATGGTTAGATTAGTCATCCTTAATTATGACTATTCCATCTTACGGATTTTATGTCGAAACTTCTATTCCACTTCATCATTGGTTATTTCGACTTTCTAAAATAAACTACCTTTATTCATATAATATGCACAATCAAGGCAATTCAATATTATGATTAGAAACCGTTTTATCCCATATCTATGTAATTAGTCAAGTTATCTAATTACGCGTTTCTTTCATAATCCCCTCTTTTTATACCAAACCCAATTCATGGTAATTATGATTTATGTACCTAACACCTAAATTGTTCAAGTACTTTATATTTACTATCTAATGTGATGATTCTAATCGCAAATTAGGCACTAACATCATCATATTATAAAAACCCATTTCAAGTCATGTATGATCAATACTCAAACTTACAAATTGTTCAAGTATCTTGTTTCTACTATCAACTATGATGATTTTAAACATGAGTATATCATCATCTTCACCACATAATCAAAACCCACTTAGCACATAATAGGGTAATTATCAAATTCCTAGTTTTAGTACTAATTCTTCAAGTTTTCAACTAGGGTTTGTTTCTAAGCATGAAGTTCATCCTAGTTTCACCCAAACATCAATCATTTAAGCTTGAATTTCGATTTTCACAAGTTCATAAAAAATCTCATCTTCATAAACATCAACAATTTGACATACCTTACGATCCCCACGACTAGGTGATCGTTTCTATGTGTTCATGCATCGATTTTGACCTTGAATCAGGCTTCAATTTGATGATTTGTTGAGTTCTAGGGTTTTCACCCTCCTGGTCGCTCCTGGAGATCGATCCACACACACTTTGTGTGTGTGGTGTGTTATTTTTTTTTTATTAAATAAAACTTGTTTCCTTTTTAACGGTTTTGGTCCCTCAAGTTTAGATATTCATAAATGAAACTATAACTCATAGTTTATTATTTAATTACCCATTACTAACTAGGTTAATTATTCCTAGTTAGCTTAATGGGTTCGGGAAGTCATAACCCGTTTTATTTTAAGTCCCGCTAACTCAGGCTCTTATAAACTTAATTCCATAAAACTTTGATTCGTTTTTATTTAATATTAGGATTTCTTATTTAAATCCAAATATTTGCCGGGTTATTTTTACTAATAACGGTACGTTACCCGTCTATTAGTATTAACAGAGTTTAATTACCAAGCCCGTTTTCGGGGTGTTACACTCCCACATACACCTCTGCAGATGGATGAGTGTCCCATTCGTCAGTGTATTGAAATAGCTTAATATCTATTGTACTATTTAAGTATATATCAATCTACTTTCATTTCATTGATATCTTTGTTTGCTGATGCAGGTGCGTGTTTTTTTAATAATCAATGCCACCTGTCCTCTCTACAAGTTCAACATATTAAAAAACAATACTCAAAGTGGCAGTGATGAAGTATAGCCAACCAATACCATTTTCTTAAACGTTCCTCGATACAGACCAATGTTGAATTACCCGTTGCTAAGGTAATTTATGTTTACAGTTTTTGTTGTTTACATTTTTGTTTAATAGATTACGGATTTGTTTGGAATTTTTTGAGATTAATGTTTGTTGTGATGGGGTAAATTGATCCAACACATGGGCTGAGCCGCAACCTGCTACAAACCAAGCTAAACCAAGGCCCAGATAAGCACAAAATCATTTTAATCTAATAATAATCAATCGTCGTCTGGTTCAGTTTTAGTGGCTTAGTGTATTAACAGTTAATTGAACCTTTTGTGTGAAAAGTTTGTTTGTGAGTCGGGTCGACCCGTAACAGTTTTTTACCCGTTATATACTGTCATCAATCAGTTCATTTTGTCAACTTGAATAATCTATAGAACCTGGTTTAGACCTCAACATGACTGACCTGTACTCCACCGTTTTGACCCGTTATGAAATGGTTTATTACAGAGCGCTGTTTCCAGGCTTAATAAAGGGCTTGCTGCTAGCGAAGAAGATTTGCAGAAGGCAGATTCTACAGCCAGGGAAGTGTTATAAATGGGTCAGGTTGTTTGATTGATCTAGTAACTTGGTCGGTTTAGTTTATCATCGTGTAAGGGCAGAGTTTATAGGGTGGAGGGTGATTAGGATTACTGTTTTGGGGTGAATGTGTTTGAGGATAATGTCTATACCGTAACGAGGTTGCGTGTGTTCGGGTATATCAAGTGTGTAATAACTTAAGAGTTACGTAAAGCACCTCGATTTGTGTGGGGGCATATATTCGTTTCGACTATAATATTTCTTTCATAAGGCTTCCATTAGATTTTATATCTATAGAGTGGGATGAATATGAGGCATCATCAGTTGACTTGGTTCAATTACTTGAACGATTATTTCAACAATTTTAAGTTATATATTTGTGTGTTAGTCCACCCGCGAAACTCGCGGGATCTTAGACTAGTCTATTATATATAATAAATGAAAGTTATTTGGGCCACGTGTCAACACCAGAGAGCCCCTAAATGCCCTTTTTCCCGCCCAACAGTGCCATCCGCTTTTCCTTATATAACCTCTCTTCTCACTTCTGATCTTTCTTTACAAACGGCTAGAGTTCTTTCTCTCTCTATATTCAGGCGATTCAAATTCAAATTTCACAAACCTTAATCTTCTTCCAGACGCCACCATAAAATCATCTTTTGTTCATCAATTACTTCATCAAAAGGTTTGTTCTTCTTTTTTTTAGTTGAAATAGTTTCATGATTTCCGGTTATTTATACTAATCCTTTGTGTTTTGTGTCTTTTCATGTAACCATTGTTAGGGTTTCGTTCGAGAGTTAGATCAAGAGATGTGTCGCCGGCTAATGGTTCTCCATAATCATGGTATGTGTTTTTGTTTTTTGATTTTTACTTAAGTTTTGTTATCTGAGTTGTTACTAAATGATTATTTTCAATGATCTGTTGCAGATGATAATGATGATGATTGTTCTACTGTCCTTTCCAGTATCATTGTTCCAACATCGTTTAAAGTATGTGTTTTTTCCTACTCCGATTTCTAAATTTTGAGTTTTTAATTATCAACTGATATACTCTAATTGTCGCTTTATATTTCAGTCTAATCACATTTGTTTGAAATTCATACAATATGTTGCGTGTTATTATAGGTTTGTAATCAAAGAAGTTTAAAGTTTAATTAAACACAAAGAAAGATTATTAAATTTACAGTTAAAATAATTTTTTCTTATGAGTAAATGATGATTATAATTGACTTGTGCAGCAGATGATGATGACTTGTCCAAGAAAGGATCTGCTACTGTTGTAGTATACTAGAGCAATGGTCTTTCCTGCCTTTTTTGTATTAAAAGAAGCATAAAGTTTGGTTTAAACCACAGTTCTTTATAAACAAAGTTAAGGATTAAGTATATGAGGACAGGGCTCTTCTTCACCAGCTGAAGAAGTGTTTTCATGTACTGCATCTTGGTCTGTTCACTAGAGATCAGCTTTCTATAAATCCTGATGTTAATGCATTGAGTCATTCCATGGAGTTCATGTCGATTGATGGAGATATACAATGATTGACTTTATGTACCTAGAGTTTGATTAACCAAAGGAAAACGACTGTTTAGTATCGGCAGTGGTTCGGCATCTACAACGGATTTAAATTTAGTATTTAATTATCAGTGGTTCTTATGTAACTTTAGTATTTAATTATCAGTGTTTCTTATGAGGTGTTTATATGTAACAGTATTTATCACAACTCGTTATTTGTTTGATCTGTATTATAAATATAACAGTTGTTTGATTTTTATACTATTAAATAAAAATGTAGTACACTTGGATGTTAAATAAGTTCCTCATTATGATTATTTGGATATAATGTTTTTGAAATTCGTCTTTTTTTTTACAAAGAGATGTTTATTGGCAAACCTCTATTTATCGTCAAACATTTGTTTAACAGGAAATATGTTTTTATGTTCAAACATCTGTTTAAGGTCAAATATCTGTTTATCTCCAAACAACTGATATTGAAGGTGAAATATTTGTTTAAGGTCAAAGATATTTAAAATAGTAAAAAATGATAGTTTTCATTAATCCTTAAAAGTCTGTTGGAACCACTGTTTTGGTTCAAACATCTGATTGTTAATGTCTGTTGGAACCACTGTTTTGGTTCAAACTTCTGATTGTTAAATGTTATCCACTGCTGAGAGACAACCTCCGTTTCTTTATGCTGAGAGACAACCTCCGTTTCCACTGATCGGAAGTTATAGCCACTGGTCACTTTTACATTTTTTACATCCACTGTTATGGACCATCAGCAGTTTCCCTAAAAAATAGTAACTGCTCACATTTTTATTATTGATGTTGTTAATTAGTAATAGATTGAAATTATTAAATGAAAACTAGAATTGCAATCAAATTACCATTTTACCCGATCTTTACATTCCAATGACATAAGAGTTCCACCAAAATTATTTTCATGATAAAATTTAAAGTTAAATTAAAAAATAAAAAATAATCTTGATGACTATTTGTTCCAAATCAAATCAGTAATTAATGCTGATTTCTTGAGCTTTGGACATTTGATTAAGCAAATTTTGAATTTCAAATTGACGGTTATTATATCTTGATTAAAGTTTAAATAAAATTTAAAAAAGTCATGATGACATTTGTTTTCAAATCAAGTCAGTAGTTATTGATAATATCAGTAATTTTGAAATTCAAAATATTCAAAATGGTAATTTAAAATTTTCGTTCTCTTTTTTTTTTCCTATTTTGCATATCATTTCTAATATTTAATTACTTTAATAAAGCAGCATATAAGAATATACACTACTTACGTTTGAAATTAAATCTGAAATTTATGACGTACAACAGTGGATAACTACAACAGTGGTTCAGCATCAACTTTAGTTTTTCTATTGTTTATTTGTTTATGTTAGCAATGTTTATATGTAACAGTGTTTTCCGCATCAATGTTGTAAAGACTGATAGGTTGTTAGATGTCATCACCTCAGTGTTTTATATGTGACCATTTTTATGACATCAGTGTTTATATTTAATTTATATTTAACAGTGTTTAGGACTGTTGTTTATAAGTAACTCTATTTATCACATCAATTCAGTGGTTTGATCTGTACTATTAATTGAACAGTTGTTTCATCTTTATACTAATAAAATTCATATACACTTTGATTAATAGTAAGCTCCTCATCTTGATTGTTTGGGTATAGTATTACAATCAAATTATGAAATGAAAACTAGAATTACAATCAACTTACCATTGTACCTAATCTTTACATTCCAATTACCTACAAGAGTTCCACCAACATTATTTTCATGATAAAATTTAAATTTAAAATAAAAAATAAAAAAAATTCTTGATGACTATTTGTTTCAAATCAAATCAGTAATTAATGCTGATTTCTTGAGCTTTGGACATTTGATTAAGCAAATTTTGAATTTCAAATTGACGGTTATTATATCTTGATTAAAGTTAAAATAGAATTTAAAAAACTCATTATGGCATTTACTTTCAAATCAAGTCAGTAGTTACTGATAATGTCAGTAATTTTGAAATTTAAAATTTGCAAAATGGTAATTTAAAATTTTGGTTCTCTCTCTCTTTTTTTTTCCTACTTTGCATGTCCTTTCTAATATTTAATTACTTTGCATACCTTTGAAATTAAATCTGAAATTTATGACGTCCAACAACAGTGTCAAACTACAATAGTGGTTCAGCATCAACGTTTGTTTATTTGTTTATGTTAACAGTGTTTATATGCTACAGGAGTTCCGCATCAATTTTTTATAGACTGTTAGGTAGATGTCATCACCTCAGTATTTTATACGTAACCATTTTTATGGCATCAGTGTTTATATGTAACAGTGTTTCGGAACAGTTGTTTTTACTATGTAACAGTGTTTCGGAACAGTCCTCACTCCAGTGATTTGATCTGTACTATTAATTGAACAGTTGTTTCATGTTTATACTAATAACATTCCTATACACTTTGATGTAACAGTATTTATCACATCATTTCAAATTGATGGTTATTATTTCTTAATTAAATTTAAAATAAAATATAGAAAAGTCATTATGACAATTGCTTTGAAATCAAGTCAGTAATTTTGAAATTTTGAAATGATAAATATACAAAATGGTAATTTAAAATTGACGTTCTTTCTGTTTTTTTTTCTATTTTGCATATCATTTCTAATATTTTATTATTTTAATAAAGCAGCATATAGGGATATACACTCCCTACCTTTGAAATTACATTTGCCACTGCATTCGGTTAACAATTTTATTGGATAATCGGTAACCTTGAGTTCCAACCTTGATATTTTTTTTTAAGAACATCCATGCTTATTGTATTATTAGCATATTACGTTTAGCAATACTTATTATTTACAAGATTCTTTTTTTTATGTACAGTCTTCAAATGGAGGTTGCAAAGGTTACCATGCTTAACGATCTTAATACATTCTCAAACAACTATTCGATTAGAGTTAAGATTGTTAGCATTTCGAAGAAGATGATGAATGATAACAAAAATGAAATATATCGTCTTGATATGATCTTCATGGATGAGATGGTACCGTATATAGTTGTCTTATCATTTTTTTGGACATATGAATATCCAAATTAGTATAACACCTTTTTTATTTAATCGGATGTTTCATATTCTTAGGGAACTATGATACAAGCCAGCTGTTTGCATAAAATGCTTGGAAAATTCAAAGACTTCCTTCAGTTGGATGAATGTCTTCTTATCACCAAACCTTCTCTTGCTACTAATAAGTCCTCTGCTAAGTATACCAAGAGAAATGACAAAATATCACTTTATTTCTATACTTCTGTTGAGAAATGCTTTGACTGGTCTGGACCGAAATACCGTTTTAATTTCGTTAACCTCAAGGATGTTGTTAAAAATAAAATT
Source organism: Helianthus tuberosus (assembly GCA_030545235.1). Lineage (NCBI taxonomy): Eukaryota > Viridiplantae > Streptophyta > Magnoliopsida > Asterales > Asteraceae > Helianthus > Helianthus tuberosus. Next base: position 41,894,870 of record CM060373.1, on the reverse strand, counting down.
GAAGTGAATACAGTTATTGGTATGTAAATCACTACATGATATATATCTATTGTTTTGTCTTATTGTTTTTTTTATTGTTATCACTTCTTAATGCTGTTTTCTTTTAACAATATATTTTTGTTTATAGATTGGATTGGTTATGTGGATGTATGTTTCAATCTAGAGGATACGTCAAAGAAGGATGGGAGCAAGGGCAAGAGACTTAATCTTAGACTTGAAGATCTTGAGTGCGTTCTTTTTATTAAGTTGTGGCATTTTGACGTTTAAACCATTATAAGGTTGCTTGATGTTATTATGTTTTATGTTAATATTTTTCAGAGGCCAAAAGTGTCCGGTTACTTTGTGGGATGGTTTTGCTATTGACATGTTTGCTTACATGAATGATAAGAAAAGAGAGAAATATGTTGTTATCCTTTGTCATTTTGGTATGGTCAACCTTTACAAAGGTACAATTTAAACTTAATTAGTTTAATTTTTTTTTTATCTTTAGTAATTTAAACGTTGTATTTATTTATACATTTTAAATTTGACAGTATTTATATTGATCTACTAAAGTTTTTATTTTTAAATTCAGGCAAGCGTGGAGTTGCAAATGGGTTTGAGCTGAGCAGACTTTTTATTGACACTGACATTGAAGAGATTTCCTCTTTTAGGAAGAGGTATAGTTAGTAATATGCATATAAACATTGAATATTATTATTTTATACTTACGTTTAATTTTTACGTTTTAATATGATCGCATGAATCTGTTTAGGTATGTAGAGAAAATTTCAACTTCATCTTCATCAAATGAGCATGTTGGTTCAAATGTTATCTCAAGTGTTGAAGATGAGTTTCTTAGTAACCCTGATTTCATGCTTATTGGTTTCCTTGGAACGATATCAACGGTGTGTATTTTCTTATAAGTAATCTACATGCTGAGTTTTTTTATACTCTTTTCTAAGTGTTATTATTTTTGTTTGATATTGATAGACAAAGAAGGTTTTGATTCTTGCCACAATCACAGCTATATGCACAGATAAACTTTGGTATTACAATGGTTGTAACCACTGTAAGTCAGGTGTGGAGGAAAGATTTGTAACGAAAGAAAATGCGAATGGTTCATTTGATGTTGATCATGCAAAATCGTTGGTTTGTACAAATGATAAATGTGGAGGAGTCGACATCTATTCTATTCCGCGGTTTGAGATTACAGTTTTTTATTTCCTTATACTAAATACTAATATGAACGGTTCATATTAGTAATACTAATGTTTTCATTTGTTTTTAACTTTGATAGGTTCAAGATACCTATTAGGGTGCAAGACTCTTCCGGTACTGTGTCTTTGACACTGTTTGATTTCGAAGCTTACAAGATTCTTAACAAATCTGCAAAAGAGTTACTTACAATCCAAGATCAGGTAACAAATACATGCATTCAGTTGTTTGGCCATGTAGTTAATATAACTTAAAATTAATTTTTATAAAATTCTATGTTCTCAATTATGGAATCATTCTGCTTATTGTAATTTATATTAATTTTGATAAAATCATAGGTTGTTAATTCTGGAGACATACCGAACCCATATCCTGAGATTTTTGACACATTGATTGGAAAGAGGTATGCTTTCATCATAAGTGTTAAAGACTATAACATTGAGCATCAGGTTGAAAACTATGGTATTTCAATGGCCACTAACGATGATGAGATCCTTGCTGCGCTTTCCGCCAAATTCACTCTTAACCAGGTTTAAATCTTCATTATGTGAATCTTTTAATTTTATAGTTATATCTTTTTGAAATAGATTTATACCATTGTGTGTATTTTATGTTATTGTGTATTATGTACTTAAAGCATGAGCAGTCCTAATCGTTGGATGTTCCAGATTCCTGCATTTTATCTACTCCTGTTGACCTTATGAAGGTAATATGAGAATTTGTTTATTTGTACTAAATTTTTTGAAACGTTAGTACTTACTGTCTTTTTATATCAGGATGAGATGTCATGCTGTGGTGACAATGTTACCCCTTTATCCCAACCACTGGTAGGCACTAAGAATCCCTCTTCAGATGAAACAAAACGTAAAATTGTTGAAGTGTTCGATGTGGATGATGCATTAGGTTGCTCCTCGACAAAGCGCCGCATCAGTGATGAACTGTGTCAGGATGAAGATGCTGGTGTTTCGACGCTTTTGATTCCAAAGATTGAAAAATAGTTTTTTCAGTATTTTCAGATACATTTACGTGTTGATTTCATATGCTGTTGCCATGTTGAACTTATGGTTTTCGTTTTGTTGCTTTTGGGTGTTTGGTGGGTTATGTTTTGGACTCATTGTGTGGTTTTGAATTCCTGAAAACTTATCTGCTTATTATACTGTTATGTTCTAATATTATAATGACTATGATCTTTCTTTGCATATTATTATCTATATTGTTAAATAAATATTGAGATTTCAAAGAATTCACGTTCATCTTCTACGGCAGCTAATTCATCTTAACGAAATTTACATAGTAAGTGAAATTATAACTTCTTAACTCATGTATCAGTTGTTAAGTAGCATCACTTAATCCTTAACTCATGTATCAGTTGTTAAGTAGCATTACTTAATCCTTAACTCATGTATCAGTTGTTAAGTAGCATCACTTAATCCTTAATCACGATTCTCTATCCACTGACTACTACACCAGCAGTTGTTAACCATTAGTAGTTCACTATCAGTTGTTAAGTACCCTTAGTGTTTTAATCACTAGCAGTGCTTACAAGTTTTTCATCAGCTGTTTCACTTAACACAAGTTTCACATAACAGTAGTTTCGCTTAACAGTAGTTTCACTTAACAGTATTTTGCTTTATTCATTTTAAATTCATGTTAAATTCATTATTACAATTAAAGCCAACATAAATGCACACTTGCATTATGTTAAACATACATAACGGACACAAAACGTCATACCTAGAAACATAGAAGGATATCCAACTTGGTAGACTTGACAGAACTTACAGACTCGAAAACAAAAGAATGTAACATACAACGACTTTTCAAATTTCTTTATAATGAAAACTCAAGGAGTGAATGGTGCACTTCGGAATGTAGCTGATAACCCCCTTTTTGGTGTAGCTCTTCGATTTTCCTTGAAATTCCCAAGCTTGGTATTTTCATATCTGCCACTGGGGTTATATTCATTCATATGCACCAAACAGCTTATGTTTTAGCAATTGATCGTTCTGTTCAATCACTTCCTTATGTGCATCGCACTAACTTCTAGGAGGTTGTCAAGTATTCTCGCCAATGTTTTCGTAGTTGGTGTTTTGTGTATCTTTACATCCGCAGCCATTCTGTACAATAAAAATATCCATAGTAAGACGGCTGATACAGTACTTTCATAATGCATATAAGTATACATATATGATGAACCCAAGATGAGGAACCCAAAACTCAGTTGATCTGAAATGAAGAAAACACATTCAAATGACCAATACGATGAACCCAAAACATATAGTCTTTAACCAACTTTATATGAGAATCAAAACAACAACCATACCCAAATTTCAACATGAACAGCAGAAACTTAAGAAACTCAGATTTCAACATTAACAGCAGATACTTAAGAAACCTGTCCCTGTTTTAATCGATTGTATATTTTAAACATTTCAAACAAACTATAACACAAAAACAATCTTAGATTAACGCCAAAAACCAAAAAAAGCAGTATTAATAAACAGATAAAACCAAAAACATCACAAACAAACCTTTATAATAACCAAAACCCAAACCTCTGTTTTGATACCCGAGCCAAAAACCCACAATAATCAAACAATATTTCCCACAATAATCAAACAATATTTTCACACAAAAGCTGTTACTTTCATACAGTGGTGAAAATGAGATATCATCAAACATCAACTTACATAGGGTTACACAAGCATCTAACAAGAACAGAGGGTAAACCATAGTGTCGATCATGTTTTAGGTATATGATTTTACCTTGGATTGTTATAACAACAAATGGTTGGTGAGGAGATTCAATGAAGATGAAGATGATTATTGGTGTTCGGAGTAGAGATTTTCAGATATTTTTGAGAAGTGTGATCGGTCTTTAGGGTAATTAAAGGATATTTCACAATTGTCAAACAGTCAACATAGGGAAGTGTGAGGGAGGGACTCAAACTGTTATGAATTTATAAGATCAAGGGCTGAAAAAACCAAAAAATGAATTTAGGGGATCAAGTTGATGTTTCACACATATCACAGGGACGCAAATTGCATTTTTCTCTAAACATAAATATTAGTACTTTTTTTCAACATATTTTATAAGTTTTGGGGTGATATCAGCAGATGTTAACCACTGCTCCCATCCTTAACACTTAATCCTTAATCCCTGCTTCTGTATCTACTGTTTACTCAAGCAGCAGTTGTTAAAAATCTGTAGTTCACTATTATTGGTTAAGTACCATCAGTGTTTTAATCACTAGCAGTGCTTAAAAGTTTTCCATCAGCTGTTTGACTTAACTGTAGTTTGCATTATTAATTCTAAATTCATGGCTTCAAATTACTTTTCTTGGTAAACGAGTTATAGAAGCTCAAGTTATATCTGGTAGGAACTTTGGCACGAGAGTTTTTATTCTAAGGATTAATATGATCCCGTTTGACAAAAAAATACCTTTTCAATTTCAACAAAGACAATTTCCTTTATCAGTTTGTTTTGCTATGGCAATTAACAAGTGTCAAGGACAAACGTTATCAAAGGTTGGTCTTTATTTGAAAGATCCTGTCTTCACTCATGGTCAGTTGTATGTTGCATTATCAAGGGTCAAGACCAGAGAAGGTGTTAAAATACTAATATTTGACGCTGTTCGAAAACCAACAAATAAGTAATGTTGTTTACAAAGAAGTTTTTACTAGGTTGTAATCATTGTGAGCAATGTTAAAACCCTGTTTCACCGAAGTCAAGCTACTTATGTTAAAAGCTAATTATAATAGATAAAACACTGTTTGAGGAATGTTAAAACGCTGTTTGACCAAAGTCTGTTTGACCAAAGTCAAACTACTTTTGTTAAAAGCACAACCGTCAGTATTTCTTCATCATCATTACACATCAAACATCTATCATCTCTTTTTTCAAAAATCACTTCTCCCAGTCATTTTCTAGGGTTTCAATTTTCTTTTCCTCCATCTTCTACACTTCAATCACCTGAGGTTTTATTATTTTTTCTTCAGCAACTGGTATGTACATTCCTATTGATGAACTTTATATTGTTTAATCTATGTTAATTTAAATCCTATCTTGCTACTAATACGATTCTAAATGTTTATTGCTATACATTTAATAAGGGTTTACTTATGTGTTTGAATTATCTGTTGAGAACATGTTAAAATAATTATTATTTGCAGAAAATTTTTAACTCATACTCTGTTTGTATTAGAAAACTCATCATGACAATTGCTTTCAAATCAGATCAGCAAACTACTGCCCATAGCCAAGAAAGTATAACTTAGCAGATATTTCCTTTGGCAAACATATACCATAGCAGTGGTTTTGAAATTGCCGGTAATTTCAAATTCAAAATGCCTTGGGATATATACTTTGCAATTAATGCACGTTAAGCAATCACTTCTCTCTTATGCTAAAGGCGTCTTATAGGTAAATGAATAGGTTAATTGTAATTATAATAACGTGTTTAATTTTATATTTTTCCCGTGTAAATGCATTAAAAGCCTAATAAGTGTCGCATGATATTCTTTCGTCTGACGATGTATTTAGTCATAGCCTTCTTCATTGGGTATATAAAATAGATTTGGCAGAGGTTTTGATCATTACCATTTTCATCTATCTACTCAATCATCTTCAAAAATTTTGTTGACGAGATTTTCACAAGGCTCTTTGCAGGATGGAAAAATTTGGGTTTCAAGTGATTGTTGACGAGATTTTCACAAGGCTTTCTGCAGAAGATATTTGCCGTTTCAAGTGTCTTTCCAAGAATTTTTATAGGGAATTGTCAAGTCATGCATTTCAGATGATGCATGCTCTCCGAAGTGGAGATTCAGTACAAAAGAAACTATTATCCTTTAAAGACACGTCAATTGTCATTGACAACGTAGTTGGTGGTAAGTTGGATGTTGTTAGTAGTAAAACCTTAAGTTTTCCTAACAATGTCCACTCTAGCTTCTTACATATTCTATCTTCATTTAATGGGTTGTTGTTAGTTTCGAATGAAGGGATTTGCTGTCAGTTGATTCTTTGGAATCCAACTATCAGGCAGTATAAGGTTTTGTGTGATGACTACTTTAATTATAATCATCATCGAAACTCTGATACCGGTGGAATTTATTTTGATCAGTTCAATGATCTCAAAGTGCTGAACATCAGATGTTACCGTAATCTAACTGCTGCTCGTGTTTACTCACGACGTCGTGAGTCATTGACAACAATAAATTTCAGTATCGTAAACAATTATAGTTCAAGTCGTTATTCATGGTCTACAGGAGTCTATGCTGATAAAACCATATATTTTATGGTTTCAAATTATTGGTATCCACTAGGTGAGAGGAACATCGTTTGTTTTGATGTTGTTAGTGAGACTTTCAGAATGCTTCACTTTCCGGAGAGTATTGTAGTCAATCCTTGCCAAGGGCATTTTTTGACCATTGCAAAGAGATTGCATTTGATTGTCATTGGAAAGTCTGCTGAGCTAACTGCTGATTTGCTCAGATATGAAGAAGAAGGCTGGAAGAAGATGTTTGTTTTCAATAATCCTCGTGTAGTTGGTTACGTAGATGCACGCCGAAGTACTAATATAATTGAAGACAACAAGTGGTTGATAACAAGCATCTGGGGGGATATGATTGAAGTTGATCTCACCAACGAACTTCTGAAATACCTCCAACATGTTGACAACTACAATGGTCCGAAAGGAGCTTTACTTATCGAAACTACTGTTTCACCAATAGATTAGGAATTAGAATCCTGTATTTTATTCAATGCTATTATCTGTTTTGACAATTGTATCTTTTATATAATTAGTTGTGTTAAAATTATTAATAATGTTTGTTATTAAAATTAAGTAAATGAATATCGATGTTTGAGAGTGTAAATTCTTGTAATATTGGCAAAGGTCGGTTTAAATGATCAAAGCTTTGTTATTGAGAACAAGTGTTTCAAAATTAAACAGTTGTTGATACATCTGTTGAATTGGGTCAACAGATGGATGAACTTTGTATGCTGTTTAACACTTGTACTTTTTATAAATATTTAGGTTTGAGAGTGTAAAAGCTTGTAATATTGGCAAATGTATGTTTAAATGATCAAAGCTCTGTTATTGGGAACAGATGTTTGAAAATAAAACAGTGGTTGATAAATCTGTTGACTTTGGTCAACAGATTGATGTCCACAGATGTTTGGAACTACTGTTCAGAAAAGTGTGGTCGAAACCGCTGTTTGGTTAAAATGGTGGTTTAAAACCACTGTTGGGTTAAAACTGTTTGGTCTTTTAAGGCTTAAACTGTTTTGCCTTAAACAGATGTTAACAAGTTAAACATCTGTTAAGGCTTAAACAGATGTTTGGCCTTTTGTATCAGATGTTTCGACTTAAACAGTTGTTTGATCTTAAACACATGTTTGACCTTAAACAGATGTTTTGCCTTAAACAGATGTTCTTATTCTATATCAGATATTTGGACTTAAACAGATCTTTGACCTTCAACAGATGTTTGGCCATAAACAGATGTTTGGCCTTAAACCAAACATTTGTTTAAGCTCAACATCTGTTTGACTATTTGTCAATATCTTATTGACTTTTGGTTAACATCTGTTTCAAATTTGGTCAACATCTTATTTTGTAAAAGAGGTAGAAAAACAAAGATTTTTTTGAAAATCCCAAATCACCCTATCATGTAAGTGCATTGATGTAAAAGTGGAAATTTAATTATTCATATGGTCCTGTTGTGGTTTTGTTTGTCCTCTAATATGAGTTCATGATCTAATCCGGTGATTTGAAGTCATTGTTGAATCGAATGAGATGGTTGATGTAATGCGGTCGTATTAATAACCAATGGTAATTAATTAATCTAAATAACTTTCCCGAGCCCGGAAAGCAATCCCGGGTAAAAACCTAGTAATATAATAAATAACTTAACAGCAAAGAATAAAGAAACAGGTGGCTGATCGACAGCCGACGTCGGTAACGTGGACACCTCAGCTCAGCCTTTCCATCATCAATTTACATTTTGAATTTTGAAATGGGAACATGATAACTATTCTCTTTTTCTTTATAACTTTCAACCAAAATTAATAATAATAAAAAAACTTTTTGGCCGCAATAAAAAAAAAATCATCACCGAGATTCATACCGATTTCACAGGAACCAGAAAACGGCGTTTTTCTCTTCTCCTTCACCCAAAACTGTAAGCACCTGCAAACCCTAATTTCTCAATAAATCTCAAATTGCTCATTGTTTATGTACATGAATTCGTGTTCTACTTGCACATTTCATGTGATTTGATCGATCTATTTCACACATAGTTCAAGCGACGTCGTTTAGGGTTTGTTATCGATGCTTATTATGCTTTTAGTTATGATTTGCGTGTTTGATTCATTTAGCACTGTGTTATGAGGTTTCTATAAGCTCGGATCACAAATTTGGATCTTAACTGCTTACGTCATGTGGCTATGCTGACGTCATGTGTTTGTGTTTTTGGCGTGAATGTTGTTTATGCAATTGTTAATGCAGATCAGTTAAAGTAATGAAGTAGTGAGTAACTGTTTTTACAGTCACTGTTTAGATCTTTAGGGTTTGGTTAGATTTTGAAAGAGGGGTGATTTTTCATTTTCTAGTTAATGGTGATACTTATGGATTATGCTCAAGGTTATTGATAGATTTTACGGAGAATGAAGCTGTTTGTATATGTGTTGTTGTGGCTATCTACTTGTTGGTGTCATCTATAATGATTGATTATTGGATCAAAAACTTCGTGTTTGGACTGATTATTGCCTACTTTTTAGAGTAAGTTAGGCACCAGAAAAAGAGAATTAGGCTAGCCCAACATACAAAAATGTAACGGGCCCACGTGCATAATATCGAAGTAATTATCTTTCTGAAACCAGAGAAGAATTGAAATGGCAGTCAATCTTTTATGAGAATAGAAAGAGAAGTGATAGTTATATTCTTTCGATTTTAGGATCTAGCGAAGAGTAAAATGCCTAGATCTCATTTTATTGTTAGCTAGTTTGAACCGAATTATTTGAAAATATTTTGATGATTACTTCATTGAGAATAGTATATCTAACCGATTTGACAGTTTGTTAAATTAATTTGGATTTACTAAATCCAACAATTTTGTAACTTGTTTTATAAAACTAATTATATTGTTTTTCAGGTATTCTAGCTGTGTTCCAAATTTTCTTTTGCCCTGTAGTATTTTGGTGAATGCTCTAACTTCATTAGGAATTTCTCGCATAGTTACCTGGAGATTGACGTTTAACATTTCTCACTTCTAGCACAATGAAAGGCGTGTATCGCAGGTCAGTTGATACATTTTTACTAAACATTGGATCACACTTGTTGATTCATCTTACAAAATGTGACTTTTGTTTGGTTGAGCCATGTTAATTAATCAGTTTCGCTATTTTTGATCCAGTGGTGTTTTCAAGAAGTCGAGTGGTGGTGGAAAACTAATTATAACCACAATTATGGGAATTGTTGTTGGATATTTTATTGGTGTTTCTTTTCCATCCGTTTCTCTTACCAAGGTAACTTCTAAATCTTGGATATACGTTTACTACACAAAACCATCTATCTATATTTTATTTCAATATAATATTTTTGTAGGTTGTATTACCTTCAAGCATTTATTCACCATTCGATGTAACAATGCGTGAGGATCGATCTAAAGCCCTAGAACGCAGTTTCCCTGAAAATCTTGGCTCTGGTGATACACCTGCAACACCTAAGGTATGTTTTATAAGAATATTTATTGACTCTATTGCTTGTTGAAAACTAACGTATTTTTATCCATTACAACGTTATTTTGTTTGTGTACCAGATCTATGTTCCAACAAATCCTCGTGGTGCGGAGTCATTGCCTCCGGGAATCGTGGTCGCAGAGACCGACTTATATTTGAGAAGATTATGGGGTGAACCTAGTGAAGTATGTTTTCAAATATTTACTTCGCATGTTCAAGATGCAATACATGTATTTCTATAACCTAAGATGCCTTAAAAATGTTGGTTTTTTTAGGATTTGAAGAAAAAGCCGAAGTACTTGGTAACATTCACTGTCGGTTGGGGTCAGAGGAACAATATCGATGCATCGATAAAAAAGGTTCCACCGTATATCCATTCATATAAATTCTGTTACTTGTTCTAGGATACAGAGGTTTGGTCATGACCATTTGTCGTTTTTTATAGTTTTCTGGGGATTTTCAAATCTTGCTTTTTCACTATGATGGCGTAGTTACAGAGTGGGATCAATACGAGTGGTCAAAGCAGGCAATTCACATCAGCGTTAAGAAACAAACCAAATGGTATGTTTAAAGCTATGAAGTTAATATTGGTTATTGGTCCCCGTGTAAAATATCGGTGTCAAATATCGGTAAACGATGTTATCGGCGATATTGACTGATATATCATCGATTTTCCTGATATGAGTACATTTCTTCTTCTTTCTTCTTAGTTCTACCATTCGTGTTTCTTCTTATTGCTGCTATTAGTGTTTTAAGTCTTAATTGTTAGTGTTAAATGTTAGTGTTAAATGTTAGTGTTTAAGTCTTAATCAGTTTCTACTTGCTACAATTGTTAGTGTTTTGCAAGTTGCAAAAGGTTAATTTGTTAATGGTAGGAGAGTATACTGAATTGTTAGTGTTAAATTGCTATATATATAAATTCTGCATGATATTACCGATATCCCACCGCGATAACCTATATCTCAAATATCGGTCCTTGACCGATATCCCATTTTTTACCGCATTAACTGCATAGGTTAAAAGTTGTGTTATTGCAAACCTGTTATTTACATGTTTGCCACATTGTTCTCCTCATTGTTTTTATTGTACCGAACTTTTTAACAGGTGGTACGCAAAGAGGTTTCTGCATCCGGATATTGTAGCAGCATATGATTATATTTTCATTTGGGATGAAGACCTTGGTGTTGAACACTTTAACGCAGACAAGTATTTTCGTCTTCTCTGCTCGTGAAATCTTTGTTATTTCTTGATCGTAGATTGTAAATTTACTATCTTATGGCTTATGCATTGTATTCTAGGTATATCCAATTGGTTAAGAAACACGGTTTGGAGATTTCTCAGCCTGGTCTTGAACCCAATAACGGATTAACGTGGCAAATGACAAAGAGGAGAGGTGATAAGGAAGTTCACAAGTAGGTTAACTATTAATATTAATAATACATTACAATGTTTCTTGAAATAGCTTCTAGTTGTTGGCCATACTTAAGTGCTTTATGTCTTTATTGGTCTATAGGGATACGGAAGAGAAACCGGGATGGTGCAGTGATCCTTATTTGCCTCCATGTGCAGCGTAATCTCTCTCTCTCTCTCTCTGCATACACACACACACACACCCCTTTTATGATTACTATTGAATGTTACTTTAGGGTGATGTGAACATTCACATGTTTATATGTTTGTGTAAAGATGCAAATCAAAGATTGGCATCTTTAGAAGGTAACATGCATGATTTGTCAGTTCTAATGCACAACACTTTGGTTTAATTTTAAACTAGTTTTTTACCCGGCATGCATTGCGGCGTCGCCGTACGCGAAATGATAGCGTATAGACTACAATCGATCAGACTCGTTTCCTAACTTGATTTTCGTCAAAACGTATGATAACTCAAATTTATACCGTCGAATCAAAACTCATTACATTTGACCTGATTGTTTCCAAACAAAATTTACGTCAAAACGTAGTCCAACTCAAAACGTACATGAAAAACATTTTATAATTGACCCGAGTACCCGACTCGTTTTCAAACAAAATCTACGTTAAAGCGTAGACGAACTCGAATTTATACCGACACGTCCATAAAAATAAAAACGTAAGAAATTAATTTTAGTGTAAGCTCCAAACTTCAGAAACTTGAGGGGGTCAAAGTGACATTTACAAAGTTAGAGGGTTACCCTTGACATTATAGCAAAGTTTGGGGGTAGAATGGGTTAGATGTCAAAAGTTTGAGGGTTAAAGAGAAGTTAGAAAGCATGGGGGCCTTTTTTGTGAAGTTAGAAAGTTGGAGGGTCTTTTTTGTCAAGTTAGAAATTTGAGGGATGAATTTTGTCAATATAGAAAAGTTGAGGGGTGATTTTTGACCAACCAGAAAGGTGGTCGGCACCCAACCAAGGTTTTAAAAAACGGAAACGAGTTTCGAGGCGTTTTCCCTTCGCCTCACGAGGCGTAAGCCTTGAGGCGAACCGAGGCGTAATCCCGAGGCGGAATTAAAAAATAAATATAAAAATTATATATCTTATAGATATAATAATACTAACTAAATTCATCATCAAAAACACATAGAAACCCCATGAGGCGCGCCTCAGAATCGTTTTTGGGCGTTTGCCTTGAGGCGCACGCCTCAACCGTTTTTTAAAACCATGCACCCAACCTTTCAATTTTAAGATTTATGTAATTTTACTGCTTCTATGCAGATTTGTAGAGATTATGGCTCCTGTATTCTCTCGGACAGCTTGGCGGTGTGTGTGGCATATGGTTCAGGTAAAGATATATCTCACGTGTCTAGACGATAATAGTCAAATAAGACGTACGCAAAACATTTTACCACTGAATCGTTCCATTCACAGTTATTCTTATATTGCCTTTATCATGTTCTTGCAGAATGATCTGGTGCATGGATGGGGGTTGGATTTTGCACTTAGAAGATGCGTTAAGGTCGGTCCGCCAGTCATTCATTTTTATTTTCTTATGAGTAAAATGCCATTTCTGTCCCTGAGGTTTGGCTAGTTTTGCGACTTTCGTCCAAAGGTTTGATTTTCGCATCTGGATCCAAAAGGTTTGAGCTCTTGCCATTTTCATCCGGCTTATTAACTCAATCCATTTTTCTCCGTTAAGTCAGGGGTATTTTCATCTTTTTTGTTAACTTAAAGGGCAATTCGGTCTTTTATCACTTTATATACAAGCATTTAGCATAATGTACAAGTATTAAGAAAACCGAATTGCCATTTAAGTTAACAAAAAAGACAAAAATACCCCTGGTTTAACAGAGAAAAATGGATGGAGTTAGCAAGCGGAATGAAAATGGCAAGATTACAAACTTTTTGGATCCAGATGCGGAAAAACAAACCGTTGAACGAAAGTTGCAAAACTGACCAAATCTCAAGGACGAAAATGGCATTTTACTCTTTTCTTGTCATGTATCCTCTTGTTATTCTAATATCAGCTCTATGTTCTCACAGCCTGCACACGAGAAAATCGGCGTTGTTGATTCACAGTGGATCATTCATCAAGTCGTTCCTTCTCTCGGTAGCCAGGTGCATGACGGTTTTGATCGAAATACCGAACAGCTATTTTGACATGATTATTTAATATTATTTTTAAAAAAAAAATTCAGGGTCGGTCTGAGAATGGTGAAGCGCCATGGAAAGGGGTAAGAGATAGATGCAAAAGCGAGTGGGCATTGTTCCAAGATCGACTTGCGAATGCCGATAAAGCTTACTTTAAGCAGATGGGATAGGACCGACGTAGGAAGTCATGTACATTGTTTTGTTTGTTTCTTGACCCGTTTTTAGCCCGATTCAGCCCGTGAGGTGGTTGGTTGGGCCATAGGGATCCATACTTTGTACTGTAGCATATAGTCCCACTATATGATGAGAGAATATGTCAGCTTTTGTGCATAGTTTATGTTATGATACCATTCAGCAGTCTGAGTGGTTCCTATCCTTTCTGTTTGATGTTTGTATAATCTTAATCACTTTTTGTTGGACCAGAAAATAACATGATTAGAGTTTGATCTTGTTGATTGTTATCTTTCTACATTTCTAGATGCGAGACATCAAAATAACGGTAAACAAAGCATGGATTGACCCGACATGACCCGACCCGACCCGTTTGGTGTATTGTATAGTCTTATTTTTCTTCATATTGTTTAAGGAAAATGTGTGTTAAGAGGGGCACATCAAAGCCAAAATTAACTTGAATTATTGGTAAGCTATGGTTGTTGAGTCCGACCCAAGCTGTTTGGAGTGTCATTCAAGATGCACTCATTCCACCTAACAAATAACGTAACTATTTTAATACAACTCTTGTTTTTGTTTATTTTTCATAATTACCATCATATCAAATAAACTTTTGTTGTATACAAATCATCCAATTGGGGTGTAATAACATGGATATAAATTTCTGACACGACACAAACATAACAAGAGATTCATTGGTTTTGACTTATCTTAGATAGGTCCAGGTCACCCTAATAGGTTTGTACGTTCACCCGTGTATTTTATATTTTCTTTTTATAATGTGTTTTATGTCGCAACTTAAAATTGGTGCATGTTATGCCACATCCAAATTCAATAAAAAATGAACATTATTTTTTTACAAGTCTAAACGTAATTACTTTATACACATTTGTAAGTTTCTTTTGTAAATTTACAGTTTTTTTAGTACCAACTTAGAAAATAACATAAAATTATTTTATAAGTTAAACATGTGTCGTGTTCAGTTTCATCGTCTCACACTATTTCGTGTTCAAGTCACGTTGAGTTCAACCCACTAACCCACAAACACGATCCGTGTAAGAAGTTAAAAAAACAATAAGTTTGGTGGTGAAATTTGAAAAGTAAAGTTACAAACTTCAACTTACTTTTAACATTGATAACGGCTACAGTTGAAATAAAAACATATATTGTTTGTTTTGCCGTCAAATCCAAGCAAACATTAGGTACCAACCGCAGATGCAGATGGCAGACCACAAATTATATACCCCTTCATTCCATATCCCTTCAACCTCACATTCTCCTTCATTTCAACTACTCATCAACTGTTTCTTAAACCACTTGTTACATAAGTAATACTTCTTCTTGTCTGTTTGAATGATCATTTGTGTGTTGGTTTTAAGTGTTATAAAGTTTGCTTTGTTTTACCATTGTTGCAGGTGGTACTAGCGGTTGGATTGCAGACGATTTTCGACGTCGTGAAAAGAAGATGGGAGAATTGACAGGGTTCCAGTTGGGTGTTATTGGTGCATTGTTTTTATCAGTGGCATCATCAGTGTCTATTGTTATATGCAATAAAGCTTTGATGAGCAATCTTGGTTTTCCTTTTGGTAAACTTTTTATATCTCCTTTCTATTTTTACTTGCATGTTAAGTAACAATACGTAGAGCGGAAGCACAAAAGATAACAGAGAGAATTGGTTAAAAATACAACCCAACAACCCGCATATAACTCGTCAACATGTATGACTTGTTTAAATAACGGGTTAAACAGGTCGCGTTTGGTTTGACTCGAATCTATGTGTGTGCAGGTTAGGGTTGAAATCTTTAAAACGAATAATAATATTAGTCGGGTTCGGGTTGCACATTTCAACCCGCCAATCCGCAACCCGCCAACCCGCCAACCCGACACGATTAACATCCCTAGTACGGCTCATTTGCGACCTTTACATCTGTTTCTTATGGCCCCCCTAATATTTACTCATAGCCAAGTTATGCTAGTTTTGTGCTTGGGCCTTTTCTGTCTTGTTTTTTTTTTTTTTTTTTTTTTTTTGGTGTAGCTTGATCCAAATAAGAGTATGCTAACTCTTGGATCAGCTGTGTAACAATAATACACATAATTTAACCATATTTACTGATGTAAGGTAATTTAATTTTCTATGAAGCTACAACATTGACAAGTTGGCATCTGGTGGTAACATATTGCACACTTCATGTCGCGCATCGTTTGAATTTCTTTGAGAACAAGAGAATTGACATGAAGACGGTGATCTTGTTCGGTATCCTAAACGGGGTTTCAATTGGTTTTCTTAACTTGAGCCTCGGCTTTAACTCCATTGGCTTTTATCAGGTTTGTCTTTCCTAAACAAGTGTTTGTGCACATATTACACTTTCAAATATAAGATACCTCAAATCTATAACTATATAGTATATATAATTCTATTGGTTTGGTTTTTATTTTTCACAGATGACCAAACTTGCCATCATACCTTTTACCGTCCTCTTAGAAACTCTTTTCTTGAAAAAACAGTTCAGGTAAACAAATATGTTCGGGTTAGAGTTTAGGGTTCAGGGTTTTATGCACATTTCTAAATAATGCTTCTGGTCAATGACGAATTGCAGCCAGAAAATAAAGTTATCGCTTTTCGTCCTACTTTTGGGAGTCGGCATAGCGTCAGTGACAGATCTTCAGCTCAATTTTGTTGGCACAATTCTCTCCCTTCTAGCTATTGCCACCACATGTGTTGGTCAAATTGTATGCTCCCCACTCTTTTTTAACATTTTTTAAAATTATTTTAATGGTAGAAAATGGAAGTAATTTGAAATAATCTCATGTTATTCTTAACAAAATGTTGTTATTTCAGCTGACAAACACAATCCAAAAGAGGCTAAATGTGTCATCAACTCAACTCCTGTATCAATCTGCACCGTTTCAAGCAGCTATTCTGTTCGTCACCGGCCCTTTGGTAGATCAATATCTTACTAAGCAAAATGTTTTTGCTTTCAAATATTCACCTCTTGTTCTGGTATTCCTCTATCGCCTTTCTCTTTATATATATATATATATATATATATATATATATATATATATATATATATATATATATATATATATATATATATTTTAAATGTTTTCTTCCTTTTGACCCGTTATCCAACCAGTGTTTGAACTAAAACATTTAGATTGGAGGGTCGGAAATATTAGAAATAAAAATTACAGTTCTTACGCATAAGAAAACCAAATAGAGATAATATTTTTCAAAGCTAACGGGCTAAACTATACACTTCGAAAGATTTTTTGAAGTGCATGCATGCATGTAATATGTTGATGTGATTATAACTGCAAATGTTGCAGGGATTCATAATACTATCGTGTTTGATTGCGGTTTCCGTGAACTTTAGTACATTTTTGGTGATTGGGAAGACATCACCAGTTACATATCAAGTGTTGGGGCATTTAAAAACATGTCTTGTTCTTGGTTTTGGGTATACTTTGCTACATGACCCTTTCACAGAGAGAAACATCATAGGAATACTTGTTGCCATTCTTGGAATGGGCTTGTATTCTTACTTTTGTACCCATGAAAACAAAAAGAAACAAATGATTGATCTCTCTCCGGGTTCACAGGTACCATTTTCTCTCCGTAAACCCTAAATTCTAAACCCTAAACCACAGTTGATGAAATTTATTTTAATTGATTGAATTTTTTTTTCAGATTAAAGATAAGGATAGTAACACCCCTCTTTTGGGAAATCAAGATAAAGAAAATCATTTTGAAGTGAAGAAAGCAACCAAAGACTCCCTTGTTTAAGCTAAAGTGACTGTTAGGGATTGTTAAATGTGTTTATTTCCTTTTTAATTCAAATGAGTATAGTCAAATTTTGATTCTTTTAAATAAATCCAAACCTGTCACATTCGAATTGGTTTAGTCTTTTATTTTGTTGTGGTTTTGTATATTTTGATGGCTTTTTAACTTTTTTTTCTAAAACATTGTTAGATTGCGTCAAGGGTTGAAGATCCTGTACATTAATTCAAAAGTGTGAGAAGTGTGAGAAATATTGTGGAGATGACATGCGTCCTCAATCTAAATTAATTCAAAAGGGTAAACAAATAATTTTCTTATTGATTTAATTAATTGATAACCTTCCATAACCGTCACCCTTAATTATAGGAATACGAATTAAGAATTAATCTACGAATTTGTGTCATCTCGTTCATCAATTATTAATTCTGAAGATCGCAGAATGAAAATTTATTGAGTGTTATATAGTGATGGATGCAGAATGAATGTTTTTATATAACACTACAAATCTCTATAAAACACTACGAATAGCATATAACACCATATAACCTTTTTATAACTCTATATAATACTACAACATTATATATAACACTGCAACCACCATTCATAACTGTATAGTGTTATATATTTTTATATAGCGTTATATAGTGTTATATAGTGTTATATGGTGTTACATTGTGTTTTTTTGGTGTTATATAGTGTTATATGATGAATGTATAGTGTTATATGGTGTTATATGGTGGGGTATGGTGGGGCGGGGGTTTGGGGCATGGGTTGACACGTGGAGTTCGAGCCCCCCCGCTGGTGAGTGACGTGTCCGTGGGGTATGACGGGGCGTGGCTAGCCCGCGTGGCTTGGCAGGTTTATTAAAATAAAAATAAAAAAAAACCAAAAATTAAAAAAATACACAGAACATTTAAAAAAAAAGCCTAAAATTTTATTAAATTCCTAAAAATTACAAAATTCTACAAAAAAAAGGATTACAAAATTAAAAAAAAAACCTAGAGCGTTAGGTAGATTTCGAAAAGGCCGAGCTTGTCGAACGGCTTCCGCTCCTTGCCCCGGAACTCGATGTTGGCCACCGCCACTCGGTCTTCGCGACTTATCTCACCGCCCGGGACGCTATCGTAGTAGGATTTAAAACGATCGAGCTTCGGTCGTAGCTCGCGCCATTTGTGTTGGCACGCGTTTAAATTGTGCCGGTCGTTTCCCAAGTTATGCCGGTAGCTAGCAAAAGCTTCCGGCCAGTAACGGGTCTCACCGGGTTGGCGGCCCTTCATTGCGTCAACGACGCTCGTGACAAGAGCTAGCTCTTCCTCGTGTGTCCAAGAGGCCATCGATCAAGTGTGTGTGGGTAGCGGGTTCGATCAAGTGTGTTTTGGTTGGGGTAGCGGTGGACAGCCGGTGGGGTTGGGGGTTATATATATAGCGATGTGGACAGTTGGGTGGGTGGGTGAACCGCTTGGCTTGGCCAAACGGTTATAATTTGAATTTTAAATGTAGCCCGCTATGACCTAGCCAACAAGCGAATAGGAGCCGGCCACGTAGGACCTCTAGTCATGCCCAACGCCCGGTCTTAAACTCCCGCCCCTTGGGCCACGCCCAAACCCAAGCCCACCCGGGGTTGTGACTTAGACGTTTTCAGCCAACCCCTGCCCCATACCCCACAGTCTTATATGGTGTTATATAGTGTTATTTAGAGTTATATAGTGTTATATTTTTTCTGATAGCATGTCTATGATAGATGTATAGTCTTATATATTGTTATATAGTGTTACATAGTGTTATATGGTATTATATGGTTTTACATAGTGTTATACGGTGTTATATAGTGTTATATGATGGATGTATAGTGTTATATATTTCATGTAGCAGTTACATATTTCTGGATTTTTTAGAATGTCCGGATTTTAGAATAAGTTTAAAATTAAATCGCTAGAATTTAGGAGTGAATTGCTAGAATTTAGGAGAGGTTACCTAATTTGAAACATATACAAAGACACTATCACCCCTACAATTTTCAAATTAGTCCAAATAATTAAAATACAATTTATAATTTGGTCCCTATTGATCTCAACCATTTTGATCTAATGGTTTAAAACACTTCTTATACTTCTCACACTTTAGACACTTTGTAGTTTGTAGTACATTGAACCATGTTGTAGACCTCCAACTGCAAGAACAGATCTGCTATGTGCAATGTGGTTTCTGCACCATAGTTTTACTGGTAAACATACTGTTTCATTTCACTTCACTCAACCAAATTACGGTTTATTTTTTCATATCGACTTCATCTCGTTTCGATTTCACAACATCTATCTGTTTACCTGTATTTTTGTCTATACGTGTAGGTTTGTGTACCATATAGGTGTTTATCTATGATGGTTACAGTCACATGTAGGGGTGTTCTGTTGGTGCACTAAATGTCTGATGAGTACGTCTTAGTTGAGTCTTAGGTCTAGATAGTTTGAATTAGAGTTAGAAAACAAGTTTAGAGGTTTAAACATGTAATTTCGCTCCAAATGACACAAGTGTCATTAGAAGCGAAATCAGGGTTTTATGTTTAACATGTAATTTCGCTCCTAGATAACTTGCTGATTTCGCTCATAGTGATCATAGGTGATTTCGCTCCTGTTGTTTCAGATAGTTTGGAGCGAAATCAGGATGCTTATAAATAGGGGTTCAGCTGATTTCATTTGTAACTTTGGAGCAAAATCAGATCATAGTGTTGGTGTCGAAACTCTGTCAAAATTACATCAGAAACACGTGTAAAGGCTTGTAATCAGTAATAGAAAGAAAGATTAAGAGGAAACAAGTTGTTATGACTTTGCATACTTTGATTCCGCCTCTGTATTCAAAGATGAACTGCTTTACTGACATTCAGGGTCACGCACACGGTCCAACAAGTGGTATCAGAGCTCAGGACGAGGAGTTCATACCATAGCAGCTTAATTCTACCGGATTTTCTCATTTCTACTCACTTCTTTTTACAATTTTTCTGAATTGAACTAGTTTCAACGGTCGGAATGATCTGATTTTCGGACATATTGTGTAAAACATAGTTTTAACAAAGCCTACAAAGAATCAGACTAAAACTCGGATTAAAAATGATAAAAATCACCTAAAAACCTAATTCCGCTCGAAACGGTCTTCGCAGATTATACTTGAAAAGTTAATTTCGCTCCTAATACAGTTCTGATTCCACTCGAAAACCATTTTCTGATTTCGCTCGAAATCAGATTAATTCTGATTTCGCTCGAAAGTTAGTCAGATTCCGCCCGTAAGATAATATCTGATTTCGCTTCTAATGATTAACATCTGATTTCGCTCGAAATCAGATATCATTCAGATTTCGCTCGAAAGCTGATTTCCCTCGAAACTTGCTGTTTTTCAAAATCTCAAAAAATATTTTCTAAGGGTTTGCTGATTTTTCAGGTACATACAAGATGGATGATTTCAATCCGTTTTATGATGTTTTTGCTTTTGCTGGAAACGGCGGAGACGATACTTCTTCTAGTAACAACAATGAGAACACGACGAACACAAAGAAAAAGTTATCGGATGCTTTGGAAGTTGAAAGTGCTTTCGGAACCTATAACAAACCCCCGAAGTTGATGGCTATTGAAGAATATAGTCGGTGGGCCAAGAAGTTTGAGGATTGGTTAATGGCTTTTGCTTTTCTTAGCTGGAAGAGTCTAAAAAATGGTTACAATAATGGAGGAAAAAGTGGTGAAACCTTAACAAAACCTGATGAAATAGAATATTTTGTTGCTGAGCAGAAATGTGTTGCGTTGCTGTTTCAATCTGTTAGAGAAGATATAATATCTTTGATCGAATACTCTAGTGCTACAGATCTCTGGAACAAATTGAAAACCAAATGTATAGGAAGCACCGAAATTGTGAAAAACAAAAAGAAACTACTTAGAAAAGAGTTTGATATGTTTGGTTATTTAAAAAATGAGCCAGTTTGTAAAATGATTGAGAGGTTTGGGCATCTAAAACTGGAGCTGGCGAGACACGAAATTTCTTATTCTCAAGAAGAGCTAGTCGAAAAGTTGTTTGATTCGCTACCAGATGAGATGGATTGGCAATATTATGCATTGATGCTAAAGAATACTATCAAGCCGCCAGAAGTGTTGACAGTAGATTTGCTGATTGAGAGACTAGAGAGTCTGTTGGTGCACTAAATGTCTGATGACTACGTCTTAGTTGAGTCTTAGGTCTAGATAGTTTGAATTAGAGTTAGAAAACAAGTTTAGAGGTTTAAACATGTAATTTCGCTCCAAATGACACAAGTGTCATTAGAAGTAAAATCAGGGTTTTATGTTTAACTT
Organism: Helianthus tuberosus; assembly: GCA_030545235.1. Classification (NCBI taxonomy): domain Eukaryota; kingdom Viridiplantae; phylum Streptophyta; class Magnoliopsida; order Asterales; family Asteraceae; genus Helianthus; species Helianthus tuberosus. The sequence continues at coordinate 41,873,087 of CM060373.1, read as the reverse complement.
GTAATTTCGCTCCTAGATAACTTGCTGATTTCGCTCATAGTGATCATAGGTGATTTCGCTCCTGTTGTTTCAGATAGTTTGGAGCGAAATCAGGATGCTTATAAATAGGGGTTCAGCTGATTTCATTTGTAACTTTGGAGCGAAATCAGATCATAGTGTTGGTGTCGAAACTCTGTCAAAATTACATCAGAAACACGTGTAAAGGCTTGTAATCAGTAATAGAAAGAAAGATTAAGAGGAAACAAGTTGTTATGACTTTGCATACTTTGATTCCGCCTCTGTATTCAAAGATGAACTGCTTTACTGACATTTAGGGTCACGCACACGGTCCAACAAGTGGTATCAGCATACCAGCAGAACTTGAATTTGTATTATCCAAAGAGCATGATGCCAAAGAACACATCTCCCAAGACTGCGTTTTCTGCTGAGAATGTCTCTACAACAAGCAAAGAAAGTCAAAGCAGTGGATATCACAGTGGATCTTCATCAAATTCAAACCAGTCTGATGCAAAGAACTTATTTCAATGCAACATCGCTGTAGACTTAAAGAATGCTCAGAACTTCAGCGAAAGAGTCTGCTAAACAGCAGATGGTTTTTCTAGCGTCTGTGCTAGAATCTTATGAAAGTCTTGTAGCAGGGAAGATAGGCAACACCAACCTGACGAAAGAAGATTATGATTAGATTGATCCTGAGGAGATGGAACTGATCGACATAAGGTGGTGTATGGCCAGTGCAGTTCGTTGAGCACAGCGTTTCATGGAGATAACCGGGAGGAAGTCAATTGGTGGACCATCTACCAAGTTGGGCTTTGATAAGTCTAAGGTGACATGATTCAAGTGCAAACAGAAAGGTCACTTTAAGCGTGAATGCAGAAACGCGTATGCTGATGAGTCTGAAAATCCGTTCAGAGAAGACTACTACAAGAAGGCAATATATCATCATAACAAATCGGAGCCGCCAAGAATGAAGCAGATTGAAGATAACAAAGAAAAATCTAGAGCTCTTGCGGTGATTCACGATGATGAAGGTTTTGACTGGAGCGAGTTGTTACCTGAAGAGGATGCGGTTGGATATGCTTTCATGGCAAAAACTGAACCTATTCCTTGGAAAGACAGCAGAACTGAAGAACAGAAGTATAATTACAGAAAGAGTTTGGCTACAAACAAATTGATCAGAATAGCTGGTATTTTTTCTGAGGCAAAAAGAGCAAAAAGATGGGATCCAGACAGAGAATGTTATCTTGACCCCTATGGAAACATTGCTATTGATCATAACACTCTTGATATAGAAACCATAATCAAAGAGTATAAAGTTGAAGATGATTACTGGCAGAAGAAATGGTGGGGAAGCGGAGAAGAAGAAGAGAAAGAGAAGAAGGAAAAAGAAGAGAAAGAGAAGTCAAAGAAGATTGATACTGGGATCATTGACACGACACAGGAGTTGAATGCTGAAAACATGGGAAAGATGGCTGACAAAGTGCTGGCAGCTAATGCACTTGAGGTAGATTCTAAATCCGTTTCTGAGTTTAAAAGCCAAGTCAGTTCAAATGCGTCAACGACTGAGTCAGGTAAGAAGGTTATTGGTGATGTTGACTGCAAAAATTGCATCAAAGAATGCAAGGTTTGTAGTACAAACAATTATCTCAAAGGTAAGAAGATTGAGGATCTGACTGCTAAAGTCAGAAGTGTTGAGGATCAAATCCTTGATCGTGACAAAATGGTGAAAGCTTCAACTGAACGATTAAAAGAATTAACTAACAAAATTGAAACTGATAAAATTGATCCGGAAAAGGTTAGGAAAGAAAATGAGAGGTTAGTTCTTGAAAATCGTCAGATCACTGAAAAATTTGAGAAGCTTAAAAGCACAATTAAAGATAATGATGATAGGAACGGTAAAACTTACAAAGAAAATTGCCAATTGCAATGTGTTTTGAGAATCAAAGAAGAATTAATCAATAAACAATTGGATGAGATTGCTAAATTGAAACTTCAGTTTGAAGAAGCCAAGATTGAGAATGAGCGTATCAATTTGAAATTGAACAGTTACAGCTCTGCAAGCTTTGTTTTGCAACACATTATTCCCAAACCCATCGGGAAAGACAAAGCAGGCGAAGATGTATGCTGTGATGGAACTGGAGTTGGGTTTCATCAAGTTCCACCACCAGTTCTTAACAATTATTCGAAAAAGCAATCTGGGTTGGTTAATCTTGAAGAAGAAAATGAAGTGAAACTTCCTGATTCAATTGATGTCACATTTTCTTCATCATCATCTGATGATAGTGTTCAAACTGAGATTGTTAAAAGCACAGCTGAAAGTGTTTTGATGTCTGATTCAGCTGGAGATGATGAATGTTTCTTGAACAAATACATTCCGAAACAAAAGTCCAAAAACAACTTAGGTGATGAACCGGGTCTTGTGATGTACAAGATGGCAGGATCTGATAAGTTGTATTTGGATTCTGAGTTTCCTTTGGAGAATGTAAATGTTTCAAAATTGATAAATGTTTTCAAATTGGTTGAAATTGAGTTGTCAGAAGTGAACAGTTTAAAACAAACAAAGAGGCAAATGAATTTTGAGAAAGATAAAGCTTACTACAAGAAACCTGTAGTTCCACCGTGTTTTTATAACAACAATCGAAACAATTGGTCGGGTGGATATCAGGGTGGTAAGAACTATCAAAGAAAGAATTTTCAGAACAAGAAGTTTGCTGAGAAGAAAGTGTTTGTGAACAGTTCAAGTTCACTTTCTGATGAGGAAAATGAAATTTTTTCGAAATCAAATGAAGAGTTCTTTGAGAAGAGGGTTTCACAACCTCAGTCTGAAGGCACAAGCCGAGTAGTTGATACTCGTACATGTTTTAGATGCAACAAAGTTGGTCACATTGCAAGAAATTGCACCAACTTCAAGCCTAAGACTGAAGTTGTTGAGAATCGACAGAAGAAGGTTGATGCAAAAGGCAAAGCTCAAATGGTTGTTGAGAAAATTTTGAAAAATGAGAAATCAAAAGTCAAAATTGAACCTGTTAAGAATGTGGTAACTAAAAATGACAAGTTTTACAAACGGGTTGCATCATCTCAACAAACATGGAAGCCAAAAGTGGTTGAAAAGAAACCAAGTTCTTCAAATCCAAAGGTGTCTGAGAAAGAAAACATTTCGATTTCTTATGAAAATTTTGTGAAAAAGAATAGTTCATTGGAAAATGAGGTTAAAGAGGTTGTTGATAAAAAAATGGAAATGAATGATAAAAACTTTCCACCTCTTAAGTCAGTTGAGAAGTGTATTGATGAGATTAAGTTACCCGAGTCTGATGAGGCTTGGGCAGCTTATTTCAACTAAACAATTTCTGACTTGCAGGAGCTTCCTAGTTGGTAATTGCGAAGCATGAATCGGCATCTTTATTGAATTGTTTGTGATATGTGCAGGAACTTCCGAGAACTATTTCACGATGGATCATGGATAGTGTAGCGTCTAGACATATGACAGGAAAGACTGCATTGTTGTACGATGTTAGAAATATCAATGGAGGTTATGTTGGGTTCGCTGGTACCCAAGGTGGTAGGATTATTGGTGAAGGAACGTTATCCAATGGGATTGTTACGTTTGAGAGAGTTAACTACATTGCTGAGCTGGAGAATAATCTGCTGAGTATCTCATAGATTTGTGACAGGATGTATACCACTCACTTCACAGACAAAGAATGTTTGATCTTGAAGCCAGGATTTGTTATCCCTGAAGAATGGATTATCATGAGGGCACCTAGAGTGAATGATTTATATGTGTTGGACATGAGTGTAGCAACTACAACAACAGGTCAGGCACATTGTTTTGTGTCTAGAGCAACAGAGAAAGAATCGAAGTTGTGGCACCGGAAGATGGGGCATATACATCTTAGAAAAATGAATCATCTGGTGCATAATGATTTGGTTCTTGGAGTTAATATCAAAGGCTTTCATCTGGAAGGGGAGTGCATCACTTGCATTAAAGGCAAGCAGAAGAAAAAGTCACACCCTAAAAAGCAAGTCAATTCAGTTTCCAGACCGTTAGAGAGACTACATATGGATCTGTTTGGTCCAATAAACGTTAAAAGTATTACAGGGGATCTCTATTGTCTTGTGGTTACTGATGATTATTCCAGATTTTCGTGGGTATCATTCTTGAAGTCGAAAGATGAAACATTTGATAGTTTGATGGCGTTGTTCAGAAAGATTGAAAATCTGTACCAAAGGCGTATCAGAAGAATTAGAAGTGATAATGGTACTGAATTCAAGAACAACAAGATGGAAGAATATTGTGATGAAAGAGGTATATTGCATGAGTTTAGTGCTTCGTACACTCCGCAGCAGAATGGAGTTGCAGAACGTAAAAACAGGATGCTAATCGAAACGGCCAGAACAATGCTTGCTGATTCAAAGCTACCGACTAATTTTTGGGCAGAAGCAGTTTCCGCCGCATGCTATACGCTCAACAGAGTTCTCACTGTCAAGAAATTCAACAAAACATGCTTTGAGTTGATCAATAACCGCAAACCAAATCTGAAGTATCTTGAACCGTTTGGGTCACCCAGTACTGTTCTTGAGCCTTTTGGAAAGTTTGGTCCGAAGAGTATTGAAGGGATATTCATAGGATATGCAAGTCCATTACGACGAGTCTTCATTCCAAGCTTGAAGCGGATTATTGAAGCTCTGAATGTTGAATGCCAAGGTTATACAATGCCGCCGCAGAATCCTGGAGACTCATGGCGTTTTAATTATGACAAGTTGTGGGATTCGTTTGACATGATGGAAGAACAAGAAGAAGAAGAAGATTTCTTTGACGAGTTGGATATTTTACGAGAGAATGAAGAATCGCAGGAAAGGTTCCCAGCTGAGTATTCAAGAAGACCACGACAAGCTTTAAATGATGATAAAGCAGGTCCAAGTAATGCTGGTGAACATGATGATGTCCAACAAAATGAAGTTGCTCAAGATAATCAGACAGCACAGAATGATAATCAAGAATCTGAGAACATGCCAGTATTTGATCGTGGTGATTCAGATTCTGAGGGGGAGCAAATTCAGATTTCAAGTCAAACAAACCCAGTCAGTGAACAAGGTGCAAATCAGAATGTTACTAATCTGGAAGGCGAAGTAGATGTTCCAGGCGAAGTAATGCCACGAACTCTTTCATATCATCCAGAGGAGTTGATCATTGGAGAATTGCAAACAGGCGTCCGCACTCGAAGACAGATTGATAAAGGGCTTATATGTTTTTATACAAAAGTTGCTCCTTTGCAAACTGAATTTTCATTGAGTTGTTTTATCTCGCAGGTTGAACCAAGGACTTACAAAGAGGCGCTTACTGAAGATTCTTGGGTCAATGCGATGCAGGAGGAACTAAGCCAATTTGAAAAGTTGGGAGTGTGGAAGTTAGTGGATTTACCGGATGGTCAGAGGAAGATTAACACTAAGTGGGTGTTCAAGTGCAAGAGAGACGATAAAGGAGTTGTGGTTCGTAACAAAGCTCGACTCGTAGTCCAGGGTTTCTGTCAGCAGGAGGGTATAGATTTTACTGAAGTGTATGCTCTAGTTGCTCGACTAGAAGCGATCAGAATCTTCCTGGCATTTGCATCTTGGAAAAACTTCAAAGTTTATCAGTTAGATGTTAAATCGGCTTTTCTCTATGGGAAGATAAAAGAGGAGGTTTATGTCGGTCAGCCACCGGGCTTTACCGATCCACACCACAAAGACAAGGTCTACTTGCTAGACAAAGCGCTGTATGGTTTACACCAGGCCCCGAGAGCTTGGTACGAGACATTGTCTCAACACCTACTAGCCAACAGTTTCATTCGTGGAAAAGTGGATGCTACTCTCTTCACCAAAGAGGTCGACGGACATCTTCTGATAGTTCAAATATATGTGGACGACATCATATTTGGGTCAACGAATGAGAATCTATGCAAAGATTTTGAACGTGTTATGAAGCAGAAATTCGAAATGTCATCGATGGGTGAGATGAAATTCTTTTTGGGATTGCAGGTTGATCAACTACCCAAAGGAATTTTCATACATCAAACAAAGTATGTTCATGATATCTTGGAGAAATTCGGGATGTCAGGTTCTACTCCAGCAGCCACCCCGTTAGCAACGAATCATGGGATAAACCCTGATCTCACTGGAGAGAAGATAGATGAAACGATGTATCGTTCCATGATCGGATCGCTGATGTATTTGACAGTTTCAAGACCCGATATTATGTACCCAACCTGCCTCGCAGCAAGATTTCAATCTACCCCGAGAGCATCGCATATGGTGATAGTCAAAAGGATATTACGCTACCTGAAAGGAACTCCATCATTGGGGTTGTGGTATCCTAGAGAAGGCGATTTCACGCTCGAAGGGTATTCCGATTCTGATTTCGGATGCTGCAAAGTTAACGCAAAATCAATAACAGCAGGGTGCCAGTTCTTTGGATCACGATTGGTCACCTGGCAATGCAAAAAGCAAACCTCTGTGGCTTTATCCACATGTGAAGCGGAGTATGTATCTGCTAGCAGTTGCTGCTCACAGATCTTGTGGATCCAGCAACAGATGCGTGACTACGGTTTGCAATTTCTAAACACCCCTATCTTTGTTATCCAGTACATCACGCTAAAACGAAACATATTGAGATTCGTCATCACTTCATTCGAGATTGTTTTGAGAAGAAGTTTATACGAATTGAGAAAATCCACACTGATGAACAAAAAGCTGATTTACATACCAAAGCATTTGATAGAATACGTTTTCAATATTTGCTAAAATTGAACGGTATGAAGCTTTTATCGGTGTTGGAGGAGATTATTGGCGTTGATGAAGGAGACATTGTAGATGATGTTGAGAAGCAATCTGCAATGGTTTGTCGATTTTTTACATGTTTTGGTATTTAGGGGGAGGTATAGGGTAATATTTCAGAAAATACAAAAACAATAAAAAATGACAAAAATACAAAAACATGAGATATTTTCAAAATCCAAAAACATTAGAAAACCAGAAAAGAGCTTGTGTAAAAAGGGAAAATGATAGTACATCGGCTTGACAGTCACGGTATGCTAAAGAAATGGAATGTTTAAATGTGTTAAACAGTCTCGCTGATGATGTGCCGATAGGTTTTTACACATTTAGTAGGTTTGTTCGGGATATAAACCTAAATCGTACTTACTTATTTCGTGGGGAACACTACTTAGATATATAGGTAACCCCTGAAATTTCGTTTGAAAGATTCCTTTTTCTGATATACTAGGTCTTTATACTCAGTGATATCTGGGGTATTATTCCGGGACTTCTGCTGAGTGGAAGTTCTGACCTAGTCCTCGAATAATACTTTCCGCAATGCTTGAAACATAGCATCACCCTCAGCATATATGATAAGACAATAAAATTGCTTAGCAATGCTGTTGTAAAAAAGATCCTCTAAAGGGGACACACCCACAAGTTGAGTCATGATCTCTCTGCTGAACGGTAGTTCTGACCTGAGCTCTCATGATTCTTCATAATTTATTAACCCCTACAGATATCATTGGTGTTATATTTACCTGTAAGACTGAATATCGGGATCTGGATACGGGAGTATATTCAAGAGGTGGGACACACGTATAAGTTTAAGTCTCTAAAACACTAAATCCGTATCCTGGACAGATTGAAATTTGTGTGGAAATTTAAAGTGGATCAATATATCGACAATCTATGCGAATTGTTTAATTCTGAGTATGTAATTGAAGCTTAACGGTACTTGTGATTTGTCGAATAGCTGATATGATTCCCTAACACGCTCATCAAAATATGTTTGTAAATAGTTTACATTTACTGCATTTTAGTTCTGTATTTCATTTCTAGTTTAGAAACTTTATTGAAAATCCAAAAAGATTTTTCATTTCTGTTTTATTTTTTGACAAACCAAAGTGGAGAGTTGATCTTCGGATTCGAAAGATTGAAAGCAGATGCAGGAGATTTCTGGACTGGAGGATGAGTCGTGAGCTAAATCTTGATAAGTTTGAGAAGTTGAACAGTTAAAGCAAGTTCATTAATTTGAAACTTGTAATTTTCAGAAAATGTTTGAATATGTTGAACAGAAGTCAGTGTGAATTATCTCTGATCAACCAAGGTCATTAAGTTGGACTTGGTAGATAATTGAGTAATCAGGGTCGTTAACTTGGACCTGAATACTTAAGTGGATTTCTAACACTGAAATTTAAATGGTAAGTTTGGTTTAAAACTATTTTTATCATATATCTTATATTTGGGTAGAGTATATGCAGGTTTCAGGAATCCCCATGGCAATGAAAAGGTCAAAGTTTGAACCAGAATTAGAGCCTAGTCTACCGAGAGGGGGAGTCTGTGAAAGGAGGAGTCTAGAGTTCTGGATCAACAGTCAAAGGGGAGACTGAAGATAGAGCCAGGATAAGATCTGAACCTGTATGAAGAAAGAGTTTTTGAAATGAGAAGATAGAGTTGGAAAGAGACCAAGACTGAAGATTCAATGCCAAAGACTTCGTCAACATCCAAGGGGGAGTCTGTTGGTGCACTAAATGTCTGATGACTACGTCTTAGTTGAGTCTTAGGTCTAGATAGTTTGAATTAGAGTTAGAAAACAAGTTTAGAGGTTTAAACATGTAATTTCGCTCCAAATGACACAAGTGTCATTAGAAGCGAAATCAGGGTTTTATGTTTAACATGTAATTTCGCTCCTAGATAACTTGCTGATTTAGCTCATAGTGGTCATAGGTGATTTCGCTCCTGTTGTTTCAGATAGTTTGGAGCGAAATCAGGATGCTTATAAATAGGGGTTCAGCTGATTTCATTTGTAACTTTGGAGCGAAATCAGATCATAGTGTTGGTGTCGAAACTCTGTCAAAATTACATCAGAAACACGTGTAAAGGCTTGTAATCAGTAATAGAAAGAAAGATTAAGAGGAAACAAGTTGTTATGACTTTGCATACTTTGATTCCGCCTCTGTATTCAAAGATGAACTGCTTTACTGACATTTAGGGTCACGCACACGGTCCAACATGTTCAAAACCGGATATCCGAAAATTCGGATATCCAAAATTTTCGGATACCAGATTTCACTATCCGAATTCGTATCCGAAATTTCGGATGAATTTTCGGATACGGATTCGGATAGTGAATCGGATATCCGAAAATCCAACTTTTTATTTAATTTTTTTTTATTATTTTTTTCATATTCGGAAACGGACATTTTGGATAGTTTCGGATATCCGAATATAAGTTTTCGGATATTTTTCGGATATTTCGGATATTTTCGGATATTTTTGGATATTCGGATATCCGAAAAAAAATTAAATTTTCAGATATTTCGGATATCCGAAATATCCAAAAATTTTGAAAATCACTACCCGAATCCGAATCCGAAAAATAATTTTTCGGATATTTCGGATTCGGATATCGGATATTTCGAATCGGATTTTCGGATACGAATAGTTTTGAACACCCCTAGTCACATGTGGCCATTGCACAAGTCTTTTCCCTGTCAACCTGATGAGATCCGCTTATTTTCCTCTCCATGTCTTTTCTTCTGTTGATAACCAAGAAAATGTATGTTATTACAATTCATTTCAGTTAGTATGATATTCATCATATGTTATGTTGAAAAGGCTTATGCTTTTATGTGTGTTTCTCTCACATGCAACCAAATGTGGAAGCTTCCAAAGAAGATGAACAAGTTCCTAAACCAACCTTGAGCAAACATAGCTCTACCCCTCTTATATCATCATCGTTGTCATCACATGAAGACGATGAAGATGATCTTGAAGTTCATGTCGTCAAGCGTAAAATTTTACTTGAATCTTCTTTATATCCATCAAGAACTAATAGATCTTTATACATATATCTACATGATGAACTCATATAATTTATGTGTTTGTCTGTAGCACCGGGAAAGAGGCAACGTGCCCCATGTGCTTATAACAGATTCATCAAGTAAATTACTCACAAAAATTTTATATAATTATTTGGAGCAAATTTAATAATGCTTAATAGGTTAAATGTGTATCATCAGAGAGGAGATCAGAAGGCTGAAGACACAACATCCTGAGATGACACATAAACAAGCTTTCAGTGCAGCTGCTAAAAATGTATGATTTTTCTTCTTTTTTCCCCTCAAAGTACACAACAAAATGTATATTTAAGGAAAGAAACAATCAATACATCACACACACATGATAAATCTATATTTAAGGAAAAGAAACAAACAATCAATACAGCACACACACATGACAAATGTATATTTTGTTGATCAGTTCTGTTTACACATAATGGAAAACATGAATAACATACCTGTTACAGCAGACAGGCCAGCAGAGAATCCAGTCAGAGATGCAGCCATTGAGTTCGATATACTTGTCAGGATGATCTGGTTCCTCCTTAGGGTGTAAGATTATGATGGTGATGAAACCGAAACAAGGGTTGGTTTCGGTTAGGAGAGAGAGCCGATTGATGTTATTAGGGTTGTGTGAATTGTGTAATTATCTAACCTTTAAACTCTCTAATAATCTCCTTATATATACACCCAAGAGGAAACCTAATTAGTTAATAAGGGTAATATGGTCCATCAACAATTACCAACTAATTATTAATAGGTTATTAATATATTTTGATCTATATAATATAAATGATTATAAATGCTACAAGATTAAATATTACATTAATAATATATTTAATCTCACATTCTCCCACTTAGCCGAGTAATCATTTATCATGAGTATTAGATGAGCCTGGCCAGGAGTTAACACTCATTTTAGCCTTAAACCAAGAACTATAGCAGAGAAATACAGCCGTTGAATCATCATTCGACTCAGGACCCCTATTAGTCATACTATAGCCTCAATTTAAAACCTAACAGTTATGATCAAAATACGCATAAGCCCTTTAGCGTTTGATTTGCATTTATATTTGTCTATATGTCATTACACCGACAGAACATATGTTAGAGACATACAAAATCAAACTGAGGAAACTTTATTACTTAAAACATAAGCTAGTACAATATGCCATTAAATAAGGTCTTTAGTAAGTCCCATATTCGATACATGTTCTTCGAAAACTTTAGGTGGGAGACCTTTAGTCATCGGATCCGCAAGCATATCTGTAGTACTAATATACTCAATACAAAGATTATTTTCCTCAACTCGTTCACGTACGAACAAATATTTTGTATCGAGATATAAACCAGCTCCAGTCGAACTGTTACTGTTCGAGAAACTAACGGCAGCTGAGTTATCACAGTAAAGCTTCAATGGTCTAGAAATGGAATTAACGATTTTGAGTCCAGTGATCAGATTTCTAAGCAACATTCCATGACAGGTTGCGTTGTAAACAACAATGTATTCTACCATCATTGTGGAAGTTGTGGTTAACTGTTGTTTATGACTCTTCCATGAGATAGGTCCGCCTGCTAACATAAAGATGTAGCCCGAATTGGATTTCTTGTCATCTTTGCATTTGGCAAAGTCAGAATCAGAATAACCTACCACTTCTAAGTGATCACTTCTTCTATAAGTCAGTTTATAGTCTTTCGTCCCTTGCAGATATCTAAGGACCTTCTTAGCTGCTTTCCAGTGATCTAGGCCAGGATTAGTCTGATAACGGCCTAGCATTCCAGCAATATAAGCGATATCTGGGCGAGTACAGACTTGAGCATACATCAGGCTCCCGACTACTGACGCGTAAGGTATCTGGCTCATTTGCTCCTTTTCAACCTCTGTTGTCGGACACTGGAATGAACCGAAAACATCTCCCTTAACTACTGGAGCGACTGAGGGTTCGCACTGTTGCATGTTATAATGTGTAAGGACACGATCTATGTAAGTCTTTTGGGACAATCCTAAGATCCCTTTTTGTCTATCTCGATGAATTTCGATGCCAATGACGTAAGAAGCATCTCCGAGATCCTTCATGTCGAAGTTATGCGAGAGTAACCGCTTCGACTCATGCAACATGTCTAAACTATTACTTGCCAATAGAATATCATCTATGTAAAGGACAAGTATAGTAAAGTTACTCCCACTCATCTTGAGGTAGGTGCATTGATCCACTTGATTCTTCATAAAACCTTGTCTCTTCATGACTTCATCAAACTTGAGGTACCATTGATGTGATGCTTGTTTTAACCCGTAAATGGATTTCTTCAACTTACAGACTTAATGCTCCTGACCTTCAGGTTTAAAGCCATCAGGTTGTTTCATGTAAACATCTTCGTCTAAGTCTCCGTTAAGGAAAGCAGTTTTGACGTCCATATGATACAGCTCCAAATCAAAATGAGTTACTAGGGCCATAACGATCCTTAATGAATCTTTACGAGAGACAGGTGAAAACGTCTCTTGATAATCAATTACCTCTTTCTGAGTGTAACCCTTTGTAACCAATCTCGCTTTGTAGCGTTCAACGTTCCCATTCGGATCCAGTTTTGTTTTGAACACCTATTTACATCCTACGGGTTTGACTCCGTTGGGTAATTCTACCAAATCCCAAACGTCATTTTTCTTCATGGATTCAAGCTCATCAATCATTGCTTTATTCCATTCAGAAGACTGATCACTGCTAATGGCTTCATTATAAGAGATAGGATCATTGAGCTTTCCAGCATCCATTTCAGTCAGGTAGGTAACATAATCATCCCAATTAGTAGGCCGTCTTTGCCTAGATGACCTCCTGAGTTGATTATCGGGTTCAGCGTTGTCTTGGTTTTGAGTGTTTGATGTGCCTTCGTTATGAGGTATAATGGGTTCTGATTGTGGAGATGGAATTAGTGCATTAGCTTCAGGTGCATTTGTTGCATTGGGTACAAGAGGAGTAAACGGAGTAATGGTAAGCGACGAGTCTCTCCCCCCCACATCTTGTACTTCTTGCAATTCTTCGTAAGGGTTGGTACTGCTCCCACTGACCTTGAAATCCTCCAGGAACGCAGCATGCTTGGTTTCAACAATACGGGTGACATGGGAAGGACAATAGAAACGATAACCCTTTGAGTGATCAGGATACCCAATAAAGAAACAGGTACCTGTTTTAGGGTCAAGTTTCCTTAGGAAAGGATTATAGAGTTTTGCTTCAGCAATGCAGCCCCATACTTTCATATATTTAAGACTCGGTTTCCTTCCTGTCCAAAGTTCATAAGGAGTTTTAGGGACAGACTTAGAAGGAACTCTATTGAGTATATGAATAGCTGCTTTTAACGCTTCAGTCCAGAGGAATAATGGTAAATTAGTGTTGGCTAACATACTGCGCACCATGTTCATAAGGGTACGGTTTCTTCGTTCAGCTACACCATTCTGCTGAGGTGTACCAGGCATGGTGTATTGGTTCACAATCCACTGGCCCTTACAAAACTCATAAAATGGACCAGGAGCGTGACCCACATCAGTATGTCTTCCATAATATTCACCGGCTCTATCTGATCTCTCAACTTTAATCTGACGATCTAATTGCTTTTCAACTTCAGCTTTATAATCTTTAAAAGTTGTAAGGGATTCATATTTTTCCTTAATGAGATACAAGTACATGTAACGAGAATAATCATTAATGAAAGTGATAAATGAAGTATGTCCTGTTATGCCAGCGATTTGGTAAGGACCACTAATGTCAGTATGAATGAGTTCTAATAAATTAGAGCTTCTAGTGGCACCTTTCTTATTCGCTAATGTCATTTTGCCTTTAAGACATTTGACACATGTTCCAAAATCAATGAAATCGAGAGGAGGTAAGACTTCATCCTTTACGAGACGATTTAATCGTTCTCTTGAGATGTGCCCTAAACGTTGATGCCACAACATAGATGAAGTCTCTAAGTCTCGATTCTGTTTCATCTTTGTGAGTGATTCATTAATATTATATGACAACAAAGATTTGGAAAAATCATCATCTAGTTCTAATCTATAACGACCACCATCCAGAATGCCAGTACCATAAACAACGGAATCATAAAGAATAGAGAGTTTGCGATGACCATGGGAAACAACAAAACCGTCCATGTCTAACTTTGGTCCTGATACAAGGTTCCAAGTTACCTCAGGAACATATAAGGTATCATAAAGTTTAATACATAAACCAGTTTTCAAAAATAATTGTAATGCTCCTATGGCCTTCACTTCTAATTCCCGATCATCCCCAACTTTAAGTGTTCTTTGGTTTCTTCCCAGCTTCCGGATTGAAAGGAATCCCTGAGTAGAATTGGTTACATGAACCATAGAACCAGAATCAAACCACCAAGAATTAGCAGGAACATTTAAATTATAGGACTCAAGTATCATGAAAAAATCGTTACCTTTCTTAGCCAGCCACTCCTTGAAGTCAGGGCATTCCTTTTGCTTATGTCCTGTCTTCTTACAGAACTTGCAGTAGGGTTTGCCTAAGGAGTTCTTAGAGCTGGAAGGTGCACTTGTATTAGGATTGGGCCTTTGAACTTTGGAAGCATCTTTCCTTTGATGATTGTTCTTCCTCTTCTTAGAGTTGGAGGTGGTGAAGTTAGCAACATCAGTAGTGCGATCCATCTTCATACGCTCTTCCTCCTGTATGCACATAGCGACCAGTTCACTCATCGTCCATTTGTCCTTCTGAGTGTTGTAATTGATCTTGAATGCTTCATAGGACGAAGGAAGCGAAGTGATGATGAAGTGAACAAGAAAACCATCACTGATTTCCATCTCTAGCCCTTTCAGCTTATTGGCCATGTCATGCATCATCATGATGTGTTCGCGAATGCCGCTCCTCCCATCATACTTAGTTGTCACCAGCTTAAGAATAAGAGTACTTGCGTGTGCTTTTGATGTCCCCTTGAATTGTGCCTCCACATAAGCCAGGTAGGTTTTAGCATCTTCAGAATCAGGAATAGCTCCTCTAATTGCATTGTGTATTGTCTGCTTCATGAACATGAGAGACATGCGGTTACACCTAGTCCATTTTTCATGAACTATTTGCTCAGCAGCAGTACTTTGAGTAGTAAGGTCCGCTGGCTTATACTCTCTTAGAGCATAATCGAAATCTAGCAATCCAAGTGTAAGCATGAGGGCATCCTTCCATTCAGCAAAGTTATCACCAGTCAAAGGTGGAATCCTGCAATTGGGTGCTGATAGTGGAAATAAGATGAGCAAGTTATGATACTAAGAAAGAAGTCTTAATGTGATCTAAGGGCATGTTATACTAAGGCAGGCATAAATAATGACCATTTTAATTATGAAGCTATGATATTGTCTATTACTAACATCAAAATAATAGACTTAGTTAAAATTCTACTTAAACGAAGACAAATCAGCTTTGGCCAGAAGTGTAATCATTTAAGTATGTGTGCCAAGTAATCGTGACAAATCAGCTTTGGCCAGAAATGAGACAATTACTTTAGTTATGCACTTGTCAAGTATGCTAGACATAAATGAATTAAATCAGCTTTGGCCAGAAATTAAGACATTTCACGTTTGTAATGCATACTCAACATAGCTTTTATAATACTTGAACAATAAATAGATGTATTAAATCAGCTTTGGCCAGAAATGATACATCAGAAGCTCATTCAAGTTAAGCTATTTTGGTTTTGTAAAAAGTTATCTGATTCTGATTAGGTAATTAAGTGTTTACAAAACCAAGTATTTAATAGCAAACTACCTGGGGGGTGCAGGGGGACAGCGTGCCCCCGTACGGGGTTCGGGGCGGAGCCCAGAGCTAAATTTTAGTTCACATCAAACAGCCTAAAATAATGAGGTTTCGAGTGAGATCTCGACTCAGTTATGAGGTCTCGAGTGAGATCTTGAGTTAAGTCTCGACTCATCTCGTATCATTATGAGGTCTCGACTCATTTAGGTCTCGAGTCGCAACCTCGGTCTCGAGTCATGGTCTCGACTACTGTGTTTTATGAGATCCCGACTCCATAATGAGGTCTCGAGTCACAACCACGGTCTCGAGTTGTGAAGATTGAAGCCCTTAGTCGAAACCTCAGTGGTCTCGATTCGAAATTGTTGTTTCGAGTTGTAAAGATTTGAGAACCCTTATGATTTCAAGTCGAGACCTTGTGGTTTCGAGTCGAGATCTTGGTCTCGAGTCGAGATCTTGGTCTCGAGTCGAAACCTGGTGGTCTCGAGTCGCAATATGATGGTCTCGAGTCCACTATTAACAGCTGTTGTTGTGAAAATAACTGAAAGCTCGAAATTTTAGGGATTGTGGGATAGTGTTTCCTGTTTTATTGTTGATCTAAACTTATCAAAAGATTTCGAAAATAATGATCTGTTTATCTTTTAACAGTTTTTCAAAAATTTTAAGTGATACAATTCAGATCAAAACAGTAAAAACATCCACTAATCCAAATTATATTCCAAAACTTAAGGAATTTTTGAATTTTCTTAGAACATGTGATGAACCCTAAAAAAATAAAACATAATTCTGGGATCCGAAACCTTAATTTTAAGACTTATTATTAACAGATTTCGGACATTAATTTACCCATTATGATTTCGAGTGACATGATTAACCACCCTTTTCTCAAAACAGTGATTTCGGCACAATAAGAACCGAAACCAGCCGTGATTTTTATTAGACTTTCAAAATTCTGTTTTCCAGATTTTTATCCCAGAATAATGGATACGAAAATAGAACTGATTTATCAACATATGCTCTGATACCATATGTTGATCAGTTCTGTTTAAACATAATGGAAAACATGAATAACATACCTGTTACAGCAGACAGGCCAGCAGAGAATCCAGTCAGAGATGCAGCCATTGAGTTCGACATACTTGTCAGGATGATCTGGTTCCTCCTTAGGGTGTAAGATTATGATGGTGATGAAACC
The DNA here is from genome assembly GCA_030545235.1 of Helianthus tuberosus. Classification (NCBI taxonomy): domain Eukaryota; kingdom Viridiplantae; phylum Streptophyta; class Magnoliopsida; order Asterales; family Asteraceae; genus Helianthus; species Helianthus tuberosus. The sequence goes on along the minus strand of CM060373.1, from coordinate 41,856,279 downwards.
GAAACAAGGGTTGGTTTCGGTTAGGAGAGAGAGCCGATTGATGTTATTAGGGTTGTGTGAATTGTGTAATTGTCTAACCTTTAAACTCTCTAATAATCTCCTTATATATACACCCAAAAGGAAACCTATTAGTTAATAAGGGTAATATAGTCCATCAACAATTAGCAATAATTATTAATAGGTTATTAATATATTTTGATCTATATAATATAAATGATTATAAAGGCTACTAGATTAAATATTACATTAATAATATATTTAATCTCACATATTTAAGGAAACAAACAATCAATACAGTACATACACACATGATAAATCTGTATTTAAGGAAAAGAAACAAACAGTCAATACAGCACACACACATGATGATATATACCATGATTTAGTTGTATGTGAAGTTTGTCTCTTGTTTCATTGGGCTCACTCAGTACCATCAAGTCAACAAAATGAAGAAGTCAAAATCAAATGGCTCAGATGGTGAACCCACATTGATGATCCTGGAGCGTGGTGGTTCGGACCAGACGTCTTAAGTTACATATCTGAAAGAATGCTAGGTGAAGAACATTTTGAAGATCAGAGAATTGATATGATAGTGACTTTAGTGGTTAAAATTTTCTTGTGTATATAGGTTTATCTTGCTCCAAAATTGCCATGCCCTATGTGGCTATGAGAAGTTACTGCTTTATTAATTTCAGTAGTTTAAATTAGTTTGTGTCTTGTTTATGAGATATGCTATGGTAAATGAAAATTAAGATATTCAATTACTTTACTATGAAAAAACATCTAAACTCGAGTTTTCTCTGATTAGAATTAAGATATTCAAAAAAATAAGTCGTTTTCGAGCTAGTAAATGTCATGTTAGCGACTTGTGACTACCAACGTTGTATGAAAAGATAGAGAAAATTGATTACAGCTTGGCATAGATAGGAGCATGGCTTTCTGTTGCAACAACTTGCAGGTTCCTTCACAAGGCAAGGGTTTCTTTAAAAAAGAAAGTATTTGAGGCATTCTTTTTCCCTTTAAATGAGTTGTTCTTTCCATATTAAGAAGGTGTTAGGGGTTCAATAATGTAAGTCATAGCTGGCTAGATGCTCTATAGGGTCTGAAGTGGTTGTGACCCAAGAGGTTCAATAATTCTCAAAATTATTTATGAGTGACAAATGATTGACAGAAACTTCTTGTGCCGTTTGTAAGTCAAACCAAAGTTGCTAGTTACTTGTAATATTGATTGTTAATTGATAAATATATAGATGAACATGGAGGATCTTAGTTAGGGCCAAGGGAGCCTTGGCCCCCTCTTGTTTTTTCACTTCGAAATATAAATTTTACAGAAATTTTTTTTATGTATCGAGTCTTCTTTCTTTAAAACTCTTCACAAATCTATATAAAAGAGATTCATTTACATACAATATTATTTCTGATCTTTTTCGTAACAGAAATCACATCTTCATTATGTTTCCTAGTAATCAAGCAAAGTGTTGATGAAAACCGTTTCTTAATAATCAAGCAAGTGTTGATGAAAACCTTGAGACAGATTTACTTCTTATCCAAATCCTTCATTATTGTACATTGTTTTAATCCCTCAAATTCTTGTGTTACATTTGTCAGATCACACAAATACACTTGTTGGTATAATCTTCATGTAATCATGTTGCTCTGCATGTAACAACGTTGATTTTATCCTTTATTTGGTTATTATTGTATTTTACTGACTCATAAAAATAACTTTTGGTTTTTTGCTTGTTAAACCATCGATGTTAAACTGAGTTAGTACACATGCAAAGAGCCTCACTTAGTGTATGGTCACTCGCAATAAAACATCTGAGTTAATGAACAACTTATTGAATGCGGTTAATCTTTAACACACTCATGTTGTTCAACGCTAATACACTATATGATACAAACTATTGTAAGATATCTAGATATTTTTCGCCTATATAAGAAATTTGTACCGAACACAAAAACCCACGCCTATAGTCCACCAATAAATCAATAATCCAATATACATGCTTTCAATAAGATTGAGTACTTTGACTTAATGTCTTTATTTTGCTCCTAAAAAACCTTGAGTTTTCATTGTGGTGATTTTCTCTCGGTTTTGAGGTAGTCATTGAAAATTTAAACACACTAAAAGGTCAACTCTATGATAGTGGTGTTTTTGGAGAAAATCACTAAAATAGCCGTGTTGACTAAAGAAATTATCAAAATAGCCATGGAATGTGTTGAATTACCATTTAACTTGAGATCGACACGTCTTTTTGGCGCAGGAGAATGAAAAATGACGTAGGAGAAAAAGTGGCGCATGAGGTGATGGTGCATGAGAGACAACACAAGAGGAGATTTATATTTGAGTTACGGCGCAGGAGGTGACGTGCTGCGCCATATGGCGCAGGAGATGAAACTATGGCGCAAGAGATGAACGATTGGCGCAGGAGCAACAAAAATGTATATTAAAAATGGAGCAGGAAAGTGATGTGCTGCGCCGTTGTAACATCCTGTTTTGTGAACCAATAAGATTATATTTAAAGTTTATATTTCATACATTGTTGAACGAGTAGGTCACGGGCAATGAGGCATGGACATGAGCTATAGCCCAGGCTGATAATAGTGTGATGGAATAGTTTATCTCAGACTCTTTATAGTTGGTAGAACTGTATATCCCAGATTGTGTAATCTGGTGGAAGTTTTGTAATGTCAGACTAGGCTTAGTTTAATCAGATGTTGTATTTCAGTTTTCAGACATTAAAAAGTAAGTTGTTATTAATAAAATAAGCACTCTTTGTATCAACTGTGCTATTAGGCATCCTTATTGGGTGAGGTGTCACAGTTGGTATCAGAGCCAAAGGTTTTAGTGATTTAGGTATTTGGTATGGATACCTAGGCTTCAACCTAAGAGAACACGCCTGCTTAATTTATTATTTGGATGCCATGGGTGGTAAAGGAATTGACTTTATAAGTAAGAATGCTCTAGCTGACTTTGATATACGAGTAATAGATAAATTCAAGTATGAACTACTGAGGGTACAGAGTTATTAGAAGATACCCATAGTGATAACTACAACCTATAAACTCTTATTTGGTTACCACCTTGTACCCACTTCCTGTTTTCAATGTGATATATTTGAAACATTTTTTGTATGATGTGTACTATGTGAAATAATTATTGTAAGTGCCTGTTAATGAATAAATTATTGAAGTAGTGTTTTTCCTGGAAATTTAGAAAATGTCGGCAGAACCTTCAATTAACAATAATCGTCGACCTAACCCACTGGTCGATCCGCCTATTGACTCTGCTCGTCATGGGGAATCTGTAAACATAGGAGATGACGTAATTGACCGGATAGTCATTCGAGTTGCGCAAATCCTTACCAATGCACAGGGACGCGAACATCAGAATAAAAAATGACCAGTGCAATCTAAGGGAAGTACCACACCTACACCAACTCCACGAGAGGAAATTCGACAAGAAAAGAAGGCGGATGATACTAAAGTAACTAAATCCATTAAAACAGAAATCGCTAAAGAATGCAACTACAAGACTTTCATTTCTTGTAACCTTCCTTCATTCAATGGGAAGAAAGGTGCTATTGAGGCACATGAATGGCTAAGTGAGGTAGAAGCCATTCTTGACGTTAGTGATTGTTAACGTGTGCGGGTGTATGTATAATTTTAGATATATTTTAAGCACTTTTTACTCGATAATCAAGTTTTAAATTTATAAAACACGATATAATACTATCACTCTACACATGTTAGGGCAAATGCACCCATCGTAGACGTAGTATAGTGATGGCAAGATACCGAGGTCGTCCAAGGACACAAGAGCTTTTAATACTGGCTTATGGTTAACGTCTAATCTAACCAAATTTTGATGAAAGTTTTGAAAGTTTAATAAAAAATAAACTAGAAAATAAAATATAAATATAAGGAAAACAAATAGACAAGAAGGAATCACTTGGTTCCAACTCCTCTTTTATGTATCCTTTGATGATTTCCGCACTTTGGGCTTTTTAAGAGATTATCTTAGTTATAGTGGTAGGCCCCCTTCCAGGCAACGTTACCATCAACCTATGGTCTAAGTCAGCAGGGATACAGTCCCGCAAGGTCGGAATATTGAAAGACAATTAAGTAAGTTATTAATGTGAAAAGTGGTAGGCCGCCTTCCAGGCGACGTTACCCTCAACCTATTGGTCTGAGTCAGCAGGGATACAGTCCCGCAAGGTCGGGTTAATGTTTTAATAGTAGTTTATAGATAAGGGATTACAAGTTGTTCTTACTTTCCCCGATTTGATGCTATCTGCCTCAAGGGAAGTCCTACTAAGCTTGAATTAGGTCCTCGCATGATCTATACACTGAACGAGGCAAGAACTTTACCCAAACACCCTTCTAACCCCCTTCCAGGTAGTTAACGCGCTTTATATAGATTGTAAAGACACGAATGAGTGAATCAAGAAAACATGAAGAAATGATTAAATAAAGTTCACCTTCAATAAAAAAACTAGTTATTAAAGTCATTAATACATACCTAAATAAAAAGTTGTCAAAGATTGGAAATCAAAAGTAATACATAAAAGATTTATCTTCACCAAGTGATGTAAGAGATTTAGCCAAGCATGGCCTTTGTTTGAAAAGAACTCTTACGATCGATCTTGGATCTCGAGACTACTACACACTCTAAAAGATGAAATATGGATGATGGTGGTGGGTGTTGGTGTTGGTGTTGGTGTTGGAGTGGTGGTGGACTGATGGCAAGTGTGAGAGAAGTGGTTTGCCAAGGGATGAGTTAGAATGAAACCAAGCACCCCTATTTATAGCTGGAACAGATCATTCACACGGCCCCGTACCCACCTGACACGGCCCCGTGGTCTTTACTTTCTCTCCCTTCATTAGCTGCAGATGTCAGGTCTTGTACTAACACGCCCCGTGGTGGCAGAGCAAGACCCGTGGTGATTGTACTTGTTGTACTATCTCATATTCTGCGAATCTTAGAGTTGACCACGACCCATGCCTGGTGGGCACGACCCCGTGCCTAAGCTTCTGTTTTTGTTATTTTTGTTGGTTTGGATGTGGATGGGGGTTTGGCGAGTCGTGTCAATCCTTCTTCTTTGTATTTATGTTGGTTTCTGCTGTTAATTTGTTCTGTTTGTTCGTTTAAGCTCTTTTGATCCTGTAAATTAAAAGTAAACAAAGAAATATGCTTTTTCCAATATTAGTACCGAAAAAGGGTTGATTTTACGCCTTGTTTGATGTAATTTATATGTTGCATTTTACGCACATCAATTGCCAAGAAAGAAATAAAGTTAGGTTTGTTGTCAATTTGTTTAAACCTGAAGCCTTGTTTTGGTGGAGGATACAAAATCAAACTAGAGGTGATGATCTGGCACATCGCCTAACTTGGAAGGAATTTTCAGAATTGTTTACAAAATACTTCTGTCCACCAAGCGAAACCGACAGAATTGAAAAGGAATTTATGCATCTTGACTAGTATCTTACTTGATGAACACTGAAGAAAATTGTATTCAAAGATTCCTTTGGGGATTACCCACAGAATATCGTACATTTATCAAGTCCACCAAACCAGCTACCTATCATGATGCGGTAGAGGCCGGCGCAACTTTTGTCGTGGAGATCCAACACAAGAAAACCCCACCCCTGCCCCAAAAAGGAAATGGGACAACTACCAAGAACAAAGGAGGACCAATTAGAGAGATTCGAAAAGGCAACGAGCTTTAATTTTATTGAATTCTGTATTCAATATGACTTTTCAGTTGAAATTCTAAACAACAATATATACAGGTTGGGTTCTTTGTCTAGAATGACAGCAAAATAGAAATTCGTATGGTTCATAGCACACACAGAGAATTTCCTAACTTCGAATCCCTAAGAACTCTTGTTTCAGGTATTTTTTCAGGTGCTAGGCTAATCCCGGCAGTACAATCTGCTTAGGCTGTTGTACCCTGGGAAACAGACGGGTTCACCTAGGTGGCCCGAAATCTGTTTTAAGGGAAGCGTGATCTTCACGTGCCTCTGTCACCGTTGCTTTACGTTTTTTCCGTAATTTTTTCTTGTAACTTGTTCTTAGTTTAATTTACATTTCTTGTATTGTAATTTCTTTCAATTTAGTTCTGTTCCTCTTTATGTATTGTAATAGAATTGTATTAATAAAATTGTTATTTTATTTATTTTGTGAACGGTCTCCTACAGGCGATTATGCTGGCTTCAATCGGAGAGGGTGAATGATGACGATGGAGGTTTGTGAACTCTTCATTGAATAAGATTTGAGAGAAAATGAGCGGTAGATAGAAAGTGTATGAAAGGGAAGGTGGACTTGGAATTGGGATTGAGAGGGAAAATGAAAAAAGTTAAAAATATCACGAGGGAAGAGGTGGATACGAAAAATAGGAGGTAGTTAATATACTTTATTTAGTTTTTAATAAATAAATAGATTACTAAAATATGTTTACAAAATAAAAAATAGTATAAATATAAAATTAATAATAGAATATCAGATTATATTTTTTTAAGTAAAAAAATAGATTAAAATTGTTATTTATAAAAAGAAGTATGTACTAGTGGGCTCGGCTTGGTTTTTAAAGAAAGTTGAATAAACCCACTGATAGCTACATATAACAGTTTATATTCAATTAAAACATAACAAATGAAATATTAAATCAAAACATATCATCAATAAAATACCTTTAATTGGAAAAGCTTATTTTAATGGTATTGTAGATTGAAGAAGATTGAGCAAAGATAAGTTTTTGGTGCTATTTTTAACTTCCAGCCTCAAAAACTCAATTTTGTGGTGTATTTTGGTGCTATTAACAACTTTCACCATCAAAAAATTAATTTTATGGTGAATGGTGCTTTGTAATCTATTTTTTGGTGGTGTGTTTATTTATTAATATTGTAATGTTATTATTTGGTGCTTTTTATTATAAGATAACACCAAAAAATGAAATTGACACCATCAAAAAATTGGTTTTGTACTAGTGTTAATTAACCAGAGTTGGGGTTTGGTTAGACTTAGGGGCCAAAATGGTTAGTTATAGAGATCATGGAGCAGATCTGTTAAATTTTTTTATTTTAGGCTAATATAGTAAAAATGATATAACCACAGGGCAAAAAACGTAATTTACTCTTGTACTTAAGTATGTGAATGTGTATGCAAAGTACACCCTACTCCAAGTTTACATCTCTATCTCTCTATTCCCCCCTGAGATCATTGTACACTATCTCTACCCTTGCGTCAAGAACTAGAAATATTTAAAATTTTACATGTGTTTTATGTCCTACTACAAACAAAATTATAGAAGTGACAAAATAGACAACCTTAACGTGTTTGGCAAAACCTCAAGTAGTGTACCGCGCAAAACATCTTGGCCATGATTTTTTTGTTCATTTTAAATAATAATTATAATATAATATTTAATTTGTTATATATGATTACTAGGTTAGAATCATATGTATTATATGGGTTGAATATATATAATTTTATTATATGCTAAATAATAAAACAATACATTTTTAAAACATTTTTATTACATGGGTTGAATTAATGCAATTTTATATATTAAAAATAATAAAAAAGTTATATACTTAAGAACCTCGTGTATTGTACAGGTTGAATAAATGTAATTTATATACCAGATAATAAAAATGTTATATCTTTAAAAACCCTGTGTATTACAAGAGTTGATTAAATGTAAATTTGTATACTAAATAATAAAAATTAACATCATAAAAAATACTCCGTGTATTACACATCTCACCAATCCCCAATGACGCCATTGAGTAATAACAACAACTGTAGACTCGAAGATCTAAAGAAACGATGTTGGTGGCCATGGCTTAAGGATTTTAGGATAAACAATTGAGTTTGGATTTTGGAATGATGCATTTTCTAAAAAGCGATGGAACGATGATGATTGCTAATGATATGTCGCTAACCCTTTTGTCGCATTAACTGATCACATTAATCGAAAGGATTAGGCTTTGGACATTTCTTATAAAGAATTGGGGCCTTTATTTATAATCCGGTTTAATTTTTTTATTATTTGAATCTAATCCGTATACTACATGTGAAAACTTTCTAAATAAAGAATTGGGGCCTTTATTTATAATCTGGTTTATTTTTTTATTATTTGAACCTAATCCATATACTACATGTGAAAACTTTCTAAAAAATTGATGGCCTCTATTTTTGATGGCCCTCTATTCTTAGAAGCCTATTGGACCGACCCTGCATTAAAGACTTATGCATTGATATGATGTAATAGTCTCATTTAGTGTCAATGTGGGGCTAACTCATTTGATCAGTTTTGCCTCTTAGTGAGAGGTTTGGCCTATCATCAAGGGATTTATATGTTTTGGAGTTTGAGGATTTTGATGTTTCGAAATAAAAAAACAAGTCTGATTTAATAATAATGTGATAAGAGATCATGTACAAGAGAGGAATTTTGTACGAAGTGTAGGATAGAATCATGACCACACATTTGTTTTGCTCAATTTAAGGAGGGAAGGGTATGATGGTCTTTTATCCTTTCAACTAGCTTCCTCCTTAAATTTCAAACAACTATAACTTTTCATACGTTAATATTTATTTTTAAAATTACATCGTATTAATTCTCTTTAATTCGAGCAGCCTATTGTTATAGTGTTCTTAAAAATAATTTACAGGACTTTAAATACCCATTACATGGTTACGTGATTTTGAATACCCAGTACCCATTACGTGATTTTGAATACTCAGTACCCATTACGTGATTTTGAATACCCGATACATGACTACGTGATTTTTGAATACCCTTTACGTGATTACACATTCAACATAAACAATTACGCATTCAATGTAAATTCATTACTTGATTACACATTCAATATGATTTGTTATAATTAATGTTAATACAATTATGCTTATTACGTTATTACACATTCGATAATAAGAACTTGCTTATTTATGCTTTATTATGTGGTTAAATCTCTAATATACGACATTATGTTGTTATTATAGGTTGGTTTGGCTAATATTTTGAATATAATTTATCCTTAATACACGATTATACTTGAAATATTAGGTATTCCATATGAAATATTATGTATTACGTGTTTTGTTTCTACATAATCACTCGGTAGGGTTTCACATAAATACTATAATGAAATCACGTAATCACGAGATGAGTATTTAAAATCATGTAGTCACGTAATAATACATAGTTAACTATTGTTACGTAATTACTTACTGAGGTTTCACATAAAATACTATAATGAAATCAACTAATCACGTAATAGGTATTCAAAATCACGTAATCACTTACTGGGTATTTAAAATCACGTAATGAGTATTCAAAATCCTGCAAATTTTTTTAAAGAAAAATATAGCAATATGTTGCTCGAATTAAAGAGAATGAAATGCTCGTTAATACGGTGTAATTTTTATAAAAAAATATTAATGTGTGAAAAAGTTATAGCCGTTTGAAAATCAATGGGAAGTGGGTTAATGAGTCAACAATATTGGATTTTCCTATTTTACCATTTTCCCACTTGTTTTCTTTGTTTAAGTTATGTGAATTATATATTTAGGGACCACTTAATCTCAACCATTGATCTTGTAAATCAAGGGCCAAACTTGTCTTTTACACTTCGTAAAATTCTTTCCTCTTGTACAATAACCTTTCTTATAATAATAATAATAATAATAATAATAATAATAATAATAATAATAATATCTAAATTACAATATGATATTCATTTAAATTTAAGATATATGATAATCCAAATACAAACTTTGAATTTAGTAATGATAAATGTTACGGGTTAGACAAGATGTTCAAATTTATTTAAATATATTTAACACTAACTATGAAATTAAAAGAATTTAGACGGGAAAATGGAATTCTAGATGGCCTCAATTATCGACAAGTGTTCTCCATATAATTTACTTTATTATGCTAAAGGGTGTGGGGGTCATGGTTGGGATATGATTCGTCACCTAGAAACATGAATGGAAGCCTACACCACCCCTTTGCTTGATCCACATTGGTTTGCATGGTTTAACCATGGCAAACATGGATTAAACCATGACAACCATGGTCCTCCTTTCCATTTTTCAAGAAATCATTTTATTTTTCTTTAGACAAAGATAAATTAAAATAAATAAGGGGCTAGTGGTTTGTATCATGACCACACCCTTAGGGTAGTGGTTTTGGATGGTGGATTAGATGTGGGTTACATGACACTGACATGGAGGGTAATGGTGGTCACAAGGGTCATGACCACGCCCTGTAGCATTAGGATGGTGGGTGTGGTTTAAAGCCCCTAGGGGCTTTATAGTGCCACGTATACACCACATAAGTGAGAGGTTTTATCGTTAACTTGCATGGTGTGGGATAAAACCCATATTAAACAAAATACAAAAAAAGGAAAAAATCTGATTGGTTGAAAACATTGGGGCCCACCTGCAATGCCATTGCCACTCGTTACTATGATGAAGCCCCCTCCACAGCGCTCCCCATTTGGCGCCTAAGAAATGGGGGAGGGACGCTATGGGGTGCCATTGAAGCTGTTGTGGCGGGGGCGGTAAACCACACCCACCAACCTTATACAATATAGATATAGATATAGATATAGACTAGAACAATAATTTTGCAATAAATATAAATAGTTTAATTTTAGAATCCAACGAATAAAGGTTGTGTTTTTTATTAAACTAGGTTTTCACCCCGCCCGCGTTGCGGCACGGTAAAACGATCATTCTGTAAGATATACAATGAAGATGGTTAAAAAATGCAACAAACAAATCATCTCCTAATCATCTTATCGGCATATCTTTTTCCTTTTCAGTCTCACTAAGTAATAAAACTAAATTCATCAACAATATTAGAAAACATAAACCTCAAATTTATAATTTTGAAATCAAAAGCGAAAACTTTAATTAAATAAAAACCAAACATTAATCTAAACCAAACAAATTCAATTAAGAAAATTTTTAAACTAAACATGATACATAGCTTAAATGAGGTTATAAATCCTAGAAACTACAAACCTCCCTGCCGTTTCGCAGCTTGAATCGGTTATGCTCTTCATCCTGCTCGTTATCAATCGATTTTTTCCTGACGTGTTTTTTTTTGTTGAAACATTCACCAATGCATATTATCGTTTGTATTCTTGATTGGCAGGCAACGAAAACTTTCTTGCCAGCCTTGATAAACCCATCTGAGATGACCGCTCATACAGTTCTCATCGTCGCTGCTAAACAACCATCTGTGTAGAAGCTAATCGTTAGAATAGAACGACTCTCTCATCTGTGTTCTACCTCTCCGTATCACATAACCTTTCAAAGTGAATAGTAGCCACTTTCCACTGTACATTACCTTCGTTTATTAATGTATAGAGTAATTACTTAACTCAGAGATGATATATGCCCAACAAAAATTTATCCATGAGGTGTATTATGTATGCAAGTGACAAAAATATGATAAAAATAAATAATGGCAGCAAGGGTATGGTCTTATACCCTTATATAGTGTGGATTTACTCACTGATTAGGCTAAACTCGCGTCTAGGATAATACTTTTATTTACGGTAAATGGAGAACCGCCTTTTGGAATTTGCTAGAGCCTTGATGATTGTTGGGTCGACTTTGTATAGCCAGTAGACTGCATTAGCTTCGCTGTAGCCGATGTTGCTGGAAGTTTTGCATTAGAGAACGGAATGTATTTAGCCAATACACATTCACTTGCACATGTATAAACCTTCATCTAAAAGAAACGACACACATATTATTATTTTTTATACAACACCACCAAAATTCTGTTTTTTCTACAAATCGGGAATATGCGGTAAAGGCCTACAGTTATATCATACACAATCAAATAAAAATAATTATCCAAACACACAAAAACTAATCCACCAAAAACACACTCACGGTTTGACACGAAAAAACAAAATATGAAATAAAAAAAATGCATACCTGCTATTCCCTTGTAATCTTCCATGCTAGATCAAAATTGAAATTACCAAATTTTATATCACGATTTCTAACAAAAAAAAAAAAAACACAACTCTACAATTTCATCACCAAATTTATCGAACCCTAGATCAGTAAGATTCTATGCAGATCCAAACAAATTCACACTTTGTAACAAAAAATAGCAATAAACAGTTTGTAGGTTAAAGGCATATTTATAAAACTAACCATGGTACCAGTATACAAATCGACCAAATTAAGCACTCATATGTCTCCGCCATTGCTTCAGAAGAGACAATGTAAGCTATAACATCCGGCTGTAAGAACCAAAAGAAGAACAACACGAAAAAGTAAACAATCGATGGTTAAAACAAAAATGAAAACCTTCAATTAGATACCTATTTCACCAATTTACATTAAAATTGAAAACCTTCAATTAGATACCTATTTCACCAATTCCCATATTTTAATAAACTTTCATCACTTTGTAAGACCATGGTTGTAAAAGTCCCGCCTAGGCTCCGAGTACTCCCCGAGTACTCGCTACAAGTTAGGCTGCTGAGGCCCGAGTATAAATTTCTTAAATTATACGATTCAAAATAAGTTGCCCGAAGAACAACACAATCTATGATGTCTGCATATCTGACAACCAAATAATCAAAGATTAGAAAGGAAAACTTACACCTAAAGAAAGCCCTTTTGGTTTCCCATTCTCACCAAATTGTGATGGCATCATCGCACACCTAACCCCACTACAGCCCCATGTAACCCTTGAATAAAATCATCTGAATCAATTTCAAGAATCAAACATCGTTTTTCATTTATATTCTTCAACCAATAACATTCAAGATTCAATATTTTAGTTGCCAACTCCAAGAATTTACAATACATATATATAACATAAGAGATACTGGAGTAAGTAAAAACATTGGATTCCAGAAAGATCAAACCGATTAAAGCCTATCATCAATTTCTGGTTTATCGATTTAAGGAGATAGATTTAAGGCACACCTGACATGGGTTTATCAATTTTAAGAGAAATCTGACACAATCGGAGGTGCGACCTTACCTGCCTTTTCGTCGGATAGGCCGTCGGTGGTCTGCCGGAAACTTTATATCAAAGTTGTGGACACACCTGTAATCGTAAAACTAATCAATCAACCACAACATCACGCTTCAATCTGATTATTGGGAAAACCCTAACCTACCCTACGGGTGCAAACACAAAAACGAACCGAAAAGATTAGGGTTTCAAGTATGAAGAATACCTTGTATCGGTTGATTGATTGCAAAAGATTTATCCAACTCACATGGCTCTGTTCATTTTCCTCTTTAGCCTCCATTCGCAAAGCTTCACCATCGATGGTTTATTGGAGACAAAGTTTAGGTAGATTAGGCTTGCAGTCGCCGGAGCGGCGGGACTTCCGACAAACGCGGCGCTCTCTCTCTCTAACCTTCTGTCTTCGATATAATACGGTGGTGGGTTATGAGGTGTCAACAGAGATGATACGTGTCAAAGCAGAGGAGAGAACTGAATTATAAAACCTACCCAAATATCAATGAAAAGGTACCACATTTATCTGCATAAAACACCTTTTATGCACAACATACAACACAATTGCCAAAACTTGTTGCTAATTTATAATATATAATATATATAAACTTTTATCTATAATCTATAATACTATAACAAGCATTTCCTATGGACATAAAAGTAATTTACCTTTACAATTTTAAGACGGCAGACTAAGGGTCTTCATCCTTCCACGATGTTTCATCCTTTTCTACCAATTTTGCCCCCAATCAATGTACGTTGCCCAGTTGCCCACAAAGAAGTCTCCAACTGAATGCGACAATTGAATCGTTTGCTTCTCCACCTTCCCTTATTCCCTCCCAAATCGTTTGTGCTTCCCACACACATATACAAGAGGGAGTCTCTGCCTCTCTTCGTTTTCAATTTGGTTTAGTTCTTCCCCCAAATACACAAACAATCACTCAATCGGAAACAAGATTATCATGTAAAACACCAATTTTACACTTTTTCATCTGAATCTATCGGTAGATTCCTCTTAATCGATTCAATTTCGCTTTTTTGTGGCCCATGAACATTTTAGGGTTTCCCGTACACTTAACATATTGAAAAGAACACACACATAGCTTCTAAGGTACATTTTTTCTTTGTTTTTCAATGTTTCTCAATCTAAAGTTTCGATTTTGTTATAGATTATTAGGTTGATTGGTTCATATATCCTTGTTTGAGTTATGGTAGATCTTAATTTGTGTTCTTTTGATTGATCATATGTTTTTTTGTTTGTGAATTTGATGAATTCTTGATTTACTGATCTGAATTTAGGGGCATGAGGTTTGGAATTGGTGAATTTTGGTGAATTCAGGTGGGGAGGGTAAGTGAGAATTGAGAAGATGACGGATGCTTAGTTACAACGGTTACAGAAGCCGGAGAGTACGACGGATGCGTGTTCGGAATAAGAGAGAGATGGTGATTTTGAGAGGGGGTTGGAAGAGTTGATGAGGGGGCAGTTGGATGATTGTATGTCGTTTGAATCGTGTAGTTCACCGGGGAATGATGAAGATGAGGATGAGGATGAGAGTGAAGGTGGTGGTGATTTGGTGGTGAGGACGAGGAGGAGGTCGGATCTTGAAGGCGATTTAGCGGAGACGTCTGCGGCGAGAAGACGACAGTCGCTGATTTTGAGCAGGTGGGTTGCTCGACAAGCACATGAGATGATCATCACGAGAGAGCGGATGACTCGGGAGAATGAGTTGATGGCGCTTGCTGATAATACTACAAGAAAAGAATAGGGATTTTAAGATGGATACATTAACATTTAGCCTTTCTTTTGTTATAAATCTACCCTTGATAATTGGGTAATAAAATCAGATTCTGACTTAATGTATATGTTTTTTTTTCCCCGGCAGGATCGCTTTTCCCTCATGCAGACATGTCGAAATGGATGGCATACGGATGCAGTAATCATATTACGTAGTCATTTGTAGGAAGAGCTTTCATAGATACTTAATTGCTTACCAAGCCATGTATCATATATAATAAGCTAATGTAGTTTGACAATTTCTACATTTTTTGTTAACTATGATTTCTTTCCACTTATTGTTGATAATTTTTTTGTAGGTAAGGGTTTCCGCTGGTACATTACATGAGCCATCACCAAATATAACGGAAAGACATTGACCTGGAGGCATCCCCTCACCGGATTTATGTATTTCTATCTACACATAAGGTTTATGAGCCGCTTTTAAGTCTAGCAAGGTCTAATATGATTATTGGTTTTTCAATAAAGGAATTTCATCATCATCTGCATCATGTGGCGATTCAGTATCATCATCAGCAACAGCATAATCATGGTCATCAGCGACAATTTAATGGTGGTGGCATAGGGTATCTGGATCAGAAGGATGTTTCGGTTTCATAGCGGGCGGTTCATGGAGATCTGGAGGTGAAAGATGGGCTAACTGATGAAGCTACTCAGAAGATTGTTAATCAAGCAGGGTTTTGGTTTATTTTCTATCTGGTTTTATATGTTTTTTATATGTTTTTATTTTTATTTTACTGAATTTTACTGTATTGATACTTTAATTTTGTGCTGGTATGTGTTGATGATAGAGATGTGAATTATGATTTAATTTTTTTTTAAACCTTAATATAACTATATTATATTTCAATCAACAGGGCAAATTACATAAGAATAGCAGGTAGACGAGCAACAAACTGCGCCGCCATCCCTTTCTGAATAGAAAACCCTAATCTACTAAAAACAAAGCCTCGCCCCTGAGGGGTCGAAAAGTTGCTGTGGACTACACGCTGAACTCTGGACAAGAAACGAACTGCCTCTGGCGCCAAAGAGCCAAACGTGTCAAACGCTAGGGGGACATAGGCATGCTGATTATCCTCACAAGCTTTCGCGTGCTTTTCCACCTTCTTCGACTCTGCTTTCAGTACCGCTTGCCCCGCCACAAACCCATTTTCCCGAAACCCGGCTAGGGGGGATACACCTGTGAGATCGACACAAGCATGTTTCCCGCCCTCCCAACCAAAAACTAGCACGTCAGCCGGGCGTAGAGTGGATCTCCCCTCCGACGAGTCTGTAAGAAAATTCACCGGTGCCTCTTTCTTTGCCGAGATCCCTGCTCGTCTGAGAATATCCATTAACGCGTCTCGAACAAAGTCATGTCGATACTTAAACCCCGGTAACTCTCTACAGTGTAACGCATGCTCCCCGTATTTATCCAGGCATGCTTTACGGCAGACTGGGCAAGTTTCATCATTCGGGAACATGGGGATCATCAAACGGTACTTAAGGATTGACCGGTACTCTACCGCTGACATACGTTGACCCAAACCTTCAATAGGAATAACAGTTAAGAAATCTTGAGCGTGAGGCCTCTGTAGGGAATCAATGATGGCTTTCTGGCGGGGGGACAAATGAAAATCTTCTCCCAAACTTTGTGCGATTCGACAACAAAGGGCATTCGCCAAAGTTTTCTGTGGCTTTTTGGGGGCGGTGTCCTTGTTAGAGAAACCGCCGAGATCAAAGTCAGGTAGAGATTCATGCAAGCGTTCCAAGGCATTGGCATAATCCGGATCAATGTTAGCAACCCCGCTGTTATGTAATATGTGGTCCTGCAACTCCCAAGATTGAGACCTGGAAGCCACAAAGGCATAGGCTGCCACATCCCGGGTCGAGAGAAGGCCCAACCCACCAAGCCGCATTGGCAAGGTCGCGATCCGCCACTGTAGTTCACCAAAAAAGGGACCCCCACATACGACAATGTCTTCTATTGCCTCCCGAAGACCTTTATCAAAACATGAAACAGCATCATCCACAAAGGGGGGCTGGCAAGTTCGCAAACCGAAAAGCAACTTTGCAACCCCCATACAAGATCTAAGCAAAAGAAGTTCGCTTTGAGGATCCCGCAACAAGGGAAGGTGCCCCATAATGTCAACAGCGCGCGTTGCCCTCTTAGCCGCTAGACCACTAATAAAACCAGAATCACGGCTGACTGCCCCTCCTAGCAGTTTGACACCTTTCTCCGGCCTCCCAATCTCATTCGGGAAAAGCCCTGGCCGGACCTTCACCCCGTTACATGTCGGCCAAAATAATTCAGTTTTTCTAATATTAAGCCGTAGCCCCAAGGTTGGACCCTCCGAACCGATGATGTCGAGAGCTTTAGCAACCTGAACAGCATCCCCGATAATCGTCCCGTCATCCAAGTACCAAGCATGGAAGGGGAGTTTACAGTTTTCCTGCACCTGAAGCACTAAGGGGTGTAAGGCTAGGGCAAAAAGCAAAGGTCCCAAAGGATCCCCTTGCTGCACCCCCGTTAATGCCCCGATGCGGTCATTCCCCACGTATAGCCTAGCAGGCTGAGCATACAGAAACTGAACCCACGGGAATATAGAGGGGCAGTGGCTATGGACCTCGCGAAGCAAAACCGAACGGTCAACTAAGTTGAAAGCGTTGGAAAAATCAACCGTAAGCATGGCCAGTGAGCCATCTGAATGAAAAGAATTAAGAAACCTGTTAGCGCTGTGCAGCACCGCCTCCGCCCCATTGGGGACCCCCACCCCAAATTGGTAGTCCCCCAAGTATTTAACAGCTTCTTTCCCAACTTTCTTCATGGCTACTTTGGAGACTAATCTTCTCCAAATTGCCCCCACCGCAATGGGGCGAATACCATTATCAGGCTTCAACAAAGGGGTTAGGGGCGCCGAAGCAACAAAATCCGCGAGCACCTTAGGACATAACCCCCCTAGCCAAAGGTTTACCACTTCAGTGATGGCAGTAAGCAGTCCCGAGGCAGTCGCCGACCCTTCACCGCTAAGAGCGTCCAACAGGTGTTGGGCTCGGAGGCCATCTCGCCCACAAGATGTCCCTTTCGGAAAAGATTTCACACACCTGTGGACGCAGTCTTTATCCACGGATAACGCAGGTTGGGACAGAGGGGTTGAAGGGAGGCTCGGGGGTGGCGCGAATGGATGTTTGTCGATAAGGGCTTGCATGGTAGATTCCCCCCGGGGAGCAACCCCACTGGAACACAACACCTTAACTGCAGCAGTGAAGTGGCCATCACTCACTTTCCTGAGACATTGCTTGATGTTAGGGCTAACATCCTCAGCTATCTCCCGTTGTACCTCCCCCCCAAGCACGACCTCTTCTCCACTATCGGCAAGGAGGGAATTAACCAAAATCTCAAAACCAGAGCCCTCCTTCCACAAAGCTAAGGCCCGTAAAATACTATCACATTGCAAGGACTTTCGATTACCCGACCTTCTCTCTTGCCTGGAAGACGGTTTAACCACCTTAAGGGTACAACGGGGTAAGAGCAAGAGTTTCACCCAGCTTTCAACAGACCCAGGGGAAGCTGCTACTTTATGGATGGCACCTGTCAAAGCTTGCGCAAATGCCAAACGGCAGCTTGGGGGGATGCTCTTAACAGTTCGAACCGGAAGGGAGAAAACACGTTCAAGGAGAGCAACATCTCCCGTCACTCCCTGCGAGGTCCTAAGCTCAACCATCACAGAATCTTGGGGCCTTGGGATCCCCACGACAAAATCCTCATCAGACCCGGATTTTCTAGAGAACGTGAACACACCATCAGGATGATGACACCCCCTACTAAGTGCGTGTGTCTTCATGCACCTCCCACACAACCAATATCCAAAAACTCGCAAGGTTTCCCCAACATTTGAAAACAATTCTAAATCCTTAGAAAGTGCATCTTGAAGGGATTCTTTACGATCATCTTTAAAATGAAATTGCTGAAAATGCGCGATCAATCTGTTATACCCACAAGACCCAGGCTTACCGTCTTTACACTCGTGGAAGTTCCTGAAGGGGCATAGCCACACTCCATTGGACGAGGTGGGGCCAACATCCCCTTCAGAGGCACTGGATACCATGCTTCCACCCTTGGCAGAGCCCATTGGAAACAATCAATCAAAACCGAGAAGTGATAACAAGTCCTTCGCCTCGAGATGAGGAGGAGATCAGGTATCAACCCACCCAAGAAACGAAGGAGAGGGAAGCAACCTACAATTGCTCACCCTCCCAGACACCCCACCAAGAAAGAGCTACGTCATGAGTGTGCCATTTACAGTAGATCCCAATTAATAGCCGACAACTTCTTTTGATTTCTTAATTTTTATTGGGCCGCTTCTTTAGAATTTATCTTTCAAAAATTCCACTTGCACCAAGATTCCATAAACAACCAAATTAAAATTGATGGTGATTGGGCCGATGTAAACAGTGACTTTATCTCAATAAAAAACAGCCGACAACTTTAAACTGATCACATGCAAGGACCGACACCTTCAATCACTACTTAATCTTGATTGGACCATGATAAAAGTGGGCTGACACATGCAGAACTTGAATTATAACACGCGACTTGATGTGATTTTAAACGATCTGGAGAATTGTTTTACCACTTCGTATGGACTGAATAACAAATTCAAACGAACTGAAATCCTCTTCAAACGAAGTGAAACATTTTGGACGATCTGGATATCTATTAATCACTACGTACGAAGTGGTGTTTAATTCCACACGAACTGAAACATTTCATACGAACTGAACTCACAACTTCAAACGAACTGGATCTGTAGATGATCAAACTCTGATTTCTGATGAAATTGTCAATCTAGGATTGTTCTATAACAAAAACCGATTGCAAAGAAGTGTTTATAGTACAATATCATCCACTAAATCGACGTAGATCTGAGTATGAAGATTCAGTTCAAGCGAACTGGACAAAACTTTGAACGAACTGACCGAATTTTCGTAAAATTGGTCAAGTTTTACTTTGTTTTAAGATCTGAAACTTACACAGATTGATTAAAACATTGTTTCGCACGATATACTTCAAAATCAAGCCATTTTATCCAGTAAAACATGTTTAATTTTGAAAAATGTGAAGAATATGAGTAGAAGTCGGAATTTTTTTGATGAAAAACAAGCTGAATCGGTGGGGATTTAGGGTGCAAACAAGCTGAGTTTTTTTTTTTTTTTTTTTTCAAATCATATGGAAGCAAGCTGAATCGGTGATGAAAAACAAGCTGAATCGGTGGGGATTTGAATCGGTGGGGATGAAAAACAAAGGTTAAAAGCAAGTTAAAAGATGGATGTTTGTTAGACTTAGGTTAAGTCTTTTTGGCTACTTTTTCTGTTAAGAAACTATTATCTCCAATTAATGGTCACCTTCTAGGCTATAGAGCTACTATATGTATGATTAATAGTCTCTTGGACCAGTATGGTTTGACTGATAGATTAGTAGGAAGTTGGTTATTGGTTATTCGGCCTACACTGAATGGCATGTAGTGACTCAAACAAATGAGTAGGAACTAGGAAGTAGTTATTCTGTATGCGTGTTTCGTGTTTATGGGATGAGACTATATGACTTTGTATCTGTCATGTCACATGGGTATCCTTGCCATTTATAATTTGGAAAAAAGGTTAGTTGTTATGCCAGTCAAATCTGTGCCGTCTTCTGCTTAGCTCAAACAAACCACTGGGGTTAGCTCTTGCTCATGAGTCATGAATTAGTGCATGCCACATGCAATTTTATTTAGTGAAACCAAATCTTTCTTGTTGACGATCTATTTTTAGAAATCGGCTAACTTCCTAACAATTAGATTATTATAAAAATTCATTGCTTTCGCACATTGAAGTAACTGGACTCTCCCATATTCTGATACACCCATGTTGCTGTATTCTTTATAGTGCATTATTGTTTAGTGGATGCTATGTTAATCAAATAATATATGCTGTTATGCTGTACTTTGGTCTTCACTATTGACGTTTTGGCAGTACAAATTTTGTAGATGGAGTATTATTTCAGTGATATAAATTTGGCAACTACTGATCACTTAATGAGGTTCATCAACAAATATCCTGAAGGATATGGTAGGATATATTTTTCTAATGTAAAAGTATTTTTTATTTTCAGTTTTTCTGCTATGGTATCTTTTGACTTATATTACTATTGTTTTTTTCAGTGCCAATATCTATGGTTGTAGCTTTCAAGAAGATCACAGCTCTTGTTAGCAGTAATGCACAGCTTGCTAGCATACTTCGGAATTCCGGAAAGCTGGTGGAAACATTTTTATAATGACAATTTTTGTTTTTTAAACGGACCAACACTTCTAGACAAAGGTTTTAAATTAAAGGAGACTGAGCTTTTTTGTTTTTTATAACAATTTCCGCTTCTTACGTTTAATGTAAACTAAAGACCCAACATTTTGTTGTGACAGAATGTATATAGAACGTAGCATCATATCATTTAGGTGTCCTCCATAGCCGTTAAAAACTTACCTCGCCACAAAGTACAGGTGTCATTTTAAGGTTTGAATTATGTTCTCGTCCCGTATTGTCACCCCGCCGCAACGCGTGGGTTCCCCACTAGTAAAAATATATAGCTTTAATAAAACTTTATTAACTTCAATTTGCATATTTCTTCTTAAAAAACTGTTTAATTGCGTATTTACCCAACTTAAAATTAAAATTGCTTATATCCCCTTTCTTAACTAATAAAATTGCAAATTTACCCATTTTGATTTATTTCATTAAAACAAGTTATATAATGATTTTTTACCCTTATTTTTACTAAAACTTAAAAAAATACATATTTATTCATTTTTACTAGTTTTAGTAGATTTTTTACTAGTTTAGCTGTTTATTTCAGTGTTTAAGTTTTAGTAAAAATAATAAAAATGAAAAATATGTATTTTTTAAAGAATTGTGAAAAATCCACAAAAACTAGTAAAAATGAATAAATTTGTATTTTTTTTAAGTTTTAGTAAAAATAAGGGTAAAAAAGTCATTATATAACTTGTTTTTAATAAAATAAATCAAAATTGGTAAATTTGCAATTATATTAGTTAAGTAAGAGGATATATGCAATTTTAATAGTTAAGGAAGAAGATATATGCAATTTTAATTTTAAGTTGGGTAAATACGCAATTAAGCAGTTTTTTAAGAGGAAATATGTAATTAATCTAATAATCAATATTGACAAAGTTATTAGCATTATTAAGATGCAATAACTTCTTTTTTTAAGTTTAAAATACAAAATCCTTTTTATAAGAAATGAGATCTGGGTAGGGATAAACAAAGTGTATTTAAACTGCTTTTTTTATATATAACTAAATCAAACTAAAAAGTAAGATTGTTTTGTGATATGAAGACTGTCCGGTTTTGGCTAATATCGCAGTTAAATTTGCTTTAGGTTAATTAAGTTTTTAATAAAATTTTAGGTTTATACGCAACAAAAATCATATTTTTCGTACACATTTTGGGTATGTTTGGCATGGAGCTTTTAGGAGCTTCTAGCTTTAAGCTTTTAAGAAAAAGCTCATATTCAATAAAAAAACTTTGTTTGGTTGAAGGAGCTTGAAGCTTTTAGCTTAGGAGCTTGAAGCTTTTGGTTGAACGCTCCTAGTAGTAGCGTTTAGAAGGAGCTACAAGCTTTTAGGGAAAAATGACGTTTTTAACCTCTAAAGATAATGAATTTTTTAATGAACAAACTTTTTAAATTTTTAGTTATGTCCATTTTGGTCATTTTATACATTTTATTAACAGCTCCAGCTATTCTGTCAACACCAAATATATCTAAAAAGCTACAGCTACAGCTTCCAGCTACCAGCTACAGCTTCCAGCTACCAGCTTCCAGCCACCAGCCGACAGCTACTTTTGCCAAACAAACCCTTTGTATCAAACTTATTTTCGATCCTTCTTTTGGATTTATAGCATACTAACTAATACGAAAACTAAAAAAATTAAAGATACGACAAATACGTATAGTTTTTGTAACTTTAAAGTAGGGGTGTGCCGTGTCCATGAGTTGGTTTTGGCCTAAAACCATAACTATAACTGCTACGTCGGTTAATGGATAACCATAACCATAACCGATCGATTATGATGGTTATGGTTAATCAGTTTTGATGGTTATAGTGGATCGGTTGTGAGTGGTTAACCGTGTATTTAGCTTAGCTAAAAATAGCTTAATTTTTTGAACATGGAATAAATTGTTATTGCATATTTGTATATATTAGTATACTACATAGTATTAAAAAATACATATAATCTAAAATATTAATACCGACTATTACCGAATATTCAAATAAAGTGATGTGATATATTCCGTAAATTCAAATAATCATTCAACCAAAATCGCAAAACAATATGAAATAACACGTAAATACTGAAAATATTTAATAAAAAAATCGAATGTTAAAAAAAGGGTGAAAAGTCCTAAATCCTACAAAGATTTATTACATGTCGGTTCGGTTCGGTTATGGTGGGTATGAAAACATTGATAACCATAACCGATCCGCTACTTTCGGTTTTCAAAAAATCAATTAACCAACCCATCGGTTTTTGATTTGATTCGATTTTATCAGTTAATTCGGTTTTTTTCACACCCCTACTTTAAAGATACATGTGCCCATAATGACCGAGTTTCACTTGTGCTTTGTGATCATGGTGGCTGACTGTGGCATCCTCTAGAATATTAATGGGATTGTTTTAATAAATCTATTATATATACTAAATGAAAGTTTTTTGGGCTGATGTGTCACTTGATTAGGGCATCCTCAATCCCATTTTCCCGCCCAACAATACCAAACTTCCATCCCCTTTATACTCTCTCCTAAAAATCCTAAATCTTCTCCTGTACTCCTTCTCTTCTCCCTTCTGATCCAACGTGCAGGTATCAATGTTCTATGTAACACCCCGAAAAACGGGTTTGGTAATCAAACCACGTTAGTACTAAAAGACGGGTAAATTACCGTTAGGGGTAAAAGTAACCCGGTGAATATTAGGATTTTTAATAAATAAGCCTAATATTAAATAAAAGCTGAACAAAAGCTTTTGAATAAATAAAGTTTATAGAAGCCTGGGTTAACGGGA
Source organism: Helianthus tuberosus (assembly GCA_030545235.1). Classification (NCBI taxonomy): domain Eukaryota; kingdom Viridiplantae; phylum Streptophyta; class Magnoliopsida; order Asterales; family Asteraceae; genus Helianthus; species Helianthus tuberosus. Next base: position 41,832,369 of record CM060373.1, on the reverse strand, counting down.
CTTAAAATAAACTTAGTCATAAATCTCCCCAAACTCACTAAATTAACTAGGAATGTTTAACTGTTAGAACCTGAAGGTTTATACATGAAGGATTGCATAGTTAAAGGGTTGATTTTGTAATAGTTAAATATATGTTTTGGGTCAATATGTATGGGTTGGGTTAGTTTGGATGGTTTCGAGTGGGCCTAGTCTAGTAATCCTTGTGTTTTAGTATTTAAGCAAACCTCAACTATTGTGTTGAGGTTGATCAGTTTGTTGCGACTAGAAGGCCAGCCGAAACACCAAGGAGTCTTGTATTAGTCATTGTTCAACTTTGAATGCAAGATATTCTGGTTTGTGTTTGATCATTATTGTTTCTATTATATTTCTATTCTTGAATCGGCTTGTGACTGTTTTTCGCACTCTCACAAGTTAGTGTTTGATATCATTGAAAGATCCTAACGGGTTTTTACAATTGGTATCAGAGCCAAGAAACCAAATCTTGGTTCGGTTTTGATATCATTCGGATTCAAGAAGTTTATGTTGTTACTGATCTTATTTACAAGTTTTGTGTTACAGGGATCTAGTTTGGTGTGGTGTTGTTGGGATTGAACCCTACCAGAGGAACAGATGATGTAAAAGCCAAAACCGGATCAGGGCAGTGAATCCATAATAAGCAGCTGATTACATTAGACTTTCCCCTTGGAAGTGATTTGAAGAACATCTGATGGCCAAACCACTGTCCTGTACAACTGCCGCCTTGCAACTGCTGACCACACTAAAGTACTGATGAAGATTAAAGGCTGAAGCTCAATCTACTGACAGAATTTAAGCACTGCTGAAGAGTTAAAGCACTGCCCATTCAAGGTCTGATCACCCGTTGAAGAAAGCACTAATGCTTAGACATCAGTGGTTGACTACATCAGTGGAATGAAGAATCAGTGTTTATACATCAGTAGTTAGTATGTAATCAGTGTCTGTATGATCAGTAGTTATAGATCAGTGCTTATAGGTTGTTAGTTTGTTAGATGTCACTTTCATGGTGACGTCAGCTGAGATGCCTCAGTGGTTTGGTTTACCTATAAATGTAACAGTACCCTGTACTGTTACATTTGATTGACTGAGCGAGTTCTTCTCCTCATGTCTAATCCTTTCATCTTGTGTGTAATCAACCACTGGAGTATCAGGCTGAGGGGGAGTTTAGTTTGTAAGCATGTCTGTAATCTTTTGACTCTATGAGAAGCAAATGTTTATCAAACTATTTTCTTCTTGATTGTGTTTACAAAGTTTGTATTCATTTCCGCTGCACTTTACATGTTTTCATATTCATAAATTGTTCAAATCATACAAACAAACATAATCATAAGAGCCTCCGATCCTAACAATTGGTATCAGAGCTTGGACAGTCAAATTCGATCTAACGGTCAATTTGACATAACAGTTCAGCTCAAAATTCATTGATACTAAGGTTGATTGTATTTTGTTAAAAAACAGAGTAACGAGTATGTCATGTTCAAAGTGGCTATTCAAAAACTCTGAAAAGCAACCAAGATGTCATATGACACATAAATTTCATATAACAAGTGACGTCATGCATAAATCACCTATAGTTTTCAGATCTGAAAACATATCTGATAACTGTGGTATAATTAGTTACGAAAATTGATTTCAATTGTTATTTTGAAGTTTGTGTTGTTTCCAACATGACTGCTGCTAAGGTATTTACCTCATGTCAACAGAGATCTATGCTCAAATAGAAGCATTAGCGTTTTTGTTAACATTGAAAGAGGGAAATTAAAACTATAGTCTTAGATCTTATGTATTGAAAAACAGGTTGAGAATCCTCTAAAAGGACCAAATCAATTGTGTTAAAAATACATTAAGAAAATCAGTAGTCAAAATATCCAAATCATGAGTAATGTGACATTTGGCATAAGCATGTGCAAAAATGTCCAAATCTCTCAAAACATTGCTGATAAATGATGTTGGATTTGAGTATTCCTTCCTTAAAAGCCTTCTAGTAAGTATTTCAAAGCTTATAAATGGAAAGGGTAAAAAGGGAAGAAGATAAATTACAAAAACTCATAAGTGTGTTTAACTCAAAACTTTTGAAGTTCAAAAGAAAAGAGTATAAATATAAAACACTTAAGGGTCCACAAATTTGGTTAACAAAGGTCATCAAGCAATTGTGTGCACTCAATGATTCAGGGAAGTTCAGGACAAAATCATTTACTTCATCTAAGCAGCAGATGTACAAAACAGCTGTTATAGCTCACCCACTGATATACCAACAGTTGCTGACCAAAATTAACCTTCTAATCCTTACCATTAACCCTCCTCTAACCACTGCTGATAAAAAATCCATCAAAAATGGATAGATATCACTTGTTTGCTACCTCAACAGCTGTTGACCAAAGTAGCTCTCCACCCTTGATTCCACATCCTCAACCACTGTTGACAAAAATCTGCTAACAGTGGATAAAAGTCAACATTGGTTAGCACCAATTTCTTTTATTCCTCCACTTTCACCTTCAAACAGCTGTTGGATCATTAAAGTCACCAACAGTTGTTAGCTCAGATGACTCACATCTGCAGCCTCACCTTTTGAACACCAATGCCATTTTAAAATTCATTCATGTTTCCATTCTCTTGACAACATCAATTGAAAGGGATTCTTATAAAAAGTTTATCCCAAAACCATTGTCTTCTTCTTGACTATCTACCATTCCATCAACATGTCATGTACCTTTGGGGCACTTAAAGACAGAAAGTTGGGTAATTGACAAGGAAGAGGAGCTTCAACAGTTCAGTGACAACAAGTTTGAAAATCTTGTGCCACAAGCCAAAGGATGAGAATCTTTTTGGCGAAAAGTGGGTCCTCAAAAACATTGCATATGTTGGAGCATTGCTGTCAAGATGTGTGATACTCAAAAAGGGCATAAGCAGGCAATTGTTGCAGAACCACTGCTCTGAAGATTACTATGAAAATACTACATGCTGAACAGCCCAAATATCCATCATCTCACAATATGTTATTGGATTTTGATTTAAAATGCTCAAAAGATTGTTTTTATGCAGGGTAGTCAAGTAGCTGAAATATATCATCAAAAATTCAATATCTCATTAATTCACCATCATTCATTATCAGACATCACTTTGTGAGGGATTGCTATAAAAAGGTTTGATTTCATCTTTAACATGTCTATCCTAAAGATCAGTCGGTAGAGGTACAAACTTGAAAATTGGATTCATCTACTGTTAAAACTTGATCCCTATGATTGGAGTGCTAAACATGGATTAAAGCAAGCTTTCTTGTGTTCCATGTGTAAATAGCATAAAAATGTTTTTAGAAAAATAAAAAAATAACCTTAAAAATAGTTTAAAATTGAATTTTTCAATGAATCCTCAAAGTCTGTTCAAAGCACTGATGGCATTAAAACTCTGTTAAATAGTAAAATCTATCCACTGCCAAAGTGTACCCTCTGATTGTGCAAAACACTGATTTACAACAGAGGTTACACATGGACAGATGTTATTCAACAGTTGTGTGCATCAGATGCCATGATCACTTTTTCAAATAAATGGCCTTACACCCGAAACATTTACAAGGATATCAAAAATTTCCAAAACAAAAGCAGAGGTTCTTGAGCAGATTTTGGCAGCTATCACTGCTCCTCAGGCACCTGCTGCTGAGCCCACTGCTCAAGGTGATCACAGCAGTAACACAACTACTGTGAAACCCACACCTAAATCCACCAAAAGATCAAAACAAAAGAAAATCCAAAAAGCCCACCAAACCTACAATAAAGGCAACTCTGGAAGATGAGATCCCAGAGCAACTGCCAGTGACAACACAAAAGTCACTAGAAACCACTGCTGCTACTTCCTCACAGCAGATGGTAGAGAGGTCTCAACCCATGCCTAAAACTCCTCTTGCTTCTTCATAAAAAGAATAGGTTGTAAGCACAGGGACGCCATCTTATGAAGCAATGGATTCACTTGAATCTAACTTCCACAGCCCTCCTCCCGGGGCAAACTCTCTTTCATCCCATATCCTCACTTCACAAATATACCACCATCAATAATGACCTTGTTGCATGCTTTGGATATAACTCAGACATAAATCAGTTCCTCTCAACCACCTATCACTGAGAGTACACTCCAACAAGTGACTGAGTCTGATGCTTATACCTCTGCTATCCCAGCAACAACTGAGGAGGTTACACCCCTTGAGTTACAAGTAACTCTTGGTGGTAGTTCAAGTGAAGCAGCTGCTACAAGTGCTGAACCCACTGGTTTGCACTTGGACAGTAGTTTCATCAATAAGACTTCCTTGAAGGCAATTTCTTCACTAGAAACTCTTGTGTATCCAGTCTTGACTGGTTCACTAAAAAGTGTTTCTCATTATGAAGAAAGAAGTCCCCAGTACCAAGACAAAGGGGCAACAGTGGATGATTTTTGGGATACACTTCCTCAATTAACCACTGTTACAACCACTGCTGGTGGGAAATCAGATGACCCCATTAAGTTGGGTGATGATTTAATGTACCAAGAATTGACGGCTAGAATTGATAAACTAGATACATCTGTTGCAGAAATCAAAGACATGCTGCAACAGTTGTTGAAAGCACAAAGGGTACCATCCACTGCTACACCACCTTCAACAGCTACTCCATCATCTGCTCCTACTCCAGATGAGCTGTGGAATTTGTTTCAACCCCTGCACTATCTTCGAAAGAGTTGACGATGCCAAAAAGGGGGAGAAAAATGACTCTGAGGAAAATATTTCAGTAACTTCTGCTGAAACATCTGTCAAAGAAAAGGAAAATATTTCAGTAACTTCTGCTGAAACATCTGTCAAAGAAAAGGAAAAGGGAAGTGATGAAACCCTGAAAATTCAAGCAGATGATGAAGATACACAAATGAGGATCGTTCAAAGTCAAGTCAATCCAGCTGGTCTCAAAACCACTGCTGATATTAAAAGGGTAAGGGATGAGAGCAGAGCTTTGGTTGTGAAAAGGATAGTTCTGCAAAAAGAAAAGAAGAGGTTGGTACTTCATTAAAGAAGAGTCCTGTTAGAAAAACAAGGCAATCAACCACCACAACTTCTAAAACTAAGCCAGTTACTACTCCAACCACAACTACCATCAAAATCACTTACACCACCAAATATACCATCACCACCAAAAACCACCTCATCACTACCATCATCCCCTGCTAAAAAGCAGAAGACAACAGATGTTACAACATCTGTTGTAATGGCAACAGTGGTTGAAACACAAGTTGTTTCAACAACTGATTAGTCAATCACCTATTTCCTCAAACACTGCTATTCAAAACACTGTTCCAACTGCTGTTATCTTCAGACAAAAGAAGATTAAAAAAAACAGAGGGATGAAGAGACAAAACAGGATGAAGCAGCAGAAGATTACATTATAAAAATGATTCTTCAACAAATGCTGGCTGAAAATCCTGTCATCAAAGGTTGCAGACTCTGCCCATGCAGTCCTTACCAGGCCACCATCTCCAAACTCATCTGCAAATAAACCTCTCCCAAGAAACCCATTGGGTTCAAAAATACTAAAATGGATGTCTGATCAAAAGACCCATGTATTGACTTTGCTCAGATCTAATGGTGTAGTGAAGCACATATCAAGGGAACAAGCACTGGGCCTGGGCGTTGAAGATCTGCAAGATCTCCTTGAGCTTACACTTTGCAGGGATGAGGAAGACTCAAGTTCCAAGGACTTTGAAGCAGAATTTAAAAGACAAGCTAAGGAACTTCTGATGAGGTAATAAAGATCCAGAATAATGAAGGGTTTTGGCATCATCTGTTCCAGGGGGAGATTGTTGGGATTGAACCCTACCAGAGGAACAGATGATGTAAAAGCCAAAACCGGATCAGGGCAGTGAATCCATAATAAGCAGATGATTACATTAGACTTTCCCCTTGGAAGTGATTTGAAGAACATCTGATGGCCAAACCACTGTCCTGTACAACTGCCGCCTTACAACTGCTGACCACACTAAAGTACTGATGAAGATTAAAGGCTGAAGCTCAATCTACTGACGAAATTTAAGCACTGCTGAAGAGTTAAAGCACTGCCCATTCAAGGTCTGATCACCCGTTGAAGAAAGCACTAATGCTTAGACATCAGTGGTTGACTACATCAGTGGAATGAAGAATCAGTGTTTATACATCAGTAGTTAGTATGTAATCAGTGTCTGTATGATCAGTAGTTATAGATCAGTGCTTATAGGTTGTTAGTTTGTTAGATGTCACTTTCATGGTGACGTCAGCTGAGATGCCTCAGTGGTTTGGTTTACCTATAAATGTAACAGTACCCTGTACTGTTACATTTGATTGACTGAGCGAGTTCTTCTCCTCATGTCTAATCCTTTCATCTTGTGTGCAATCAACCACTGGAGTATCAGGCTGAGGGGGAGTTTAGTTTGTAAGCATGTCTGTACTCTTTTGACTCTATGAGAAGCAAATGTTTATCAAACTATTTTCTTCTTGATTGTGTTTACAAAGTTTGTATTCATTTCCGCTGCACTTTACATGTTTTCATATTCATAAATTGTTCAAATCATACAAACAAACATAATCATAAGAGCCTCCGATCCTAACAGGTGTGTTTCTTGATTTTAAGAATCATATCATCAAAACTGTTCTTGGCATAGTCTTCGTAATTGGTGTTGATTGAGGTTTGTGTGATTTCAGAGATCTGTGTTTGCTGATTTCTCGGAGATTTGGTGATCAAAGAAAATTCAAAGATTACGATATCTTTGAATTTTTGAAAAGTGCTGAAAATCAGGGATTACGAGTCAACAGTTTTATCTCACATTTGTTTTGCAGGTCTCGACTCGCAACCAGCCGTCTCGACTTGTCAACATTTGGTCTCGACTCGCAATCCACTGAGGTCTCGACTTGTCAACATTTGGTCTCGACTCGCAATCAACTGAGGTCTCGAGTTGTCTGCTTTTGGTCTCGACTCGCAACCAACTGAGGTCTCGAGTTGTCTGCTTTTGGTCTCGACTCGCAACCATCTGTGGTCTCGAGTCATCTTCGTTATTGTCTCGACTCGCAACCGTGGTCTCGACTCGCAACGACAATTTGCAACGTAATTTGGACTTTGGACTTTGAACTGTGAACAGAATTTTTGGACTTAAAATAATTAATTGATTAATTAATCATGTCTGCAAATAATGTTGACTTGGCTGCCCTTAACAAACAACAAGAACTGGATTCAAAGGTTGGAACCACTACACGCATTCCAAGGTTGACTGATGCAAATGATTTTCCTGAGTGGAAATGGCGTTTTGAACAACATGTGAAGGTCAAGGATTCTAAAATTTGGAGAAGTATTATGAGAGGTCCAAGGGAGATCATGACAGATAGTCCTACTGAACCAGGAGTAAAAGTAAAGAAACTCAAAAGTGATTATACTGAAGATGATTTCAATATAATTGAAGAAGATGAAAGAGCACTGTCCTATTTGACCATGGGATTGGGTCCAGATATTGCTATTGGCTTTCGTACCTGCAAATCTGCCAAGGAACTGTGGGAATCTTTGATCGATGTTTATGAAGGAAATGAGGACATGAAGGAGAGTCGAAGAAATTTGCTGAGACAAAATTTCAACAATTTCAACCATATCTATGGAGAAACTGTTGATAACCAACTTCAGAGGTTTGTCAAACTGGTCACTCAAATGCAGATGGAAGAAATTCATACATCAAATGCTTCGACAAATAGACAACTGTTGAATGCGTTACCAAAAAGCTGGGATCATCATGTTGCAATGATCAAGAAAACAAAAGATCTTGCTAGGTGCAGTTTGTCAGAGATGATTTCTCATATCAAAGCCTGTGAACTAGATGATAAACAAAGGGAAACCAACTATAAGAACAACATGCTAGCTGCAGGATTCTCTGTTGCTCCTACTTCGTCAAACAATAACAACGCAGCTCTCTTGTCTCAAGGAGGATTTCAAATGTTTAGCAACGCAGCATCTGCTAAGGCTGCTCCTACTTCAGCAAATGTCTATTACTCTGGGTCTCCTACACAAGCTGCTCCATCACTTTCTTCTGTTGCTGCTTCTGCTTCCGCTGTGAATGCATCCTCTGCTGCTCCTACTTCCTCTGTGAAAAATGAGATGATTGCTTTCTCTACACAACAGTCTAAAGAAAATCTGGATATCGCAGCCTCTGTTATAAACTGTTTGAATGCATTTGTTGCAGGAAAAATTGACCCTCCTAAATGGTGTGGCGATGACTTACATCAGATTCATCTTGATGATGTTGAAGAAATGGATATCACTTGGCAGATGGCTATGGCTGCATTCAGGGCAACAAGGTTTATGAAAAGAACTGGTAAAAACAGATGGGGTGCTTCATTTACAGGAGCGTCTACAGTGCCTTTTAAACTACGTTGTTACAGCTGTCATGAGGAAGGACACTATGCTCGAAACTGCACAAAGCCTCCGATTAATAGAGAACAGACTCCTGTCCAACCCGTAACACCTAATCGAGAAAGAGCTCTTGTGACCACATCAAGTATAACGGATGATGCTGCTACTGGAAGTCCTCAACCACTGGGATTAGCTCAAGCCTTGGTGGTTCAGCCCGACATCAACTTTGATTGGAATTCGGAAATTGAGCGACTGAACATTTCAGCTCCAGAAAATCAAGCTGCTTCAAACAACATTGCTTTCATGACCTCAAATGATCAAGTTTCTGTACCAGAGGAGGAGGCATCAGCTGAAAACTTGGCTCTCATGACCCAGATTCTTTCAGCTCCAGTCAAAGGCCTCACCAAAGAAGAGGTACTTTCTGCTTTCTGTACTCCTGAATGTAGACAAAGAGTTGAAGTTTATAGAATACACAACGCTGAGCTAATTCAAGATTATCAAGATATCAAAAATAAAAACTTTACTTTATCAAAAAACAAAAAAACTTTATAAAGAAAAGATTGAAGCTCAGCGAAAAGACATCGTCAAACTCAAGGATGATGTGAGTGTGAAATCAACTCAACTCTTTTATGTTCAGGAGAAACTGTGCGCTGTGACTAAGGAACTGGAAGATATCAGAGATAGATATAAAATAAATGAGCTTAATATTAAGAAATTTGATTCTTCCAGCAAATTAGTCAAAAACTTGTGTGATCAACAGCTCGCATACAAAGAAAAGAAAGGGCGTGGTTTGGGTTTTAATCAGGCTCCTCCTCCCTATAATGACAATTATACTTATTTACCCATGACTGAGGAGGAGATGATGAATGAAAGTAAAATGACTTATGGTCCCCAAAACAATAAGTCATCATTTAATGACAGACCAATTGAGAAACAGAAGTCGGCTCCAATAAATTTTGTTTCTAAAGGCTCTATTGATCCTAACACTTCGTCTTCATGTGCAGATAAAGTATCTGAAGTAAAATGTGAAGATGTTCTTGGGAGTGAACCAGTTGTTCGTACTAATATTTCTGAAAATTATTTTGAACAAACTGAATCTGATATTGCTTTTGGTCGGTCTTTGTTTGCGTCATTTTTTGCTTATGTTTCGTCTAGTGAGCCTGATGTTTTGGGCAAAACTGATAATGTTTGTGTTGAACCTTTGAACAATATGTCTGATGATGAATTTTCTTCAGTTAATAATTGTGAATGTGATGTTTCTAACCCTTTGGTTGATGATAGTGTTACAGGTGAGGTCCCTCAGGACACATTCAGTGAAACCACTGAAACTTCTTCACAAGAAAATCAGGAGTATCGTGATTCTTCTTCTGAATCTGTCTCAGTGGGAATCCCTAATGTTGAATCTAGTGGGATCCCATTGGAAACTGTAGTGGAAATTGAACCTGAATTAGTTTCACATGATAAATGTGTTGATGAAACGCATATTGATGAGACTTCTGCTTGTTCAAATACTGAAACTGATTTTGATAAAGAAGAAAAAGGATTTGAGTTAAATAAAGAGTCATTAGAAAATGTTTTTGAAAGTAAAACATCAACTTCAAATGATGATCTCAGTAAAGAAAGGGTGTCAAGTTGTTCATCAACATCACATGAATGTGTAACTTCTAATCAGCAGACATCAAAATGCTCAGAACAGCTACAAGCAAAGCATATTAGGAAAACCAAAACGTCCAATCATTCAAAACCAAACAAAGATTCTTCATTAAAGTATCAAAATTTTCAAAATACTCACACAATGAAACGGCAAACATGTTTTAATTGTGGAATTGCTGGACACATTGCCAGAAACTGTGTTCAACTCCCAAGTGCCCAGTCCAAGGAGAAGTTTGTACAAAATCAGAAGGTCAAGTCTAACCGATATCGTTGTTCAGAGTCAATGACGACTGAAAAGTCTAAGACAATGAAAAACAACTATCGCAAGACTAAACCTTCTGATCAAGATTGGAATGCAGCCAAACGTAAAAAACAAAATCAACAAAATGATTTTCGAAGAAATCAATATAAAGCCTTTGGTAACTACAATTCTCAATGGTCAAACAAGCATTGGAAACCTAAAGCTAAGGCCACGCAATCCAATCCGTCTCATACAATTCATCGAAATTCTGCCATTAAAAATACTTCGAATTTTTTAAATAAAGACAATTTAGTGTGGCAGAGAGTGACTTACATTGATGCACAAGGAAAACCCAGATCCACTATGGGCTGGGTTCCTAAATCTAACTAATCCCGCTAATCGTGCAGGAACAGCTGTGGAGGACTATCGTGCGCCTCTGGTACATGGATAGTGGCTGTTCTAGGCACATGACGGGAGACTTATCCCAACTGGTAAATGTCAAAGAATTTAATGGTGGATATGTCTCATTTGCGGGAGGAGAATCAGGAAGGATCACATTGAAAGGAACAGTAAGAAACGGCGTTTTAAGCTTCGAGAATGTTAACTATGTTCCAGAACTGAAACACAATCTGTTGAGCATCTCTCAGATTTGTGATCGAGGAAATTCAGTTCACTTTACAAAGAAAGGATGTTATGTACTTAAACCTGGAATTGTCATTCCAGAAGATTGGTTCTTAATGTCAGTAGAGAGACGAGGAAACGCTTATGTGATTGATATGAACAAGAAACCGTGTGAAGAAGTTACTTGCCTATTCTCGAAGATTTCAGAACATGATGGTCTACCGTGGCATCGTCGCCTTGGGCATGTGAACATGAAGAATCTGAACCGACTGGCTAAAGGTCAACTAGTCCGTGATCTTCCAATCAAAGATTTCATGTTGGTTGAAAAATGTGTTGCTTGTGCTAAAGGAAAAGCTCATCGAAAACCGCATAAGGCTAAACCTGCACCCTCAACGAAAGTTGTACTCGAATTACTTCACATGGATCTTTTTGGTCCAGTGAATGTGTTGAGTATTGGCAAGAAAGCTTATTGTCTTGTAATCGTTGATGATTACTCTCATTACACCTGGGTGTATTTTCTCAGTCACAAGAATGAAACTGCAGTTTTAGTGAAACAATTCATCACTCTGGCTGAAAATCAAGCGAGTACCAAGGTGAAGGTTATTCGATCTGACAATGGGACAGAATTCAAGAATGTTACTTTGGACACATTCTGCACTGAAAAGGGAATTGATCGTCAGTATAGTGCACCACGAACTCCTCAACAGAATGGAGTAGCTGAAAGAAGAAATCGTACTCTTATCGAGGCTGCACGAACTATGCTGGCTGACTCGAAGCTTCCTAGTTTCTTTTGGGCTGAAGCTGTTAGCACGGCTTGTTACGTCCAGAATCATGCTTTAGTAAACAAACGTCATATGAAAACTCCTTATGAGATTCTGGAAGAACGTAAACCTTCGGTTTCACACTTTCGTATCTTTGGATGTCCATGTGTATTATTACTTATGGACTCTAATGGAAAGTTTGAGGTCAAAGGGGACGAATGTTTCTTTGTTGGATATGCAAAAGGCTCTGCCTATAGGGTATACAACAAAGTAACTAAAAAGGTCGTCGAGTCGAGCAACATTGAATGGCTTGAAGAAAACGCTACAGATGCCAGAGTTGGACCAGATTGGTTATATGATTATGCTGAATTGTTTAAATCATTTAATATTTTGTCAAGTGATTTTTCAGATGCAGGTGTGTCTATTCCAAAACAACCGTTGTCTTTTGGGGATACTGAAGAAGAAGAACAGATAGAAGGAAGCCTCAGACATCATACCATTGATCCACCAGGAATGGTGTTTACACAGCATCCTCTGCCTCAACAAATGTCTCATCAATCTCCTGAAGGTGCACAATCCAGTGGAATTTCAACTAATGCAGCTGGATCAGAACTGTTTGCTGATCCTATTCCTGAAGAATGTACTGTTACCACTCCTGTGAGTCACAATCCGGTAGCATCTAATGAGGGGGAGTCAAGCAACATACACACATCTCTAGACGAGACGATACCTGAATTTGCCATTCCAACAAGTGTTCAAAGAAATCATCCTATTGAGAATGTGATAGGTCCTGTGAATGCAGGAGTTCAGACCAGAAGCCAATCAGGAACCATTAATTTGTGCTTATATTCTAGCTACATTTCTCAAATTGAACCTAAAACCATTGATGTAGCGTTGCAGGAACCAGGCTGGGTTGATGCTATGCACGAAGAGCTAAACCAATTCGAGAAGCTAGGAGTATGGAAACTTGTGGAGTTGCCAAAAGGAAAACGCAAGCTTGGAACTCGCTGGGTTTTCAGAAACAAGCAAGATTCTGAAGGAGTTATTGTTCGAAATAAAGCACGATTAGTGGTCCAAGGATTCAGACAGATTGAGGGACTGGATTATGATGAAGTCTATGCCCCTGTTGCTCGACTAGAAGCTATCCGGATTTTCTTAGCATACGTATCCTTCATGGGATTCACTGTTTACCATATGGATGTCAAAATGGCATTTTTGTATGGAGAAGTGAAGGAAGAAATTTTTGTTGAGCAACCGCCAGGATTTATTCATCCAGATCATCCAGAATATGCCTACAAGCTTGACAAGGCATTATATGGGTTGCATCAAGCACCTAGGGCTTGGTATGCAACTCTGACAGAACATCTTTTGGCTCATGGATACACACGAGGCACAATAGATCAGACTCTGTTTATCAAAAGAATGGGCAAGGATCAAATCTTGGTTCAAATTTATGTTGATGATATTATCTTCGGGTCTACAAGTGAGGAGCTTTGCAAAGATTTTGAGAGAGTTATGCAAAAGAAGTTCGAAATGAGTACACTCGGTGAAATGACATTGTTTTTGGGTTTACAAGTTAAACAAGATTCACGGGGCATTCTAATTCATCAAGGGAAATATGTGGACAATGTACTGAAGAAATTCAAGTTCACTGACGCTAAACCGGCAGAAACTCCAATGGCAGAAAGACCGTTGTTAACTGAAGATGCTGAAGGATCCCCTGTTGATCAACGACTTTATAGGTCTATGATTGGATCGTTGATGTATCTGACAGCTAGTCGTCCTGACATCATGTTTGCTGTCTGCAATTGCGCACGATATCAGGCTAATCCTAAAACTTCTCATCTTACTGCTGTTAAACGAATCTTTCGGTACCTTAAAGGCCGACCCAGGTTTGGTCTGTGGTATCTGAGGGATTCGAATTTTGATCTGTTTGCGTTTTCTGACAGTAATTTTGGAGGCACTGACAAGGACAGGAAATCCACCTCTACTAGATGTCAATTTTTGGGTGACAGGCTCATTTCTTGGCAATGCAAGAAGCAACAAACGGTAGCTATTTCCACAGCTGAAGCAGAATATGTTGCAGCTTCGGCGTCTTGCTCTCAAGTGGTGTGGACGCAACATCAATTGCAGGACTACGGTTTGACTTATCTTAAGACTACCATATACTGTGATAATGATGCTGCCATATAAATTGTGAAAAATCCTGTTTTCCACTCAAAAACCAAGCACATTGTTATTAAAGTTCATTTTATACGAGACTGTTTTGATAGAGGTCTTATCAAACTTGAGCAAATCGACACAGATGCAAATGCTGCCGATTTGTTCACAAAACCTGTCAGCAGTTCGAAATTTCAAGTGCTTGTGGATTTTCTGAAAATGATCCGCTTTACTGACTGAGCATGTTTTTGTTTTATTTCGTAGGTAAATTTGTTCATAAAGTTTTCTATTCTTAGGTAGTTTTTATTTATGCTCAAATTTAGGGGGAGAAAATTTTGAAAAATACAAAAACATTAAAAATTTTGAAAAATACAAAAACATTAAAAAATTAAAAAAATACAAAAAGAGGCATTGCATGACTGGGAAATGAAATGAATTTTCACATTATGGTCAAGGGCTGACTCATGTAAGACCAGTATCAAAATAGTTTGACTCTAGTATTGATGTGTTGGTAGGCTCTATCCTTATGACTGGAAACATTGGCTGTTTCTGTTCAGAACTAAAATAGTACATGACCCCAGGAAAGAAAATCACTTGGAATTAGCTCATGTCTATTTGAATGTCTGTATGTTGTCCCGATACACACAATTTTGGTCTGACTCTGAAATCTTCTCTGAAAAAGTCGTGTATCTCCTCTGCTGCATCCAGATATATGCTGACCTAGAGGTGCTAGGCAACGTCAGCTTCTGCTGCATCCAGATACATGCTGACCTAGCTGTACGTTGTCGCTCTGTAGATCAATTATACACCCGAAAGAGGCCCTCAAGTGCCCAAAAGAAACCCAAGAAACCTATATCAAATTGAGAAAAACTCATTTGATTTGTATATTATACCATCTCTGCTTAAGATCTATTCTGTTCTCTTCTCAATCTATTCCCAGTTAAGATTTCAGAGATCTGGATTGGACTTGTGAAATATGTGGTAGGGAAGCTACTTGCATGATAGAGTGTGCTGTATATAACTCCGGGATTTGATTAGTATTTGTTTGGGTGTTCATTGTTAAGAAATCAAAACATGATAAAATTTGTTACAGGCAGTTATATGGAAAAGGTCTAGGGAGATGAGTTTAGGCGGACAAATATACCGGCAATCGTCTAGATCATTCGGTAGTAGATCAGTGTTGATAAGTGAAGTCAAGCCCGAAACCTTGTGATTTGATCCCTGAGTAATTTTGTTAATTTCCTTTTTTACTTTTGTAAATAATAGTTTCTATTATTTATTTTTGTTTTAGGTTTTGCATTCGTAAATTATGCTCAGAAAGTTTAATGGGTTGTTAAAATTATAACTGATTTTTAAAGGGATTTTTATCATAAATTAATTTATCTAAAGAAATCCTTTAAGAATGTTTAAGCCCAAACATTTGGTCTCGGCCCAAAAGTCAAAGGCCCATTTCACTTAGGGTTAAGGTATAAAACACAGGTCTCGAGTCGAGACCTCATTTCTCACTCGAGACCAACTGCTATTCTCTCTCAAGATTCCGGCAAGTCTTTAACGTTTCCAACGCGTTTTCCGGTTTCGATTCATCAAACTTGTTTTCCGATCTCGATTCATCGACTTTTAAAGGTATTTTGATGTTTCGTTTGAAGTTTTGCAGGAAGTTTGAAGATTTGATGCTGATTATATGAAGATTTGAAGATGACCTAGAACCCTAGTTTTGAATATATTTTGGTCTTCAAATAAATCATAGGGTGTTTTGAGATTTTGATCCAAAAAGTTGAGAAGATGAAGTTGTTTGTGGGGTCTCGACTCAGATAACACATAAGGACTCGAGACCAGTGGTTACGAGTAGCAATCTCATGATCTCGACTCGAGACCTCAAGGTCTCGACTCATGGTCTCGACTCGAGAACTCATAGTCTCAACTCATGGTCTCGACTCAATAACTCATGGTCTCGACTTGAGAACTCATGGTCTCGACTCATGGTCTCGACTCATGGTCTCGACTCATGGTCTCGAGTCAAAAGTAACAGTCTCGAGTCGAAATTTATTATCTGAGTCATGATGCTGTTGACCTGTTCTGATTGTTGATTTTAAAGTTTGAGATTTCTAAATTTGATTCAAATATTTGTTGAACTTTTTATGTTCCTAATGAACTTGTGTTTTATGCAGAATATGGATTTGAAGTTTATTTCAACACATAATCAAGCAGGATACTTAGCACCTCCTCCGGAGAAACACAAGAAGTTGTACACTTCATTGATGAAAGGTCTCAACAGTTGCCGTATTGTTCACGCACTACGAGAAAATCCAGTTGTTTACGAAAGTCTCATTCAAGAATTTTGGAAAAGTGCAAGGATTGAAGTTGTTGAAGGAAAAGGAGTTATTGTTGCTAACATTCAAAAGAAGGTTGTCACTGTGACAGAGCAGATGATTCGAGAAGTGTTGCAGTTCAATGATCAAGAAACAGACTCCACAGAGCTTCCAGCTGGAACTGTGGAAGAAATTTTACCTCGATCGAGTTATGAAGGAAAGTATCCGCCTCTGGTAAAGAAATTTGTGCATCCTTATTGGCGTCTTTTGGTGCACATGTTTATGTTGTGTATGACAGAAAATAGAGGAGGTACAGATCAATTAAATATCACACAGTCTGCTGCTCTTGTTTGTGTGATAACGAACGAGCCTTTCAATTATTCAAAGTATATTTTGGAAGCGATGAAGAGAAATGTGATTGGAGTCAGAAAGGACAAGTTTCTTATGTATCCAAGGTTCTTGCAAATGATTTTTAATGCTTGCTATCCAGAGTTGGAGAGATCTGGAAACACATTGGAGTTGAAGCCCATGGGTCCAGCTTGTTTTGGTGCTCTCACTCCAAAGAAGGGTACTGAAAAGAAATTTAAAGGATTAATTCCGTTAGAGAAATTTGGTCAATTTGCAGAGACTAAAGATGTAGCTGCTAATCCAGTAATAGTGCAACCTGTTCCAGTGAATGATGCGCCAATCAATGCACCTGCAAATGCTATAATTGCTGAAGAACATGACATTCAAAGGGATATTGAAGATGAGCCTGAGACAGAGATTTTAACAATTGACTCTGACGATGAAGGCATTGAGATTATGTGTGATTCTGGAGAAGATGAAGAGCTTCCTCCTGAAGCTGAAGCTGATACTGCTGTTTCTACTGTTCCACCTGTGATTTCTGCTGAAAGTTTGGCTTTGCTGTTAAAGTCTGTAACTGATAAGATGGGAAATCCTCCTTCTGATCTTTCAGTTTCAAGTGAAGAGCCTAGTGAGAACCCAAAGGATCCTGATTCCCTGCCATTGAAGCGGAAAAGGAGGGATCCTCGACTCGGAATGTATGTTGAGCAAAACAAAGATCAATCCATGAATATTGCTGAAGATGATGATGGTTTGTATGACTTCGATTTTGAGAAAAGTGTCACTGATACCACCACCACTACTGAAGATATCTTTGAGTTTGATGCTGACACTCAAAGAAATGATATGGATACCACCACTGTTGATGTTCAAGTTACAACTGTTGATACTGATTCTGTTGTTGATATTATGCCACTTGGTATTTCTGAATCTGCAGGTCCTTCTAGAGTTGTTCATGACTTACCTAGCAGTTCAAGTGGTAAGTGACCTGAAGAACCGTTGAGGATGCCTTTTGATGATGACTCAAGTGATGATGATGAGTTTATTAGCATGAGAGAGATGAAGAAAAGATTGGTTGTGCTTGAGCAAGATTCAATTCACAAAGATGCCAAGATTATCCAACTTGAAGACACTATAGTGAAGAAAGATCAATAGATTGAACAGCTTCAAGGAGATGTTAGTTTGTTGTTCAATATGGTTTATGATTTACGTGGAAAGGTGGAGAAGAAATTTGGGCAAGAGTTTTCTGATCCAACTGATGTTGAAAACTGAAGAAAAGCTTTCGCTAAGGATGATGCTGAGAGAAGTGCTGCTATGGAACAGTATTTCAAAAGAGTTACTGATCCAGTGGAAGACAAAGAAAAGGCTGAAAGAATTAAAAAGAAAAGGGAGTTTGTAATTTTGAAGAACAAGAATCTAAATCCAGATGATGATGATGCTCATGCAACTCACCATTTAATGGATGTTGGTGAAACTCTCTATGATAAAGTTGGAAATCGTTCTGGTGTGGTTAGCTAGGGATTTGATCATGATCGCAAAAGATGGTGGATAAAGAGAAAAGTTGGT
Source organism: Helianthus tuberosus (assembly GCA_030545235.1). Lineage (NCBI taxonomy): Eukaryota > Viridiplantae > Streptophyta > Magnoliopsida > Asterales > Asteraceae > Helianthus > Helianthus tuberosus. Next base: position 41,814,320 of record CM060373.1, on the reverse strand, counting down.
CCTGTCGAGTGGTACAAACATCCAGGCCAGTTTCAGTCTTTCACTAAGGTTGATTTGACAAATTTGTCTAAAGCACCTTATGTAGATGATAAACCTGGAGGTCCTGGATATGTGTTTTTCGAGAGATTGAAGAGGGAAGTTCTTCGTAACTTTCCTTCGATGCGCACGGCAGAATCCTATGTTAAACCAGTTAAAGGCATTAGAGATCCATACACAAACAAGCGTATGAAGATTGTGCACTGGCCTGTAACCGACAAAGAAAAGATGATTCCGTTGGTGAAGAAAATTCCAAAAGGTGCTTTGAAGTCTTTGCATTTCTGGGCTTATGATGAGCGTCTAGGACAGACAGTGTTTGTTTGTGATGATGATGTGAATTTTCGATTGGTTGATCAAGTTGATGTGCTGAATCTTGCTCTTGAAGACCTGGAGGTGTTGGCTCGAAATCAAATTAGAGCTACTGAAAAGTATGAAGAGATTGCAAAAGGATGGACTGCTGCTGTTATTTCAGCCATTCATATTCGCACAAAAGGTTTTGGTGGGCTCAAGGATCGATTAGGTGGTGATCGTGAAAGTTGAAGTCTCAAGATCCTCCATGCATAAACCTAGGGGGAGATTGTTAGAACCTGAAGGTTTATACATGAAGGATTGCATAGATAAAGGGTTGATTTTGTAATAGTTAAATATATGTTTTGGGTCGATATGTATGCGTTGGGTTAGTTTGGATGGTTTCGAGTGGGCCTAGTCTAGTAATCCTTGTGTTTTAGTATTTAAGCAAACCTCAACTATTGTGTTGAGGTTGATCAGTTTGTTGCGACTAGAAGGCCAGCCGAAACACCAAGGAGTCTTGTATTAGTCATTGTTCAACTTTGAATGCAAGATATTCTGGTTTGTGTTTGATCATTGTTGTTTCTATTATATTTCTATTCTTGAATCGGCTTGTGACTGTTTTCCGCACTCTCACAAGTTAGTGTTTGATATCATTGAAAGATCCTAACGGGTTTGTTAGAACCTGAAGGTTTATACATGAAGGATTGCATAGTTAAAGGGTTGATTTTGTAATAGTTAAATATATGTTTTGGGTCGATATGTATGGGTTGGGTTAGTTTGGATGGTTTCGAGTGGGCCTAGTCTAGTAATCCTTGTGTTTTAGTATTTAACCAAACCTCAACTATTGTGTTGAGGTTGATCAGTTTGTTGCGACTAGAAGGCCAGCCGAAACACCAAGGAGTCTTGTATTAGTCATTGTTCAACTTTGAATGCAAGATATTCTGGTTTGTGTTTGATCATTATTGTTTCTATTATATTTCTATTCTTGAATCGGCTTGTGACTGTTTTCTGCACTCTCACAAGTTAGTGTTTGATATCATTGAAAGATCCTAACGGGTTTTTACATTAACCTAGTTAATAAGTGGGAATATTGTTAGAAATTAAGTGGGTTGTGGCCTACTTAATAAACTAACCAAACAAGAGGGGCCAAAGTGGATAAACTTGAAAGTTTAATTATAAAAGAAATTTAAAACCCTAAAACACACATGGAGTGTGTGTTGAAGGTGTTCTGGATCGATCAGAACAAGCTCTCATGAGCTAAAACCCTAGTTCACAATAAATCATCAAATTGAAGGTCAAATTGATGCTCAAATTCACAACTGAACATGAATTAACTATCACCCAAGCTAGGGGATCATAAGGTATGTCAAATTTTGATGATTTGTGAAGTTGTGAAATTTAGATAATCATCATAATCGCAAATTACGAATGAATTATTGAAGTTATGATTAAATTAGTGATGTATACATGCTTAGGAACCAAACCCTAAGTGAAAATTATACATATGATGCTATAATTTGAATGATTTGATGATATACCACACTAGGATAAGTAGGTATTAATCATATGATGAATTTGATGATATAATTATGATTAGAATCATCATATCTGATAGTAATCAGGAAATACTTGAACAAATTGTGTGTTTGAGTATGTAATCATACTTACTAGGATATGAGTTTAGTATGATATGATAAGAATTGATGATATGTTCATGTTAATGATGTTTAATACCATCAAGCATTAATTCGGTAACCTATAGTTACAAGAACTTGGTAATTAAGTGGTTAAAACGGTAGCCTATTAAGATGCTTAATGTATAAGGGAAAAGTAATAAAACGAGTAGTTAAGCTACATCGTGTAATTACTTTTGTCAATAGGCAGTTTGAGTTTTTAAAGTCAAAATGACCTTTATATGATCGAATGATAATTTTGAAATAAACATCGTAGGATGGAATAGTCGTGAATGATTATGACTAATCTAACCATCTTACAAATTATAATGATAGTTTAACGCTTAACAAGCTAGGTGGAAGCTTGGGAATGAAGCGGGTCAAACGAATCGGGAATGAAGGAAAGGCAAAATCTGGATGCTAGGTAAGTACAGCTTACACTCCTTGTATTAAATACCTATTGGTTTTATAGGTTATGAATAATGTAAAGTCTTGTTTGACTTATGATGTTTCGACACGACATGTGCGGTTCGAAACAAAAGACAATAATGATAAACCATGTTTAATGGCTAAAAAGAGCTAATACGACTATTTAGTCATGAATTGACTAATAGATAGCGAGTTTTAAATGATTACCTAATAAGGTAAATCAATACAAATAATAAGGGTAAAACGGTAATTCGGTCACTCGTTGATGATAACTGTTAGTTTTGGAAGACACTTTATGGCGTAAGACATAAAGGGTTCAAAATAATCAAGAAATGTATTATAAATAATATGACCGTACGGTGTAAACCGGAGCGAGTCATGTAGACGAGATGATAATAAATCTATCACGCAAAGATAAACGGTCATTTAGACCAAACGGGTCAAAAGGTGAAAATATCACCATTTGACAATATCGACTAATGGTTTGTCGAGTTGTATGATTATAGGAATAAATATCAAATTGATATTTTCATCACTATTACTTAGCGGCTACTAAGGCAAGGTATCGAAATGGGTCAATATATTGATCCGAGCCAGGTATGTATAATAGGTCAACTCATCATTTAAAACTTAAGGTTCTATGAGAGCTAGACAAGTTAAAAATGAACATTTGGTTACCTTAATAGGTAAACCGAATGATTTAAATGATGGTCATGATGTTTTGAAAGCATAATGACTTTTCAAACAAGATCATAGTTTTAAAAGTGGGATTTTGGTCAAATATGGCTTTAAAGGTCCTTCGTCGTAAAAGAAGGGTTAAAAGTGACCAAATTGCCCTTATAAGTTAAATTGAGCAAACGACCCTTAAAGGTTGTTTGGAAATGCGTTTGGTGATGAAATAAATACTTAGAATAAGTATAAAAAGCGAAAGAGGTAAATCTTTGGTCAAATTACTCTATAGGAGTTTATGCCGTAAAATAACGATCCGAGGGGTAAAACTCGGAATATAATGATTGCCAAATTAAATCCACCCCAATTATAGTTGTGGTGGAAGATCAATTGATAAATAATGTGGAAATAAAATGCTAAAATCGAATGAGCATGAATTATGCGGAAAAATGCTTAAATACCCTTAACGGGTCAAAATAAGCATCTAAGTAAAAACGGGTTTAAGAATGTATATAAACCCGGGATTTGAATCTATTATCATAGATAACAATGACTTTATAAAGTTTATGAGAATTTGAGATCAAACAAACATGTTTGTTTGATTAATACATGAACGGGTCAAAAGTTCATAATTTCATTTTAAGCCGAATGCTTAAAAGTCTAAAAATTTGTTAATCCGGATGTCGGATGTTAACTCCATATGATGGAGAATTAAATTACAATCACGTAGGAAGAAACGTGAGTCAAATCGGATAAAAAATGAGCAAGTTATGCTCGTTTTCGTAAAATATGGTTTGGCTGGAAATGTGCAGCATCTGGAACCAAACTCGCTGGAAAAAGTGAGTTGTCGCGCCACGCGACAGCGACCTAAGTCACTATCGTGACACGCGAGAGCCTTCGCGGCCCGCGACGAATTGGGGTCACTCTGTCGCGCCCCGTGACCGACTACCAGACCTGTAAAATTTTTTATTAACTACCGTTTTAGCTTTCGGACTTGTTTATACACGTTATAAACATCCTAAAACTAACTCATATCATGCTTTTATGAAATGTAGGTTTAATAGGAGGTGCCGGAGGACGATCAAGCTCGATAAAGAACCGAACACGATCAAGATTCAAGCTTCTGCATTACGTTTTCGTCGTCACTTTTAAACGACGAATTTACATACAAAACGTTAGAATGTTTTATTTATTAAAATGTTTTAACGAACTCATATTTTAAGTGTATGTTTAACCGTAACTACACTATTATAGTCGGATTTTATATGATAATCGTATAAAATGGAATAAAGGTCTTACAAGTTGGTAATTAGAGCTCCAGGTTAAGGAGTAAAGTGTTCGGTTCGAGACTTGATTGCAAAATCTGGTAAGTTATTCAGTATATTAACGGTCTAGAATGAAAAGTGTTAAAAACAACACATAGGGATAACATGTAAATAAAGCAATAAAAGACCGATATAGTTAAACGAATTACGTGTGTTAACACGTGTCGTAGAAAGCCTTGTATTATAATACGGGCGCTTATAAAGGTCAACGTTACTAATATTTGTAAACGTTTTAAGTTGAAGGAACCTCGCATTGGAAGATGACGAGAGTCTAAAGAAATAGTTTGAAGTATGACAAGTAAGTCATACACGTCAAAGACATGAATCGAGAAATGATCTCGAATGAGAGATCGAATAACAAGGAAAGTTTATCAGGGCAAGTATCTACAAGGTACACGTCTTAAACTGACAGCATAAATAGAAATATGCAACGAATACATAGTGAATGACAAGTTGCATATAGAATATGAAACTTGGAAAAACTAGATAGGTTACCTATCCAGGATGACATATCCAAGAGAAATTCAGTAGAGATACATATTATTCACAGTCGTGAATAATGAGACAATAACTGAATTTAGTTTAAATATAAACTTGGACGAAAGTAATCATCCAAGTAAGTATTCTCAATAAAGATTCAGATTGAGAAAAGTAAAGATCACATCGATGAATGTGATTGTACAAATGGTTATAAAAAGGAACATTGTAAATGTTCAAGGATAAAACGGGTAAAACTGGTAATTGTTAATTGGCAATTAAATAAAGTTTTACCAAATAAAATAATTCGAGAGGTTACTTACATGGGACGTGAGGTGGTAATTATAACAAGGTCATGTGTACCATGTGTTGATCGCTTACTCTGGCCAAGTAAGTAGTAAACACATGATACCATGAGCTTCTTATAATGAGCACAGTTATGTCCAATGTAGTAAGGTCGAGATGAATGAAAAGTTAAAAGAACCTTGGGGTCAAGAATTCTTATGGGCATACTCTTATAAATGGTTTTCGAGGGAACCATAAAAACGAGGTATGGCGCGCAAAGAAATAAATGACCCAAGGGAAGTCATGAAATAGGTCATTTTGGACGACAGACCCATGGTTGACAAAAAGGGCATGTAAAACCAAATTGTAAATAACCTGCGAGGTCATAGAAACGAAAGTATTGCCCATACACAAAAAAAAAAAAAACGATCGAAGTAATTGACTTTGGTCGTAGTAAAGAAAGGATGATGATGTTAATCATCATTTAGAATTTATAAGACCATCAGGTATGGTCACATAAAATATATATATATATATATATAAAGGTTTGGTTAAATAAAGCGATGGATTTCGCTAAGATAACAAACAAGTCAAAACGAAGTCTTAATGCATACCTGAAGGGTTGCATTTATAATGACTTCGGTAAATCACCCGGTTGATGGGTAAGGAATTAAACACATGCGTAAACCAAGATACGGGAACGCGGATTGAAAGTCAAAGGACTCGGATTATGAGTTATGACTAAAATATGATAAAATTTCTCAAAAAGAAATTTTGAATAAATATGTTCAACTATTTGGAGGTTGAACGGGTTGAATAAAGAATGAAGTTTGATTGTTTATAAGTGATGGATTTCACATTAACAAGTCAAACGGGTTGAATACAATATAATGCCGGATGGCATAAATAAGCGCAGGCCAGATAACAGTAGTGTTAAACGCAAAAGAATAATGAGCCTGGTAATGGGACATAATCAAATACGAATATATACAAACCAGATAACGGTGAGCATAATACGAACCGACACATAAATGACACGAGAAGTCATAGAGTCGGGAGAATGATCCGAAATAAAACGATTATAGTCACGAACTACAGTCAAGGTTAACGGATCTTAAACTTGAAATCAAATGCTTTTCAAATATAAACAAGGTGCATTGACACCAAACAAGTATTTTAAGAATGACATGAGTAAGAAATGAACTACAGGATCAACATACCTTTCGGGTTATAAATAAAGAAAAAGGTCTACGGGACCAAAATGACCTTTGGGGTCATAAATAAAAAGAAATGAGTTATAAGGGCCTTGCCTCAACGGGGTAAAAGCCTAAAGAATTAGCCCACGAGGCTAAGTGATAGAACCTAAGGGTTAATTAGACAAAGCGAGGGAACCAGTTGAGAATCCCCGCGTAAAACAAAGACTGTACAAGAATAAATTCTTAACTGTCAATATCCTAGTATGGATAATTGACAAAAGTTAAGAGAAAACGTTAAACTAAAAACAAAAACTTCAGTTTTAGTAAGAAATAACGTTTTTATAAACATGAATTCTGATAGGAATTTAAATAGTAAATATTAAAGATATAGGTCTTGACACTGATAAGTGCAAGACAATATACTCGAAAAGAAATCTTTCGATAATGAAAGTTTGAAATAGACCTAAACATGACGTGACACGATCACGGTCAAGAAAAGTAATGTGAAGTGTAATCACATTGTAACCCGAGTAATGGGTATAAAGTAACTGGACTAATAAGTCTAGTTAAGTGAGACCGGTTAAGGTCAAGATTCAAATTAAGAAATTGGTTAATACGCTATTTATTTTGAGAATAGCGTGGAATAAACAAAACCAATAGATTTACATGATCAAGTGGCCAAATTGGCGACTCGGTCAAGTAAACAACAAAAGTATATATAGATACAAGATAAAAGTGACGGCCCATGAAACCTCACTAAAAGAAAATACTGATCACCTACTGGAGGGACCATGAGACAACCAAAGCGAAGTGTTGGGAAGTCAATTCAAACAAAAGAGTTTGTTTGCTAAAAGTGAAAGATTTCACTAAAGACCTTTAAACGGGTCAAAATAACGGATTCATAAAGAATTCGATAATATGAAAGCGATGGATTTCGCTAAGTTAACTAAACTAGTGGAAATAACGAGATTACGTTATTTCGAGTTGCTTTAGTTCGTATGAGATACGTATATGCTTTGTAACAAAAAAAAAATATATTACCATACTTTTCTGGTAATACTAACAATTGGTTAAAGTATGAGTAATGCTTGAAAGATTACTCAGGTCAAATGCATTGAGTTTAAAACTCAATGAATCATGTGAGAAAGGTTTCGAGGACGAAACCTCTTTAAGGGGGATAGACTTGTAACACCCCGAAAAACGGGTTTGGTAATCAAACCACGTTAGTACTAAAAGACGGGTAAATTACCGTTAGGGGTAAAAGTAACCCGGTGAATATTAGGATTTTTAATAAATAAACCTAATATTAAATAAAAGCTGAACAAAAGCTTTTGAAGAAATAAAGTTTATAGAAGCCTGAGTTAACGGGACTTAAAATAAACTTAGTCATAAATCTCCCCGAACTCACTAAATTAACTAGGAATGTTTAACCTAGTTAATAAGTGGGAATGTTGTTAGAAATTAAGTGGGTTGTGGCCTACTTAATAAACTAACCAAACAAGAGGGGCCAAAGTGGATAAACTTGAAAGTTTAATTATAAAAGAAATTTAAAAATCTAAAACACACATGGAGTGTGTGTTGAAGGTGTTCTGGATCGATCAGAACAAGCTCTCATGAGCTAAAACCCTAGTTCACAATAAATCATCAAATTGAAGGTCAAATTGATGCTCAAATTCACAATTGAACATGAATTAACGATCACCCACGCTAGGGGATCATAAGGTATGTCAAATTTTGATGATTTGTGAAGTTGTGAAATTTAGATAATCATCATAATCGCGAATTATGAATGAATTATTGAAGTTATGATTAAATTAGTGATGTATACATGCTTAGGAACCAAACCCTAAGTGAAAATTATACATATGATGCTATAATTTGAATGATTTGATGATATACCACACTAGGATAAGTGGGTATTAATCATATGATGAATTTGATGATATAATTATGATTAGAATCATCATATCTGATAGTAATCAGGAAATACTTGAACAAATTGTGTGTTTGAGTATGTAATCATACTTACTAGGATATGAGTTTAGTATGATATGATAAGAATTGATGATATGTTCATGTTAATGATGTTTAATACCATCAAGCATTAATTCGGTAACTTATAGTTACAAGAACTTGGTAATTAAGTGGTTAAAACGGTAGCCTAATAAGGATGCTTACTGTATAAGGGAAAAGTAATAAAACGAGTAGTTAAGCTACATCGTGTAATTACTTTTGTCAATAGGCAGTTTGACTTTTTAAAGTCAAAATGACCTTTTATATGATTGAATGATAATTTCGACATAAAGATCGTAGGATGGAATAGTCGTGAATGATTATGACTAATCTAACCATCTGACAAATTACAATGATAGTTTGATGCTTAACAAGCTAGGTGGAAGCTTGGGAATGAAGCGGGTTAAACGAATCAGGAATGAAGGAAAGGCATAATCTGGATGCTAGGTAAGTACAACTTACACTCCTTGTATTAAATACCTATTGGTTTTATAGGTTATGAATAATATAAATTCTTGTTTGACTTATGATGTTTCGACACGACATGTGCGGTTCGAAACAAAAGACAATAATGATAAACCATGTTTAATGGTTAAAAAGAGCTAATATGATTATTTAGTCACGAATTGACTAATAGATAGCGAGTTTTAAATGATAACCTAATAAGGTAAATCAATACAAATAATAACGGTAAAACGGTAATTCGGTCACTCGTTGATGATAACTGTTAGTTTTGGAAGACACTTTATGGCGTAAGACATAAAGGGGTCAAAATAATCAAGAAATGTATTATAAATAATATGACTGTACGGTGTAAACCGGAGCGAGTCATGTAGACGAGATGATAATAAATCCATCTCGCAAAGATAAACGGTCATTTAGACCAAACGGGTCAAAAGGTGAAAATATCACCCTTTGACAATATCGACTAATGGTTTGTCGAGTTGTATGATTATAGGAATAAATATCAAATGGATATTTACATCGCTATTACTTAGCGGCAACTAAGGCAAGGTATCGAAACGGGTCAATATATTTATCCGAGCAAGGTATGTATAATAGGTCAACTCATCATTTAGAACTTAAGGTTCTATGAGAGCTAGACAAGTTAAAAATGAACATTTGGTTACCTTAATAGGTAAACCGAATGATTTAAATGATGATCATGGTGTTTTGAAAGCATAATGACTTTTCAAACAAGATCATAGTTTTAAAAGTGGGATTTTGGTCAAATATGGCTTTAAAGGTCCTTCGTCGTAAAAGAAGGGTTAAAAGTGACCAAATTACCCTTATAAGTTAAATTGAGCAAACGACCCTTAAAGGTTGTTTGGAAATGCGTTTGGTGATGAAATAAATACTTAGAATAAGTATAAAAAGCGAAAGAGGTAATCTTTGGTCAAATTACTCTATAGGAGTCTTTGCCGTAAAATAACGATCCGAGGGGTAAAACTCAGAATATAATGATTGCCACATTAAATCCACCCCAATTATAGTTGTGGTGGAAGATCAATTGATAAATAATGTGGAAATAAAATGCTAAAATCGAATGAGCATGAATTATGCGGAAAAATGCTTAAATACCCTTAACGGGTCAAAATAAGCATTTAAGTAAAAACGGGTTTAAGAATGTATATAAACCCGGGATTTGAATCTATTATGATAGATAACAATGACTTTATAAAGTTTATGAGAATTTGAGATCAAACAAACATGTTTGTTTGATTAATACATGAACGGGTCAAAAGTTCATAATTTCTTTTTAAGCCGAAGGCTTAAAAGTCTAAAAATTTGTTAATCCGGATGTCGGATGTTAACTCCATATGATGGAGAATTAAATTACGATCACGTAGGAAGAAACGTGAGTCAAATCGTATAAAAAATGAGCAAGTTATGCTCGTTTTCGTAAAATATGGTTTGGCTGGAAATCTGTAGCATCTGGAACTAAACTCGCTGGAAAAAGTGAGTTGTCGCGCCACGCGACAGCGACCTAAGTCACTGTCGCGACACGCGAGAGCCCTCACTGCCCGTGATGAATTGGGGTCACTCTGTCGCGCCCCGCGACCGACTACCAGACCTGGAAAATTTTTTATTAACTACCGTTTCAGCTTTCGGACTTGTTTATGCACGTTATAAACATCCTAAAACTAACTCATTTTATGTTTTTATGAAATGTAGGTTTAATAGGAGGTGTCGGAAGACGATCAAGCTCGATAAAGAACCGAACACGATCAAGATTCAAGCTTCCGCATTACGTTTTCGTCGTCACTTTTAAACGGCGAATTTACATACAAAATGTTAGAATGTTTTATTTATTAAAATGTTTTAACGAACTCGTATTTTAAGTGTATGTTTAATCGTAACTACACTATTATAGTCGGATTTTATATGATAATCGTATAAAATGGAATAAGGGTCTTACATTCTATCACTAATCTTGATTTGTTTTAAAGTTTATTTGAGAATCGGTATTTGTTTCAAAGTTTATTTGAAGAGAGAAACATAAATTAACATCAAAATTCATCATAATATTCGTCTATTCATCATCGCCTTTTGTTTTAGAGAGTGAAAGTAACGATCTGTAATGAGAGAAATCCCAGAAATCGAACTCCGGCGAAAATCCGAATCTCCGGCGAACCAGGTCTTAGTTATGGTGAAAATCCGAATCTCCAGGTATGTTTCATCGAAAATCAGTTGATTTTATACTATATATTCGTTTCATCAGCTTATTTCTTTCTAAAATCTTATTTGTTTCACCGCCTAAGAGGAAGATGTTGACGGTGGTGATGACCTAAAGAGGAACGATGACAGCGGTGATGGCCTAAAATTTTGTTTGTTTCCATTAGTGGTCTTGTGATGGTTGTGGTTCAAGGCAACGACGAAAGGGCGGTGGCTAGGGTTCACTTATTTTTTATGGTAAGGATACTTATAGGCATTTAGAAAATATTCAAACTTTTATATTTACATATAGGGGATATTGTTTTGCTTCTCATATTGTGATTTGTTAATGGTTTTCCCTTGGTGGAATAACAATACAGGTTCTTTTTTGTGTATCAACATCTTATACATTGCAAGTGAAGTATGTAGATGTTATTTTTATTTTCACGAGTTTTATTGTTTACTAACAATTGGTCAATATGTTATGATTAAGAAGCTTATATTATATTAGTGGCATTTTCGATTAGATAAGATTCATTTAGGAGCTTTTGACCCACTTTTTTTTTTTTTTTTTTATGTTTTCTGTTTGTGATGACTGGAACTTCAAAAGAGTATGTATAATAGAGTGTAATAATTAATAATGTAATATTTATCAATTATCATGGACCAAGAGAAGATGCTACATAACTGGTTCTGTTGGTGTTGTTAGGCCTATTGATATTTCTCTTTTAAAGCATGTTAACCAGGCTATGATGAGCTTATCAATGCTTCCAAAGGGTTCTATAAACAAGTATCTCTTTTTAAATATACATTATTAGTGCGTTAAGATTATTTCTACTATGTTATCGAGGCTGGGAATTGGTGGAAGTACATCAGGGTGGATCGTTGAAGAGTTTACAGCCCAGATGCATGCTGTTTCTAAGATTGCACTTCATCGGCATTCTAACTTGGCTACCTTCCTTGAAACACATGGTATAGTTTTGAGTTTCATTTTAGTTTTTTATTTTGTTCTTCAAATAACCTGCTGATGTTTCTTTACTTGGTGTTTGCCATTTTCATTTTTTTGTAGGTTCAGAGGTGGTTGATGGGCTTATGTAGGTTTTATGGGGAATTTTGGACATATAGCAGCCTGAAACACAGACCATGAACAACATTGTTATAGCATCTGTAGATCTTATCTACTCTTATGCTGAGTGTTTGGTTTCACATGTAAAGGATGCAGGAGTTGATACTATCGCGCCAGCGGTTTCTCTTTTCAAAAAACTTTTGTTCTCTCAAAATGAGTCTGTCCAGACTTCTAGCAGGTGGTTAATTAATAATTATCCGACTTTATAACATCAATCTATATCTTGTATATTAAATATGTAATTTAAATATTTTTCACTGCAGCTTGGCGATATCTTCAAGGTTACTTCAGGTCCCATTTCCAAAGCAAACCATGTTAGGTACAGATGACTCGGTGGAGAGTTCAACCTCTGCTCCTGCACATGCTGATGTGGCAAGTTCAATAGGAGTAAATGCTCGGATTATGGTTGAGGAAGACTCCATCACTTCATCTGTTCAATACTGTTGTGATGGCTGTTCCACTGTCCCTATACTCAGGAGGAGATGACATTGTACAGTCTGCCCTGATTTCGATTTTTGTGAAGCCTGCTATGAAATGCTCGATGCTGACCGGCTTCCCCCGCCTCACTCGCGAGACCATCCTATGTCAGCAATTCTAATTGAAGTCGAAACATATGGTGGAGAGGGCAATTAAATGCAGTTCTCTACTGATGAGTTAACTGATCCGATGTTGCTGCCAGTTGCATCTGATGCTGGCATGCAGACTTCTACTGCAATTCATGTATTGGAAACTCCAAAACTTATCATTAAAACTGTGAAACTTGTGAAAAGATTGTGAAAAGATTGGGAAACTTAATTCCTAATGCTATGTTTGCAGTATCTATTCGACTTGATGAAAAGCACTGCTCTCATGAAATGTGGGCACACGATGCACCGTGAATATTACAATGAGATGATAAAACGAGACAAGTAAGTGTTTATGTGACTACCGATGTTGTCTTGCATCGTTTTGTTGACTTTTTTTGGCTTTTAAACAGATTCAGATGTCCAATATGCACGAAATCGATAATGGACATGTCTCTCCATCTCTCTGCCGCTTCTCTATTATCCATGGCTCTTGGATGCTGCTCCATCAATGTGTTTGATTCAGAAGAATATTGTGTTTTTGTTTTGTTTTAGTTGTTAACGTCTATGAATTTTCCAGCTGATCAAACAGAGATGGATCTAACACAAAATCGTATGGTTTCTCCATATGTAAGATATACTTCATATTATTGATATTGATATCATGGGCATATATCATCTTCAGTGTTGAGTTTCTTGTATCAATTTCTTATCTATAATTTGGTCATGCTTGGCAGCAAATGATGGTTACTGTTTAATGGGGAGATTCCTATCGATTATCTTCATTTTTCGAGGGAGAAATTGCCTGGCATAAGTTTAGGAGCAGGAGCTGAGTTTATGTCATCTGTTAGCTTGGAATCATGCCGTATGAGGGTAAACTTTATGTGTATATTTGGTGACGAGTGTTTAACTTAATGTTTGTTATGTTTACGCTACTCAATTGCGTTGATGGGTGTTGGGTTGTTTTTGCAGTTGAGCTGTTCAGACGGGGTGTTGGGTTTTGATGGGGAAGAAGAGAAAAGATAGTGACTTATTGTGTAGTGATAAGGATACGAAGGAGATTGTGTAAGAATAGGTGTGCAGGGATTGCCGCCACAGCTCCACTATGTGCGACGTCATCGTTGGTTTTGTCGGGGAGAGGGATTAAGAGGAAGATTGGGTGCATCGATGTAGCGACTCAGATGGGGAGGAAGAACAAGATTGCGGAATATTATATTAAGGGGGATACTATTGGTAAGGGTAAGTTTGGGTCTGTTTGGCTGTGTAGATGTAGGGTTAGTGGTGTGGAGTTTGCATGTAAGATCCTGGTGAAAGGGGAGGAGACGGTTCATAGAGAAGTTGAGATAATGCAACATTTGTCAGGGCATCCAGGGGTTGTGACGTTGAACTCGGTTTATGAAGATTCGGAATCTTTTCATTTGGTAATGGAGTTGTGTTCAGGAGGAAGGTTGATTGATCAAATGACGAAAGAAGGTCGTTATTCTGAACAACAGGCTGCTAATATATTCAAGGAGTTGATGATGGTGATTAAATATTGTCATGACATGGGTGTGGTTCATCGAGATGTAAAGCCTAAGAATATCCTGTTAACAACTTCAGGGAAGATTAAGCTTGCTGATTTTGGCTTGGCAGTGAGGATCACAAACGGTACTATTTTTTTCTGCGTCTTGGTTATAAATAAATAAATTATTTATTTTTTATATGCAGGAAGTTCACACAAGTGTTATGCTTTGTGTATCTTTGATATTGATTATATATCTGCTCAAACTTGTTTAAATTTGTACCTCACAAGTTCCCTTAATTGGTTGACTGGCAGTGTGTCAACTTTTAGTAGACATAAGGTGCTTAGCTTACCTTGTATCTTACTAAACCCTTCTTTGACTTAATTTGACAAAACTCCAAACTTAGAGAAACTGGAAGCATATATTGTGAATCTCTCAAATATTGTAAAATGGCTGCTTACGTGTTCTTGAGATTGCATCGTCACAAAGTGTTGTCTATTGAATATAATATTTTATCTAAACACCTTTTCAAACTCCTGAACTCTTAATATTCTTCACCAGTAAGTAATAAAATTACAATGCAGAATTTGAACTATTGGCAGATTAATTTGTTGCTTGGTAACTTCCTTCCTTATCAATCAAATTCTTAAGGCAATGTGTACAACGTACCCTATTTAATAATTCAAGAATTGTGTTTCTCATCTTGGTTTTAAAAAGCGCGTGGCGATCCAATGCGATTTGATCCCAAAAGCCGATGCGCTATCCTCGAAGCGCGTGCATCACATGTTGAGGCATTTTTTGTATTAATATGCTGATAAGGGGAACCGAACAGAATAACCTAAAATATCATTTTTTAAATGTTTGTTATATATTGATTTAGGAATTATTAGTTTTACTCTTGAATGTTAAGTATTTATAATAAAACATTAACGTGTTTATTATCTTTGAAATGATTTATTCATTGCCTACAACAAATAACAAAATTTAACATATAAATTAAATTATTTTCAAAGTATTATAAGAGAAAATGTCTTAATAAAAAACTTTGGAGAAACATAAAAATATATTAGAAGGTTGGGTTTATGTGAACAATAGTAATTAAAAAGGTTAAGTTTTGACGACACACTTGGCCTCACCAAAAATGGTGACATTTTTTTTTGCTTGCAATGAGTGTGCTTTTCAGGTGTGTAGACCTTGCTATGAGTACAAAAGAAGAGATGAAAATCAAGCTTTCCCTCATTGCAAGACTCGATATAAAAGACAAAAGGTTGCTTATGTTCGTCAAGGGCTTGCCGATGGTTAAAAATTGAGGTATTGCAAAATTATACATATTTCACCATTCAACTTCTCCTATAATATGCTCTGAGCACTACATATAACTCATGAAATTATGCGTAGCTGAATTTTGGACCCTGTGGTTGATTATTTGTTAAGGGATTTGAAGAGGAAGCTGGTGTATAAGGCATGTTAAATAGGCCAACCCATTTGATAAATAAGGTTCGGCTTTGGGTTCTGTGCTTTACATTCAAACGGTCAACGGGTTGGTTCTGGGTATGAACCGACAACTAGCTTAGAATCCCGAGACCCAAATGTGAAATATGCAGTGTGTGTGTATGTTGTGTATGCTCTTATGTATGTGTGTGTGTATGTTGTGTATGCTCTTATGTATGCGTGTGTGTATGTACATATATATGTATGTGTGTGTAAATAGTCCTGACTTGGTTATGTAAATGCCCGATTCTGTATATGATTTTCGGACATGTAGGAACCGCTTGGAACACTATTCAATTATCCCAGTTTTTTGTCTCTTTTGTGAACCGACTTGAATTTTCGATATTCATGTAGAGATTTTGTTAATTTTTCGTCTTAAAAAGTTTCAATTTTCCCAGATTTTTTTTTGTCTTTTGCGTTGAAGATGCCAAGGACTGGACTAGGACTGTTTGAATGTGTGACAAAATTTTGGCATAGTGATAAACACAAGCCACTTAGAGAGTCCATTATTTAGAAGATTTTTAGGTAAATTTTGTTTGATTTAATGGTGGAAAGTTATGATTTTGTTTGTTTTTTTTTTTTTTTGTTTTGAATAATGCACACCACGTGTTTGTTGCCCAGAGTTGTACATGAGAACCATAGTCTTGGTACTAAGAAGAATAGAGAATGGCAAGAGAAGCTGGCTATTGTATATTGAGGTTGCGACAAAGCTGCTCGAGGACAATGTTGGGGCGCAAGTAATGAAGCTGGCTGTTATATTGAGGTTGCGACAAAGCTGCTCGAGGACAATGTTGCAGCGTAGGTAATGCTTGTCCTATGTTGCTATAATATCATGTGAAAATTAGATCAATTACTAAGGATGTAACATATAAAAATGCCCAGTTCCTTTCTTTTAATTGTTTCTAGAAAGTTTTTATTTATTATTTTCACATGTAAGCTAATTCAGTTTAGGTTGTTATCTTTCATGTCAACAGGAAGACCCATTGTTTTCATGTTAATAAAGACTTTCTTGTGAATCGACACATGTAGAGGTTGATTCTAAAGAGTATAACATGGTTAGTACGCTTCTTCTATCTTGTGTTAGTATATAAGCCACCAACTATCTTTATATTCATATGGATTTCTTTCATGTGGTGGTGATGGTTCAGTTAAGTTAAGCTGGTTCAACTTAGAGATTTACAAAAAGGAGGTCATAAGCTTCTAATGGGTAAGTTGTTTTATTCATTTATTTTGGTGTGTCAATGATTGTTTCAAATGTTTTTTTCAACCTGTTTTTTTTTAACGACCAACCAAGGTTCTATGCAGCAGATGAATCGATCTTCTTCACACCCGAAGCTACCTTCGAATTTTACAAAACAACAACTGCATGTTCTTAAAGCACAAATATTAGCTTTTAGACGTATAAAGGTATTTGTTAAGTGTACAATTTTATATATTCGAGTGATCTTCACACCCGAAGCTCATTTGAAATGACTGTTGGGTTAAAACCACTGTTGGGTTAAAACAATATTTTGAAACCACTTTTGAAACGACTGTTCGGTTAAACAGTGTTTTGAAACCACTGTTAGGTTAAACAGTGTTTGAAACCACTGTTGGGTTAAACAGTGTTTCGAAACGACTGTTGGGTTAAACAGTGTTTCGAAACGACTGTTAGGTTAAACAGTGGTTTCAAAACACTGTTGGGTTAAAACAGTGTTTTGTGGAGAAAACAGTGGTTCTTTTTTTCCAAACAGTAGTTTGACTTTGGTTAAATAGACTTTGGTCAAACATCGTTTTAACTTTGGTCACACAGTGTTTTAACTTGGTCAAACAGGGTTTTGAACCACTAAGAATCATATTTTTGCAAACAGTTGTTTGACTTTGGTCAAACAGTGGTTTGACTTTGGTCAAACAGTGGTCAAACAGCGTTACAAGAGTCCAGCCAGGATGAAGTTGAGATTTGTACATAAAGTAATCTCTTGAACTGTGAATTTATTTTAGATATGTTTTCAATACGCCCATCGCAGATGCGTTTGAAAATGGTGTTACTCGAAGGGAAACACCATATACGAGATTTACATTCTTTTAGGTATGTGTTCTCACGCGTCGTGAGGATCTTTAATTATTAGTTTCTTTCTCATTTCTTGACGTTTCTGATGAAGTTCTTTGTTTACTTTGTAGCCTTGCTGGTTTCCCTTCGTCAACCATTTATGTTTTGGGTTATGGCTTCTCCTACATACTGATTATTACTTGCTAAATTTGATGATCTTGATGATTACCTGTTATTTTTTCTACATTTGTTTTTTAGCTGTCATTTTGAAGTCCGTTACACACACATTTGACCCATTCCTAAAATAAAAGTAAAAATTCAGAAATTAATCACCTTGAATTTATATTTGTTTTTTGGTTACGGCTGAAATCCACTTATGATGATTGTTACTTTGTCAATTAATCATACAAATAGGAATATTACATGGTTTTTTTTACTAAAAAAACTAGATTTGTAAATATAAAGTTGTAATTTGTTAAATTCTTGGTAGATCTGAAGTTGGATTGGTATTGGTTCAGGCTATAGAACAATTAATTGAAAATTCACCTTTTGAGTTGTTTTTGGCTTTCAGGTATTGGTTCGACCTAGAACAATTGAGAATATGTCCTCTCTTCGGCTGCTATGGTTATTTGACTGCAATCTCCACTTTTACATGTCCATTATCACAAGACCAATGGTTTAAGCATACCATTATACCCGACTTCTCCACTTATGCAGGTTCATTATTACAAGACTGTGGTTCAAGCATACCATTGTTGTCTTCGTTAGCATATAGTTTATTTTTAGTTTTTGTCAAACCTTTATGCATGAACAAAATTAATAATAATATAAGTAACTTTCTTCAGCCCGGGAAGCAATCCCGGGTAATAACCTAGTAAGATTAATATACTTAAATAATAAACTTTTTTTTAACGGCAAATTTATTTTAATTCCTATCGTCTGTGGGACTTGAACCCAAGACCTCCATCTTCCAAGTGTTTAAAGATGTTGCCTTTGCCAATGGACCATCACCCCATTGGTCACTTAAATAATAAACTAATATAAAGATATATAACGAAATAGATTTATTGTGTAAATGTAAAGTTAAAATTTATTTAATGTATATATAAACTTTACATTGATGTCACATTACTTGTAACTTCAGAAAACTTCTTTTTCATAAACGATCATATTAAATACTTTGACATTGATGTCACGTTACTTGTAACTTCAGAAAACTTCTTTTTCATAAACGATCATATTAAATACTTTGAATTAAAAAAACTGTAATTCTTCTATATATTAATAGCACAATGCTTTGAACAGTAAAACTTATAACAATATATATGATTTTTTTTAATACTTTTATTATCTTCTTTACTGATATCGAAAAAACCAGTACGGTTATCAGCATATAAAGGTAAAAACCGACACCAGCAGTGGCGGAGCTAGCCCATTAATTTAGGGGTATCCTGAATTTTTTTTACCGTGCAATCATATGATAATAAAAAAACGACAATAGATAAAGTAAAACAAATATCTAATAGATTTGTCATCTTCTTTTTTCATAGCTTGAAATCGTTCCATAACATCGTCGTTTTTTACTTTATCAAAAGTTTCTTTTTCGACCGCACAATAGTAAAGGAATTCGAGTAATCAACCTTCAGTAGCTAGTTTATAAATAACAAAGAAAACTGGAAACTTTAACTTTTTCTTTTTTTAAATTTAACTTATCTAAACATAAAAAATTTATGATTTATAGGCTTATTTTATTATTCGGGCTTAATTATTCTACAAGTTTTCGGGTTGTAAAAAATGTTTGGGCTTATAGAAAATGGGATTTTAGTAATATCAAGTATCATATTTTTTTGTTGGGGGGTATCATCGTATTTTTTAGGGGTATCCTTTGTATAAAACCGGAAAAAAAAACTACGAATACGGTGTTGAGCCGTAGCCCGTGCTACGACTCCTATAACTATAGTTCCGCCCCTGGACACCAGCCTGGTACAGAAAACACCAAAAGTCGGTATCGAATTGATTTTGAAAATCTTTTAGTTCGGGAAATTCGGTACTGCTACCCGGTACCATTTGCTTATCCCTGATCACAGGTGTCGTATGAACAACAACGGTATCGTTCAACTTTTTTTTTTTTTTTGATTTTCTTCAACTTTTAATGATTTCTTTTTTTAGTTTCAGGGGTAGGGATGAGCTCGGTGGCAACCAATACCAAATCGGTACTGGTACCGAAAATACCAATTACAGTACCTGTATATGAAGGTAAAAACGGTAGCGAACCGGTACCAGGAACGCCAAAAGTCGTGCCGAATTGGTACTTAAGATTTTTCGATTCTGGAAATTCGGTACCGGTACCCAGTATCATTTGCTCATCTCTGACCACAGGTTTCATACGAACAACATTATTACCATACAACTTTTTTGGTTGATTTTATTTTGGTTATCTTTTAGTTTTTTTTGTATATTTTCTTTTTATTCTTGTCAGCGGTCTCCGTGCGCAACGCGCTCGTAGTGATTTCAAAACACATATAAACACAGACTAAACAACAAAAGACGTTCGCCGCAATGCGGCTATAGTAAAAAACTAGTATCATTAATTTAAAAAGTGGAAAATGAATATGTGGACGCGATACTTCTGCCCTAAAGGTTTTGTAAAATGACCATACACATGTTATACGTAGTGAGAGATTCAAGATTTTTTTTTTCAATGAGATCCAAGTTTTTCGTTGTTTGAAATTTTCACAACCAAACACTAAATTTTTCAGGTCGGGTCGGAGCGCGGAACATACAACAAAATATCTATAATCATTACTTATTTGAAAACACACAATAATAAAAATTATTAGATAACACACAATAAAAATACGATGTCATTCGAATTGAAAAAAAAAACATTGTAATTTTTTATAGAGTTTTCAATCCTTGTATCATTAGCCCTAGAATTCAAGTTTTAAGAAACTAAGTCACAAATTCTAAATGCAAATTCATAGAATCATAGCCTACAATGATACAAAGATTTATTTGTTATTGTAATTTCCAAACTTTATATTCATAGTAATAAATCCTTAAATAACTAGACAACTAACAAAAAAAATCAAGTTATAAAAAAATAGGTTTACTTGTATGTTTGCATCTGTTTGTTTAGGCAGTTAGTAATCCATAGTTTTAAATTAGATAAGAAAAAAAAAAAACAGTGGTAAAAGGTTCGACCTTGTGACTTCATATTATCAAACAAAAATATTCTATATCTCCGCTTTAAAACTTGAATGATATCCTATTTATCCAACAAAATATTGAAATGCCTAACATATTTATTTTTATAGTGAAAGTGTATTGTACAATTTTTCTTAACGTATGCTGCGTACGCTATGAAAATATAACATGCGTGATTAGTTTTATAACATGCGTGATTAGGTTTTTTACCCCATACGTGATTTCTGATTTTGTACATGCGTGATTATGGGTTTCAACATGCGTGATTATGGTTTTCAAAATGGTTTTTGAGTTTTATAACGTGCGTAATTTCATCTCGTACACATCATACGTTAAGTAATATTGTACGTTAACCAACCCCTATTTTTATATATATTATTTTCATAAAAACCCTTCTCAATTTAGATTATGATAGTTTAAGCGTAAGAAAAAAAGGAAAATTGTATATTGTCTCGTACTATATGTTGTATCAAGAAAATGAATAAGTAGGAAATTTTAGAGTTAAATGCATGGTTGGTTCTTGTGGTTTGCTATTTTTGCAGACTTGATCACAAGAGTTTCAGTGGTTGCAATTTTTAAAATTTGGGTAGTCCTTATTACTAACCTAAGTTAAATATCTCAGTTAAGTTCATATAAAATTACCAAACTACCCTCAATATATAAAGAAGTTAATTATAATTATGAGTAAACTGCCATTTTGGTCCCTGAGGTTTGGTTACTTTTACCATTTTAGTCCAAAACTCAAACCTTTTAAATCTGAGTCCCTATGGTTTCACTTTTATTGCCATTTTGGTCCAAAAATCAAATCACCTGTTATTTAGCTAATAAAATCTGGTTATTTTCTATTTTTCTTCACGGGCAAAATGGTCCATCTGAATTTATTATAACATATTATTATTTATACAAAATAACCAGATTTTATTAGCCAAATAACAGGTGATTTGATTTTTGGACCAAAATGGCAATAAAAGTGAAACCACACGGACCCAGATTTAAAAGATTTGAGTTTTGGACTAAAATGACAAAAGTCACCAAACCTCAGGGACCAAAATGGCAGTTTACTCTACAATTATACATATGTAATATAATAATGTGGGCCCCATTTATTTAATTTAATTTACTATAATATACTCATAAAGATTAAAGACCCAACCACCCACCCTCACGACCGATGTTTTCAGGACCGGACCGGAGGTTGACCCGGTCATCTTACAGGGTCAAAGGTCGGACTGGTCCGACCGGTTCGATCGGATTTAAAACCCGGATTACGTCATAAATTATATAAAAATATAGAGTAAATTGCTAAAATCGTCCCTGACGTTTATTCACATTTGCTAGATCCATCCAAAAAAGGTTTTTTTCTCATAGGAACCACTGAGGTTTCAAAAAAGTTGCTAAATTCATCCAAAATGACTAACACTCTAACAAAACTAACTTGATAAAGGGGTAATTTAGTCATTAACAATGGATCCATCAAGCCTAAAATTTATTACATAATATATGTCATTCAGTAATTAAGCTTTGACCCAATGTTTTTGTAACCAAACCCTGCTGCCTTACCAGTTGACAAGTCAATCTGGATTAAAAGTCCATACGATGTCATAAATAATTAAAAAAATAAACGTAATAATATGAAGTCCCAGATAACAAACTTAAAATAATTTATAACAATACTTTGTTTATTTTCATGTGTAGTTGTATTATAAAAAAAAAGTAAAGTTTTAAATAAACAAAATATAGAGTTTCAAGAAGTAACTAGATAATTAAAGGATATTATAAAAAAGTAAAGTTTTAAATAAACAAAATATATAGTTATTAGAGTCTGGACTTACCAAAGGGGATATGGTTGATAAGGGTTGGCGTTCTTGAGCGGTAGCACCATCTTTGTTTTGGCTATTACTGACCTGAACATCGACAGAGCTATAGTTTCCGGCCTGAGCTCTGACAACTGGGAATCTGTTACGGGCTTGCGAATGTGGGAAGAAGGCGGAGCAGGCTGATTTGGGTGAAGGTTTGGATACAATGTTTGAAACGAGAGGGGTGGATGAAATTCCGCATGTTGTGGAAGCCATTGCTGATGAAAACGATGATGAACTGAAAGATTGATTGGTTATATTTTAGAGGGAAAAAAATTATTGATGATGATATTAAAGTTACATATGAAATCAAATTATTTTTGTGCTTTTGTTATGTAACTCCTAGCTATGTTACTGTTATTAAACATGTTCAAAATATTACTTTAATTGATAGGACATTAAAGTAAACTACTAAACTACTAGGCATTTTATTGTTTTTAACAACCAACCTGTAGAATTAGTATACTATTAGTTTAATAATATTTAGTTTATTCTAAGATTAAAAGAAATTAAAAAGCGATAATTAAATTAAATACAGAAAAAATTCAGTTAAAATTAAGGTTGTCTTAAATTAAATAAATTAAAAGAATGACTAAATTACCCCTATATCAAGTTAGTTTTGTTAGAGTGTTAGTTATTTTGGATGGATTTAGCAACTTTTTTGAAACCTCAGTGGTTCCTATGAGAAAAAAACTTTTTTTGGATGGATGTAGCAAATGTGAACAAACGTCAGGGACGATTTTAGCAATTTACTCAAAAATATATATAAAATATAGAAAAAAATATAGACGTTTAATATACTTTTTCATAATTATTATATTTAAAATTTTAAGTAAACGTATAAAAGCCTCTAAAAACATATGTTGCACGATTTCACTTAAACATTTTTTCTAGACTAATCTAACTGAATTTAAAAAGGTAAAATGAAAAACTAAATCTTGATTTATATTATTTTTTTTTAAACAATGACAACAAGTAGGGCTGAAATATGGTGTATACCTGTACACGATAATACACGAACACGATAATACACGACACACGAAATCCTATACATGAACACGACACGATAAGGTTTCGTGTCCAATTTTCCATACACGAACACAAAATATTTTTTAACAGGTATACACGATAATTGGGTGAAGTTCCTTTACAAAGTGTGTTTTTCCTACAAAGTGTAGGAAGTGATCTTGACCATTAGATGAGTGTGTTTGATGGTTGAGATCATTTTGGTGGCATTTTGGTAATATTTGTGTCTTAAAAAAAGGATGATTTAATTAATTAGGGGTAGATGCGTCATTTAGCTTGTTTTAAATATGGAAATAGCGGTCATCCCATAAACCACTCCATATTTCTCGCGATTCTCTCTCTCTCTCTATCTCTCTTCCTTCGTGAAGAAACACAATGACAAGAAAACACATCATGAATCATGCAATATCACACATCGTGAAGAACCAAAAAATTATAAAACACAACGTCAAGAAAACATAAAAGACATGTCATTTGTGAATCATAACTGGTATAACACGTTGTGAATTAACCTGTAACTGGTAAAACACATCGTCAAGAAATTACAAATACATCTTCCTGAAAACACAATAAAAATTACAAAATACATCTCCTTCCTAAAACATAAAATGCTATAACACACTGTGAATTAACCTGTAACTAGTAAAACACATTGTCGAGAAATTATTCATGAAGGATTGCAGCTGGTAAAACACATCGTCAAGAAATTGTTCATGATGGATTGCAGCTGGTAAAACACATGTTACACTGTGAATGTTTAAAACACAACGACAAAAAATCCTCTAATTAATCCAATGATAAACTGATAAAACACAATGATATTAGTGTGTTTGCTGCTAAAACACAACGGTATTAGTCTGCTTGCTATTAAACACAATGTCAAGAAATCCTCCAGCATTAATTCAATATCGTAATCCTTGTTAGATAAATCATACAATTGCTACAACACATCAAATAAAAATTCAAGTTTATGCAATATTATCAAACTTTATCATCACCGCAATCAACCATAACATTTGACACCCTGATTTTGATCAGTAAAGATATTGTGAAGAACCAGATGCAATACAAATGCTCTAGGGATATGTTGTATCGATTGTATAATTTAAACGAAACCGTCAATTTGATTTTAATGGGATATTTAGTTTCCTTAATTATCCGGTTAGTTAGTTAATCTATTATTATAATCCATAATTAAAATAATAATCAAATTACCTTAATACCCTTTTGATTAAAAACTCCAATTGCCACATGTCACATGTAGGAGGCTTCCTACACTTTATAGGAAAAAATGGCTTTGTAGCCAACTCCTACTCCACGATAATTACATGTTAATACCTGTTTACGAATGTTTCAATAATTACATATCTAGGAACCTGTTTAGTGAATCAAAAGTTGCCAAAAGTTCACAATAGGCTTAAATAATGCATAAACGTAAGTTCATATGGGTCTGTCTTCTCAAATCTTCAATTCAAATTTCACATGGGTCTTTCTTCTCGATGGCCGGTGGTTGGGGTGGTGTCGCTGGGAGTGGGGCTGGAGAAGGG
Source organism: Helianthus tuberosus (assembly GCA_030545235.1). Lineage (NCBI taxonomy): Eukaryota > Viridiplantae > Streptophyta > Magnoliopsida > Asterales > Asteraceae > Helianthus > Helianthus tuberosus. The sequence continues at coordinate 41,788,924 of CM060373.1, read as the reverse complement.
AAGAATTAGGGTTTTTTAATATGTCCATTGGAATGGGAACGGGCCAGAAGGGTTAGGGAAACTAGAGAGATAAGTAATAAGATCAGGTTTTCAAATCACATGGTCCCACAAAATTATATTTTTTTATTATATTAAAATTGTTAACATGTATTAACAGGTACTAAACAGGTAAACGAGTATTTTACCTGTTTAGACACAAAAATTAACAGGTATTTTCGTGTCTACCTGTTTAGTACCTGTTACCTATTAAGGCCATACACGATACATGTTAACTTCGTGTCGATTCGTATCATGTATTCATGTACGTGTCTAAAATTACCAGCCATAATGACAAGTGACAACTCCATTCATTTCATATTTACATCTATTGCAGAGGTTTTCATTACCAACGTTGAGTTTGACTTTAAAGTTATGCTTTTAACTAAAATCTCGAATTACTCATCTTCTCAAAAAAAAAAAAAAAAAAAAAAAAAAACCCATCCAGCAGCCAACATCGTAGGAAGCAGGAAAAATACCATCAACGCACCAAAAGTCGCTTGGATCTCTAGACACTCTAAACTTGGCTCTTGAAGCACCAAACGTTGGCTTAGATCATCAATAACAGAACACACACAAAGAACTTGAAATGACAATGAAGGTGGCTGTTCTTCGGAAGCCATAACTTTAACGGTAGGTTATTTCCATTCAAAAATCTTCAGCTCCGGTCGATAAACTAAGAATGTTCGTTGTGTTTACTGTCGGAATCCCTACCAAACCTCATTGTTCCTCTCAGATCTGACCAACCGCCGTTTTTTTTTCATTAATAGTCCGGTTTGACCCGTCACAGAACTTCCAGCCGAACCGCCGGTCACCGGCCGGACTTCCGGTCTGATGCAGAAACGGCCTGAAGTGGTGAACCAGCCCGGTAAAGCTAGCGGATCCTGGCAGGTCCGGTCTGGGTCTGAAAACATTGCTCACGACATCACCACCCAACTCCAACTCTTTTATCCGGCTACCCACATAATGATGATTCCACATGCAACCAAAACCCAAAACTTTGTACAACAAAACATCTATTAAACCAAATTTGTTTTTAAAGGGAAAATAACTATCAAATACCTAAGAGTATATACAAGCCACTGCATCGAGCAAGATGCTAGAACAGTCCAGCAAAACAGAGAAACAAAAACCCCATTACAACCACAGAAGTTTGATTTTCCGGTGAGAGAGGATGGTTGTTGAAGTTGGGAGTTTTAGTATTCGGGTGACCTGACCGTCTCTTCTTGATGGGCCGCCTTTGCCTTGTCAAGTGCCGCTTACTGAGCCAAATCCTGCACACTGAACAACACCGTTAGTCTCGTCATAGGCAGACCCGACTCCGGTGTAAGAGTAAGTTTCTCATCTTTTTCTAGGAGTTTTATTGAAATGGGTAAGTGTGTGTTTGTTGCCTTAATCGGTGTGTTAAATGCGCTATTTATACTAAGATTGTGTTAGTTGGACATTTAATGCCTGTGCTTACCTTCTCAGACCTAGGAGCATCATTAGAGAGAGAGGTCTCTGATGATTGATGTGAGTGTACTTTTGGTGTAGGCAGTCTTGTCAAACCCGTGGACTTTGCTTTTAGCGTCCGGTACTGACGGGCCTCCGGACTGACCGGAGGTGTGCTATTATCTTTGTAGGTTTCTTTGTGATAAGCATGTAGTTCCTTTTAAGAGTTGTAGATTGCCTGTTCATTTGTTAAGTGTGTAGGGTATCTTCTTGACAACACTTGCTGCTCCCCTGTCAGTTCACAGTCCTGACAACATTAAATGCTTAACAACCCTGCACTGGTGTCAGGTTGTCACATCCTCGTACTTCTTGTTGTCAGGCTTTTGGGGTAATGATTACATACCCTTGACTCTGGATTCTCTGCCTATTGTGTTGATTTGTTTTGTCCTGCTATGTGGTTTGCTCCGGGTCAACCTTCTTCAGGCTTATATTTTTGGTTCGGCCTTCGGCCTACATAGACTGGATTACACTCATTCGGTATATCGTCCTCGGTACGGCCATAGGGCTTCCTACGTCAATAGCTCCCCCAGTCCGACAGGCCTATGCTACTGTTGTAAATGGGTCGTTGGACTTCTTAGTTTGTGTAACTATCCTTGTTGCATCTTTTAGTTTTCGGTTGTGTTTTTGATATATGTAATCATTATTGGATCCATCTTTTTAATGACGTGGTCCTTTCTTATTGGGCCTTCGGCTAGGCTTCGGCAGGCCTTGGCTAGGGTGTCTTTTCACATCCCCTTCCTTCCACTATATAACTCCTCCCTTGTTTCGAAATTTCATTCACAACACTCTTCTCCCTCCTGCGGTCCCTACTCTTCGGCTTGTTCTTCCTTCTTCATCAGGTCAGGCATCTTCCTCTCTTACTTTAATTTTTTTCTGTATTCCTATTAACCGATCATAAGTAAGAAAGATATGCACCTCCATTTTTCCAAGATGGATCAAAAGGCTGTAGACGCTTTCTACCCTAAGTATTTTGATTGTTCTGTTTATAAGCCTGTTGCACAAGATAGCGACCATATGATCACCGATTGTGTCGCCGGCTATGTCGGTTTTTATAAAAAAGCATTTTGAATTTTTTGGGATGCGCCTTCCTCTTTCCAATTTTTTCTTGGAATTTGTGAAAGTTTATGATTTGGATGTTAGGCAACTTAACCCGTTAGGGGTGATGAAGCTTGTACATTTTGAAGTTATGTGTCGGGCCCTTGATGGCGTTCCCACACTTCCTTTGTTTCGTCAGTATTACCGGTTAGGTTATGGTGGGGACTGGTACACTATCCAAATGAGGGGGGAGACCTGTCCTTATAAGTTTGATTATTCTGGTCTTAAGCACTAGAAGGATCACTTCTTATGGGTTCCTAGTGCTACTGTCCCCTTCTCTATGCCTTGGCGAAAGCCTGGTAAACCAATGAACCCATGATAAGATGAAGAAGCTTTCTTTGACCCTCAGCTTTATGACTCTATTGTTGCCAATGCTTCTCCTCTTCGTATCCTGTCTAAAGAGGTTCTTGTTCTATGTGGTCTTAGTCGAATGTGGCCCTACCCCAAGGCCGTTCCTGTTTTTAAGGAAGGGGAGGAGGGTACGAGTTCTCTATCTGCTGAGGGCTTGGCTCTTATTCTTATTTATATATCATGTTATATGTATTTGTCTACGCTTTTATGTTTTTGATATTCCTTCTTTGTTGTGCAGAGATGAGCTTGCTTAGTTTTGTTCAACGTTAGGGTGTTGGGGCGAAAGTGTCTCCCCGTCCGCTGAAGGATAACGAAGTTGGTATTCTTGACAAGAACCTTGAAGTGTGCACTAATGTGAATCCTCCAACAGGTAATGCTCAAGTGTTTTTGACCAAGAAAATTATAGAGCGAGTACTCTTTGATGATGACGATGATATAGATAAATTGGAAGATGCTGGGGGTTTGAAAGTTATGGCTGAAGCTCATAGTAGGAATGATCTGCCGGTTTTTATGAAGGATCCTCCTTCGTCCAATCGTCCTTCCCTTCAGCTTGGATCACAGAATTTCTCATCCGGTCACCCTGTTACTGGCATTGAGACAACCGTTGATTCTCCTACCAAGTGTAAAACACGGAAGAAGGGTTTCGACGGGAAGAAAAGGAAGAACAAACCTGTCATCCCGGCGTCCGGGAATCCGAAAGGTTCGCTAGTGGTGATGGATCCTTCAGATTTTTCTCTTTCCGGTTCTTCGTTCGGAGAGATCCAGGAGTTTTATTATGATGAAGAATACATTCCGAAATGGTCCATGAAGAATGGTGATACCTTAGAGGACCCTGCTGTCTAGCAGCGTATCCTTCACTATTCTATTCCTCCCGGGGAGCTGGATGCTCGCCGTAAGCAAGAGCCGAAGAGAGTTGCTGAAAGGACCGGAGCAATGGCCATTCGGGCAATGAGTTCTGTAGTTGACCTTATTAATCATTATGAGCGGAAGGATAGCCGTGTGAAAAAAACTCGAGACTAGGGTTGAGCGTTATCGTGCTCGGATTGGTGTTCAACATAAGGAGAACGTGGAGTTAAAAATGAAGGTACGTAACCTGAAGGGTTCTTCCTCTAATTATTCTTAAGAGGATGTTAAGCGACTTACCTAGAAAATGAACGAGGATGAATTGGCTAAACAACGTTCCGAACATCAAAAAGCTCTTCGTTTGTGCCAGGAATGATATGAGAAAATTATTGCTGAGCTAAAGCAGGAACATGGGGCCGTGGTTTGTAAACTTGAAAATTCTCTTAATTACAAGAGTCTTTTGCTCGTCTCAACGAGACGAATGTGGGTTTAGTTAGTGAAGCTGCCCTGTTATCGGAGAAGATTCCTGGGTTGGAGGGGAAAGTTTCCGCAGCTGCTGAGGAAAGGAAACATTGGTCGAAGGCCAAAAAGAATTATGACATTGCTCTTCATGAAGCTGGAGAAATTTTTAGTCTTTGTCTTTGGATCGGGCATGGTTGATTAAGGAGGGTTTTAAGTTTGTTATTCATAAATTGCATCGTAGTGCTGATTTTTTGAAGCCTCTTGGTGCTGTTGAGAGTTTACTCTGGAACGCTGGTCTTCATGTTGGTGTTGTGAATAGTTATGATGCTGCAGTTATGGGTATGTCAAAGGACCAGGTGGAGGGTTTTAATCCTAGCGCTAATTAGGAGTATGAGGAGGCTGTCAAGGCGTGGCAGGGTACTGCATATCCTTATCTCGATGCTTTAGCTGGTTTGTCTGAGAAGAAACTTGAGGAACTTAAAGCTATTGATCCTACTGTACTTCTTGCTACTGCGGATCAGGGTGCTGGTGGTGCTGATGCCTGACTTTGCTTTGATTAACTATCTTTTTTGTTATTATTATTATTATTATTATTATTGTTATTATTATTTCCTTTTTGACTGTAAATTGTTTTAGACGAATGGATGTAATGGTTGTTGCCCTTTTGTCATGAATGAATGTTTTTAATGTGGCTCTGTGCATCCTGACATTAAGTTTATTCATGTTTATGTTATTGTGAAATTATACATAATTTTGGTGGGGTGTTTGGGCATCGATACCTTCTTGTACCATATGATCTCGTGTACCCCCTTGCATGATGCTTGTGTCCGAATGTATATATTGTTTTTGGCTTTTGCAATCCTGTTTAGATGATAATGAACTATTAAAGTCATGGTTTTTGTTCAAAACTAGGATGCATTTTTCATTGAAGTACCAAAAGATTACAAAATGGTGGCCCTTTTCATATGGCCGGATTCGAGCATCCTTACATTTATTTATTTATCATTTTATCTAGACTTTGTTGTTATCCTTCTTGTTCGGGGTACATCTTTGTGCCTGCTATATGAAACATTTGCTTAACAAGATTCCATTCCAGTGGTGCGGTATCTTTGTTCCATCCATTCTTGCCAGCTTGTACGACCCTTTTTCATGTGCCTATATGATTTCGTAAGGGCCTTCCCAGTTTGGTCTGAGCTTGCCCATTGGTCCCGCCCTGCTTGCCTCGTTTTTTCGGAAGACCAGATCGCCTGGTGTAAATGTCTGTGGCTGGACCCTCTGGTCATAATACTTCTTGAATTCTTGCTTGTATCGCGCCTCTTGTATGGAGGCCTGTAATCTGTGTTCCTCCAACATTTCAAGATTTAACATGTCTCTGTCATTTTGCTTTTCTGCTTCTTTCACTGTTTGTTATGTTGGTACTTTTATTTCTGGTGGTAAGATCGCTTTCGTTCCAAAGGTCAGGCTAAATGGTGTTCTTCTGTTGCTCGATTTCTCTGTCGTCCTTATTGCCCATAACACGCTTGGTAACTCGGCTAGCCAGTTTTTTCCATGCCTTCCTAACCGTGTCTTGATCCCGTGTAGGATACTTTTGTTCATCCTTTCCACCTGCCCATTGGTGAGTGTCCAGGATCCGGCGAGTTTGACGAAGTTTTGGACCTAAGATAACCGGTTCGGTGAGATATTATTGACTAGAAAAGAGTAGAAGTAGAATCGACACCGAACAAGTTAATTATAATTGGTTTCTATTCAATGATTTGAAGTTACATACCCGTGAAACCAATTGGACAGCATCTCCCCTCAGGGAACCAAAGCTTGTCCAAACAAGACCCCAACACCCATATATATATAGACATTCCCCATTTGTATGAACCTGGGTAGTCCCTTCGTACGAACCTGGGTGTGGTCTTATGGATCCGTACGAATCAAGACTTCAGTCCATTCGTACGAATGGGCTCCATTCGTACGAATCTACTATTACATCACAATACCTTTTGATTCGTAACGGATTTCATACTAATCTATACAATATTCAACACACGCTCTATCTAGCCTATTCCCACTGTGGCGGACATACGAAATATGCACCAACAGATTCCCCCTTGGCCGTCACTGTTGAATAGTCTCTTTGAAAACCTAGAGCTGTGTTTTGAATATTCTGCAACTTCAATCAGGCATTATGAAATCTTCAATAGATTACCCCTTGATTGATGATCCGGGTTTGCATTATCTTTGTTATGCACAAATTCCCCCAGAAATGAATCATCAGGTCTTTGTTTGCACAGTTCACTCCTCCTCCTCTGATTTGCTAAACTGCAATCTTCACGAATAATCAACAACTTGAAACTAATCAATGCAGCTTCTCTATTTTGGCTTTAACCACATCCACGTTCGGTTTTTTATAAACCATTTCAGCACCATTGATCGCGCATTCCGCCTGCTTGATCTTTTTAATGTTCAAAAACCCAACCGGCAATTGACAGAAACTTCGAACACCACCCTGGTTAACTTCAAATCTATGATTACCCATGAAAATCTGAAATCCCGTTTTCCGTGATCCTTTCAAGCACCTTCTAGAAAGATCGATCAGTATAAACGGTATCTCCACACTCAGCAAATCTTCATCGGATAAAAAATCATCGGGTAACGTATACTGATCTCCGAAGCGTTCGGTCACAATTAGATTCATCTTCTCAGACAATCTAGATCTCAGAAGCTTTCATCCACGATCAGATTTCACATTCCCGGACAATCTGAAGTCGAAACCACCCGAATACTGTTGCATTGTCACGAATTTCAAAAATGCTGGAATGTCATCTGAAAATTTTTATCCCCCCTTATTTTTGAAAATTCTGACATCTTATCACTGAATTTCCCCTCAAACTGAGCAATTCAGTTCTCTTTTATCTCTGAAAAACTCGACTATGCCGAAAATATGACAATTTTTCCCAAACGTCAGTTTTTCATCATTGCGGATTTTACGTTACGGCCCATTAATAGTCAGATAACCCAGATGATAAACATTCTGCACCAGTATCATCACTACCCTACTAATTTCCACAATCTGTGATCGCATCATCAAATCTGTTCACTGAAGCACTGGACGGTGTCTCTGAACAACCCAGCTTGGTCGTTAAAAACTCGAAAAAAAATTTCACTCACCAAATTTTTTCTGGAGACGCACCTCATCATTGCGATAAAAAATGCCTTTTTTAGGCATTTGCTCATTCATACGAACGGAGTAGGTCTGTTCGTACGAACGGGCTGATCTGGAACGAATTGACATATTTGCACCATGGTTGATTCGTACCAACCTGGGTAGTGGGTTCGTACGAAGCTGGACTGCCGGTTCGTACGAACCAAGTCCCTTCATACCAGAGAAGCTGATTTCTCAAGAACACTCCCAATCACATTTTTCGATCCAGAATCTTTATTTCTGCGAATTTCATGATGAAACTTCACAGGATTGTGCGAAAATCAATCATTAATGTAATGATGTCTTCAATTTCAAATTCCATCCATGAATTGACCTTCAATTTGATGTTTATTCGATATTTTACGTCAGAACTCCCTATAAATCCAAAATTTATGAGCGTGGGTGATTCAATCAACTGTTAGATCGATTGAATTGGTACCGTAGCTCTGATACCAATTGAGAGTCTAGGATCTGACAAGTTTAACGGAGTTTTGGTCCTGAGATAACCGGTTCGGTGAGATATTATTGACTAGAAAAGAGTAGAAGTAGAATCGACACCGAACAAGTTAATATAATTAGTTTCTATTCAATGATTTGAATTTATATACCCGTGAAACCAATTGGACAACATCTCCCCTCAGGGAACCAAAGCTTGTCCAAACAAGACCCCAACACCCATATATATAGACATTCCCTGTTCGTACGAAGCTGGGTGTGGTCTTGTGGACCCGTACGAATCAAGACTTCAGTCCATTCGTACGAATCTACTATTACAACACAATACCTTTTGATTCGTAACGGATTTCATACTAATCTATACAATATTCGTAACGGATTTCATACTACTATTACAACACAATACCTTTTGATTCGTACGAATGGACCCTAGTGAAGAATGGAGTATGATGGAGCCTTGGAATTGAGAACTTGAAGTCCTATGGATCTTGTTTTCTTTTTCACGGCCGTAGAGGGGAAAAGAGGGAATAACAGGTTTGTTGTACTTGAGTTAGGGTTTTAGAAGTGTATTAATATACATGCATGCACAAATAAAAGAATCAGTTCGTTGGGTCGGTTTAAGGGTTTGTAAATTGGGCCGATCAGAAGAAAATAGGAGGGGTAAGTGGGCTGCTCTCATGAAAGGTAAAAGAGGAGTGGGGTTGGTTGGCAACGATTTTCTAATTGATTAGTAGTGTTTTCATTTTTTTTTTATTTTTTTTTTCATATAACCACTTAATTATAAAATTATAATTAATAATATAAAGTGTAATAACCAAGTTATGGTTCAGGCCTCATAAGTTTCGAGTTACATGAATTATGCCATGGTTCAAACGGTTCGAGTCATTCAACTCGATATAAATAAAATTACAACTAATTCAGCAATTAATAAAAGCGTATGATCTGATTTATAAAAGTGAACCAACCGGGTTTGTACCTCAAAGTTACGGGTTGTCACATCATCCCCAAGTTGAAAGAAATTTCGTCCCGAAATTTAGCACATCGTTGCCGGAGAAGCTAGTCGTGTTGTGCGTCTTCCTGGGGTATCACATCATCCCCCCATTGGTTTGGAATTTCGTCCCGAAATTCCGAAGTAGTTTCTTTACTGGACTCACCTTTCTTGAACAACTGGGGGTACTTGTGTTTCATCTGGTCCTCCCGTTCCCAAGTGAACGCTGGGCCCCAACGGGAGTTCCAATGAACTCGAACAATAGGTATTTTAGTACGTTTTAGAGTCTTGATTTCCCGGTCCATAATTTCCACCGGTTCCTCGATGAAGCGCAACTGGTCGTCGATAGTGAGTTCCTTGAAAGGAACGATGAGGGTCTCGTCTGATAAGCATTTCTTCAGATTGGACACATGGAAGACGTTGTGAACACCACTGAGTTCTTCGGGCAAATTCAGTCTGTATGCTACCTTACCGATTTTCTCGGTGATTTCAAAGGGTCCGACATATCGCGGATTAAGTTTGCCCCATTTGCCAAAACGGACGACACCCTTCCGGGGTGAGACTTTAAGTAGCACCCGATCCCCAACCTGGAACTCAAGAGGCTTCCTACGCGTATCCGTGTAACTTTTCTGACGGTCACGAGCTGCCGCCATTCTTTGTCTGATTTGAGCAATCTTCTCCGTTGTGTCAACAACGAGTTCTGGGCCAGTGATTTGGCTATCACCAACTTATGCCCAGCATAGAGGTGATCGACATTTCCGCCTGTACAAGGCCTCGAATGGAGCAGCCTTGATGCTGGTGTGGTAACTGTTATTGTATGAGAACTCTACTAAAGGTATGTGTCTCTCCCAGCCGTTTCCAAAATCGATAACACATGCTCGAAGCATGTCTTCTAGTGTTTGAATGGTGCGTTCAGTCTGCCCATCCGTCTGAGGGTGATACGCTGTGCTCATGTCTAGACGTGAGCCGAAAGATTTGTGAATCGCCTGCCACAACTCAGATGTAAAGCGTGAGTCTCGATCAGAGATAATAGAAGTGGGCACTCCGTGCCTAGAGACTACTTCCTTCAGATAGATGTCTACGAGCGTAGAAAACTTGTCAATTTCCTTGATTGCCAGAAAGTGTGCAAACTTAGTTAGTCGATCCACGATCACCCAGATGGTGTCGTTTCCCCGCTGAGATCTAGGCAAGCCAGTGACGAAATCCATGGAAATTTGCTCCCATTTCCACGTTAGGATCTCGGGTTGTTGGAGTAGTCTTGATGGCTTCTGGTATTCAATCTTAACTCTGGCACATGTCAAGCATATACTAACATAGGTCACTATGTTAGCCTTCATACTAGGCCACCAGTACGTGGTTTTGAGATCGTGGTACATCTTATCAGAGCCAGGATGTACCGAGTAACGAGACTTGTGTGCCTCATCCATCACAAGCTCACGTAGATTACCATAAAATGGGACCCAGATACGGCCCCCTAAGTAGTAAGCACCGTCTTCCTTTAGTTCCAACCATTTCTCCAATCCCCGTAGGGACTCAGCTTTGAGGTTTTCTTCCTTTAATGCTTCAATCTGTGCATCACGAATCTGGGTAGGAAGACTGGAGTGAATTGTAAGCTGTAATGCGCGTACACGCTTAGACTTGGTTTCCTTACGACTGAGGGCATCGGCCACAACGTTGGCTTTGCCGGGATGATATTTGATCACGCACTCATAATCATTCAGAAGTTCGACCCACCGATGCTATCGCATGTTCAACTCCTTCTGATCGAAGATGTGCTGGAGACTCATGTGATCGGTGTAAATGGTGCGTTTGGTACCGTACAGGTAATGTCTCCATATCTTGAGTGCAAACACTACTGCTCCCAGCTCCAAATCATGGGTAGTGTAGTTCTTTTCGTGGACCTTGAGCTGGTGTGATGCGTAAGCAATGACTTTTTCACGTTGCATCAACACACAACCAAGTCCTTGGATTGACGTGTCACAATAAACCACGAAGTCTTCTGTGCCATCAGGTAATGAAAGGATGGGGGCGCTGCAAAGTTTCTCCTTCAGTAGTTGAAACGCGGATTCCTGAGCATCACCCCATCGATAGGTGACACCCTTCTGCGTTAAGGTAGTGAGAGGCTGCGCAATCTTTGAAAATTTTTGAATAAACCTTCGGTAGTAACCCGCCAAACCCAAGAATTGACGGATTTCGGTTGGAGTACGGGGTGCAGGCCAGTTCTTGATTGAGTCAATCTTGGATGGATCAACGTGAATCCCATCTTTATTGACTACGTGGCCTAGGAAGTGGACTTCACGAAGCCAAAAGTCACACTTCGAAAACTTAGCGTAGAGCTGTTCTGATCAAAGAAGTTCCAGATAAGTCGCAGATTACGCTCGTGCTCCTCCTGACTTTTGGAATAGATCAAGATGTCGTCAATGAAGACAATGACAAACTTATCCAAGTATGGTTTGCACACTCGGTTCATGAGGTCCATGAAGACCGCAGGTGCGTTTGTCAACCCGAAAGGCATGACCTGAAACTCGTAGTGTCTGTAATGAGTCCTGAATGCGGTCTTGGAAATGTCCTCATTTCGGACTCTCAGCTGATGATAGCCCGATCTCATATCTATCTTAGAATAGAAGCTCGACCCTTGCAACTGGTCGAACAAGTCATCGATACGCGGAAGAGGGTAACGATTCTTCACGGTTACCTTGTTGAGTTCGCGATAGTCTATGCACATTCGAAAGGTACCGTCCTTCTTCTTAACAAATAGGACTGGAGCTCCCCAGGGAGAGGAACTAGGACGGATGAAACTTTTGTCCAAAAGTTCCTGTAATTGCGTAGACAACTCTTCCAATTCAGACGAAGCTAAACGATAGGGTGCTCGAGCTATAGATGCTGCTCCAGGAGTTAGCTCGATTTGAAACTCGACTTGGCGATGAGACGGTAGACCAGGTAATTCCTGAGGAAACACCTTTGGAAAGTCACGTACGATTGGGATATCTTCTATCTTCTTCTCTTTCAATGATGTATCAGTAACAAGGGCCAGAATAGCAGGGTGGCCCTTTCGCAGACACTTCTTGGCCTTGAGGAATGAGATGATGCACACGAAAGCACCACTCTTGTTGCCCTGGATGGTGAGAGGTTCGATGTCAGGACGAGGGATGCGGACAATCTTTTCCTTACAGAGTATTTTCGCTCGATGTTGGGATAACGAGTCCATCCCAATGACAACGTCGAAGCTACCAAGAACGATGGGGATAAGATCGATAGAGAAGGTCTGACCAGCTAGAGCGAGATTACAACCCTTAACTATGTGTGTGGCCTCAAGATTTTTACCGTTTGCTAGTTCTACAATATGATTGGAATCCAGAGGAATTGAGGTACGCTTAAGCATCTGACTAACCCTTAGGGAAACGTAACTAGTATCGACTCCCGAATCGAATAAAACAGTAACAAAGTAATCATCCAGTAGAAACTTATTCGTCACAACGTTGGGATCGTTTCTTGCTTCACCCTGACCAATCACGAACGCACGTCCCCTGGCACCATTTCCATCATTGTTGTCCTTGTTGTTGTTTCCATTGCCCCGATTGTTATTATTGTTGTTTTGATTCTGATTCAGCTGTGGGCAGTTCCTCTTGAAGTGGCCTTCAGATCCGCATTGAAAACACCCCTTATTATTACCCTGTTGCTGCTGCTGGTTCTGTGGAGCTTGTTGTTGCTGCTGCTGCTGTCGATTCTGGTTCGCAGGGTATGGGCTCCTGCAATCCTTTGCTGCGTGACCAGGTTTGTTGCATCTATGACAGCAACCCTTACTGCACGGCCCGCTGTGGTGTAAATTACAACGGTTACACTTAGGTTGATTTCCCTTATACCCACCCTGACCTTGATTACCAATAGACTGCTGATTGGGGCTCTTATAGTCGTCGGTCATTCGCTGCTGAGACTGAGGCTGAACAAAGCTCGAACCCTTGCTAGAATTCCCATCCCATTTTCATTTGTTGTCACTAGGAGCATCAGAAGTAGTAGCGCTAATCCGCTTAGGCAGCTTGTTCTGCTCGACTGCCTGATCAGTGAGGCGGTGGGACAATCGTATGATCTGTTGGATCGTAGGAAGATTAGCTGAAGTCACCATGCGCTGAATCTCTGGCACTAATCCTTTGATGTAGAGCTCAATACGCTTGTAAGGAGGATTCGACATGTTGGGACACAATGCAGCCAATTTGTTCGAATGCTTCGTGTAGGCCTCAATTTCTGACCCTACCATCTTGAGATCGTAGCACTCCACCTCCAACTTATGGATATCGTCACGATGACAATACTCTTCTTTGATCAATTCCTTAAAATCATTCCATGGGGTGGCATTAGCAGCTGCCAACCCTAACATCTGCACTTGTGAGTTCCACAAGGAGAGCGCACCACCTTCAAGAGTTCCAGTTGCAAACTTCACCCTACTGGATACAGGGCACTCACACATCTCAAAAACAGACTCGATCTTCTTGAACCAGTGGAGAAGAGCTACAGCTCCTTCCGTGCCACTGAATAGGTCGACAATCCATGAAGGTCTTGAACATACACACTCGAGGCTGAGCATTTTGACCTGTCACGCGAGAAAGAAAGGATAAGGTTAAGCATGAGAGTAGGATCTAAACACCCTAGGATAGGTCGAAATGGCAGACTTTACCTCCTGCTTGAGCTGCTGCTAGAGCCTCAGCAACTCGTTCGTTGATTAGAGCCGTCAGTTGGGCCTGAGTCAAGTTGAGACGTCCACTCATGATCTTCACATCGAGAAAAGCACAAGTAAGAACGGTGACGTAGAGGTGTAAAAAGTATGGGGTGACCGAAGAGAGTAAGCACACAGGGTTTCAAACAACAGTTGTTACGTTAACTAAGCATACCATGAACAATGCACTATGTAAACTAACAGGCAGGCAATACAAACATAAGCCATATCACCTATAGTGTTGAGTCTTGCACGTGGAGCGAAGCGTCGTTGTGGATCGTTGAGCACTGTACAGGTTATAGTCTGGTTTTTATCAAAAGATTTTCCCTTTTAAAACTAGTTCACTATAACCAATCGCTCTGATACCAATCTGTCACACCCCCAAATTCCACAAGCGGAGTATCACCGCAGGGAGCGTGACTAACCAGGATCAAGCCACCAATCATATTGGACATTATAATAAAATAAGTAAAATCCAACACAACCAATATGATTAGTGTCACACACAAACATTAACGTCTAAGTTATTCAGCGGAAGCCATAAGTTTCAAACCAAAGTAGAAGTTTAAATGTTCATAAAGTTTAACATGGCACACAACAGTCCATGTCCCACAACGACTCCTTCCCCATGCAAGCTCCAACTAAGTACCTAACGACCTGCAAAGCATGTAGTAACGAATCAACAACAATGTTGAGCGAGTTCACAGTTGGTTGTCTGTTTTAAAGTTGTTCCAAAAATCATAAGTTGTTTCGAAAACCATAGTTAACCAGTTCATTGTTTCCCAAACCATATACCGTGGAGGCTACCCCATGTTGTAAACCACTAGACCCGTTACCATATCGACTACTGACTTTAATCATGTTTACGTGCCCTGCGTCAATGTCTATCATCATTGACTAAGTGCCCAAGTACATTAGTCCACCCCCGTCCTCTACGGCACGGTGTGAGGCTTGTCAGACCTAATAGCGCTATTTAACTAATGACCCGTTCGCCAATGGCCCGGCGATTAAGTCGATATAAAAATGAGGGACTTCATGATAGAGTTTTGTCTATTAAGTTCTATGTTGTCATCCTTCCCAAGGAGGATGGAGGTACGAATTCTACCCAAGGAGAATACGCAGGTTTCAATGTTGTCATCCTTCCCAAGGAGGATGGAGGTACGTATCATAGCCAAGGAGGACACGCATGTTTCAATATTATTCCTTAACCCATTCCCAAACCACCGGGAATCCCATGCTTTGTAGAAAGTGTGAACTCACCTTAGATTAGCTCGGCAGATTAAGTTATGGAAAGAAATATGTGAGGTGGAACTGGTCAATCACGTCCTAACATGATTACCGTTTAAGGGTTAGTGGGTGTGCTCACGCGGAAACACGAATCCTACACGTATCTAGCACGTAGCACATTATATCATACAATACTAAATATCATGCATGCATTTATCACGACATAGCTTAGCGACAACACAAGTGTCACGAAAGACTTAAAATACTCTTCAATAAAAATTTCAGCAATATAGTGCATTTTCGGCAGTTTTCGGATTGTTATCCGGAATAGTTCGTGTACAACAAAATTCCCAAAAAATTACAAAATGTTTTAAACGATCCAAATATTATTGTGTCAAAATCTCGGGATCCAATTCATCACCAATTATTTTATAAAATTCATTTACCAGGCTGCAATCACATTCGTCACTTTCTAAGTGCAGTCCACGAAAAAATTCATTTAAAATTCATCGTAAGTCCGATTGACGAAATTCCAGTTGAAGAATTACAACGACATCAGTGGCCATCTACAGTACAAATTTCGTGACCTGACTCTATACAGATTTCAAGCTATGACGAAAAACACAACACACTTTTTCTGCAGAAAAAACGTAGCTTTTGCTGCTGTAGAAAACAGACCTTTAAAAATAGCAAACGACCTCGAAAAAATATGATTCCAGTGTCATTTGATTCGTTTTTCAAAATAACACGTTATAGACTCGAGAAAATCCAGATTTCGTTAAATTATGACCCCATTACAGCCAACTGAAGTTGGCTGAAACCGTTGGACATATTCTATTTTCTGCTTTTATCTTCCTAGTGCGAGTTCTAACGGGTCAGTTTACATGTTTAGCGAATAACAACAACACTTACACATCACCTACAGTAGGTTAACATAAAAACTCAGATTATTTATCAAATAATTTATCAAGGAAACACGAAATTAAACCCATAACAATACCCTAGCGGCTAACCGAACCCCTAGTCGACCCAAGCATCAAGTATACATGATCCTTATTCATTTAAAACTACAAGTTTCAGATTCATATTATCAAGAACATCAAGCAACACAAAGAATATAGCCAATATATATACTATAAATCATGAATAAGCCTCAATGACTATCACAAATCACATGATAAAAATACCTAGTGAAGAATGGAGTATGATGGAGCCTTGGAATTGAGAACTTGAAGTCCTATGGATCTTGTTTTCTTGTTCACGGCCGTAGAGGGGAAAAGAGGGAATAGCAGGTTTGTTGTACTTGAGTTAGGGTTTTAGAAGTGTATTAATATACATGCATGCACAAATAAAAGAATCAGTTCGTTGGGTCGGTTTAAGGGTTTGTAAATTGGGCCGATCACAAGAAAATAGGAGGGGTAACTGAAAGGTAAAAGAGGAGTGGGGTTGGTTGGTAACGATTTTCTAATTGATTAGTAGTGTTTTCATTTTTTTTTCTTTTTTTATATAACCACTTAATTATAAAATTATAATTAATAATATAAAGTGTAATAACCAAGTTATGGTTCAGCCCTCATAAGTTTCGAGTTACACGAATTATGCCGTGGTTCAAACGGTTCGAGTCGTTCAATTCGATATAAATAAAATTATAACTAATTTAGCAATTAATAAAAGCGTATGATCTTATTTATAAAAGTGAACCAACCGAGTTTTTACCTCAAAGTTACGGGTTGTCACAGAACACATGTCTTATCTTCCTTTTTGACGTTTAATCCTTATAAATATAAAGAGAACTTTAAAGGGTAGGTTGTGGTTCGGGTTTGGTATGTTTTATTGAAATGGAGAATGGCGTAAAAAGTATCGGTTTTTATATTGCTTTTGTGGCTTAGCAAAAAATACTTTTCCCCTCAATGACTATCACAAATCACATGATAAAAATACCTAGTGAAGAATGGAGTATGATGGAGCCTTGGAATTGAGAACTTGAAGTCCTATGGATCTTGTTTTCTTGTTCACGGCCGTAGAGGGGAAAAGAGGGAATAGCAGGTTTGTTGTACTTGAGTTAGGGTTTTAGAAGTGTATTAATATACATGCATGCACAAATAAAAGAATCAGTTCATTGGGTCGGTTTAAGGGTTTGTAAATTGGGCCGATCACAAGAAAATAGGAGGGGTAAGTGAAAGGTAAAAGAGGAGTGGGGTTGGTTGGTAACGATTTTCTAATTGATTAGTAGTGTTTTCATTTTTTTTCTTTTTTTATATAACCACTTAATTATAAAATTATAATTAATAATATAAAGTGTAATAACCAAGTTATGGTTCAGCCCTCATAAGTTTCGAGTTACACGAATTATGCCGTGGTTCAAACGGTTCGAGTCGTTCAATTCGATATAAATAAAATTATAACTAATTCAGCAATTAATAAAAGCGTATGATCTTATTTATAAAAGTGAACCAACCGATTTTTTACCTCAAAGTTACGGGTTGTCACAGAACACATGTCTTATCTTCCTTTTTGACGTTTAATCCTTATAAATATAAAGAGAACTTTAAAGGGTAGGTTGTGGTTCGGGTTTGGTATGTTTTATTGAAATGGAGAATGGCGTAAAAAGTATCGGTTTTTATATTGCTTTTGTGGTTTAGCAAAAAATACTTTGGGCAAATTTTCTGATTTTTTTTGCCAAAGTTGAAACTGAGCCGTAATCGTAATTTTATAACCGATATCTTTACAAAAATAAAAGATGAAAAATGAAAAGGTTTGTTTTTGTGGGTTTAGAAATGAAAAAGGTTTAAGTTTCAAAGGGTTTATCTAGGGGAATGTTTTTGGTAAAGAAAAGAAAAATAAAGGTTTTGTAGTGAAAAATGGGTTGATCCTAATGCTTCCACCATTTACTTACTTGGATTTGTGTCGGTAAGGACGTGGAACGTATTGTGTTGGCAAGTTCTAGATTCGTAAGATGGAAACAGGCTATTCACACAAGAAACGAAAATTGAGCAATTAGTATAGATATGTATTTATATGCTTGGTAAATATAACAACCCTCCTAAATTTTTCGACACCCTAAAAATATTTAAAATGTCCCAATGTGTCCTAAAATACACCCCGTATGCAAAAACGGGCCCCGAATACCTTTATTTTTATTAAAATTAAATAAAAACAAAAATAATTGGTCTCTGGCGGGCCGCGTAAGACTACTCCTTGGTCTACGCGGGGCGCGACAGCCCGTATACGAGGCCTCACCAGGAGCCGACACGTGGCACAATCGTGTCGAGGCTATAAGTGATGACCAGTCATAACTAGGCCCTACAAGCCTAGGTCGCGGGCCGCGTAAGTCCCCGCATCATCTTACGCGGGGCGCGAGGGACTCGAATTCTGTTGGTGCATACATCTGTCGTCTTTGTCTTATATCGAGTCTGGGTTGCGTTGCGTTGCGGATCTGATCAAGCATAATGTCATCTTATTAAAAGATGACATCATAAAGATGACATCATAAATTGCATCATTACACAAAATACAAGGCATTTGCATGAAAACAGAATCTGATTTTGCATTAATATGTCATGTTCGCTTGAATGGTCCAAATTAGGTGGGTCGCTTGAACAGTTCGCTTGAGTGGATCGCTTGAGGATGACATGTGTGTTTCAAGCGGTCTAGGAATAGTATAAATAGGCAAGTTGTCATTTCATTTGTAACAGATTTTTCAGAGTGATACCGAGGTGCTGCCGGTTTATCCTTTGATTGTAAACATTGTAAAATCAATATACAAGAGGATTAAAGTGTGAATCAAGCTGTTTTTACATCCGTTTCTTAGTTTCCGCCTCTGAAACGGACTAGAGCTCTTCCGAATGACTCATTCAGGGCGCGATTCGATCCTGCAAGTGGTATCAGAGCTCAGGACGAGGAGTTCATACCAAAACAGCCTGTTTTCATCACAATTTCATACTTCTACACCTTCTTTTTCAAAATTAAAAATTTTTCACGGATAAAATGGTCTAAATTTCACATATATCATACATAACTATGTTTTAACAAATCCTTGAGAGTTTTGGACCTAAAATCGAACTAAAACTTGATAAAATACGTTAGCTCGCTTGAAAACATATCGTATTAGATGACATCAGCAGTGCTTCAAGCGAACTCATAGACTCCTGTCCGCTTGAATTTGACCTAGTTTGCTTGATTTTCACTTGACCGCTTGAAATTACACCGCTTGACCGCTTGAAATTACACCGCTTGATATCGACAATCCGCTTGAAAGTGCATTGAGTAGTGTGAAATAGTATCAGTTCACGTGACTCAGATTTGAACGGTCCTATTATATTTCATGCAAATTAGTAGTTTTGTCAATTCATTATAACAACCAGTCATTAAAAATCGTGCATGTATTGATTGTGTTAAAAACAAATTGTCGGCCACTCATCTTTAGTGCAAACAAAATTCAAAGGTTATCGGCCCATATTTTTAGGTTGTGTGAAGGTCCAATGAAATTGTGATATGCTTTAAAGTTGTCGGTCATTTGATTCATGTGTTGACTGATTAAATTGTTTGGTCCAATTAGATTGTTTGTGTATTGAGATTTTGTCGATTCATTAATCAATAGTTATAATCATCAGCCCATGTGACTTCATTTTTTGGCCCAATGAGTTTGTGTTGAACAATTAAAAAAAAAATGTTTGCTCATTTAGATTTGCATGTGAATAAATAAATGTATTGGTAATTGAAATAGTTACATGTGATGAATATTTGCGGTCCAATCATCTTATCTTGATACTTGTAGTTGTTGGACAGTTAAAAAAATTTGTTGTGTTCCAAAATTGTGACCGTCCATTAGAATAGTGTTGTGGAATTTCAAAGTTCTCGGCCCAATCTTTTTGATTTGCATGAATTGATCGGCCCAATCACTTTATTCAAGTGGATAGTTGTTTTGATCTAAAAAAAAAGGTCTGGTTCAATCAACAACCAGTTTGCTTGTGGATTTGAAACCCGAACAACATTGGAACGAGTCCGAGAATTTTCGACACGAGTTCTAGATCGATTCAACCGTTACACGCGTTCACATTTTCTCAGTTCGTTTAAACTGATTAGTTGTTTTTGTTTTCATCGAGGTGTTTCCCGAAGTATCTCAAATTTTTCGAAACATGGCCGAGGAATTTTACAATGCTTTTGCCACACCTGTTGCTCCCGTTACTGCTGCTGAGACTTTATACAGTGAAAATGAAACCGGAACGTATCAGAAACCGCCAAAGCTGATGTACATTGAAGATTTTAAAGGATGGCAGAATCGATTTGAGAACTGGGTACAGGCATATAAGTTTGATGCTTGGTGTTCATTGTTGAAATATTATGAGAAACCAAAGAATGAACGTGGGATTGTAAAAGCAATTGAAGACTATTCAGAGAGTGACAAATTGAAATTTACAAGTGAGAAAATGATGATCAGTATTCTTTAACAAGCGATTAAGGAAGATATCTTTGTTTTACTCCAACATAATGGTACAGCTAGATCAATTTGGGAAGCTTTGATTCAAAAGTTCAAAGGAAGTGCAGATATGATTAAAAATAGAAAGGCATTACTGAAGAAATCTTTTGATATGTTTGTGGCTTTTGATCATGAAACAACAAAACAGACCATTGACAGATATTGTCATCTTGTTTTGGAAATGGAGAGATTGGAGATAAATAAAGATGATGAGGAATGGGTGGATAAACTTGCTGATGCGTTACCACAGCAAAAATGGGGTACTTATCTGATGATTATCAAATAAATGAGAAAATCCGAGAACATGAATCTGGCACAATTCATTCAGAAAATTGAAGAGCAGGAGTTGGATATCCAAAAAACGGCTATAATGACAAATCCGAATGCCAAGCAAGATGTCAGTCTGTATTACAGAGAAAACAAGTTTGAGGTTACTCCCAGTTCAAGTCCAAAGATACAAACTGGTTTTAGTGTTGATAGTTCGTCTGGAACAAAGAGTAGTAATGTGACTCAAAGTGGTGGATCTTCGTCTGCATATTCAAGTTTTGATCCAAACTTTACAACATCAAGTCCTCAACAACAGAATTCAACAAATCTGCAGTGCAATGTTACTTTGAATATTCAGAATGGTCAGAATTTGTCTCCAGAAATTGCCAAACAACACATGGCATCACTCGTTGCTATGTTGGAATCTTATGAAAGTTTGATTGCTGGCAAGATTGGAAATCCGATGCTTACCAAAGAGGATTACGACCAAATTGATGCTGAAGAACTTAAGCTGATGGATATAAAATGGTGTTTAGCTAGTGCTTGGAGGAGGGCAGAGAAGTTTCAAGAAATTACTGGTAGAGATGAATTTCGAGGAATGGCTACTTCTCAGTTAGGATTTGATAAATCAAAAGTTACCTATTTCCGTTGCAAAGGAAAAGGTCATTTTAAACGAGAATGCAAAAACCAAGAAGCAACCGGGAATCAAGAAAAGAACAATTATTATCAGAAATCAATTTTTCATCAGATTACTCAACAAAAAGAACCACAAACTGCACATGCTCGGCCAATTGTGGATGACAAAAGGAAAATGATCGAAGATGTAAATAGAAAAGCTTATTTTGGTATCATTGATCAAGATGATGAATTTGTTGCAGAAGGTTTTAGCTGGGATAAATACATTCCAACCGGTTCAGGTTTTGTTGCTAGAGTTCTGAGTGAAGATGGAACTTGTGAGAAAAGAATCCCTATTTTTCAAGATCTTGGAAGTGATGTGGATACTGATGATGAGGAAGAACATCTCAACAAAGCTAGAAAAGGCATTGATCCTACTAGTTTTAATTTGTTTTTTGCCGATAAAATGGAGATGCTGTATCATAAGAAGATTGCCAAATTGAAGAAAGAGCTGGAAGTAGCAAGAAGGCTAGCTGATGAAAAGACAAAGACAGAAGCTGGAGAAGCGAATGTTGAACCAGCAACTGAGAAAGTAGTAGAGAAAATCGTTGAAGTGGAGAAAGTGGTGGAGAAGATTGTTGAGGTTGAAAAAATAGTCGAAGTTGAAAAATTGGTCGAAGTAGAGAAATTCGTCGAGGTTGAAAAGATAGTTGAAAAAATGGTTGAAGTTGAAAAACCATGTTTGAAGTGTTCAGAATCTTGCAAAGTTTGTGAGGAGAAAGATAAGAAGATTGCTGAATTAGAGAAGATTAAAGAAGATTTACTGTCCGATGTGAAGTATGTGAAGGAGTCATATGATGTGCTCAACAACACAGTTGATCGTCTGAAAAAGACAAATACAGAAATTGAAAAAGCGATGGAAAAAATGAGCGCAACATTAATGACAAAGCAGAGCGTCATAAATGATTACATCGAAGACTGTGCTAATCTGAAGAAGGAGTTGGAGCTTGAAAAGATCGAGAGTGAAAGGATTAAACGATTATTGTTGAGTTACACTACTTGTGATTATTTGATTGATCGTGTTTATCCTACTGTTGCAGGTCTGGAAGCGTTCATGGATAAAAAGACTGAAGATACTGATATTGGTAAGAAACCAAGTGTCAAGTATAACAGATGTCCACCCCCGATCCATGAAAGTTATTCTCCCAGGAATCCTAACGAGGAGCGTCTAAAAAGGCAGTCAACATCAAGTTAAAGTCTGAAATCATTGATGAATTACCAGACAATATTGATGTCACATTCACAGCGTCTGACACTGATCATGAGTCTGAGTTAGTAAAGAAAGTTGTCGATCAGGTGTTGGATATGGATGAGGAGTCAAAACCGGAGTCTAAGTCTGAAAGTTCGAGTTCGTCAGAAAAGAGTCCGAGTTCACCGGTTAAAAGGGTTTACAATAAAGAATTCTTGTTATCAAAATCTAATTTGAATGATGGATCAATCAAAGTGGCATATACTTTGAAAGATTCAGACAAATTATATTCTGATGAAGAATTTCCAATAAGAAGTGTAAAAACTGAAATGATCAAACATGTTTTCAAATTAACAGAAATTAATATTTCTGAAATAAAAGATTTAAATCTTGATGAAAAACCTAAAAAATACACTTCAAGAGTTCAACAGAGATTGAACAAGAAAAAGGGTTACAGTTATGGTTCTGGTTATCGAAAGAAACCAAACTACAACGGTAATCTTAAAAAGAAAGGTCTTGGTTTCAATTCTTCAGAAAATTAAAAAAATCAGAAAACTTATAAACCAAAAACAAAATTTGTTTCAGGAGGAAGTTCAGAGAATGAACAGAAGAAACCGTTCTGGAAGCAGTCGAATCAAGAGTTTCTTGCTGAAGTAAAGAAGAATGTGAGGAAGTTTGCTTCGAGAGTTGATAGAAGAACCTGTTTCAAGTGTCAAAAAGTTGGACACATTGCTTGGAACTGCCAAGAGTCCATTTATTCAAAACAGGGGGTGTCTTCTAACTCTTATATGAAAAAGAAATGTGTTGATAAATCGACTTTGGAAGTTGGTGAAACTTCAAAACGTTTTTACAAAAGACAAGTCGATTTGAGTAAACAAAAATGGGTTGTAAAATCTGAAAGTAGTTCTGACAATGAATCTGATTCCATAAAATCAGAGGAGTCATCTATTGAGAAAAAGGTTGTTAATTCCGTTCCAGAGGTGAACAATGAGGATTTTCCTCTATTGTCAAAGGAAAATTTGATGAAAAAAGTGGGAAAGGTAGAGATTTCAAATCAATTCTTTGCTGATAAGGGAGAATTTGATGTTGAGAAGGCTTTCAATGGAAAAGTCAAGCATATTTTTGGGAAGATGGTTGATGGGAAGGTTAAAACTGCAAAAGATTTTTATAAATCAAAATGTTGGTGGGACAGGTGTGTTCCAGAATCTCCCAAGGATGGTCAGCCTTGGGGGAAAGTTTTTCCTAACTAAAAATCTGACTTGCCGGAGCTCCCAGGTTGGTAAGAGTGGAGCAGGAATCGGCATCTTTCTTAGCATATGATCCTACAAGTGGTACAGTTGGTAAAGTACAGGTGGTATATTTGAATTGTTATATTTTTACAAGTGGTTATGGTTGGTGAAGTGAACTTACAAGAGGTTGAAGAAGGCTTTCACTTACAAGTGGTTAATCAAGGTCATTAAGTTGAACTTGATTGGACCATACTTACAATTGGTATTTTGGAGAACAATGTGATGAACCCCTAACCTACAAATGGTTTGAAAATCAACAAAACTAATTTTCCAGAAAAACCATTTGATTAAAACAAACTTAAGTGTTTTGAAATCACAATGGGAAAATAGTTTGTTGTGAGGGGGAGTTCTGATTGTTTATGCCAAGTGGATGGCGATCTGAAGTGATTCGATATCAGTTGTCACTTTATTGTACAGTTTATTTTCAAATTTCCTAAAATGTGTTTGCATTTTAGGGGGAGTAAAAATTTTCAGAAAATTCAAAAACATTAGAAAATTTGAAAAAGTAAAAAACATGATAAAATGAAAAATGAGTTTTGTTGTGAAAAAGAGGAAATGATAGTACATCAGTGGACGATCACAGCATGCTAAAGAAATGAAAGTTAAATAGTGATAAACGGTCTCACTGATGATATGCCAGTAGGTTTTTGCACATTTAGTAGATTGTGACGAGATATAAACCTAAATTCAAACTTGCTTATATCGTGGGTAACATCTCTCGGATATATGGGTAACCCCCGAAATCTTGTTTGAAGGACCCCTCTTTCTGAGATACTAGGTCTTTATGCTTAGTGATATCTGGGGTATTATCCCGGGACTTCTGCTGAATGGAAATTCTGACCTAGTCCCCGTATAATACTTTCCGCAAAAGCTTGAAAAAGCGCAGCCCTCAGCAAATTGATGAAACAATAAAATTGATAGTCATTGCTGTTGAAACAAAAGATCCTCTAAAGGGGACCCACCTAAAGTCGAGCCGTCATCTCTCTGCTGAACGGAAGTTCTGACCTGAGCTCTCATGGTTTCGCAATTTAACCACTTACAGATATCATCTAGGTATACTCACCTGTAAGACTGAATATTGGGATCTGGATACGGGAGTATATTCTGAGGTGGGACACGCGAATAAGTTTAAGTGCTTAAAACACTAATCTCTTATCGAAACAGTTGAACTTTGTGTGAAAATTTAAGTGGATCAGTATACTGACAATCTAAGTGAATCGTTTAGAACTTAAAATGATTAACGCTTAACGGTGTTGGTGATTTGTCTCAAAAACTGATATGATCCTCTTACACAAACTCACAAAAATAGTATATGTAAATATTTCTTTACTGCATTTCATTTCTGTTATATAAAAATCCAAAAAGATTTTCGGTGTGTTTTAGCATAAATTTTTTGAAAATTCAAAAAGATTTTAGACAACTGATGTTGAAAAGCTGATTTTCAAAATTCCGAGTGCTAAACATGACGAACAGGTTTGGGAAAGTGTGTTTGAAGATGTGTAAAATGAAAATGATATTCATTCAAGTGGTTCATCAGTGACTTACATGATAAATCATTTTGTTTGATACTTGAAACTGATGTATTCAGGGTTGTATCTTCAAGAGATTAGCAAAGTTTCTAAATTTGTTATATCTTATCTTTTATGAAACTTATGTTTTGGGTAGAGAATTTGCAGGTGAATCAGGTTACGATATCTGAACCTGTGAATATGTGAGCAGAGTTTGAACCAGACTACGATCCCAACACAAGTTGAGGGGGAGTCTGTTAGAGAAAGAGAGTCTGAAGATGCAAGAGCTAGGAGTTTGATCCTGAAAGTTTAGTTGAAGAAAGTTAGAGTGAAGGAAGCCCAAAGACTGATAAAGACTGAAGATTGAGAAGACTCGACACTTAAGACTCGTCAACATCTGAGGGGGAGTCTGTTGGTGCATACATCTGTCGTCTTCGTCTTATGTCGAGTCTGGGTTGCGTTGCGGATCTGATCAAGCATGATATCATCTTATTAAAAGATGACATCATAAAGATGACATCATAAATTGCATCATTACACAAAATACAAGGCATTTGCATGAAAACAGAATCTGATTTTGCATTAATATGTCATGTTCGCTTGAATGGTCCAAATTAGGTGGGTCGCTTGAATAGTTCACTTGAGTGGATCGCTTGAGGATGACATGTGTGTTTCAAGCAGTCTAGGAATAGTATAAATAGGCAAGTTGTCATTTCAATTGTAACAGATTTTTCAGAGTGATACCGAGGTGCTGCCGGTTTATCCTTTGATTGTAAACATTGTAAAATCAATATACAAGAGGATTAAAGTGTGAATCAAGCTGTTTTTACATCCGTTTCTTAGTTTCCGCCTCTGAAACGGACTAGAGCTCTTTCGAATGACTCATTCAGGTCGCGATTCGATCCTGCAAATTCAGCTCCTATTAATTGGGAGCTCAGGCCTTCAGTCCCAACTCGCACCAAAACTTTTCTCTCTCGAAAATTCTATAGTGTAGGCATTATTCTCGGGTATAATACCCCTAAATAACGAAGTTCTGCTCCGTTGTAAGTATCATAACTCCGGTTACGTATTAGATACGCTGCCCGATTGATCAAGGGTTCCGTAACGGCTGTCGTGGTTCTGCCCGACGTAGTCGTTAGAATGCCGTCTCGGGGAGGGTATTACTATCGTAAATATTTGGTTATTATACTAACGAGTGTGCATTTGTGTAAATTTATAGATAATCACCAGGAAATTCTTAAAGAAAACCTAAGACAACAATGTGAGTAATCTCTTTTTTGTAAACCTTTTTACAAACTGTTTTACAAAACCTTTATTTATTTTAAATGATAATTAGCAGTGATTGAGTCTTTGTAGTCTTCAATTACTGCTGGTATGTTGGGGTTTTGTATACAAAATGTGAAGCACATTACTATTGAACAACGAGATAGCCAATGAGTAATATGACCCACCAGTCAGGATTGACAGTACTGAATGAGTAATTGTGTGGATATAAACAATGTGATAGCTCTCAATACTGTAAATTGATAAAACTCTTCTTGATTAAACTTGGATTCACTCACCAATATTTCCCACTGACAAATGTTTTTAAAACGCGTTTCAGGTAACAAAATGTAAGAGCCAACTAGAAGCCAGCTGGAGAGCACTGAAGGCTTGGGAAAAGTGGTTATAAAAGTTACCTAAATAAAGAAGATGTTTTTATCAAATAAAAATAGGATTTATTCCTATGAAAATGTTTGTAATAGAAACTTGGGTTTTTCCCACGTATTGTTTATACAAACATGGTATTAATATTTATATAGATATGGTGGTTTTACTCTGATAAAATATTTCCTAACTACGGTCCTGATGAAATTTCCGCTGCCAAATTGATTAAACACCCGATATCACCGAAACTGGTTCGCGGCCGCCCGTTCCCGGGAGATAGGGATCGGGGGTTGCGACAGAAGGTGGTATCAGAGCTAAGCCACTGACTCAACCACAGAAGTGTTCTGCTGACACCAAAATATTATATGTTAGGAAATTAATTACGGAACTACGTGCATATCTGTATATTATTGTTATGTGTTATTTGACAATTTGTTAGTTTACAGTATGAGCGACCAAGGACCTTTAGATGCTTACCGTCAGTTGTCCAGCTCACCTAGGAGCGAAGGTACCTCTTAACAGACTGCCCTCTCAGGGTATTCAGCTGACAATGAAGATGGGATATTCGTATTCAAATCCCCATCTGAAGAACCATTTCCCCCTAAGAAAAGAGGATGGTTCAGCAGAGGAGCGCATGAACGTAGGAAGAGGATGAAAAAGTTACAAGAGCAGAGAGCTTTAGCAGCCGCTAAGAGAGAAACTGATGCTCACACCCAGGATATTCTCAATAGGAGTCTAGCAAATTTCCATATCCTAGCAACTACAGCTGCAGACCCTAACCTGGAGCAACTCATAGCACCCCAGCCCTTACCACTGTTTCCCACACAGCCAATGGAAATTGAAAACAACCTCAAAAACCAATTCCCAATGCTTTACTTTGACCCAATTGAGATACCTAGGGTACCAGCACCTAGGGGTGCAAACGAGCCGAGCTACTCGAGCTCGGCTCGAAAAAAAGCTCGAACGAGCCGAGCTTAAACGAGCTCGAGCTCGAGCCCGAGCCTAAAAACATGCTCGTTTAGTAAATGAGCCCGAGCCCGAGCTTCACTTATCGAGCTCGAGCCGGCTCGCAAGCCTAATCGAGCTTTCTGTTTATATATTTTTTATTAATATATTAAACATATATGTATATAATAATAATTACCATTTATATAAATTTAAAAAAATAACTAAATTATATGTATAATAATAATTATAATTAATATAAATTAATTAATAAATACTAAACGAGTCGAGCCCGAGCCGATCTCGAGCTTGAAAAATTACCTTCGAGCCGAGCTCGAGCTTCAGAAATAAAGCTCGAATCGAGCCGAGCTCGAGCTCGAGCTTTCATGTGTTAAACGAGCTCGAGCCTGGTCGAGCTCGGGCTCGGCTCGGCTCGTTTGCACCCCTACCAGCACCCAATCCCTTAGACCCAGACTACGACCCGTGGTTAGACGAACATAGGGAATACCAGCAACGCTACCCAATACCAGAAGACGAACCCATGCCAAACCTAGCAGCCTACCCAAACTTGGACCCTCTAGATCCCTCCTATGATAATGACCAATACATTAGGGAAATTCTAGAGAATCCTTACCCTTACCAAGAACCCATGCCCCAGTTTCCAAACCCAGTCCCAGCACCTGCACCCCCAATGAGTGCAGAAAATGTGCAAGAACTCAAACCTTCGGTGAGGAGATTTTAGAAAGTAGCGAGAGGATGAGGCAGGTAGGAGAACGACTTGTCTGGAAGTATGACGAGCGTAATATGGAGTTCTGGATGAACCCATATCAGTGAAGGTGATGGTGGAGGTAGTAATAATATATATATATATATATATATAATATGTGTGTATGTTTGAAAAAAATAAAATAAAAAATAAAATAAAATATAACAATAGCTATGGATGCCTACTAGTATTGTAATTTCAATTTCAGTTGTATTGTAATTTTAAATTCCAGTTCTGGTTTGTATTAGATGCATAATATATATAAGAAAGAGTAAGTCGCAATGATCGACACTTTTGGATCAATATGCTTGTGATGTGATTGTTTATATTAGATATTGTCTCGTGATATTAATACTTGGTAAATGTTTATAATTCAGATGGCAGACCAAGTGAATCAAGAAAACCCGGATAACAACCCAAATGAAAATAATAATGGAAACCAATTAAATCACAATGTCATACAAAACCTAGTGGCACAAGGAATCATAGATGCTATGCCTAATATCGTTCAAGCTGTTAGAGAAGCGGAAAATAAAAGTAACCACAGCAGTAAACGACCCACTGAACCAGAAAATAGTATAAACAATGGACCCATACTTCAAGTGCCCATTCCAAAAAGAAGAAGAACCATGTCTTATGGTTGTTCTTATAAAGAATTCTGGTCCTGCAAACCAATAGAATTCTCGGGCAATGAAGGAGCCGTTGCAACTTTACGCTGGATAGAAAAGACTGAGGCAGTCTTAAAAATAAGCAAGTGTGCGGATGAGGATAAAATAATGTTTGCTTCCAATTTGTTTAAGAACTCAGTATTAGAATGGTGGAACACTATCCTCCAATCTAGGGGAAGTGACATGATTTACAATATGGAATGGGAAGAATTTAAGAATATGGTAGAAATGAAATTATGCCCTCCCAATGAAAAAGAACATATAGCAAATAAGTTCTTGAACCTTAGAATGACCGGAATGGATAGTAAAGGTTACACTACGCTATTCTTTTAATATGCTAGAATAGTGCCAACCCTTGCATCACCAGAACCAGTATTAATCTCCCGCTACATCTGGGGATTAATCAGTGAGATAAGGCATGTAGTCAAGGCGGCTAGACCCCAAACCATAGAAGAAGCTGTAGAACTAGCAAACACCCTGACTGATGAATTAGTGCGTACACAAGAAGAAAACCAGAAAAAGAACCTAGCCCAGAAACTTACCTAAGAATTTTGTTCTGGAAATTTCAATCGTTGGAAAAATGTAGGTTCTACCTCTGCACCCTACTGCAAATACTGCAAGAGAAAGCATTCTGAAAGATGCTCCATATACTGCAATTTTTGCAAAATATCTGGACACAAGGAAGAAGACTGCAGGAAGAAACCTAATAACAGGATATGCTACAATTGCGGAGAGCAAGGTCATATCAAGCCAAACTGTCCGAAACTAGCTCCAGCCATGAACAACAAGAATACTAAAAATGCTAGAGCATTTGTTCTAACTACCGAAGAAGCAAAGATGATCTCGGATGTGATTGCCGGTACGTTTTTAGTTAATGATGTTTTTGCTAAAGTATTATTTGACTCTGGTGCGAACCAAAGTTTTATCAATACTTCATTTTTTCAAAATTCTCAATCAACCATTAACTAAACTCCCACAAGAATGTCTAGTAGAAACAGCAAATGGGGAAACCATTAAGATTTCGGAAATCTTGTAGGGAGCAAGAATAGAATTTTTATATCACAAGTTTATTGCAAACTTTACCCAATGAATCTGGCAGGATTTGATGTGGTATTAGGAATTGATTGGTTAATAGCCAATAAAGCCAATATTTTATGTGATCAAAAGTTAAATCAAGTAAATTCACTAAGGGGTGAAGAGATCACAATTAAAGGAAATAAGCCATCTAGATCCACAAAATTCATCTCAGTAATGAAAA
This sequence comes from Helianthus tuberosus, assembly GCA_030545235.1. NCBI lineage: Eukaryota > Viridiplantae > Streptophyta > Magnoliopsida > Asterales > Asteraceae > Helianthus > Helianthus tuberosus. Next base: position 41,758,380 of record CM060373.1, on the reverse strand, counting down.
CAGCAAGTTATATAAGAAAAGGATCATTAGTGTATTTGATTTCCATAATCACTAACACTAAAGGAAAAGAATTGAAAGATATTCCAGTAGTATCACAGTTTTCAGATGTATTTCCAGAAGAATTACCAGGATTACCTCCGAACAGGGAAGTTGAATTCAGAATCCACCTGCTACCAGGAACAACACCAATCGCCAAAGCACCTTACCGTTTGGCACCCGCAGAAATGCAGGAATTGAAGAAACAGTTAGACGAATTGTTGGAAAAAGGATTCATACAGCCAAGTTCATCACCATGGGGAGCACCGATTTTATTCGTTAAGAAGAAAGACGGATCGATGCGTATGTGCATTGATTACCGTGAATTGAACAAAGTCACAATTAAAAATCGGTATCCATTACCGAGAATCGATGATCTGTTCGATCAACTGCAAGGAGCTCGATTTTTCTCAAAAATCGATTTACGTTCAGGATATCATCAATTAAAGGTACAGGAAGAGGACATTCCTAAGACCGCTTTTAGAACAAGGTATGGACATTATGAATTTACTGTCATGCCATTTGGTTTAACCAATGCCCCAGCCGCATTTATGGACATGATGAACCAAATATGTAAGCCATATTTGGATAAATTCATAATTGTCTTTATAGATGATATTCTCATTTACTCTAAGAGTAAAGAGGAACATGCAAAGCATTTGCACGCACTTCTAAGTTTATTAAGGAAAGAAAAGCTTTATGCTAAGTTTTTGAAATGTGAATTTTGGTTAAAACAGGTACAGTTTCTTGGACATTTAGTTAACCATGAAGGAATTCATGTGGATCCCACCAAGATTGAGGCAATTACCAAATGGAAAACCCCTGAGTCACCAACTGAGGTTAGAAGTTTCTTAGGATTGGCTGGGTATTATAGAAGATTTATCTGAGATTTTTCTAGAATAGCCATTCCCTTAACTAAGCTAACCTGTAAATCTGTTAAGTTTGAGTGGAGACTAAAACAAGAAGAAGCCTTTAGAATTCTTAAGCAAAGATTAACCAACGCACCCATACTAGCGTTACCTGAAGGAACCGAGGACTTTGTAATCTAGTGTGACGCTTCTAAATTAGGTTATGGATGTGTGTTAATGCAACGTCAAAAGGTTATAGCTTACGCGTCTAGACAACTTAAGAATCATAAAGAGAATTATTCAACCCATGATTTAGAATTAGGAGCCATAATCTTTGCCCTGAAAATTTGGAGACATTACCTTTACGGTAGTAAGTTTACCATTTTCACAGATCATAAAAGTTTAAGGTATGTTTTCGGGAAAAAAAATTGAACATGAGACAGAGACGATGGATGGAATTACTTAGTGATTATGATTGTAATATCCAGTACCATGCAGGAAAGGCTAATGTAGTAGCCGATGCTTTAAGTCGAAAATATCATGAAAAGCCTAAAAGAGTACGTTCTCTTAAGTTAAATCTACAAGTAGATTTAAATGAACAGATTAGAAAAGCACAAGAATCAGTAATCAAGGATGATACTGAAAAGTTGAAAGGAATGATTAAGGAATTAGAACAGCGAACAGATGGAATATGGAGATTCCATAAGAAAAGGATGTGGATACCTAAATTAGGAAACCTACGTCACCGTATATTAGAAGAAGCTCATAAGTCTAAGTATACGATGCATCCTGGAAGTGATAAAATGTATCAGGATTTAAGAATGAGTTTTTGGTGGATAGGAATGAAGAAAGATATAGCAGCTTATGTAGCCAAATGTTTAACCTGTTCACAAGTTAAAGCTGAACATCAGAAACCCTCAGGTTTGTTGCAGCAATTAGAGATGCCGGTGTGGAAATGGGAATTGATAACAATGGATTTTGTTACCAAATTACCCAAAACAAGAAAAGGTAATGATACAATCTGGGTGATTGTAGACAGGCTAACTAAGTCAGCTCATTTTCTACCAATGAAGGAAACTTTTAGTATGGAACAATTAGCTAAGTTGTATGTAAATGAAATAGTCTCATTACATGGAATTCCTTTATCAATTGTTTCTGATAGAGATAGTCGTTTTACCTCTCATTTTTGGACAAGTTTCCAAAAAGTAATGGGAACCAAGCTAAATCTAAGCACCGCTTACCATCCTCAAATGGATGGACAAAGCAAAAGAACAATTCAGATAATGGAAGATATGCTTAGAGCTTCTGTAATTGATTTCGGAGGTAATTGGGATGATCACTTACCATTGATAGAATTTTCTTACAATAACAGCTATCACACAAGTATTAATGCTGCACCATTCGAAGCACTCTATGGACGAAAATGCCGAACCCCAGTTTGTTGGGCAGAAATTGGAGAAAAGCAATTATCCGGACCAGAGATAGTGCAAGAAACAACCGACAAGATCATTCAAGTCAAGGAACGATTAAAAGCAGCACGTGATCGACAAAAGAGTTATGCTGATAACAGGCGAAAGCCGTTGGAATTTCAAGTAGGAGACAAGGTGTTATTAAAGGTCTCTCCTTGGAAAGGAGTGGTAAGATTCATCAAAAGGGGAAAGCTAAGCCCCAGGTATGATGGACCTTTTAAAATTATTAGAAGAATAGGACTTGTAGCCTATCAGCTACAACTGCCAGAGGAAATGGCAGGAATACATGATGTGTTTCATGTATCTAATCTCAAGAAATGCTTAGCTGATGAATCATTATTAGTGCCTCTTAAGGATATAGAGGTAAATGAAAAGCTCAAATTTGTAGAGAGACCGCTACAGATTGAAGATAGGAAAGTCAAGAATCTCAAACACAAGAAACTGGTTCTAATCAAAGTAAATGGGAATCCAAAAAAGGACCAGAGTACACATGGGAGCTTGAATCAGAGATGCGAAGGAAATATCCACACTTATTCCAATAGAGCTCGAGGATGAGCTCTAAAACAAGGTGGGGAGGATATAGCAACCCTCCTAAATTTTTCGACACCCTAAAAATATTTAAAATGTCCCAATATGTCCTAAAATACACCCCGTATGCAAAAACGGGCCCCGAATACCTTTATTTTTATTAAAATTAAATAAAAACAAAAATAATTGGTCTCTGGCGGGCCGCGTAAGACCACTCCTTGGTATACGCGGGGCGCGACAGCCCGTATACGAGGCCTCACCCTGAGTCGACACGTGGCACAATTGTGTCGAGGCTATAAGTGACGACCAATCATAGGTAGGTCCTACAAGCCTAGGTCGGGGGCCGCGTAAGCCCCCGCCTCATCTTACGCGGGGCACGAGGGACTCGAATTCAGCTCCTATAAATTGGGAGCTCAGGCCTTCAGTCCCAACTCACACCAAAACTTTTCTTTCTCAAAAATTCTATAGTGTAGGCACTATTCTCGGGTATAATACCCCCTAAATAACGAAGTTCTGCTCCGTTGTAAGTATCATAACACCAGTTACGTATTAGATACGCTGCCCGATTGATCCAGGGTTCCGTAACGGCTGTCGTGGTTCTGCCCGACGTAGTCGTTGGAATGACGTCTCGAGGAGGGTATTACAAATGTAAATATTAGGTTATTATACTAACGCGTGTGCATTTGTGTAAATTTATAGATAATCACCAGGAAATCCTTAAAGAAAACCTAAGACAGCAATGTGAGTAATCTCCTTTTTGTAAACCTTTTTACAAACTATTTTACAAAACCTTTATTTATTTTAAATGATAATTAGCAGTGATTGAGTCTTTGTAGTCTTCAATTACTGCCGGTATGCTGGGGTTTTGTATACAAAATGTGAAGCACGTTACTATTGGACAACGAGATAGCCACTGAGTAATATGACCCACCAGTCAGGATTGACAGTACTGAATGAGTAATTGTGTAGATATAAACAATGTGATAGCTCTCAATACTGTAAATTGATAAAACTCTTCTTGATTAAACTGAAATTCACTCACCAGTATTTCCCACTGACAAATGTTTTTAAAACGCGTTTCAGGTAACAAAATGTAAGAGCCAACTAGAAGCCAGCTGGAGAGCACTGAAGGCTTGGGAAAAGTGGCTATAAAAGTTACCTAAATAAATAAGATGTTTTTATCAAATAAAAATAGGATTTATTCCTATGAAAATGTTTGTAATAGAAACTTGGGTTTTTCCCACGTATTGTTTATACAGACATGGTATTAATATTTATATAAATATGGTGGTTTTACTCTGATAAAATATTTCCTAACTATGGTCCTGATTAAATTTCCGCTGCCAAATTGATTAAACACCCGATACCACCGAAACTAGTTCGCGGCCGCCCGTTCCTAGGAGATAGGGATCGGGGGTTGCGACAGTAAAGGCTCAAAACTCACTTTTGTGGGAAAAGGGGCTGTAGTGTAAAATTGTATATATAATCAAATTTTACAAAGATTTGTTATGTCCGTTTTCGTAATTTTCTTAATTGGTTCTTTTTATCACGACGCTATTAGGTGTAAGTTTGTAAAAACATAATTTTTAGAACTTATTTTACCCAACTAAACCAAGATAAGTAAAAGATTTTTTTTTGAAAAAGTTTGGGGTGATTAGCGGTTCCAAGGCGAGTTTTGTGTAAGGCTTGTTTTTAGGACAAACGATTCAAGGTTTTATCATCCCCCCATACTTAAATTACACATTGCCCTCAATGTGTCCCAAATAGGATTTATTTTGGTTAAATGTGTAAAAAGTGTGAAAAATAGCAAAATGTTTGGTTACAGTCACTTGTAGCACGGGGGCGTGCTATGGGGATATGGCCCCGTGTCCGAAGTGCTAGTAACAAATTTAAACAAAAGACTTACAGTGGGGTGGCCACAGGGGCATGCTGGGTGAGCACGGCCCGTGCCACCTTCTCGATAGAATTTTTTTGACGTCAGTAGGTGGGGCACAGGTGCGTGCTGGGTAAGCACGGCCCCGTGCTGCGGACACTGTTTTGCAGTTTTTGAGTCGGGAGGCTTCTGATTTACGTGCATGTGTTCCATTTTTCACCACCTTTCTGACATTTCCAATTTCTTTAACACATTTATTGAAACCATCATCAACCAAACATCCATTTCATTAAAATAAAAGACGAGTACAAGGAAATAAAAATTGCAATCCTAAATTAACCTAAGATAGATAGAGTCTTGAGGAATGTCTCCCCGAGATCATTATTTAGAAACCCTATAGCTACTTTCCTAGACCTAAGAAGGTTAGACGTCGGAGGACTTGAGCTATTTCCGGGAGCACTCAATTAGATGTCATTGAGCATCTCCTCGATCTCCCTTGGAAGGAAGATGTAGGGCTCCTCTTCGACTTCTTCTTGAGGGGGAGCGAGATTCACTGGAACCTCAAAGGCAATGTTGAGAGGGGGAGGTTCCAGGATCTTGTCTTCCCACCCGGTGGGTTGAATGACCTCGTTTGCGAGGTTCCGATCTTCTTGCGGCCAGATCGGTTCCATAGGAGGCATGGCCAAGATGTTCAACATTTGGTGCAATAGGTTGACCTCCCTGAAGCAATCCTCTAGGCCCATTGAGAGGCAGTTTACCCGGTTGATAAGAACTTCTTCCACCAAGGTCATTTCATTGAGAGACTCCCTCAAAGCACCCACGTATCTAACAAGAGTAGCCTCAAGGGAGAGTCTCCTCCCTCTTCGGTGATTCCTGGAGTTAGTTGATGAAGTCCCGCTTTGCTAGCTCGAAATTCTAGAAGGAAATGACCAACTGTTAACAATTTAAGAGGCATTAGACTACTCAGCACGACCCCATGCCTATGTGGCACGGCCCTGTGCTGCATCACCTGCTCTGAATGTTTAGCTTTAGAAATTTTATTTCAAGTTAATTTTTTTTTATTTTTGCTTTTCTGATTGTAGATAACTTAAAATAATGTTTTACTATAGTAGATTTGTAAAACTTTGAGCTAAAAATCAAGCTTATGAACCTCCTATTGAAGCTTTTTTAGCTTGAAGCTTCAAGCTTCAATGGAGTTCTTGGTGGAAGGAGGAAGAGGAACGGACCAAAAGGAGTAAGGACAAGAAGGTCAAATAGAACCTTTTCAAGAACATACCTTTTAGAGTATGTGTGAGAAATCTGGATAATCTTGCCCTTTTGGAATGGTTCTAAACATTCTCCCTAAGGCTGACTTTATAGATAGTGACAACACGCTGACACGACCCCGTGCCGTCTGCATGTGTCAGAGAATGTTGTCTGTTAGTAGAACACTAGCCACGTCATTACTGACACGGCCCCATGCTAGAAAAATGCGGGGGGCATGGCCCCGTGTTGATCCAGCACGCCCCATGTTGAGGATGAAGATTGGGCACAGCCCTGTGTTCAAGGAACACAGCCCCGTGTTCACAGAATTTATGAAGTTTGTCTAGGTTTTTAAGGAATTGTCCATTATCGGGTGGTTCCTTACTGGTTGGAACAACACCGTATTGCCGGATATACCTTAGGCTCCGGTGAGAGGTACGAAAACGCAAGAGGTTGTCAGAAAGATGGAAGCCTACTTTAAAAATGGGAAAACGGAACCATCCCTTATTTACCTTATCCGGGCTCTTGTTAAAGAAGGTATGAGTCGACTCGCTCCTGTCCAAACTGTCGGTGTGAAATTCACACTCTGTAAAGGGGACCGTCATCGCGAAATTGAAACAGGGACGACTATCGCCTTCGTCTTCGCATGCGTCTACGGTAGGTTTGTTGGTCTCGGTGTTGTTTGTACCTGATTTTTCTTCCATCGATTCTCCTTCGGTTGGGATCCTTGATGAATATCGCGCCTTCATCAAGGATTCAATTTTATTGATTGTTAGGGGAATCCTCTTTTCTATTTGACTTATATCTTCTATGTCGTGTAGGTGAGAGGGTTGATGAAGTTCAGGTGGATGGACTTCATTATCATTTTTACTCCCGCCCATCTTAAGGTGATCGTCACAGGAAAACGATGGGGCTAAATAGTGGGGAGTAAGTTTAGAACGCCACATTCCGATTCTTCATGATCCTCCCCACAATAATCGCACCATTCACTGTAAGAGTTGCGGGGGTAAAAATAATCATAAAAATCCATGTTTTCCAGAAAGTTCTTAACCGTCTGGATCAGGCGGTTACTATTTTCCTACAAACTATTAGTTTGACACGGCCCCGTGTTATGGTAACACGGCCCGTGCTGCAGTTTGTATCTGGCAGAAAATAGATTTAAGGATACTTGAGAGTTGACACGGCCCCGTGTAGATCACACACGGCCCCGTGTCAATTCTGCAGAAAGTGAAAAATTTAAAGAAAAAGAAGAAAAACCTAAAAAGAAAAGATAAAAATGATTAGGCCGTAAATTTTAAGCTTTCTTAAAATCCTTGTGTCCCCGGCAACGGCGCCAAAAACTTGACGTGTGCGGGTGTATATATATATATTTTAGATATATTTTAGCTCTTTTTACTCGCCGGTTCAAGTTTTAAATTTTTAAATCACGATATTCTGTTATCACTGTACACACACGTTAGGGCAAGTGCACCCATCGCGGACGTAGTATAGTGATGGTAAGATACCGAGGTCGTCCAAGGATACAAGAGCTTTTAATACCAGCTTATCATTAACGTCTAATCGAACCAAACTTTGAAAAGATTTTTAAAGGTATAAAAAGACAAACTAAAAAGCCAAAATTAAATATAAGGAAAAACAAATAGACAAGAAGGAGTCACTTGGTTCCAACTCCTCTTTTATGCATCCTTTTAATGATTTCCACACTTTGGGCATTTTAAGAGATTATCTTTAGGTTTTAGGAGTAGGCCCCCTTCCAGGCAACGTTACCCTCAACCTATTGGTCTGATTCAGCAGGGATACAGTCCCGCAAGGTCGGATTATTGAAAGATAATTAAGTAAGTTATTAATGAGAAAAGTGGTAGGCCCCCTTCCAGGCAGCGTTACCCTCAACCCTTTGGTCTGAGTCAGCAGGGATACATTTCTCGCAGGGTTGGTTTAAAGTTTTAATAATAGTTTATAGATAAGGGATTCAAGCGTTTCACACTTCTCCCGTGGGGGTTAAGACCGTCCGCTCGTGAGGTACTACTAAGCTAACCAGGTTCTCGCAGGATCTATACACTGAACTAGACATAGAATTTACCCAACCACCCTTCTAACCCCCTTCTATGCAATTAACGCGCTTTATATAGACCGTAAAGACACGAATTTGTGAATCAATGACATATGAAGAATGATTAGATAAATTCGCCTTCAATATAAAAAACTAGTTATTAAAGTCATTGATACATACCCAATAAGATTGGAAATAAAATAGTAAAACATAAAAGATTTGGCTTCACCAAGTGATGTAAGAGTTTAGCCAAACATGGCCTTTGTTTGACAAAGACTCTTACGATCGATCTTGGATCCTGAGACTACTACACACACTCTAAATGATGGAAGATGGATGATGGTGGAGTGGTGGCAAGTGAGAGAGAAGTGGTTTGCCAAGGAATGGATTGGAATGGACCCAAGCACCTCTATTTATAGCTGAAAGCAGAAGCTCACCGCGGCCCGTGCCCGCCAGGCACAGCCTCGTGGCCACCTCTCTTTCTCTTCCTCATTAACTGCAGTGTCAGGTCTTGTACTAACACGGCCCCGAGTGTCAACGGTACGACCCATGGCCAATGTACTTGCTGCACTACATTAGATTCCGCGAATCTTAGAGTTGACCACGCCCCATGTTGTTTTAACACGACCCCATGTTGGTCGTCTGTTTTGTCCTTTGTTGTTATCTTTTCTTCTGTAGAGATTCTGGTCTTGGACACGGCCCCGTGCCAGGTCTTCTGATCCTACCATTTTCTTGGTTTGGATGTGGATTGGGGCTTGGCATGTGAACGTGTTGTAGTATCGTGTTTGACTCCCAAATGATTGCGAAATGACACGTACGACGTGCGGAATCCGTGCACGTGTGTGGACCGAACTCAAGAACGTAATTAATCAAGATTCTATTAAGATCTAACAATGTTTACACCTTGAATCTCTTCTCTTTGCTACTTTCTCTCTCTAGAACTTGTATGTTCTCCAAAGAGTGAAATGACAAAAGTCTTTCAAAAGTTCTTAAAATGTAACAAGACATGAGCTATTTATTGGCTCTAGGGGAGTGAATTTCTGACATGACCCGAAAACCCGACACGAACCTAACACGAAATTCACGGGTTTAGGGTCAGTTTCAGGTTGAACCCGTGAACCTGTTTAGGTTAACGGGTCGGGTTCGGGTCAACCTGGTCAGGTTGGCGGCATGACCCATTTAACACATTTATACTATATTTTATTTTTTACAATATATTTTATGACATAAATTAAATGTGGTTTGTATTTTATGCCATGATTATAACTTAATAAGAGAAATTAACATAGATTTTGTAATTTAAATATGATTTTATTATATACATTTGTGTTTCTTAAGTAAATTTTATTTTTAATATATTAATTTCAGAAAAAAAATTAAAAATTCGGGTTGAACGGGTCGTGTTCGGGTCAACCCACGAAACTTCGGGTCGTGTTCGGGTTCATATGTATGATATGATTTTCGGGTTTGGGTTTGTGTAAAATTTTCGGGTTCAGGTCGGGTTAAACCCACCAACCCGCGAACACGACCCGTTTAACACCCCTAATAGGCTCCACTTAATGAAGCACTCCCTCATCCATCCGGATGGGGTTTTCTCCATCCATCCGGATGGCATTTAACCATCCGTCCGGATGGACTTCTAATCCGTATTCTTCACTCGTGAACCTTGTCTTGTTCCATTTCTGCTACGGTGTACAATTAACGGAGGCGATAGACATTAGTGCACTCACAGACTTCCCCTTGGATATTGTCGTAGTCAATCTCGTAGCATCTCGTCTTTTCTCTCTCTGAGTCTTCACGAAGCTTTGACATCTTCAGCAACCACAGACTCTCTCTTGCTCTAACAGACTCCCCGTGGATCTGCATTCTGACTCCTCAGCTTCTCCTTTTTTTACACAAAACTCTTTTTTTTTTTTTTTACTTTTATCATGTTTTTGGCTTTTCAAATTTTCAAATGTTTTTGTATTTTCTGACAACATTTACTCCCCCTAAAATTCAAAACATTTAAAGAAAATTTGACAACCCGATGCAGATAGCTACATCTCGCCTTCCATTTTCTACTAAGACACACTCTATCTTACATAAATTACCCCCATGATTTACAACACATTGATATTTGACAGTTTGAAAACTGTTTTTCAATCTAGTGAAAATAATCATGTTTGTTCAGCCATGAGGGTTTCGTCGTATTCAATCAACCAATTTTTGAAATTTTTTGATTTTTGACAAATTTAAAAAACAAACATATTTTTTCCATTTTTCAATTTTTTGACAAAATAAAAACATATTTTTGGTTTTTAAATTTTTCAATTTTTAGAGATTTTGAAATATGGTTTATTTATATATAAAAACAAATAAACTCCCTGTTTTCAGATGCAGGGGTCAGCAGCCGCCTCTTGTGCCAGACTGCTCTCATCCTCAATTTGACAAATTTCTGATTTCTTGAGCACCTCTACATTCAAATAATTCAATCATTTGAACAATTCAGCCCAGGCCTATTTGACCTTAGGCATTTCGACACATGTTTCATTCAATTTTGGAAAATTTTCGTCGTTTGGTACAAGCAACTTTTCATATTTGACTTCAACTTTTTTGATTGATTCAGTTTTCTGTTCAGAAGTAGGTTGTTTCTTAATCACCTAGCTTTGTCCTTTTGAAACAGTTCTTTTATAAAAATGTGAATCACTTGGAACGTTTCCTTTTGGCAAATCAGGTGTTGATTTCCAAACCTGTTGAGGTTTTGTCATATCAACCTCTGTTTTCCATCGTTCTGTTGTTCTGAATCTGGGTGTGTTTTGGTTCCAAGTTTATCTTGAAGCAAACCTAATATGATTTGATCTCCAATTTTGGTTTGAGTCAAATCTGTTTGAATTTGATTTCCAAGTTTGTTTCAAATCAAACTTGTTTGAATTGTGTTTCCAAGTTTGTTTCGAATCAAACTTGGTTGACTTCTAATTAACAGCTTCAGTTTGCTGTTTCTTTTGACTAACATCAACAGGCCTCAGATTCGGACATTTGCGACCAAGATGTCCGATTTGATTACATTTAAAACATGTTCTTTTAGAAACATCTTTAGCCTGTTGTTGTTGTTGTTTTTTCTGAGCATAGAACTCTTCATTAAACTGTCGCCTAAATTGGAGTTCTTTTTCTTCCTCTGAACTTGTTCCGTGAACAAAGTTCATATTTTTTTGATAATTTGATTTTTTCGTTCTTTTCCAGTTTTGTTTCTTTTTATAACCCAAACCAGCCTTCATGTTCTTCTTCTTGTAACTAGGTTTGTTATAAAAAGTTTTCTTACTCTTTCCAGCAAATTTTCCAATTTCAGATTTCTCAATCTCTATCAATTTGAACACTTTTTCAATCTTTTCTGACATCACATTCTGAATCGAGAATTCACTATCTGAAAATAATTTGTCCGATCAAATCATGGTATACACCAATCCTTTTGAATCACCATTCGCCTTTTCTTTAGATTTTGAATTTTTGAGATAACTCTCATGAAAACTTCCTTCATTTTCATCCTGTGATTCAGATTTACCTGTTTCAACTGACTCGTCTTCTTTCAAGACATTTTCAACGACCTTACCTACCACCTCTGTCATCAGATTTGGAATAGGTTACGTCAATATTATCTGGCAATTGATCTACCATGTTGAAAGCTTTTTCCACCTTTTCATCATCATAAAATGCGAATTTTTCTGGTGGTGGAACTTGATGATACTCTGAACCTATACCCTTTTTGTTTATCTCTGAATCTTTATTATCAGGTTTTATATTGAAAATACGTTCAAGTATATATGACGAAGCGTGATAACTATGCAACTTATTATTATCTTGCTCTAAATCAGCCATTTTTTTAAGTTCAGCGACTTCTTCAATATAAGAATTTACAACTTGTTTTATTTCATATTGTCGCTTGAACATATCAGATGTTTCAGAACAATGTTTCAATCTTGACTGAACAAGTTTCATTTGACTTATCACATCTTCGTATGACTCTTTGGTAATATGATAAGCTAATTTTATTGAATCATATTCTTTTTTCATTTCTTGAACAACATTTTCTTTTTGTAAACAATCTTCAGTCATAGCTGAAACATTTTCTTTTAAAATTTCATTTCCTTTTTCCAAAACTTTACATTTTTGTGTTAGTTTTTCATCATTTTCTTTTAAAATCTTTTCTTTTTCAAGCATTTCTTTGCATTTACCTTTGAAAACTTTTCAATTTTAGTAAATTCTATATCTCTTGTTCTGAATTTTTCATCTTTTTCAGTACAAGCACTGCACGTTTCCACGCATTTCTTGCACTGATTAACAACTTTATTATTAGATTTTCATCAATTTTAGTATAATTATCTATCAATTCATTTTTGTTGAGTGACTCAGAAGATTCAGTTTGAATTTTTTCTGTTATCCCACCTTCTTCTGTCGTCTTATTTACTTTCTCATCACTTGTTGTTTTTCAGTAACAACTTCATTTGCTGGCTTCTGTTCTTCTTCACCAGCTGCTTCAGTTCATCTACCAGATTTTCAACATTCTTCCTCATCCTCTCTTCATCTCTCTGTCTTAGACTTGCAGTCATGGCATCTCTAATGATTTTATCCAGTTTTTTCACATACTCTTTATCTTTTGCAACATTTGAATAGTATTCGACGGATAGAGGGATTACTGTAAGAACGTCGTTATAAACTATTTTGCTTGGATGAACAAGTGGTTCTCCTTTGCTGTTGATGTAACACTCTCGCTTCTTGTCGTACCTTCCATAATTTCTCGCTTCTTCGTACTCTTGCTCCATTTCTTGGATTCTGTAATCAACAATACATCTCTCTCTCTCTCTCTCTGTGTTTTCTCTTTCAGAATCTCTTCTTTTGTTTTCTCTTTCAGAACAGCTATAAATGCATACTGTTTCACTTCAGCCACTAAAGTAGATCCTATCTGATCTTCATCTAGAAGAAAGTCATTCCAGTTGAAACCCTCATCGTTGTGGATAAATGCTAGTGCTATCGACTTTTCTTTCATCGGGTTGTCTTCAATTTGTCTCATCTTTGGTGGTTCCTCTTTGTTCCTGTGATAAACCGCTTTACGATAATAATCGTATTGAAATGTATTAGCAGTTTCATCAACAGTAGAGTTTCTGCATTCTCTTTTAAAATGACCCTTTTATTTTCACTTAAAGCAGGTCACTTTTGATTTGTCAAAACCCAGCTTTGTTGATGGTCCTCCGATTGACTGTCTCTCAGTAATTTCTATAAATCCTTGAGTTCTACGAAGGCAGCTAGCCAAACACCATCTAATATCAGTGAGTTCCATTTCTTCCGGATCTATCTGGTCGTAATCTTCCTTTGTCAGCTCAGAATTTCCAATTCTCCCAGCCATCAGACTTTCGTATGATTCCAAAATCGACGCCAGAAAACTCATTTGTTATTTAGCAGTATTAATGCTCATTGCTGGAGAATTTTTCAGCTTTAAGGCAATATTGCAGAGAATCTCATCGGGTTCTTCAGAGTTTGAAGCTGTTGAAGATGAATGATACCCTGGATCGTAGCTAGATGTGCTTTTCTGAGAATCTTTTGACTTTTCAACACTGAAAGCAGTCTTTGGTGACTCCTTGACTGACACCGAAGGTACACTGCCCTTGTAGTAAAGACCCACATTCTGTTGATATGATGAGCTGCTCATCTTGCTTTGCTTTTGCAATTCAAGCTCGTGACTCTCAATCTTTTCAATTAAAGCATCCAAAGTAATTGTATCATACAACACATCATTTTTTAAAATAAACACAAACGTTTGCAACTGAACAACTCGTGGTAACACTTCAATGATTTTATCAATGATTTCTTCACGGGTTTTGTAATTCCAAATCTGTCGAGTTCATTTTTAAGGTGACAAAATCTTTCAATCATTTGTCTTACAGATACACCTTTTATACCGTCAAACAAATTAAATTCTTTTTTAGGTAATGCTATTTTATTCTTTTTGATTTGTTTCCCACCCTCAGCTTTAACCCGTAATGCTTTCCACACTGATTTCGATGACCCATCATGATTAAGTAATGCAAATATGTCATCTCTAATTGACTGTTGGATCATTGCAATCATTCATTGTTCATATGAAAAATTCTTTTTGTCTTCAACTGATAAGATTTTAAGTGGAATTTCTTCGTTTTTATCATCAACTGGCCTACTATAACCGAATTCCATACAAAACCAACTCTCGTGCGCATAAGCTTTTGCCCAGTTAATAAATCGTTCTTTCCACCAAGTGTAATCCTCAATACTATCAAGTTTAAGTGGTTTCGAGTTAGTTCCGTAAAAATTATCATGAATAATATTTTCGGTTATAGATTTCAAAATGCTTTTTGGTGTGACAGTCGATGTTTCGGAAGACTCTGAAGTATAAGCCTTGTAGAACGTGTTATAGAACTCTTCAGCCATGATGTTTGATTCCTCGTTTTTCTCTTTCGTGTATCGCACCTTGATTTTTCACACCTTTGTGAACGCGTTGTAGGATCGTGTTTTGGTCCGGATGGAGCTTTTTTCCATGGATGGACTTACGAATGAGGCCAAAATTCATGGATGGACGCAACACAGCTTCATTTTTGGCAAGTATTTTCAACAATTGACCAAGAAATCCTTAGAATTAGAACTTGAAACTTTGGAGGATTGTATAACACCTAAATCCGTACCTTATATCCAAAAATCAGTCGATTCCAACTGTTAAATCTCCGTAGATCTGAGATTTTCAGTCCAAAAGTGAAGAAAATGAGAAGATGAAGAAATATGATAAATCTGACGAATTTTTGCTCCGATTCTTGACGAAATCTTGTGAATTCTTGTATCTCTAATCCATGCAATCAATCTCCCACTCTGATACCACTTGTGAACGCGTTGTAGGATCGTGTTTGACTCCCGAACGATTGCGAAACGACAGTACGACGTGCGGAATCCGTGCACGTGTGTGGACCGAACTCAAGAATGTAATTAATCAAGATTCTATTAAGATCTAACAATGTTTACACCTTGAATCTCTTCTCTTTGCTACTTTCTCTCTCTAGAACTTGAATGCTCTCCAAAGAGTGAAATGGCAAAAGTCTTTCAAAAGTTCGTAAAATGTAACAAGACATGAGCTATTTATAGGCTCCACTTAATGAAGCACTCCCTCATCCATCCGGATGGGGTTTTCTCCATCCATCCAGATGGCATTTAACCATCCGTCCAGATGGACTTCTAATCCATATTCTTCATTCGTGAACCTTATCTTGTTCCATTTCTGCTACGATGTACAATTGACGGAGGCGATAGACATTAGTGCACTCACATGGCGAGTTGTGTCAATCCTCCTTCTTTGTATTTATGTTGGTTTTTGCTGTTATTTTGCTCCTTTTGCACATTTAAGCTCTTTTGACCCTGTAAATTAAAAATAAACAAAGAAACAAGCTTTTTCCAACATTAGTACCAAAAAAGGGTTGATTTTACATCATATTTGATATAATTTATGTAGGATCGTTGTGCGACCTGACTGAGTCGTTCAGAAGAGTTTTGGATCCGAATCAAAGGCGGAATCAATGACACGGATGCACAATTCAATTATAATGTCTCTAATATTGATTTAATAGTTTTACAGCACCTGGAGACAATTCGGCAGCACTTCGTTACCGAATCACAAGACCTAATTCCGTTTTAAATGACACCCAAGCACCCTTATATATACTAGTTCTAATTCTGCTTGAATAAGACTGAAACGAAATTAGATTCACACGGAATCTAATTCCGTGCGGAATTACCCTAGGCAACATTCAAGCGGAATTAACCACTTCAAACGGAATTACTTCTAAATCCTATTTCTCGAACTACGAGCCCTGATCTATCAATCCTATTACATGACATGATACAAGATGAAGTCAACAGACATAGTGCACTAACAGACTCCCCCTTGGATGTTGACGAAGTCTTCAGTGTCGAGTCTTTATCATGACACATCTTCAGTCTTGATCAGTCTTCATGCTCTTACCAAATTGTCTAACACTGTAAGCATCCATCAATCTTTCTTCATTGATCAATTACTATCTTTGAATATTGTACCAGAATCTGACTCTGGCTCTAACATTATCAGCTTCTTCAGGCTCCCCCTTTTCATCAAGCTTCCGTGCTTTAGGGATCGACACCTTGCTTTCAGGTTACAAGCTCCCCCTTGCTTTGAGCTCGTCTTCAGACTCCCCCTTAGACTCAGCTTTCGGGATCGTAGTCTGGAATCTTATCTGCAACACTCATACATTTATAAGTAACAACATTTCAAACTTTTGAATATCCAGGAATTTTAATCTGGCTCTATTCAACTTTCTAAACTAACACTTTTTAACAAATTTCAAGATCGGAAACTGGCTCTTTTTCAAAGATTTTAACAATCAAATCATCCAAATCCCTCACAGTTAATCATCCAAGTCCAAACTAATGACCTTGGAGATATCACAAACTGTTTTTGATTTTTGATAAAAATTCAAGTTTCAAATTAATGAATTTGTTTTATTTTCAGAAATACAATCAGCATACTCAGATTTTGAAACTCAGCACTCAGACATCAGTTGTCGAAAATAAAGCAGAATTAAAAATCTTTTTATATTTTCTGAAATATAAAGCATTAAAGAAATATTTACAAACATATTTACAGACAATATTTTTGTTTGAGTTTGCGTCAGAGGATCATATCAGTTTTTGACAAGTCACAAGTACCGTTGAGCTTATTTACACATTAAGAATTAAACAATTCACTTAGATTGTCGATATACTGATCCACTTAAATTTTCACACAAATTTCAACTGATTCAGGATACGAAATAGGTGTATTAAGAACTTAAACTTATTCATGTGTCCCACCTCTTGAATATACTCCCGTATCCAGATCCCAATATTCAGTCTTACAGGTGAGTATACCTAGATGATATCTGTAAGGGGTTAAAATGCGAAGAACTATGAGAGCTCAGGTCAGAACTTCCGTTCAGCAGAGAGATGACGGCTTTGACTTTTGGTGTGTCCCCTTTAGAGGATTTTTTCTTCAACAGCACATGATTAGCATTTTTCAATGTTTCATCATTTTTGTACTGAGGGCGTTTGCTATATTTCAAGCATGCAGAAAGTATTATACAGGGACTAGGCCATTGCTTCCGCAAAATCAGAAGTCCCGGGATAATACCCCAGATATCACTAAGCATAAAGACCTAGTATCTCAGAAAGAGGGGTCCTTCAAACGAGATTTCAGGGGTTACCTATATATCCAAGTAGTGTTCCCCACGAAATAAGCAAGTTTGAATTTAGGTTTATATCCCGAAAAAGTTTACTAAGTGTATAAAAACCTATCGGCATATCATCAGTGAGACTGTTTAACGCTATATAATCATTACATTTCTTTAGCTTACTATAACTGTCTACTGATGTACTATCATTTCCTCTTTTTATGCAAAAACTCAATTTTTGAATTTTATTATGTTTTTGGCTTTTTCAAAATTTCAAATGTTTTTGGATTTTCTAACAACAATACGCCCCCTAAAATGCAAAACCATTTTAAAGAAAATTTGACAAACCGACACTGATAGCTTTATCTTGCCATCCATTTTCTGCATCTCATGCTCTGTTTTACAGAAAATCTAACATATAAAGCAGCAATTACCCCCATGATTTACAACACACTGATATTTTACAGTTTGAAAACCGTTTTTCAATCTTGTGAAAGGAATCATGTTTGTTCCGCCGTGAGGGTTTCGGCATATTCAATCAACATATTTTTGTATTTTTTGAATATTTGACAAAAATAAAAACATATTTTTGGTTTTTAAATTTTTCATTTTTTAGGGTTTTTGAAATATTGTTTATTTATGTACAGAAATCAAACAAACTCCCTGTTTCAACCAAACCAGGGTTCAGCAGCCTCCTCTCCTCGTTGTGCCAGGCTGCTCCGAACACCATTTTCACAATCTTCAGTTTTCTTGAGCACCTGCACATTCAGACTACTTGATTACTTGAACAATTTAGCCCAAGTCTGTTGAACCTTAGGCATTTCTACACAATATGTATCATGCAGTTTTGGAAAATCTTTGTCATCAAAGACTTGTTCAACTTTGACTTCAACTTTTTCATCTTTTACCAATGTCATTTGTTTCTTAGCAGTCCAAGTTTGACCTTTCGGAGTACCTCTTTTGTAAAAATGTAACTCTTTTTGAACATTTTCATTTTGAACAACTTTTGGTTTCCAAAACTCATTTGGTTTCGTTGTATCAACAGTTGTTTTCCAACTTTGTGTTGTTCTAAATCTGGGTATGTCAGAATTCCAAGTCTGTCTTGAATCGAACCTGTTCTGGTTTGATTTCCAATTTTGATTTGAAACAAACTTGTTTGTATTGTACCTCCAAGTTTGTTTCGAATCAAACCTGGTTGACCTTTGTTTAACATCCTCAGATTTCTGTTTCTCAACATTTTCAGACTTCTTTTTATTAACATCAACAGGTTTCGGATTTGGACACTTGCGTGCGAGATGTCCAATTTGATCACACTTAAAACATGTTATTTTTGAAACATCTTTGACCTGTGGTTGTTGCTTTTTCTTTTGAACATAGAACTCTTCATTAGATTGTCGTCTAAATTGAAGTTCTTTCTCTTCCTCAGAACTTGTCCCGTGAACAAAAATCATCTTTGCCTGAAAATTCGGCATTTCATTTTTATTTTGACTTTGTTTCTTTTTATAACCCAACCAGCCTTCATGTTTTTCTTCTTGTAACCAGGTTTGTTATAAAAAGTTTTGTGACCTTTTCCAACAAACTTTGAAATTTCAGATTTTTCAATCTCGACCATCTTGAAAACTTTATCAACCTTTTCTGAAATCACATTCTGAATCGGGAATACAACATCTAAGAATAATTTGTCCGATCCAATCATGGTATAAACCAATCCTTTTGAATCATCATCCAGATTTTTCTCAGACTTTGTGTTTTTCAGATATCCATCATGAAAATTACCTTCATTTTCATCTTGTGATTCAGATTTACCTGTTTCAACTGACTCTTCTTTCAACACACTTTCAACGGCCTTACCTACCACCTCTGAATCACTAGAATCATCAGATTTGGAATAGGTTACGTCAATGTTATCTGGCAATTGATCTACCATGTTGAAAGCTTTTTCAACCTTTTCATCATCATAAAACACAAACTTTTCCGGTGGTGGAACTTGATGAAACTCTGAGCCAATGCCTTTCTTGTTTTGCTCACTCACCCTCCTCCGGTTTTATATTGAAAATACGTTCAAGCACATATGACGACGCGTGATAACTTTTTAACTTGTTATTATCCTGTTCTAACTCAACAATCTGACGCTTAAGTTTAGCAACATCCTCAATGTAAGAATTAACAACTTGTTGCTTTATCTCATAGTTTCGCTTATACTCCTTAGTTGTTTTAGAACAGTAATTTAATCTTGATTGAACAAATTTCATTTCACTTTTTACTTTTTCATATGACTCTTTTGTAATGTGATATGCCAGTTTTATTGAATCATATTCTTTTTTCATTTCTTGACAAACAATTTCTTTTTGATCACATTCTTTTGTCTTTTTCAAAACATTTTCTTTCAAAACTTCATTTTCTTTTTCTAACTTTTTACATTTTTCTGAAAGTTTTTCCTCATTATCTTTCAAAACTTTTTCATTTTCAAACATTTCTTTGTATTTATTTTTGAAAACTTCTTCTATTTTAATAAATTCAAGATCTCTTGTTCTGAACCTTTCGTCTTTTTCAGTACAAGCACTGCACGTTTCCATGCATTTCTTGCACTGTTCAACAGTTTTTAAAATTTCAGAATCAGAAATTACCTCAGTGATTGGCACTTCGGTGTTCTCTACAGTGTGCTTCAACTCTGCTTCACTCTTTTGTTTTTCTTCAACACCAACTTCATCACCAGCATCACCAGCTTCCAAATTCTCATTCTTCACTTCAATCAAACTTTCAACCTTCTTCTCAGTTTCCTCAACATGCTGTTCTTCGATAACAGCTTCTTTTAGAACTTCTTCATTCACAACACCTTTTTCTTCAATCTTTTCTTTTACTTCTTCAAATTTCACAAGTTCAACTTTTACTTCCTCAGCAACCTTCTTCAAATCATTCACCATCTCATCTACATTCTTCTTCATTCTCTCTTCATCCCTCTTCTTCAGACTTGAAGTCATAACATCCCTAAGGAGTTTTTCAAACTTCTTCACATAAGTTTTGTCTTTTCCAACATTTGTATAGTATTCGACGGAACGAGGAATTACTAGAAGAACATCATCATAAACTATGTCCTTTTTGGAAACAACGGGTTCTCCATTTCTGTTGACATAGCAATCTCGTTTCTTATCCCATTTCTTATTACTCACAGCATCTTCATACTCTTCTTGCATATCATCCATTCTGTTCCAAGCAATGCTTCTTTCTCTGCATGTTTTTGGTTTTCTCTTTGACCTCAGCAACAACATTTTCTTCTTTGTTTTCCTCTTTAATTTCAGCAACAAAAACATAATGCTGACTTTTTGATGTTTTTCTACCATGAGCTGTAACTATATTTTCCAAACGATCTTCTTCTGGAAGAATCTGGCTCCAATCATATCCTTCATCATGATGAATTACAGCACAAGCTCTTGACTTTTCTCTGGGTTTATCTTCAATCATCTTTGGCTCTTCTTTGCTTTGGTGGTAGATTGCCTTTCGGTAATAATCATCATTGAACGGATGTTCATTTCCACCAACCGCAGAATTATTTCATTCTCTCTTGAAATGACCTTTTTGCTTACATTTGAAGCAGGTTACTTTGGACTTGTCAAATCCAAGTTTTGTTGATGCACCGCCTAATGATTGTTTCCCAGTAATCTCCATGTATCTCTGAGCTCTGCGGATACAGCTTGCCAAACACCATTGAATGTCTATAAGTTCCATTTCTTCCGGATCGATTTGGTCGTAGTCTTCTTTGGTCAACTCTGAGTTACCAATTCTACCTGCAACTAGACCTTCATACAATTCCAGAACAGATGCAAGAAAGCTCATTTGCTGCTTAGCTTCATTGATGCTCATTGTTGGAGAATTCTTCAACTTGAGAGCAATGTTGCACAGTATCTCCTCTGATTCTTCAGAACTAGCTTTTGACGAATATGAATGATAACCCGGATCGTAACTTGATGAGCTTTTCTGAGGTTCTTTTGTCCTCTCACCACTGAATGCTGTCTTTGGTGAACTATCAGCTTTCACCGAAGGTAAATTACCTTTGTAATAGAGACCAACATTCTGTTGATGTGAAGAGCTGCTCATCTTGCTTTGTTTCTGCAATTCAAGCTCATGACTTTCTATCTTTTCTATTAAGACATTAAGATAAATTGTATCATATAAAGCATCATTTTTTAATATGAATACAAACGTTTGCCACTGATCAGCTCGTGGTAACGCTTCTATGATCTTATCAATTATTTCTTCTCTAGTTTTAACAATACCAAACCGATCAAGTTCAATTTTTAAATGACCAAATCTCTCTATCATTTGTCTAACCGATTCATCTTTTAAACTATCAAACAAATCAAATTCTTTCTTTAGTAATGCAATTTTATTTTTCCTAATTTGTTTACCCCCCTCAGCTTTTACCCGCAAAGCTTCCCAGATAGATTTCGATGTTCCGTCATGTTGCAATAAAGCAAACATATCATTTCTGATAGATGATTGTATTAAAGCAATCATTCTCTGTTCAGCTGAGAATTCTGCTTTGTCTTCTTTGGATAAACCTTTCAGAGGGAGATCTTCTCCTTTATCATCAGCCGGCATCTTATAACCGAACTCAAGACAGAACCAGGTTTCATGAGCATAAGCTTTTGCCCAGTTGATGAACCGATCTTTCCACCAAGTATAGTCTTCAATACTTTCCAGAGTTGGTGGTTTTGAATGTGTTCCGTAGAAGTTATCATGTTTGATATTCTCATTTATTGCTTTTGTAATGGTTTTTGGTGTGACAGTTGTGATTTCTGAAGACTCGGATGTAAACGCGTTATAGAACGTATTGTAGAACTCTTCAGCCATGTTGTGAAATTCTTGAATTACCTGGAGACAAAACAATCAAACAAACACAATCAGTTTAAACAATATCACACAACTTGTAATAAACTGACACTCGGTTGACGTGAAATGATCTTGACCCAAAATGTCCACTTTCAAACGGAATAATAATCTCAAGCGGAATCACATTTGGAGCGAAATAACGATTTCAAACGGAATCACTTGACTGACAACTTCAAACGAAATCAATACTTGAAGCGAAATCAGAACTTCAAACGGAATCAAGACTTTCAAACGGAATTACTTGTTTCAAACGAAATCTTCAAACTGAATTAAACTATGAAGCAGAATTAACTAATTTCGTGTGAACCTTTCAAACGGAATTACCCTTTTCAAGCGGAATTATATGTAACTCAAGCGAAATTAGTAATTTCATGTGAAATCACCTCAACTTTTCAAACAGAATTAACCTGCTCGTTCAAACGGAATTACAATTTTGGTCCATTTTTGTCACTTTTAATCCGAATTTTGGTCAGATTCTCTCAAGGCTTTGTTAAAACACTGTTTCGCATATAATGTGTGAAATTCAGTCCATTTTGACCGTGAAATCTTGTCAATATTGAAAAAGAAGGTGTAGAAGTCAGAAAACTGATGATATCAAGCTAAACTCT
Organism: Helianthus tuberosus; assembly: GCA_030545235.1. NCBI lineage: Eukaryota > Viridiplantae > Streptophyta > Magnoliopsida > Asterales > Asteraceae > Helianthus > Helianthus tuberosus. The sequence continues at coordinate 41,735,606 of CM060373.1, read as the reverse complement.
TCTTCCTGAGCTCTGATACCACTTGTAGGATCGTTGTGCGACCTGACTGAGTCGTTCAGAAGAGTTTTGGATCCGAATCAAAGGCAGAATCAATGACACGGATGCACAATTCAATTATAATGTCTCTAATATTGATTTAATAGTTTTACAGCACCTGGAGACAATTCGGCAGCACTTCGTTACCGAATCACAAGACCTAATTCCGTTTTAAATGACACCCAAGCACCCTTATATATACTAGTTCTAATTCCGCTTGAACAAGACTGAAACGAAATTAGATTCACACGGAATCTAATTCCGTGCGGAATTACCCTAGGCAACATTCAAGCGGAATTAACCACTTCAAACGGAATTACCTCTAAATCCTATTTCTCGAACTACGAGCCCTGATCTATCAATCCTATTACATGACATGATACAAGATGAAGTTAACAGACATAGTACACTAACAATTTATATGTTGTATTTTATACACATCACATATGTTGCTTCGATCCCTTCAGGGTCAATAAGCACCAAACCGGCCCCTGCTCCCTCTTTGTTAGACGATCCATCCGTGTACAAGGTCCAATGATTTTCTGACTCTGGGCCATTTGTCCCTTCTGCCATCATGACATCTGCCCTTGAGGTATTTGACTCCTCTGGTTCTTCCACCAGGAAGTCCGTAAACAATTGGCACTTGATCGCCGTCCTTGGTTTGAACATGATCCTTAGTTCCCCGAGCTCTATTGCCCACTTCGTTAGTCGCCCTGCCATTTCCGGCTTGCTTAATACATCTTTAATTGCACTGTTTGTGAGTACCACTACCTGGTGTGCCTGGAAGTATCTCTTAAGCCTTCGTGAGGTGTGTATTAATGACAGTGCTAGCTTTTTGATGCAAGTGTATCGGGTTTCTGCATCTTTTAGAATTTTGCTGATAAATTGGTTATCCACAGGATTTTAAAAGAAGGGTTGGAAATCAAGGGAACAAGGGTAATACTAGTTATACTAATTTTAATAATGGAAATTCTACTTCTAGTGTTCCTGTTATGCCATTTACATCTGAACAGTTTTCCAAACTTCTTAACTTGGTTAATGAAAAAGAGAAGAGTGTGTCTGATCCACCTGTGTCTACTATGGGTGGTAAGTCTATAAGTGAGGAAAATAATTCTGTTTTTCATAGTGTAAATTGTTCTAGTGTTGTTGGTCATGAGTTTAGTTTTAATTGGGTAATAGATTCTGGTGCTAATCAGCATATGTTTATGACTGATAAAGACATGTATGATTGTATTGATGTGTCTGAATATGATCTTAAAGTGTCTCATCCTAATGGAACAAGTGCTAAATTTACTAAAATTGGAAATATTAAACTTGCAGAAGGTGTTATTTTGTATGATGTGTTTTTTATTCCTGGTTATAATGTGAACCTTGTATCTGTTCATAAACTTGCTAGGGATAATAAGTTAATTGTTAAATTTGATGAGAACACATGTTGTATTCAGGATTTGAATTCAAGGAAAGTCCTGGTGATTGGTAGACAACACAATGGACTATTTTTTGTGAATAGAAATGGTAATGTTTCTAATATGTGTTTCAATAGTTTGACTAATACGAATATGTGGCATAGTAGACTTGGTCACCCTTCAAAACAAGTTCTAGCCATTTTAAAAGATAGTCTTGAAATTGGTATTATAGAAGATATGTCTTGTGAAGTGTGTCATAGCTCCAAACAAGTGAGAGTTCCTTTTCCTTTGAGTGAACATAAAACCAAAAGTGTTGGAGAGATAATTCATTTAGATGTTTGGGGACCCTATATAGTTGTGAGTAGGGAAGGATTTAAATATTTCTTAACTGTTGTTGATGACTCTTCTAGAACAGTTTGGTGCTATATGTTAAAGTCAAAAAGTGAGGTTTATGATAATATTGTCAATTTCTATGAACTGTTACTTACTCAGTTTCACAAAAAAAATGTTTTAGAAGTGACAATGGAACTAAATTTGTTAACTCACAAATGAACAGTTTTTTTGTAAATCAAAGGGTATAATGCACCAAACTACTTGTACTTATACACCACAACAAAACGGTGTGGTGGAAAGAAAACATCGGCATCTTTTAAACATGGCTAGATCACTGTTATTTCAAGGGGGTTGCCTTAAAATTTTGGTTAGATTGTATATTAACTTCAGTTTACTTAATTAACAGGATACCATCTTCTGGGCTTCTAGGTAAGAGTCCTTATGAACTTGTGCATGGTTTTAAACCCTCTCTTAGTCACTTATGGAATTATGGATGTTTATGTTTTGGAACTGTTTTAAATGAAAATGATAAGTTTTTTTATAGAGCAAATAAATGTGTTTTAATTGGATACTCTAATGTTAAGAAAGGGTATACGTTGTGGAATTTAGATGATAAAGTTGAATTCTATTCACGGAATTTCAAGTTTTATGAAAATATATACCTTTTCAAGTCTAAAGTTAGTAATGACACATAAGTGTCTCTTGAGTCTGGTTTAAATACTTTAATCTTTTTTGATAGTTTTGAAGTGTTAACATCCATTGATTCTGAGAGTAATAGAATAGGTATTCCCGATGATGAAGTTAGTGATTTAGGTTCTCATGAAGTGTCTAGTCATAATCAGCAGCCTGATCATTCATCAACAGCTGCCACTTCTAGGCAGGGTCAGACCTTAGAATCTAGTGTAGTGAGTAGTAGTGATGAGGATCATGGCAGGGTTGAGGACACTAACACTTTAAATGCTGAGACTAACCAGTCTGGGGGAAATATACCTAGTATTAGAAGATCTTCTAGGGTTGTATATGTTCCAAAGAATTTAGATGGTTTTGTTTTAGATGGTAAAGTTAAATATGGGATTGATAGAGTTGTGAATAATTCTTTTTTGTCTGTTGACAATATTTGTTATGTGAGTAGCTTAAATAAATCTGTTTACCCAACTAACTTTAATGATGCGGTTAAAGATCCCAAGTGGGTTGAGGCGATGAACTTAGAAATCGAAGCCTTATTTAGAAATAAGACTTGGGATCTGGTAGATCTACCTGCTGGTAGAAAACCCATCGGGTGTAAATGGGTGTATGAAATAAAATACAAGTCTAATGGTGAGGTTGAGTGGTATAAAGCTAGATTGGTTGCAAAAGGTTTTAATCAAAGAGAAGGTATTGGTTTCACTTAAAATGGTGACAGTGAGAACTGTCATAAGTCTAGCTGTTGAAAATGGTTGGAGTTTGTTTCAGTTAGATATTAACAATGCATTTCTTTATGGGTCTATTACTAAAGATGTGTATATGTCTTTGCCACAAGGCTATTATTCTAAGAATGAAACAAAAGTTTGTAAACTTGTTAAATCTCTTTATAGGTTGAAACAAGCCCCTAGAAAATGGAATGAAAAATTGACAAATGTGTTGCTTGGTATGGGTTTTGTGCAAAGTGTATGTGATCATTCAATGTTTATTTTGTCTCAAAATTCTGTGTTTATTGTTTTACTTGTCTATGTTGATGACATTGTCATGTCAGGAAATAATGAGACTGAAATAGGTAAAATAAAAGAAATGCTAAGTAAAAACTTTCAAATCAAAGATTTAGGCCTGTTAAGATATGTTCTAGGAATAGAAGTTCTTTATAATAGGTCTGAAATCTGTTTAAATCAAAGAAAGTATTGTTTGGAACTGTTGAATGAGTTTGGTTATTTAGGTTGAAAGCCTGTAAATACACCCATAGAACAAAGTCATGTTGTTATATTTAAATCGAGTCAGAGTCAAGAAAAGCTAAAGAATATAATTGGATATAAAAAATTGATAGGTAAATTGATTTATTGTCTTTGACTAGACCTGATATCAGTTATGTTGTTCAATATTTGAGTCAATTTATGCATGCTCCTTTAGAGTCTCACTTGTAGATTGCACTAACGCTTTTGAGATATCTTAAGTTGTCACCTGGTAAAGGTTTGTGTTTTAGGAAAGGTAAAAGTTTTAAGTTAGAATGTTATGTTGACTCAGATTGGGCAAAATGCTTAGTCACAAGAAAGTCTGTGATAGGTTTTTGTATTTTTTAGGAGATTTGCTAATCTCTTGGAAAAGTAAAAAACAAAGCGTTGTGTCCAGGTCAACAGTCGAAGCAAAATACAGGGCTATGTGTTCTGCTAGTTGTGAGCTGTTGCGGATTGTAAATATTTTAAAAGAGTTAAAAGTTGTTTGTGAATTACCTATAAAGATATTTTGTGATAGCCAATCTGCTATTTCCATAGCTGAAAATCCTGTGTTTCACGAACGTACCAAGCATTTTGAGATTGACTTGCACTTTTTAAGAGAAAAGGTTGCTGCAGGTATTGTTGAACCTGATAAATTGATTCTGAGAATCAATTAGCTGATATTTTTACAAAGGGATTAAGTACTGCACAAAATGAGCTGATATGTACAAAATTGAAGTGGTGGGGGGATGTTAAAATGATTTAATAATATTAATTCATATGTTGAGAATTATTTATTAATTGTTACTAATGATTTGTTTAAGTTTGTATGTGTGCAGGTCTTATAACTGAAGGGCTTTAGTGTAACTTGCACTATGACAGGAGGGACTTAAATGTAAATGTGAAAAGAGAACAAGGGTTGTGATGTGTGTAAAATGCAACATATAAAATACATCAACTGAGGCATAAAACTAACCCTTTTTTAGTACTAATGTTGGAAAAAGTGTGCTTTTGTCTTCCTTTTGTATTTTCAGGATTAAATGAGTGTAAATGAACAAAAGGAACAAATATGCAGCAAAATCTAACATAAATACAAGAAAAGGAACAAACGTGGCATGCCCGACCCCTTGACAGCATCTTCCCAAGCAAAAACAAGCAAACAGAAGGCTGACCACGGCCCCGTGCCCAGCAGACACGGGGGCGTGGCCAGGTGTCTGCAGAAAAGACAAAGCTATAGAAGCTTCTATTCCCGACACGGGGGCGTGCCCAGCTCGACACGGGGCGTGGTCAACGCTAAGATTCGCCGAATCCAAGCAAATCTTGATAGTACAGATACGCTTCTGCACACGGGGCCGTGCCCAGCGGACACGGGGGCGTGTGGAGCTAATGCAGACAAATTGCAATTAATGAAGAAAGAGAAAGCGGATGGACACGGGGCCGTGCCCAATGGACACGGGGTCGTGTCCGGGCTTCTGTGCAGGCTATAAATAGAGGTGCTTGGTTCACTTCAAAAACATCCCTTGGCAAACCACGTCTCTCCCACTTCACCTACACTCCACCACCACTACAACCCATATCCACCACCATCATCCATCATAGAGTGTGTGTAGTAGTCTCGGGATCCAAGATTGATAGTAAGAGTTCTTGACAATCAAAGGCCATGTTTGCCTAAGTCTCTTACATCACTTGGTGAAGACAAGCATTTAGTGTAATACTTTTGAGTGTTAATCTTTTCGCACTTTTTATTTGGTTTTGTATTAATGACTTTAATAACTAGTTTCTTATGTTGAAGGTGAAAGTTCCTTATCATTTGTCTGTGGTTTCTTGGCGTTATTTTACTGTCTATATAAAATAAAATATTTACACCATTCATATCTCTACGGTCTATATAGAGATATGTTGGCTACCTGGTCAGGGGTTAAGGGAATGGTTTGGTAAGGTTCTTGCCTTGTTCAGTGTATAGATCCTGCAAGGACCTGGGTCAAGCTTACTAGGACCTCCTTCAATACCCACTGGTATTGGATGGCGGGGGTGCGAATGGCTTGATCCCCTCATATGTAAACTACTATTAATACATTAACCTGGCTACTTGGGATTGTATCCCTGTTGACTCAAAGCACTTAGCCGAGGGTAACGTCACCTTCAAAAGAGGGGCCTACTACTATAACTAAGATAATCTCTTAAAAAGTGTAAAAGTGCGGAAATCATCAAAGGTTACACTAAAGGCGAGTCGGATCCAAGTGATTCATCTTGTCTATCTGTTTGTATTTTATTTTTATTTTCAGCATTTTTAGTTTTTATTTTCATATTTAAACTTTTTCTAAACTTTTGATTTGATTAGACGTTGAGGATAAACCGGTACTAAAAGCTCTTGTGTCCTTGGACGACCTCGGTATCTTACCAACGCTATACTACGCTCACGATGGGTGCACTTGCCCATATGTGTGTTTAGTGTTAGTAAAATATCGTGTTTTATAAATTTAAAACTTGACTAAAGTGTAAAAAAGGGCTAAAAATATAACAAAAAAATATATAACGCTACACACGCATCAAGTTTTTGGCATCGTTGCCGGGGACACAAGGATTTTAAGAAAGTTAGGAATCAACGGCCTAATCGTTTTTCTTATTTTTCTGTTTTTTTTTTTTGGATTTTTCTTAAATTTTCAGCTTCTGTAGAGCTCAGCACGGGGTCGTGCCCGCCGAACACGCCCCGTGCCCAATCTTTGGTACTGGCAATCCTGTTTTAAGTCAGACAGTAGCTGAACACGGGGCCGTGCCCACTAAACACGCCCCCGTGCCCAAGTTTCAGATACTGAAAACAGAGCCGTAAGATCCCGAGGGCTGGTAATTTCTGACACAAACATGAGCGATATTGATCTTTTTTACTTTCGCTCCTCTTATGGTACGTGGTGTCAAATATGTGGCGGAACTCATGAAGATTTAAAATTTTATTTTTTAAACTACAATCCCCACTATATAGACCCATTGTTTTCCTATAGCCTTAAGATGGGCGAAAGTAAAAATAATCCCTATCTCTCCCTCGAATGCTCTCAATCCTCCCTTCTAGATGAAATGATTCTTGAAGAATTTTTTCAAATAGAAGAACTAATTCTCCGATGGATAAAAGAACTTGAGATGGATATGACTAATTCATCTCAAAACGACGATCAAGGAGAATTAGTGAGATTACATTCGAATTATAACAACATCATTACTCCCGAAATTACCTCTAACTCTTGCGAGGACTTGAGCGATAGTCGTCCCTGTGTCGATTGTGCCGTGAAGGACTCCCCATCGGTTTCCACCGATGCATACATAGACCCGAGCGATTCGACATATACCTTCTGTAACACCCTTAATAATATTTAACGTTTTTTCGTTTAGATTACGAAAATGAACACACAAATATGATTACATATATGTTGAAAAATACAGGTTAATTAAAAATTTTACAATTTAAAAATTTATAACATAATATATTTGTGTTCGTCGGTTAAAGATGACAACGAAACATAGTGCGGAAGCTTGTATCTTGATCGTGTTCGGTTCTTCGATGAGCTTGATCTTCTTCCGGCATCCCAAGATATACCTATGTTTTAAAAACTATCATAAACATTAGTTTTGATAGTTTTATAATGTACTAAACCAAATTCTTTAGTGTTGGTGCATAATGTCTATAGCCTACGTCTATCAGTCTAGGTCATGTCTGTAGATTGTACAGGGTCAAAAATGTAAATTTATGTGTTTTTGATGTAATTCCGCTTGAAATGACACATGGACATTTCAAACGGAATTAGATTTGTTAATTCTGCTTGAAATGACATGTGTCATTTCAAACAGAATCAGTAGCCTATATATAGGCAAGTCTTGTTTCTCATTTCATACGGAATTAGCCAGAGTGTCTCGAAGTGCTGCTGAAATTCCACCGTGTAATCACGTATATTTTGAATGAGAAGCTTGTTTTAAAGTGATATACTCTGTTTCTACTCAATTCTTCACTGATTCTAGACTGTTTGTTTGTTTCCGCCTCTCAAACAGTTGTGTATTGCCTCCGATTGACTCATTTGGTCGGTAAAACGATCCTACAATTGGTATCAGAGCCAGTTATGAGCCAATACACTTGAACCAGTGCCTTTTTCTATACATTCTTGGACTTTTGGACAAATTAACGGACAAAATGGACTGATTTTCTGATATTGTGTGTAAAATACAGTTTTAACAAACCCTTGAGAGAATCAGATCAAACTTCGAACTAAAAGTGACAAAAATGGGCCAAACAGTTAATTCCGTTTGAACGAACACATAATTTCGTTTGAAAAATCTGAGGTAATTCCGCACGGAATTACTGATTTCGTTTGAAAGACAGTTAATTTCGTTTCAAAGGTAATTTCATTTGGCTAATTTCGCACCAGATTAATAATTTCGTTTGAAATGACACCTGATTTTTGCTTGAAGGTGTAATTTTGTTTAAAAGAGGTTAATTTCATGTGAAAAGTGATTCGCTTAAAAGTGGTATTCCGTTTGAAAACCTAATTTCGTTTGAGATGATCTGATTTCATTTGAAAGTCCATATTTTTTGTAATTCCGTTTGAAAGTCTAATTTCGTGTAAAAGTTAATTTCGCTTGAAAGATCTGTTTTCAAACTTGAAATTTTTTTTCGTAAACTGATTTCCTAAAATGGACAATCAAGAATTTTATAACTTCTTTGCCGGTGGGGGAATGACAGCAGCACAAAACCCAGCTAGTATTGTGCAAAACGTGAATATGGAGAATGAACTTGGGACGATGCAGAAACCTCCTAAGTTGATGAACATCGATGAGTATGCTGGGTGGTCTGGAAGGTTTAAGACATGGGTACAAACCAACCATTTCGAGTGTTGGATGAAGATCGAATCGAAATATGTTCCTCCTAAGGATGGTTTGGGTCTTGAGAAGTCGATTGGCAGTTTGACACAAACTGAACAAGAAGATTTCAAGGCAGAAAAGAAGATGATGAGTATTCTACAACAGGCAATTAAAGAAGATATCTTAGTGTTACTGCAACATCAAGATAATTCACAATCAGTGTGGCATGCTTTGAAAGTGAAGTTTTTGGGAAGTGTATCGATGATAAAAAGCAAGACTGCTTTGATGAAGAAAGAATTTGACATCTTCAGGGGAATTAAAGGTGAAACAACAAAACAGTTGATCGAGAGATACTGTCACCTAGTTGTTGAAATGAAGCGTTTGGGTATTGAGAAAACTGATGAAGAGTGGGTCGATAAACTGGCAGATGCCTTACCATATGATGAATGGGGTACTTATCTGTTAGTGTTGAAAAACAACTTAGAGTACGTTGGATTCAACCTCAGTTCATTCATTAAGAAGATCGAAGCACATAAACTTGAACTGATGAAGATCAGAAAGATGAACTCTATAGATATTCAACAAGACGTTTCTTTATATTACAAAGGAAGCTCTTCGGAAACTACAAATCTAAGTCCGAAGATTCAGACAGCGTTCAGTGCAGATTCAACATCCGTTGTTTCGTCAAATACATCAAGCAACAACAAGCCTTCACCGTTTGCAAGCTATGAGCCAAATCCCAAGGCTTCTGAACAAATGTCTCCACAAAGTTCATCAAGCTCGAACAATCAAGGTTATGTTTCTGGGATACAGTGTAACATTGCTGTAAATATAAAAAATGGACAAGAGTTTACAGAAACAGCTGCAAAGCAACACATCGCACTGTTAGCTTCCATTCTTGAGTCATGTGAGAGTTTGGTAGCTGGAAGGATCGGTAATCCAGACATGACAAAGGAGGATTACGATCAAAATTTAAACAAGAAAATGAATTACAATTCTGGTTCTGGTTTTCAAAAGAAACCAAACTATAATCGTAAATTAAAAAAGAAAGGTCTTGGTTTTATACCACCAGAAAATTATAAAAATGAGAAAATTTCTAAAAATACAAAATTTGTTTCAGGTCCGTCTGCTGAAGAAGAAAAGAAGAGCTCATTTTGGAGACAAACAAATCAAGAATTTTTTGCTGAAAAGAAGATTGAAGCTCATCAGATGAGAGAGACTAGAACCTGTTTTAGATGCAATGAAGTTGGTCACATTGCATGGAACTGTCCCAGAGCAACTAAGGTAAAACAGGGAGTCTCAGAAAAACTAAAAGAAGTTGTTGTTGATAAAATCGAACCACCAACTAAAAAATTTAAAGTGTTTAAAAACTCAACATATGAAGTTGGTGAATGTTCTAAAAGATTTTACAGACGAAGTGTGAAACTTAACAACTAAAAGTGGGTTGTTAAGAAATCTGATGTAAAATCTGGCGATGAATCTGATTCCATAAAAACAGAGGAGCCACAATTTGATGAGAGTGATGAAAACTCAGTTCCTTCAATGGATGATGAGAACTTTCCACCATTGAGGACTGAGAATTTTAAACAAAAGATTGGGAAGGTTGAAATCTCAAATCAGTCTTATTCTGAGAAGGATAATTTTGATGTTGAGAAAGCATTTAATGGGAATGTAAAGACAAATTTCAGGAAGATGGTCGATAGGAAGGTTAAAGGGGTAAAAGATTTTTATGCTACAAAGAAAGCAACTTACACCCCAACTGAATCTGAATTGAAATCACCCAAGGCTGATCAGGCTTGGTTGGACATTTTCTTTGCTTGAAAAACCTGACTTGCCGGAGATCCCAAGTTTGTAATCGTGGATCAGGAATCGGCATCTTTCTTAAAATCTGTTTGAGTAAAAGAATCTTAAAAGTGTTAAATTTTACAGGTTGTGAATTGCTGGAGCTTCCAGGTTGGTAAGTGCGAAGCAGGAATCGGCATCTTGATTGGTAAAATGGTTTGTGTAGAGGTTTATTCCTACATAGGCTTGAATGTTGTGAATATTTTTACAAGAGGTACAGAGGTTGCATACATGCAAGTGGTAAATCAGGGACATTAAGTTGTACTTGATCTGCTACAAGTGGTTGAATGAACAAGATGATGAACCAATCCCTACAAGTGGTTTTTTTTTTCAAACCTACAAGTGGTAAAAACAAACTTATTTTCCGGAAAAATCATTTTGATTAAAACAAACTTAAGTGTTTTGAAATCATAATGAAAAAATAGTTTGTTGAAAGGGGGAGTTCTGATTGTCTATGCCAAGTGGATGGCGAATTGAGGCGATTTGATATCGGTTGTCAATTTTCTGTATAGTTTGTTTTCAATTTTCTTTAATGTGTTTGCATTTTAGGGGGAGTAGAAATTTTCAGAAAATCCAAAAACATTAGAAAATTTGAAAAATACAAAAACATGATAAAATCAAAAATGAGTTTTGTTGTAAAAAGAGGAAATGATAGTACATCAGTGGACTGTCACAACATGCTAAAGAATTGGAAAGTTAAAATGTAATAAACAATCTCACTGAGGATATGTTAGTAGGTTTTTACACATTTAGTAGATTGTGACGAGATATAAACCTAAATTCAAACTTGCTTATCTCGTGGGGAACAACTTCTTGGATATATGGGTAACCCCCGAAATCTTGTTTGAAAGATCCCTCTTTCTGAGATACTAGGTCTTTATGCTTAGTGATATCTGGGGTATTATCCCGGGACTTCTGCTGAATGGAAATTCTGACCTAGTCCCCGCATAATACTTTCCGCAATGCTTTGAAATATAAGCTCGCCCTCAGCAAATTGATGAAACAATAAAATTGATAATCATTGCTGTTGAAGAAAAAGATCCTCTAAAGGGGACACACCAAAAGTCGAAGCCGTCATCTCTCTGCGTATACGGAAGTATCGACCTGAGCTCTCACGGCCCTCGCAATTTAACCCCCTACAGATATCATCTGTGGTATACTCACCTGTAAGACTGAATATTGGGATCTGGATACGGGAGTATATTCAAGAGATGGGACACATGAATGAGTTTAAGTTCTTAAAACACCTAACTCATATCCTGAATCAGTTGAAATTTGTGTGAGAATTTAAGTGGATCAGTATATCGGCAATCTAAGTGAATTGTTTAATTCTTAATGTGTAACTAAGCTCAACGGTACTTGTGACTATTCAAAAACTGATATGATCCTCTTGCACAAACTCACAAAAAATAATGTCTGTAAATATTTCTTTATTACATTTCATTTCATTCAAAAATCCAAAAAGATTTTAGTGTGTTTTAGCATAATTTTTGAAAAATCCAAAAAGATTTTCGACAACTGATGTTAAAGAGCTGATTTTCAAAATTCCAAGTGCTAGACATGATGAACAAATGGTTTGGGAGAATGTGTTTTGAAAAGAAAAATGATTAATTTTTGCAAATGGTTCATCAGAATTTATCATTGATAAATCATTCTGGTTTAATTTGAGAGAGAATCTGGATTGATAAATTTGTAAAATCTTAAATTTGTGAAATTTACTTCTGGGTTAAGAATGTGCAGGTGCAGCCAGGTTTAGATCTTGAACCTGAAGATAGAGTGCCAGGTTCCGATACCTGAGGACTATGTGATTTCAACAAGCCAGACTGCGATCTCAGCATAACGAAAGGGGGAGTCTGAAGACACCTGTGGAAATAGCTAAGAGCTAGGTTGTAATTCTGGAAGAAAGAGAAGAAACGGATAAAGTTTGAGGATGCTTACACGTTCAGACTAATAAAGACTGAAGACGTTGAAGACTCGACACTTTAAGACTCGTCAACATTCGAGGGGGAGTCTGTTAGTGCATGCGTCTGTCGACTTCGTCTTGTATCGAGTCTTGTTAGAATTGGCACTTTCAAAGGGTTTAGTTTGAAGGGTTCCGTTTGAAGAGTGTCATGCCACTTTCAAACGGAATAGCTCTTCCTTATATATACCTCATGTGTCATTTCATTTGTAACTTTCCGGTCAGAGCAACGAAGTGCTGCCGAAGTGTTGTCAGGTTGTAAATTGTTATCAAATCAATCATACAACAGTTTAAAGTGTAAATCTAGCTGAATTGAACTCTACACGTCTGTTTCCGCCTTTCGTGTTGAGATAAACACTTCTGATCGACTCGTTCGGGTATGAAAACGATCCTACAAAATCGATCCAGAGGAGCTAGAGCTGATTGACATCAAATGGGGAATGGCTAGTTTGGTAAGAAGAGCCCAAAGATTTATGGAAATTACGGGTCAGAACAGTTTGTAAGGCCCAGACAGCAAGCTCGGATTTGATAAATCAAAAGTGACGTGTTTCAGATGTAAAGAGAAGGGACATTTTAAGCGTGAATGTCCAAATAGAGAGGTTAATAACCATCAGAATCCTTTCACAAACGACTACTACAGACAGGCGATCTATCACAAGACAAATCAACAACCAGTCGTTCAAAGACCTCAGATCGAAAACAAGCCGGAAAAAGCTCTTATAGTCAACCAGGATGATGAGAAGGTTGCTGAAGGTTTTAGTTGGGATAAGTATATCCCTGGCAGTGAGGGTAGAGCAATGATGGCTGAAATTGTGGAGGAGTCAGAGAGTGTTGTTGAAACAGAAGTTGTTAGTGAAGATGCTTCTGAAGAAAGTTTGGCTGATCTCGAAGAAATTGCTGCAGAAGTCTACTATTATCAATCCGAACAGGAGGTTATAGCTAGTTCTTTAAAATCAATTATGCCTCCTAATGTGTTTGATTCTTTTGCAGGTTTTTTTAGTGAGCCAACAACAGGATTCTGCTCACAGTATGATGTTGAAAAAGCTCCTGTTGAAGAGATAATTGATGTCTCCAAAGAAATGATTGAAGAGACACTGAAAGAGATTGCTGACAAAGCTTTAATGGGAAAACTAAAAGAGGTAGACATAGAATCTGTAGAACCGGAGTCTGTTGATACTGAGTCAGTTGAAAATGTGTCGGTCAAAAGAGAGTCAGGTCAAAAGGAGTCTGACGGGAAATCCGAAAGTGAGGAGATCAAATCAGAAGGAGTGTCTGAGTCAGAGTCTGATGGTGTCGGTAAACAGGATGTTAAAATTGACCAAGAGGAAAAGATTGTTGAAAAAATTGATTCAATGACTGAAACTTCATGCAAAAATTGTTTAAAACCATGCATGGAATGTGTTGAAAAAGACAAAAAGTTTCAGGAATTGAAACAATACACTGATGAGATTAAATTTGATCTAAGTGAAGTAAAAGAAGCTTATAACACGTTGGCTAGATCTATCAAAATGATTCAAAAGGAGAGTCTTGAAAACGATAAAGCCACAAGATTGTTAAAATCAACAGTTTTTGATAAACAAATAGAAATCAACTTTCATTTAGACACGATTGCTTCATTGAAAAAGGAATTAGAGTTAACAAAAATTGAGAATGAAAGAATTGATAAGAAGTTGATGAGTTATGTTGCATCTTCATATGTGATTGAACAGATTGTCCCGCAACAACCAGATGCAACACCTGCTTTTAACAGTGTTCCACCCCCAATGTGGAATCATTACACTCAGAAGTATCCAGATAGCGTGGAAGCTGCATTGAATCTCAAGTTGAGAACCATTGAGAATGAGTTGCCTGAGAATATTGATGTTACATTTTCTCCGTCCGACACTGACAACGAGTCACAGGTTATCAAAACCGTTGTTGACCAAGTGTTAGATGAAGAAAGTGATAACTCGGAGTTTGAAACTGTGAAAACTCATTTTGAAAACTCCATTTCTGATTCTGAAGAAGATGGTAACTTCTTAGACAAGTTTATACCAAAATCAGATACAGTTGTGAATGATGATTCGATCAGTGTGGTTTACACAATGACCGAAACTGACAAACTTTACTCTGATTTTGAGTATCCGCTCCAAAATGCCAGAATGGAAAATGTTGAAAAGGTGTTTAAACTTGTGGAGATTGATATTTCTGAGGTTAATAACAATGAGTTTCTTTCAAAACCTAAAAAGTCTTTTGTGAAACAACAACCGAACAACCCTGGGAAAAAGGATTGGGTGGATAAAAATGGGTCTAACAAAAGAAATGGTAACAACTTTAAAAACAAAGGTATTGGGTTTGAAAAGAAAATGGCTAAGAACAATGTCAAGCCAAAAGAAAAGATGAGTGATATATTTGTTGCTGGACCGAGTGTTGATGCTAAAAAGGATTATATTTTCAGTCAAAAGGCCATTGATGATTTCAATGCAGCTAAGAAGTTGAGACAGGAGACCTACAGATCAACTTTTGTCGAGTATGACAAAAGAATTTGTTACCGCTGCAATGAAATTGGTCATATGGCTAAGCAGTGTATGAAAAAGATTGTGAAACCAGTTTTGCAAAAACCTAAACCCAAAACTCCAACTGATGATAAGGGTAAAACACCAATGGTTTTGTAGGTCCCCTTGATGTATGGATCTTTCACAGAATTGTCAATCTAATCAAGAGTAAGGAATCCTCTTGATCAGAATATAGCAGAATGAGTAGAAACAGAAATCACTTTCAAACTGGGTTTCTATTGATTATCGATTACAAGAATTACAATCAATCAAACCCTAACCAACACTCAATTTCGTCCAAGCCTAAAGTCTCTCATGAAATTACTCACAAACTCTGTTTTGGCTGATTAACCTAAACCCTAAAGCCTAACCTTGTTTATATAACACAAGGTTGCTACTTGGGCTAGATTAAACCTCATGAGCTGCGAATTTGGGCAAGGCCCAATTCATCCCACATCCCCATAAGTATGGGTTTGGTTAGCCCAAACATTACAACTCACTATTACAAAGCTAAACCCGCTAACTGTTTATAGTTTAACTAATTACAAGATATCCAAAGACCAAATCTAAGCTGTTGTCACAAACATGCACCAACAGGTTTCCCCCGTTCGAATTTTGAAAAGAGGTGAATCATTGAAGTCCGAAGAAAAGCCGAAATCAATCTTTGAAATCGATGATTCTTCAAAAACCCAAAATATTTCAAAGATTTATCCAAAGACAAAATTTTTAGAAAATCAATCATGGGTGGCAAAACCAAAACAGTCAGTTGAAGTAAAGAAGATGGAAAATGTTTTGAAAACTGAACCAAAAGTTTTTAAAGATGATGTTGAGAAGCTTGAATTTGAACTTGACAAGTTGCTTGAGGAATTTCCTCCAGTTAAAGAAGAAAAGTCAAAATCAAAATCTAAACCAGTGGTTCCGAATGTCATTTTTAACATACCAAAAGTTGACGTGACATGTGATATTGTGTTTGGTAGTGTTTCCACGGTAAAGAAATCATGGGCCTCATTGTTTGAATGAATTTCTTTAATGTGTGCAGGGGCTTCCGAGGTCGATCATCTCGAAGTGGATAATGGACAGCGGAGCGTCAAGACACATGACCGGAATGCTAGCTTTGCTCTATGAAGTCAAATCTATTAATGGTGGATACGTTGGATTTGCAGGGAATCAGGGTGGAAGGATTGTTGGTCAAGGGACTCTAACGAATGGAGTCGTTTCGTTTGATAAAGTGAACTATATAATCGAACTTGAAAACAATCTACTGAGTATCTCACAGATCTGTGACAAATCATTTACAGTACACTTTACTAAAAATGAATGTCTAATCATAAAACCTAGTTTTAAAACTCCTGAGGACATGGTGTTGATGCGCGCTCCCCGGGAAAACGATTTGTATGTCCTGGATATGAGTGTCGCAACAACCACAGATTATCAAAAACAGTGTTTTGTGACAAAAACAAAAGCGACCGAAAAAGAATTGATAATGTGGCATCGAAAGATGGGCCACATTCATGCTAGAAAAAATGAACTTTCTTGTACACAATGATTTAGTTGAAGGTGTGAATCTTAAAAGTTTTCATTTAAATGATGATTGTGTAGAGTGCAAGAAGGGAAAGCAGATAAAGAAGTCACACCCGCAGAAGCAGTTGAATTCAATCAGAGTACCGCTCGAGAGACTCCACATGGATCTTTTTGGGCTGGTTAATGTGAAAAGTATCAGTGGAGACTTATACTGCCTAGTAGTCACTGATGACTTCACTAGATTTTCTTGGGTGGTGTGTATGGAGAGGAAAGATCAAACGTTTGAGTCATTGATGGTCCTATTCAAGAAGATGGAAATGCTGTATAAGCTGCCGATTAGGAGAATACGAATTGACAATGGAACGGAGTTTAAGAACAATCGAATGCTCGAGTTTTGTAACGAGAAAGGAATTCTTCATGAATTTAGTGCGCCATATACTCCACAGCAAAATGGTGTAGCTGAACGAAAGAATCGTACCTTAATCAAAACTGCTCGAACAATGCTCGCCGATTCTAAGTTACCAATATTTTTCTGGAGTGAAGCAGTTGCAGCAGCGTGCTATACACTGAATCGAGTGCTTACTGTGAAGAAATACAAGAAAACGTGTTTTGAACTTTTACACCGTTATAAGCCAAATTTAAAGTTTTTAGAACCTTTTGGATCTCCCTGTACTTCATAGATCCAGATGGTAAGTTTGGTGCTAAAAGTAATGATGGTTTCTTTGTAAGGTATGCGAGTCCGCTCAAGAGGGTGTTCGTACCGTGCCTGGGGAAGGTAATTCAGGTTCTGCATATGGATTGTCAGAAACATACTGCGCCACCGCAACTTCCCAGACAAAGATTCCTGTTCGATTACGACAAACTCTGGGAGTCTTTCCAACTGCCGATTCAGCCAAGTGAAGAGGAACTAACATTATTGTATCAATATCAGCAGTCCATGTCACAAGAGCAAGTGCCTAGACCGCTAGTAGTTTCTCCACCCACCGGGGGTACACACGATCACGAGGCTGGTCCAAGTGGAACTGCTCATGAACCACCAGAGGAACCAGCTCCTACATTTGATCATTCTAACGACTCAGAATCGGAAGACAGTCCGATTTTTGACGAGGAACCAAATGTTGCATCAACAGAAGCTGTGGATCACACCGGTGATCAAGATATTACAAACTTGGAATCGGAAGTAAATGTGCCTGACACTGCAATACCGAGAACATTGTCTTATCATCCTACAGAGCAGATAATTGGTGATCTTCAGAGTGGAGTAAAAACGCGAGATCAGATCAACAGAGCTCTTACATGTTTTTATACATCTGTCGCTCCTTTACAAGTTGATTTCTCACTTAAATGTTTCATTTCACAGATTGAACCAAAAACATATAAAGAAGCTTTAACTGAAGAAAGCTGGGTAAACGCTATGCAGGAAGAGCTACAGCAATTCGAGAAGCTAGGAGTTTGGAGATTAGTAGATCTTCCTGAGAATCAAAAATTGATCAAGACAAAATGTGTTTTTAAGTGCAAAAGAGATGACAGAGGAGTAATTGTTCGAAATAAAGCACGACTGGTAGTACAGGGATTCAGTCAGCAAGAAGGCATTGATTTTACCGAAGTGTACGCGCCTGTTGCTAGACTTGAGGCAATAAGAATCTTCCTGGCATACATATCCTGGAAAGGATTCAAAGTCTACCAACTGGATGTCAAGTCTGCATTCCTATACGGCAAAATCAATGAAGAAGTGTACGTGGGACAACCACCGGGGTTCACAGATCCAGTACACAAAGACAAAGTCTATCTTCTGGACAAAGCGCTCTACAGATTGCACCAGGCTCCGAGAGCCTGGTACGAGACGCTTTCTCAATATCTGTTGGCCAACGGGTTCATCAGAGGGACAATTGATAGTACGTTGTTTACAAAAGAGGTTGCAGGGCATCTATTGATCGTGCAGATTTACGTCGATGATATCATCTTTGGATCAACAAATGATGATTTGTGTAAAGAGTTTGAGCAGGTGATGAAAAAGAAGTTTGAGATGAGTTCGATGGGGGAGATGAAGTTCTTCCTAAGGCTGCAGGTGGAGCAGATGCCCGAAAGAATCTTCATTCATCAAACCAAATACGTGAACGATGTTTTGGAGGAGTTTAACATGTCTGAATCTACTCCAATGTCAACCCCCTTAGCTCAGAATCACGGGATATGTCCAGAAGAGAGTGGAGACAAAGTGGAAGAGACGTTGTATCGGTCGATAATTGGATCTTTGATGTATCTTACTGCTTCTAGCCCAGACATCATGTATCCGACGTGTTTATGTGCCCGTTATCAGTCCAGCCCACGCCAGTCACACCTGACGATCGTGAAACGCATTTTACGGTATTTGAAAGGCTGCCCAAGCACCGGCTTGTGGTATCCTAAGTCTAGTGACTTCTCTCTCACAGGTTTTGCTGATTCTGTTTATGGTAGCTGCAAGCTGAATGCTAAGTCCACCACTGCTGGGTGTCAGTTCTTTGGAACTCGACTTGTCACCTGGCAGTGCAAGAAACAAACCTCAGTAGCGCTCTCTACGTGCGAGGCTGAATACGTTTCGGCCTCGAGTTGTTGCTCTCAGATCCTTTGGATCCAACAGCAGATGCGAGACTTTGGTTTGCAGTTCTTGGACACGCCGATATTTGTGGACAATGAGGCAGCGATTAACATTACTAAAAACCCGGTTCACCATTCTAAAACAAAGCATATTGAAATCCGTCATCATTTCATCCGTGATTGTCACGAGAAGAAATTGATTCGGATAGAACATATACACACAGATGAACAGGGGGCTGATTTTTACACCAAACCATTTGATAAAAAGAGATTTAACTATCTTTTGAAATTAAATGGGATGAAAAATTTGTTTTCTGGGAGGGTTGTTGAATGTGAAGCCGAAGAGGACGGCGATCTGATGTAATCCGCGTTACGTTGTCAAGTTTTTGTATAGTTTATTTTCTGCTTTTGATAAAACCAAAAACACAAAAATATGTCTTTGTTTTTAGGGGGAGAAAGTTTTCAGAAAATTACAAAAACATGATAAAATTTCAAAATCCAAAAACATTTGAAAAAGTAAAAATGAGTTTGTGTAAAAAGGGGAAATGATAGTACATCAGCTAGACAGTGCAGTACGCTAAAGATATGTAAAGTAAAAATGTGTTAAGCAGTTTTGCAGATGATATGCCGATAGGTTTTTACACATTTAGTAGGCTTTTTTTCAGGATATAAACCTAAATTTCTTGCTTTTATGTGGGGAACATCTCTCGGATATATGGGTAACCCCTGAAATCTTGTTTGAAAGGTCCCTCTTTCTGAGATACTAGGTCTTTATACTTAGTGATATCTGGGGTATTATCCCGGGACTTCTGATTTTACGGAAGCAATGGCCTAGTCCCCGGAGAATACTTTAAGCTGCTTGAAATATAAGCCTCCCCTCAGCATAAAAAATGATGAAACATTGAAAAATGCTAATCATGTGCTGTTGTAAAAGAAGATCCCCAAATAGGACCCACCAAAAGTCGAAGCCGTCATCTCTCTGCTGAACGGAAGTTCTGACCTGAGCTCTCACGGCCCTCGCATTTAACCCCTTAAAAATATCATCTAGGTATATTCACCTGTAAGACTGAATATTGGGATCTGGATACGGGAGTATATTCTGAGGTGGTACACGCGTAAAAGTTAAGCCTTAAAACACTTAATCCGTATCCTGAACAGATTGAAATTTGAGTGAAAATTTAAGAGGATCGGTATATCGGCAATCAATGTAAACTGTTTAATACTGAAAATGAAATCAAAGCTTAACGGTACTTGTTTATTTGTCAGCAGCTGATATGATCCCCTAACACACTCACAAAAATATTGTGTGTACAGTTTATTGCTTATCATATTCAAAAATCCAAAAAGATTTGCATTTCATCTTATTTTCGACAACGGATGTTGGAGATCAGATGATCAAAGTCTTATGTGCAGAACAAGTCTGGATCATGAGGGTTGGGTAAACAGAAGATTGAGAAAATGATTGGTAATTGCTTGAAAGTTCAGAAGTTCATTAAATTGAACTTAAATTGTTTCCGAAAATCAGCAAACTTCATAAATTGGTCAACCAAGGTCATTAAGTTGGACTTGGTAAGCTAAACAGTTGACCAATGTCATTAACTTGGACTTGGTTGACTGAGTGTGTCGGTAAAATCTCAAAAAATTAAAAATTTGAAATTTTGAAAAGGTAATTTCGTTTGAAAACACTAATTCCGCTTGAGCATGTAATACCGCTTGAAAGGTGATTCCGGTTGAAAAGGCATCAGTGTCATTTTCAAGCGGAATCAGGTTGTCTATAAATAGTGGAGTGATTTCGCTTGAATGGTTCATTTCTGTTATTCCGTTTCAAAGATATTCTCCGGCGATTTCAAGCGAAATCCCATATCATCGATTTCTTGTCGTTATTCTGCCCATATCATTGCTTGTAATCTGATCTAAGTTGGTTTGCTCATCTTAGATCATGGTAAAGGTGAGAGTTTTTGGTTGATTTGACCCGGATCTTGTCTGATTTCATTTGTACGTTGTTTGAACAGGACCAAGAACATAGATCTAGGGTTTGTTTGTTAAATAAAATCAACGATAATCATACATGTGTAGTCGGAATAGGTTGTAGATCTGTCTTAGGGCTTTGATTGAACCAGATCTGTTATTTCCGTATGATTGACGATGAACAGGGTTGTTGAACTTAGATCTAGGTTGCATTTGTGGGACAAAATGAAATTAAAACATACCCACATGCTCGGAATCGTATATAGAACAAACCCAGTTGTTCAATTTCATCATCAGATCATGAAAAATTATTGTGTTGATATTGTCAATTTCAAACGAAATAAGGGTGGATATTCCGTTTCAAAATGTCATTTCACATCAAAATGTAATTCCGCTTGAATTGTTATTCCGGATGAACATGTTTTTCCGTTTGAAAATAATTCCGTTTGAAACCTTATGTCATTTTAAACTGTAATTTTGTTTCAAAAGGTTATCCCGTTTGAATGTGTGATTTCATTTGAAATGATATTTCGTTTGAATGATACTTTGTTGCTGAAAATTATTCTAAGTGTTAACTTGATTGTTTGTTGTTGGTTTTCAGCCTACGAATGTGTTGTTTGATGCACTACACAACACTTGTTGTGATTTCGATGAGGAGAAGATTTCAAAGCTGTCCGAATTCAAGAGTATTTTGGAATTTATAAGAAGATTGCCTATACAAAAAGCCTTGACGAATCAACATCTGGTTTTTAGATCACACATTAAACGTTTTTGGGAGAAGGCAACATATGATGAAGAGAGCAAAGTGATCAATTCGTTTGTTAAGCTAAATGGTGAAAACAAACCAATTATTATCTCGGAGGCACTTGTCCGTGAAGTGTTGGATTTTCCTGATGATGTAAACTCTCCGACAAAATTCCCAGAGAGGATGGTCAAAGGCTGTATGTTGCGGATGGGTTATAGTGGTGCACTGAACAGTGCTAACTACTTGAAGTCAAAATTTTCAAAGCCATACAAGTTTCTTATTCACTCAGTGTTGCAAGCTCTAAGTCATAGAAAGGGAGGTTATGATGTAATGAGAGATTATCAAATGAACATGGTAACAGCTCTCGTATTAAACAAGAAGTATAATTTTTCGAAGATTGTGTTTCATTACTTGGTAGAGGAAATTACTTCAAAGAGGAAGACTTGGTTGTATCCACGATTTGTTCAAATGATGATAGATCATGCATATCCTGATCTTGAAAGAGATGAAAACAATGATTTGCTGGTGTTATCTCACATGGATAATGAATCTGTGAAACAATTGGCCAGATATCATCCTAACCATCCAGAGCCAAAAACAAAAGCTGAATTCTTTGGTTTCATCAAAGATAAGAATTATCAAGATCCAGATCCAGTCAATCATCAGAACTGGAGAAATGAAGAAGAAATGAAAGAGAAGAGCTATGCAGATGAATTGAAAATTCTTGAAGATTTCAAAGTAACTCGAAGCGAGTGGTTCTTGAAAGAAGAGAAAAAGAAGAGGAGTAGAAAAGCAACTCCGAAAGTTCAAAAAGAAGAGGGTTCATCTTCTCAACCCAAAAAACATCAAAAGAAAGCTGTTAAGACATTGCTTATTGATGAATCAGAGGAGGAAGCTGAAGCTGAAGCTGAAGTAGAAGTTAATGTTGAAAGTTGAAAGTTCTGGAATTCGTTTATCTCCTGAATCTACAAAGCTGTTGAAATCTCTTACTGATTATAATGCTGAACCAGAGAAAGTAGCTGGTGATGAAGAAGGTGACGATGTAGACAAAAGTACAACAAGCTCATCGAGTTCATCTGATGAGGAAATTGATGAAATTGAACGTGCTAAAAGAGTTCAAGCAGAAATCGAGAAGGAGAAACCGTTAAAAAGAAAAAGAAGAAAAGAAAAAGATGATGATGAGTATACTCCTTCACAAGAAGATGTTCAAACGCCACCTACTTCTGGAGGTAAAAAGAAAGCAACTGCAAGGAAACGTGTGGTTACTCCAAAGAAAGCCAAGACTTTGAAGATTTTGTTGAACAAGAAACCAATCCAGTAAACCACCATCACCACCACCTGAACCTCAACATCAACCATCTCCAATTCATTCACCAATTCATCAATCACCACTAAGACAACCATCACCACATCTATCACCACTACATCTATCACCACCACATATTCATATTGCTACACCTCCACATGAACAACAACCTGTTGTTACATCTCAACAAATATTTCAAACACCACCATCCACACAACCACCTGTCCAAACTACACCTGGTTCTTCTGGATTCAAAACTTTTCCAACTGTTCCGGAGGGTATTACTCTTGAAGACATTGGTGATTTCAATTTTGCAACTGATGTGCAAGTTAAGAGTGTGGAAAAGAAAGTGGAAGAAGTGTTGATTGAGAACAAAAAGTTTTTGGATCGTGAGAAGAAATTAGAGAAGCGTGTAAAGACAGTCGAAGCTGAAAATTCTTCAGTGTTAAAGAAAGTTGAGTCTGATCAAGCTGAGATTGATATTCTAAAAGTTAAATTGCTGAGTTAGAGGAAGAGAAAACTCGAAAAGATCAACAAAATGAATACTTCAAGCTGAAGAATAAAGAGTTGGAAGCAATCAAGGCTCGAAATGAACATGAAAATTATATGATGAGAAAAGTATTAGAGAATGTGGTTGGTATGCCTCTGGAACAGAGATTTGATGAGATTGTACGAGAAGAGATGAGAGCAAAGAAAGAAGCTGAATTAGAAGCTGAGATGAAAAATAAAGGCAAAGGTCTTGAAGGTGAAGTTTCTGAAAAGGCAATGGTTGTATCTGAACCTATAGTAGAACCATTATTATCTGTTCTGCCAATTTCGTCAGTTTCTGGTATATTCGATGTTGATGTTGAAATTGATGATATTCTTGGTAATGATGAAGAGGATGATGATGAAGAGGATGATGATGAAGATAATGAAGATGATGCAGATGATGTATTCTCTGCAAGTAGTAGTGATGATGACGATGGTAATGACGACGATCAGGGTACATCTGGTATTAAAGTTTCTGAAGCGTCGAATGAAGAGAAAGTTGATGATTTTCTTCACGATGATATGAATAAAGAGCTTAAGGATGCTACAGGTGAGGGGGAGTACGTTGATGATTAGAATGTTGATAAAAGTGAAAGATTGATACTGCGTCTGGAGCCTGAAGTTGAGGAAGGAGAATTCAGGCATACTTACACTATGAATGATATTATTGAAATGACGCGTATTGATGATCCAAACTTCAAGTTTGATTTCGAGGATGAATTAAATCAGTTCGATATCAACCAGCAGCCCGAGTATCAGTACAAGTATGTGGAGGATGCTGATCTTTATGATAGGGTTGAGGTTGAGGATTGCAGTGATGAAGAGAATGTGGATGTGGATACTTTTGATTTTCCAACACTTGTCGAATTTTTCAGTCAAGAGAATATCGATGAATTGAGAAGGAAAGTAGAAGAGGTTTTAAAAAATACTAACTTTGATGGTACAGTGAAAGATGTACAGAAAGAAGAAAGAAAGAAATGGTTTCGAAATAGTAATGAAAGAAAATTCAAACGCCCACAGAAGTTCTACAAAAGAGATAGAGATGTTTCGCTGGGTGATATAATCAGTTGGGGCTTTCTACCACAGGTCAATGCTTATGCTATTCGTAGAGAATATGGTGTTCAGTATTTTGCATTCCTTCATGATATCATATCATTGCCCTGGTGGGATGTGGAAGAGCTTGCCAAAGTCAGAACTTTGGATTATCCGATTAGAAAGAATGACATACCTATGTGGGGTTTGATTAAGTTTGAAGCATTTAGAGATTTTCAGCACTGGAAGCCACACCAGCCAAAGAAAGTAAAGAGGGTAGATCCAGTTACTGGTGTTGCAGAGACTATATTGAAAATCAAGAAGCCAAGAGTGATCAAGAACATACCATTACCTAAGATGGAGCAGGATTTCCATAAGGGTTTTGTGTTTTGGGTGTACAGCTGTTTGACGACTGAAGCTGTGATCACCTACAAAGTTGAAAATGAAGTCAGATATATTCATGTGTATGATCCTCTGTGGCTGGTTAACTGTTCGGCGAAAGATATTGAATGCTTGTTTGTGAACAAAATTGAATTCAAAGCTGAAGATAGAGAGCAAGCAATGCAATTTCAGAAAGTTGTATCTATCTGCTTCCAGAAGGGTATAAATGTTGAAAGCAAATGGTCAACGAAATGGAGAGAGATTGAGAAAGAGGAAGCTCTTAAAGCTGAAAAAGAAAAGAAGAAACGTGAAGAAAGAAATCGAATGCTTCGTGGAAAATTCATGAAAGAACAAGCTGAAGAAAGACAGAAAGCTGTTAAAGAGAATGAAAGGCTGAAAAGTGCATTGAGGAAAAAGCCTAAGGCAAGAGAAGAAAAGTTCAAGTCGCTGTGAAGAGCTGAAGACCAGACTGAAGACTCCGGCAATATCCAAGGGGGAGTTTGTTGGTGCATAATGTCTATAGCCTACGTCTATCAGTCTAGGTCATGTCTGTAGATTGTACAGGGTCAAAAATGTAAATTTATGTGTTTTTGATGTAATTCCGCTTGAAATGACATGTGTCATTTCAAACGGAATCAGTAGCCTATATATAGGCAAGTCTTGTTTCTCATTTCATACGGAATTAGCCAGAGTGTCTCGAAGTGCTTCTGAAATTCCACCATGTAATCACGTATATTTTGAATGAGAAGCTTGTTTTAAAGTGATATACTCTTTTCTACTCAATTCTTCACTGATTCTAGACTGTTTGTTTGTTTCCGCCTCTCAAACAGTTGTGTATTGCCTCTGATTGACTCATTTGGTCGGTAAAACGATCATACATTTAGGTCAGAAATTGAACAAACAACAAATCTGCAGCAACTATACCTGTCGCGCGCCGTGACGGGTTCCACCAGTTATGGTCGCGTGCCGCGACGATGGTCGCGTGCCGCGACGGGTTTTCTCCATTGCCGTCGCCCGACGCGACGGCCCCTTTTTCGACAGAATGTCACTTGGCTGATGCTGCACATTCCCAGCTCAACTAACTCAACTTGTTATGCACTAAAACGCACATAACTTTCATTTTACAATTCCGTTTTTCATGATTATTTTTCCTACGCGTTCGTAATTTAATTCTCCATCATATGGAGTTAAAATTCAACATTTAAACTAATAAAATTCCAAATTTTTAAGCAATCGGCTTATTATTCAAAATCAACATTTTGACCCGTTTGTATTTAAAACCACCAACTTGATTCTTAAACAACCAAAATACATATGCTAGTGTATTTTAACACACAATCTTTAGCTCGGGTTCGTAATTTTTTTATAAGCTGCATGACTAGTTCGCAGGCTATGTTCATAAACTGTTTTTGACCCGTTTAGGGAATTTAAGCAATTTAGTCTAAAACTTGCCCTTTTCTTTTGACACTACATAATTCCATATCTAAATAACTACATATAATCCACCACAACTATTTTGTGGTGGATTTAACATAATGAACCCCTTTTTCCCAGTTTTACCTTTCAACTAGTCATCTTACGCAAATGACCATTTTTAGGCATTTGAACTACGAAGTTTATGCCATCAACTCTTACATGTATCTAAGGGTTACACAATTACAATACAAGTATTTAAACGGCCTCTAAGGGTCGTTTGCCCTATTTACCCATCAAGGGCGTTTTGGTCAACTTAGTCCCTCCTTTTACAACAATGGCCCTTTGCTAATGTAATTGACCAACATTGCACTTTTAACTATAAATCTATATATACGCGTACCTGTCTCGAGTCAATATATAGACCCGTTTTATACCATGCTTTAATTAACTGATATTCTATGGCGTCGCAATTTTCAAAATTGCTAATTGCTCCTGTTAACATATGACTTGACAACAATCATTAGTCGATATTGTCAAATGGTGTTTTCACCACCATTTGACCCGTTTGGACTGTATGACCAAACATATGCATAGGTTAAAAACATGGTTTTCAATTTCTCACTCTCACATCCATTTCGGATTTTAACTCAAGATCCCTTTTAAGTTAAATTTACATTAGTCGACGCTTGACTATATTTCCATATTTACCCTCTTTCTCATAAACCATGGTTTCTATCATTTATATTTGTTCCGACCCGTATCATTACGCGTCGGAACCTGTATTTCGAATATTAACCTTCTCGTATTCATAACTTATAGAGTTTATACGTATTCTACAAAAGAAGTGTAAGTTTCACTTACCTCGCATCCGAACTATGCTTCCCTTTTCCGTTCTTGCTCCGTTTGACCCGCTTCATTCACAAGCTTCCACCTAGCTTGTTAAGCGCCAAACTATCATCATATTTCGTAAGATGGTTAGTTTAGTCGTTGTCGATCATGACTATTCCACCCTACGTATCTCCTATCAAAATTATCATTCGATTACATTAATGGTCGGTATGACTTTTGAAAAGTCAAACGCCTATTAGTATATAGAATGCACATTCAAGTTTATCAACTATTTTAGGCATTTTCTTAATTATCCGGTTGGCGTTATCTCTTTGCCACCGTTTCAACCAAAGTTCTAACCAAATTTATTATATTTCCAACACTTTAACTAGTTTAAGCGAATATCATGACTAGTTTATTCATTTATTTTTGCAAGAACTAAGGGTTCTCCTTTATAAGTGAGACCCATTTCATCATACTACTTAGCATCCATTCGAACTCTTAATAAAATCAAGTTCTTCATATGATCTAGTAAATAACCCGATTTCATTCATCGATTTACATGAACAAACTTACTAATTTCATCACAACATTCAAGACCCATTTCAAGTCTTATATGAGCATTCACTCAAACTTATAAATTGTTCAAGTATTTTGCTCTAACTATTAAATATGATGATTCTAAGCACATGCATATCATCATTCTTACTATTTAGTCAAAAACCCACTTAGCTCATACTTGATTAATTGACTAATCACTAGTTTATGGCACAATCCTACAAATTTGCATCTAGGGTTTGTTCCTAGACCTAGATTCAACCCAATATTACTCATGTATACAACATTCATCACATAATTTTCGATTATGAGTGTTCATCACAAATTCGAAATATCACTAAACATCAAAATTCAACATACCTTGTGATCTCCTAAGCTTGGTGATCACGATTTTATTAAAAGCCCCAAATTTTAGCTTGATTTCTCCTTATGATCTCATTACAATGGGGATCACTAATCTGGGTTCGAATTTCATTTTGGGGCTGATCTTGACCTTCAATTTGTGAATTTAGACAAGAACTAGGGTTGGAGTTCTTCTCCTGGTCGCCCCCTGCTTGTGTCGACCAGACACACACTTTTGTGTGTGTTTGGTGTTTATTTATTTGTTTTAATTAAATCCAATTTCAGGTTTAACAAGTTTGGCCCCTCTACATTCCTTAGTTTGTATTTTTAGTGTTTTTAACCCACTTATGAGTCATCACTAGGCTTTTGTCTAACTAGGTTATTTTTAATCCTAGTTAGTTGTACTTATTTATTCACCGACCTTTTATTTAAGTATGAGGATTTATATTTTCGGGGTGTTACAAGTCCACCCCCCTTAAGAGGGTTTCGTCCTCGAAATCGGAAATACGTACCAAACAGTGTTGGGTAGAGACGCCGCATCTCTTCTTCGGACTCCCATGTTGTGTCCGAGCCTTTTCTATGCTCCCATTTGACTTTTACTTGATCAATTTCTTTGTTCCTCAAATTCTTTACCTTGCGATCTAAAATCGCAATTGTCTTCACCGCGTAGTTAAGGCTATTGTCCACCTCGATGTCGTCGTAGGGGATATAAGCGGCTTCGTCAGCAAGACATTTCTAAAGATGAGATACGTGGAACGTGTTATGTATTCCACTAAATTCTTCGGGTAATTCGAGACGGTACGCTATCTTACCAACCGATTCAATGATTTTAAATGGTCCGATAAATCTCGGGCTTAGTTTCCCTCTCTTCCTGAATCGGATCACGCCTTTCTATGGGGATACCTTTAACATAACTACTTCGCCTACTTGAAATTCAATCGGTCTTCGTCTTTTGTCGGCATAAGACTTTTGCCTATCTTGGGCTGCTTTCAAGTGAGCTCGCACCACCTCGATTTTCTCATTAGTGGCTTGGACAATTTCCTTGTGGGCTAGTTCACGTGGACCCACTTCACCCCAACATACCGGGGTTCTACATTTCCTACCATACAACATCTCATATGGGGCCATGCCGATGCTGGCGTGATAACTGTTGTTATATGAGAACTCTGCTAATGGCAGATACACATCCCAACTGCCCCCAAAATCGATGATACATGCTCTCAGCATATCCTCCAGGGTCTGTATTGTTCTTTCACTCTGTCCATCCGTTTGAGGATGGTACGCGGTACTGATAAATAGTTTTGTTCCCATCTGTTCCTGAAAATCTCTCCAGAAGTTTGAAGTAAACCGGGTATCTCTGTCCGACACAATGGATACCGGTACTCCGTGACGTGCCACTATTTCATTTGTATATACCTCGGACATCTTTTCCGAAGTATATGTCTCGCGTATAGGAATAAAATGGGCACTCTTCGTCAATCTATCCACAATCACCCATATAGCATCAAATCCCCGAATCGTTTTAGGTAGTTTGGTCAACAGGTCCATAGTGATATGTTCCCATTTCCAAACCGGGATCTCCAAAGGTTGCAGCTTTCCATATGGTTTCTGGTGTTCCGCCTTGACTTGTAGACAAGTCAAGCACTTCTCCACGTATTTTACTACATCCCTCTTCATTCCGGGCCACCAATAATTTTGTTTCAGATCGTTATACATCTTGGTCGCACCCGGATGAATAGAATATCGGGATTTATGAGCTTCATCGAGTAGTAGCGTCTTAACCCCACAAGAATTCGGGACCCAAATTCTTCCGAATTGAGTCTTTAACCCGTTCTTTCCATCCGACAAATCTTTTAGCTGACCGATTATTCTTTCCTTCTTCCAGTTCTCCTCTTTCACTGCTTCTACTTGCGCTTCTCGGATACGTTCAAGTATACCCGAGGTCACGACAAGCTGCATCGACCTTACTCGTAATGGGACATAATCCGCTTTTCTGCTCAGGGCGTCCGCCACCACATTTGCCCTTCCGGAGTGGTAATGTATTTCACAGTCAAAATCTTTCACCGTTTCTAACCATCGCCTTTGTCGCATATTTAGCTCCTTCTGATCGAAGAAATATTTTAAGCTCTTGTGATCGGTGAATATGGTGCACTTTACCCCATATAAATAGTGCCTCCATATTTTTAACGCAAACACCACCGCAGCCAATTCAAGGTCATGCGTGGGATATTTCTTTTCGTGTATTTTTAGTTGCCTCGAGGCATAAGCTATAACTTTTCCCCGTTGCATCATAATGCATCCGAGCCCCGATAGTGAGGCATCCGAATAAACCACCAAGTCTTCGACTCCGTCCGGCAACATTAATACCGGAGCTTGAGTTAACTTCTCTTTTAACGTTTGAAACGCTCTTTCTTGTTCGACACCCCAAATGAACTTTTCCTCCTTCCGGGTTAACTTAGTTAGCGACGATGCAATCTTGGAGAAATCTTGAATGAATCTCCTGTAGTACCCCGCAAGCCCTAAGAAGCTTCTAATTTCTGAGGGATTCTACGGAGGGCTTCATTTTGACACGGCCTTTATCTTTGAAGGATCTACCAATATTCCATCGGCGCTTATGATGTGGCCGAGGAATTGCACCTCTCGCAACCAAAAAGCGCATTTTGAGAATTTCGCATACAACTTTTCTTGCCTGAGTGTCTCTAACAGCTCTTGTAAGTGGCGTGCATGTTCTGTTTCACTTTTCGAGTATACCAGAATGTCGTCGATAAACACGATTACCGATTTATCCAACATTGGCTTGCAAACCCGGTTCATGAGGTCCATGAAAGCCGCGGGTGCATTTGTCAGCCCGAATGACATCACGAGGAACTCATAATGTCCGTATCTCGAGCCGAAAGCCATCTTCGGTACATCCTCCTCCTTGACTCTTAGTTGGTGATACCCCGATCTAAGGTCAATTTTTGAAAACCAGTTCGCACCTTGTAATTGGTCGAATAGATCGTCTATTCTCGGAAGTGGGTATCGATTCTTTACCGTGAGTTTATTTAACTCCCGATAATCGATATACATGTGCATGCTTCCGTCCTTCTTTTTCACGAATAGCACGGGCGCACCCCAAGGAGACACACTCGGCCTTATGAATCCTTTATCGAGCAAGTCTTGAATCTGTGACATTAATTCTTGTAACTCCGATGGTGCAAGTCGGTATGGTGCTTTTGCCATGGGTTTCGCACCCAGAACTAATTCAATTCCGAACTCTACCTCCCGCTCGGGCGGCATTCCCGGTAAATCATCCGGAAATACATCTTCAAAGTCACGTACCACTGGTACGTCTGCAATCTTCGGTAATTCTTTCTCGGGCTCATTCGCGTATATCATAAATGCTTTACATCCATGCCTCATGAGCTTGTGAGCTTTCATCATCGAGCATATTATAGGATTGCCTCCCTTTTCGCCATAGATTGTGATGTGTTTTCCGCTAGGAGATGTTAGCTTTATCTCCTTACGGAAACACACGACCTTTGCGTGGTGTCGAGATAGTCAATCCATCCCTACAACCACTTGAAACTCTCCCATAGACATTGGAATTAGATCTATCAAGTATTCCTCATCATCGATACTTAATTTGCAGCTTTGACAGACATCACATACTATGAAACTTTTATTATCTCCTATCTCAACCTCTAAAGGCATAGGTAATTTTGTCAATACAAATGAAGGATGTCGAATAAATCCATGTGAAATAAAGGATTTATTCGCACCCGTATCAAATAATACACGTGCAGGAATCGAATTTATTGAGAATATACCTGAGACCACATCGGGTTCTGTTTTCGCTTCAGCTGCTGTAAGTCGGAAGGACCTAGCCTTCTCCTTTGGAGCTTTTGTTGGAGAATCGTTGGTGTCTTTCTTTCCAACTAAGTCTGGGCATTCAGACTTTTTGTGGCCGGGCTGATAGCATTTGTAACAAACTGAGACTTTACCCGGACATATAGATGTTGTGTGCCCAGTCTTTCCGCATATAGGGCACGGCTTATCCTTGAAACGACACTCACTCTTGTGCTCTTTTCCACAAATTTTGCAACTTGGCGATCCACCCTTTGCATCAGTTTTCTTTGTCGTTTCAGCTGTTCTAGCCTTCTTTATAGAGCTTGGATTCACATCAAGCGCCCTTCGCTCGCCCCTCTCGATTTGTTTCTTCAACTCGATCTCCCGCTCCCTGGCGGTGTTGATAATTTCCGTGAGGGTTTCATACTTTGAGGGGGTCATGAACTCCCGGTATTCAGCGCTCAACATGTTGTAATAGTAATATATCTTCTGCTCTTCAATGGTGACCAACTCGTCACAAAATCTCAGCTTATCCATAAAGATACCCGTGATTTTATCAATTGTCTCACCCCTTTGTCTTAATTGGATGAACTCTTCTTTGATCCTGTTGATAACCGCCTTGGGACTATGGTGTTTAAGGAATGGCACCTTAAACTCATCCCAAGTCATGACCCTTGCCGCTTCGGCTCCCATTTCCTTCTTTTTGTTGTCCCACCAATCCTTGGCTTGACCCCTCAATTAACCCGTTCCGAAAGCAACATAATCACTCACGTCACTGTGGGTCCTTTCAAACACCCCTTCGACATCGCTTAGCCATCTTTGGCGTATTATCGGGTTGACCTCCCCGTTGTAAATTGGTGATTTACACACCCTAAACTCTTTATACGAACACCCTTTACGTTCTGCGGGTTTTTCTTTCACAAGGTTGACATTATCTTCCAACCTTTTGACCCGTTCTTCGACCAATGATAGCACCGTATTTTGAATTTTGTCTATGAAACCCGATAGACTATTCTCGATTTCCTTTCCTACCTCTTTGGCAATCACCTCTTTCATTTGTTCGGTGACTATTGGCACCGCATCATTGTTGCTCTTTTCCGTCATCTTGAAACTGAAATGTTTATACCAATTGTTAAACATTTCATTTATAATACATACTTTATTTGCTTTGGTTTAGCCAAGTTCATAACTTGCTTTAACCATTCTCATTTAGTGCACCTTCCGGGTTTGAGTGTCTTAACACACTCTTCCGTGCACATTGATTCACATTTCTTTTTCTCACGTATGATAAGATCTATTAAAACAATCAATTAATTCTTACAGGACGATCGATCAAGCTTGAACCGAACACTTTGTTGACAACCTTAAGCTCTGAATACCAACTTGTAACACTCGTCTTTTAATTTCATTATTTAATCATAAAAATGCGGTATTCGTAGAACAAAATTTAAAATTAACAAAAACTTAGTTAGTAAACTAAATTATACTTCATCATAGTAATTAACATAGTCAAATAACTGGATTTGAAACATTCGTCATTTAGTAGTATTTACAAAACAACATAGTTTATCTAGATTAGATTATCGCGAAAACATCCAAAATTTGTGTTCGGTTCTTGAAGCATCGACTTGATCATCATCCACGAACTTTCAATACCTAAAACTGGAAATTTTGACAAATATTAGTATTAGAATTCTTAGAATATTTGCATAATCGAAACTACGCTCGAAAACGGATTCGATTAACTAAGATATGCAAAGTTCAACAATTCTGACAGGGCTCTACCGTAACTTACGGTAGCCACCATAAGTTACGGTAGCCGCTGGGCAACACTGGTCTGCCGTAAGGCAGTAGAAAGCTGCTGTAACATTTTATTCTCTACCGTAAGTTACGGTAGCTACCGTAACTTACGGTAGCCTCTGTAGTTTTGCTGTTTTGACTGATTTGTTTATTTCACCCGAACCCACATGGACGGGATATCACTTCATTATGAGAAGACCCAAATCACGGGTTCCTTATTTTCCACACCCACGCTCCCAACACCGGTTTGCGTGTTTAATAATTCACTACCCATCACTCGGACTCAAAATCTACGGGTAAGGTACTACCGTTACCCGATTCGTACCTTCCCTTAATGACCCGTTAGTTTGCCCTTATGGAGTTCATCATCCAAGCAAACCAAACCACCAAAATCTCGTATTCTAACATACCCATTATTAACAAAAACTAAGGACCAAATAACCATATTGCGAGGCATTTAGCCACGTACTAATTGATTATTCGACCCGTTTGGCTCATCTATGGAATCCACCATTATAATGACTACCAAACGACTTTTAACCGATTCTTAACCTATTAATTCAAGTAACGAACGTTGTCGCTTCCATGAACACAACCTTTATTCTACAACACAACTAAACGTATTCTAGTTATCAAATTACTCAATGTAACGAATCGAGTTACATACCTTCAAAGTACGCCCTTCAAACGCAAGTCGCCACCGGCTTGTCCACTTGACGCTCCGGCGTCCTTTCCTATAGAGTTCAATCATAACATGTTTAGAACTCTTTTTAAATCATATATAGCATAATTTGCCGAGACATCGTAATTATGCGTCTTAACTTTAAATTTCAGTTTTAAGCCTTCTTTGAGGCATTTATACAAACACTTCATGGGCAGAATTTTACATGATCTATTAACAAGTTCATAACTTGTCATATAGCCCAAATTTTCATCAATCAAACTACCTAACATAAATATTAGCCTCTATAATTCTGAAATAACCTCACATTTATCAAATTACACTAGAACAACTCCCAATTTCCTAGTGTTTATCAAGTTCTACATAACCTACTAATCACCTACAATGGTGTTCATAGATTTCACTAAAATTACACATGATTTCAACTTGTATTTGTCTAGGGTTTTCTCCTAGACATTACGAGGTTCATATTTTATCAATATAACACACATGCATCATCATATTTCAATTCCCTAAGTTCATGAGAATTTCAAATAGATAATTTTTATTAAATTTCACATACCTTATGATCTCATTACAATGGGGATCACTAATCCGGGTTCGAATTTCGTTTTGGGGCTGATCTTGACCTTCAATTTGTGAATTTAGACAAGAATTAGGGTTGGAGTTCTTCTCCTGGTCGCCCCCTGCTTGTGTCGACCAGACACACACTTTTGTGTGTGTTTGGTGTTTATTTATTTGTTTTAATTAAATCCAATTTCAGGTTTAACAAGTTTGGCCCCTCTACATTCCTTAGTTTGTATTTTTAGTGTTTTTAACCCACTTATGAGTCATCACTAGGCTTTTATCTAACTAGGTTATTTTTAATCCTAGTTAGTTGTACTTATTTATTCACCGACCTTTTATTTAAGTATGAGGATTTATATTTTCGGGGTGTTACATTTGAGCCCCTTTTTCTTATTAGTAATTCAACTTTTTAACTTGACCATTTTAGTCCCTCTAATTATATATATATATAAGAGATGGTTAACTTGGTCAAGTTTTCTTTATTATTTTAAAACACTTAACTAACTAGGTTGATATTCCTAGTTACTTAGCGAGTCCCGGGAGTTATAACCCGTTTTATTTTAAGTCCGGTTAACTCGGGCTTCTTTTAAATTTTCTTTCCTCAAATCATTAATTCTCCTTTTAATTAATATTAGGATCATTTGTTTAAGTCCTAATATTCGCCGGGTTAATCTTACTACTAACGGTATTTTACCCGTCATTAATATTAACGTGGTTTGATTACCAAACCCGTTTTTGGGGTGTTACAAGTGTACCCCCTTAAAGAGGTTTCGTCCCCGAAACCTTATTTACGTAGTTCATTGGTTTAATCAAACGAATCAAGTTTCGTTTTCAAGGCACCCGTTTCTTTTGGTCATAAGTTTTCATTTATATTGACGCGTACGTCTTTCATGTGTAAAGCCTCATGGGCCGTTACTTTCAGTTCGTATGCGTTATCTTTATTGATTATCTATTTTGGCGGTTAGACTTGTTAGTCACCGGTTACCTTATACCCCATTGCTCCAAATTGCCATCTCCGGCCTTATGTGTGTTTACGGTTTTCTATATCACCTCATACTATTTATGTTTATTAAAACGTTGCTTTTGACTAAAAACTAAATTTTTAGTTTACGTTTTCTCTTTGTCTTACATCTTTCTGTCATATCAAGAAATGTTACTTCCGAGGATTTGTTCCTTTCCATTATCATTTAATGCGGGGAATTCCTACTAGTTCCCACGCTTAACTCAAATAACCCGTAGGTTCTTTCACTTAATCTTGTAAGCTATTTATTTAGATTTTTACCTTTTTAAGGTGAGACCACAACAGTTCGTTTATTTCTATTTGTGACCCAAGGGTCTTCTTGGTCCCGTAGACCTTAACACTACTTATAATCCTTTAGGTTATGATGATCCCGTAGATCATCTTTTATTCATGTCGTTCTAAAAATATACTTTCGGTGTCAACGCACCCTTTTTAAGTTTATAATTCGTTCTTTTTCATTTTTGAATTCTATGGACCTTGACCGTAGTCTAAGGCTACACCCATTACCATTTTAAACTAACCTTCCGACTCTATGACTTCTAACGTCATTTACGCGTCGGTTTGTTTTCCACTTGTTGTTATCCGGTTTATTCCTATATTTATCTACAACCCATTACCCGGGTTCTTTTGTCTTAACATTTCGCGCTTTTATTTATTCGATTTGCGCTTATTTACATTAGCAAGCGTCATCCATTATTAAATTTGTTTGACTTGTTTGTGTGAGAATTCATCACTTATGAATGTCAAACTTCATTCTTTGTTCGACCCGTCTAACTTCAAAATAATTGAACGTAATTTATCAAATATCTATTTGCAGTATCTTATCGTCTTTTAGTCATAACTCGAAACCCGAGTGTTTGACTTTCCATCCGCGTTCCCGTTTCTCGGTCTACGCATGAGTTTAAATCCTTACCCATTCAACCGGGTGTTTTACCGAAGTCTTATCATTGCAACCCTTCCGGTATGCATTAAGACTTCGCTTTGATTTATTTGGTCGTCTTAGCGAAATCCATCGCTTTTATTCAACCATGTCTTTTGTTCTTTATGTGACCATCCTTGACAGCCTTATAGATTCTAAGTGACGATTATCATCGTCATCCTTTCTTTACTACTACCAACGTTAACAACCTTGATTATCTTTTTCGTGTGGGCAATACCTTTGTTTTTATGACCCTGCGGATCATCTATACTTTGGTTTTACTTGCCCATCTTGTCAATCATGACTCTTTAATCCAAAATGACTTATTTTCGCAAATTTCCCTTAGGTCATTCATTTATATCTTCATTTACATTAATCTTTGTCCATTCTCTCGGGCTCATTATCCTAACGTAATAAGCTTCCGTCGCCCGGCTGTGCGTTTACATTATTATCAAATATTTTGCTCATTTGATTCATTTTGGTACTTTTTAATTTGTCCCACTCACCCCATCCTTACTACATCGGATGTAAGTGTGTCCATTATAAAAGTTCATGGTACCACGTGTTCACTACTTACTTGGCCAGAGTAAGCAATCAACACCTGATATACATGACCCTTTATAATTTTCACATTACACCCTATGTAAGTAACGCCTCTATTTAGTTTTCTTGGAAATAATATCCTGGATAGGTGTTCTATTTAGGTTTTCCTAGCTTTTAATTTACATATGCAACAATTATTCTCTACATGTTTGTTGCATATTGCTATTTGTGCGATTAAATTTAAAATGTGCACCTGGTAATGCTTGCCCTAACGGGCTTCTCTTGTCGTTGACCTTGTTCGCGATCACTACGCGATTTAGGTCCTTGATGAGTATGCTCTACTTGGCATACCTCGGACTGTTCCACCGTCATATCTGCAATTCGTTCAACTCTCGTCATCTTCAGATGCGAGTGTCCTTCAATTAAAACATTCACAAAAGTAATATCGACATCAACAATCGCTCGTATTATAATACAAGGCCTTTCCACTATACATGTCAACACACGTAATTTCGTTGACTATATCCACCCTTTATCGATTTGATTGGTGTAACGTGTATTACACAATACCCCTATGTGTTGATCTCAACATTTTAATCATACTAGATCGTTTATATACATATAACTTACCGCCGCCCATTCCCGGGACAGATAAGGGGGCGGTGGTTGTGACACATTACGCATTAATAACTTAATTAATTATCTTTCAATATTCCGACCCTTTAGGATTGTATCCTTGCTGACTCAAACTACTGGGTTGAGGGTAACGTCACCTTCAAAAGAGGGGCCTACTACTATAACTAAGATAATCTCTTAAAAAGTGCAAAAGTGCGGAAATCATCAAAGGTTACACTAAAGGCGAGTCGGATCCAAGTGATTCATCTTGTCTATCTGTTTTGTTTTATTTTATATTTTTATTTTCAGCATTTTTAGTTTTTATTTTCATATTTAAAACTTTTTCTAAACTTTTGATTTGATTAGACGTTGAGGATAAACCGGTACTAAAAGCTCTTGTGTCCTTGGACGACCTCGGTATCTTATCAACGCTATACTACGCTCATGATGGGTGCACTTGCCCATATGTGTTTTTAGTGTTAGTAAAATATCGTGTTTTATAAATTTAAAACTTGACTAAAGTGTAAAAAAGGGCTAAAAATATAACAAAAAATATATATAACGCTACACACGCATCAGGCTGCGATCATCTCTGCTTGATATTCAGGGTTCTTAGTGTTACATCTCTGCTTGTTCTCTCTCGAATTGTTAGAGTTTTCTTCTTGATTGAATCCTGCGTGATTCTGCTTTTCTGTGTATGTTCATCAATTGATTGTGTTATCAGTTGATTGTATTGAACACTTGTTCATTCCAGATCTTACAAGTTGTAAGATCAAAGGGTTTCTGGGGGGGGGGGGGGGGGGAGGGGGGAATCGTTTTGGTTTAGGTTAACAATAGTTTTCTCCACGTTTTGTCGCTACATCGAGTGTTCTTGTTTTGTTCATCGTTCATACCATGGTTGTTTACAAAATCCAAATCTAACTATTCATGTATTGATATAAAGATAATATGACTTCTCTTCTATACATATGAAAGATACTAAAAAAACATTTGATTGTTGAAAGAACATTTGAATTTCAAGCAACAAAATTAAGAGTAAACTTATAAGTCAAAATAAAAAAAAGGACAAATATCAATCAGCTGTTATTAATAGTTAAAAAGATTTAAGTTTTTAACCAAAATTTAGTAAAAGAGCAATAAATTTCTTGTTCAGGCATGTTGCTTTTGATTCTTAATTTAACGTTGATTAAGCATGAGTGACTATTATATGTATCTTATTTTTCTTAAATAATTCAAATGATGGAAACCTGTAATAGAGTGAAAATGTGGACGTGTGTATATATGCCTTTTTTGTAGACAATAAATTGAAAGAATTTATGGGTTTGATAGGAATTAGTTGGTTGTTGATGGTTGCATATTGATTCTTTTTTGTGATATTGTCATTCAATGCAAATTTGCAAGTCGTCGCCCATCTTTACAACTTTAGATTTTATAGGATAAGTGGATTACAAGATTCAGTTGCAAAATTTAAATTAGAACACATTACTTAACCACCTCAATGTAACATTTAGACTGCGGGGAGTGGTGACGTTGGTTGGGTGGGGGAAGCCAGCCAACGCTGACTAAACCACTCTGTGCTAGCGTTGGGTTTGGCGTTGCCCAGCTAGCGTCGCTATGGAGCGTGGCGTGGGCCGGGGGGGGGGGGGGGTTGAGCTGGCTAGCCAGGATTGGGTGTTCAAGTTTGATTTTATTTTATAAATCTCATCTATTTAAAAAAAAAAAAAGTCATCCAACATGGCTGCCCAACGCCGCTAACCCAAGCCGCTTCCACACCCCACTATTTTTGGGGTGGTCCGGTGGACCTCACTATCACCACGTGTCAAACAAAGTCCCCAACCCAAGCCCCCTACTCCCCGCATTCTTAGAAACCATCACCCATCTTAACTACTTCTAAATTCTGACTACATAACTCAACCCAATAACTTATATACAATTAAAATCCTTCCCAAAATACAAAAAAAAAAAAAAAAAAAAAAAAAAAAAAGTATATGTTGTTTATTAGACTTTGCGTTATGGGGTGGTGAAAGGAGCACAATTGGTCCATTATGTAGGCGTGGGGTTAAATACTGCCCCCTCATCGTGATTGAGGGGCGGAGGTTGGTTTCACAGTGGATGTCACGTGCGTCAGTGACGGATCTAGGAAAAATCCAGAGGTATCGTAATTTTTTTATCGTACATTCATACAATATAATTTTTTAACATACTTTCATACAATCAAATATACAATAACAACTAAAACTAGTAACTAAACATAACCTAAAATCCAATTTCGTCCATTTTGTGCTAGAACTTGCATTAGAACCCGTGCTTTGCGGCTGGGTGTTAAAAACGACAGTAAAAATAAGCAAATAACATGGTTAAATAATTATGTATATAGTTAAAAGTTAGCTTTAACTATAATAGTTAAAAATAATAAAAAATGAAATTTCTTGCAGGTGTAATGAAGAGTTAATATAGACTGCAAACTTTAATTTAAACGGCATTGTGGTGGGGACGTGGTGAGAGTTCAATCGGTATCGAACACTATGACAAAGGATAAATAAAAGAAAAAAAAGTCGTAACATTAACCAAAATAATATCTAAGTGTGTTCGGTTCATTATAGTTGTGGTTCGACTCTAAACAATGAAACGAACGATGCAAAAATACGTCTCAATTTAAACAAATCGCAATCGTATATCGGTACCAACCACACAAAAAAATTTACATCGAATATGTCAATAAAAATAATCATGTTATTAATTACGTGTCGAAACACAGACATTTTAACACTAAAAATAATAAAACAATAACAAAATAATATATGGATAATAACATAATATATGTTTAGTTAAACAATAACATAATAATATATGTAATAAAATAATAAAAAAATTGACCAATCAAGAATTTTTACTGTTCATAATTTGTAATGTTAGTATACCTTTGCTCGGGGAGTGATGGAACCAGAAATTTTTAACCAGAGGTCCCAA
Organism: Helianthus tuberosus; assembly: GCA_030545235.1. Lineage (NCBI taxonomy): Eukaryota > Viridiplantae > Streptophyta > Magnoliopsida > Asterales > Asteraceae > Helianthus > Helianthus tuberosus. The sequence goes on along the minus strand of CM060373.1, from coordinate 41,694,599 downwards.
TGTAACATTAACCTAATAATCATTTGTTGGTTAATGTATTCAATGCTAATTTCATATTTTTTTTTTTGATAATCCACCTTTATCTCTACATTTTTTGGTGTTATTATGTTATTGATATTTAACAAATTTAGTGAAGCTTTAATGTTTGATTAGAGTTCTACTAAACTTTATTTTAAAAATACATCTTGATAAAAAAGGAATTTCTAAGATATTTATATTAAAAAATAGAATAAACGATATTAAATAATATATGTTAACAAAATAAAATTAAACCTGTAGATAATATAGAGTAGAGTAATCAACGAATATTTAAATGGTTTACTAGGTTATAACCCCGTGTATTATACGGGTTTAATAAATGAATTTTATATACTAAATAATAAAACAATATATCTTTAAAAACCTGCTTTATTACACGGGTTGAATAAATATAATTTTATATATTAAATAATAAAAAGTTATATCTGTAAGAACCATATTGTACGGGTTGAATAAATATAATTTTATATACTAAATAAAAAAATTATATCTTTAAAACCATATGTATTACACGGGTTGAATAAATGTAATATTGTTTACCAAATAATAATACATCTTTAAAAAACCTCATTTATTACACAGGTTGAATAAATGTAATTTTATATACCAAATAATAAAAAAAGTTACATCTTTAAAAATATGTGTATTACACGGGTTGAATAAATGTAATTTTCAATATACTAATGGATAATACTCGATACGTGATGGATATGGTGATTGTGAAGATGGTTCTTGAAAAGAAGATATGTTATTCAAGAAGCAAATCAACATCTATTTGAGTGATAAAATGTTGATACCAATTCCGAAAAATTGATTTATAAATTATGTAATAAAATTGTTATAATAATTTTTTTAGTAATGAAAATAAAAATATTTCATATATTACTACAAAGTTTGGTTTTCGTGAGAAATAATTTGTTTTATTTAAAAATATCTTAAATTAACAATTTAAATTTTAGAATAATATTTTATTAGAAAAATAGAAGAATGGTATTCAAAATTTAAAGTAGGATGAAATTTAATATTAGCTCACTATTCATTTATTTATTTAATTAATGTAAGATAAGTTTGGAAGTGAACCGAGAAAATCATAAAATAAATCCTTACAGTGAATGATAGGTGTCACACATTAATGTTTTATTATATAGTATAGTATAAATATATATTTAGATTGATATAAATAGATTATTATATTGTAGTAAAATTTGTTAACGAAGTCTCAATAAATTTAACCCTTTATTTAAAACTTGTAAATGTAACGAAGTCTCAATAAATTTAACCATTTATTTAAAACTTGTAAATGTAGAAATGATAAATAATATTAGTTAATTTTATTTTAAGTTTCGTAAAATCTATTTGATACCAAACTAAACAAAACGTTCAAATATATAGTTAATATCAAGAGTAAATTATGATTTTGGCCTCTGTGGTTATATCACTTTTACCCTTTTAGCAAAAAAATGAATCTTTTAACATCTGAGCCTCCAACGTCTTTTTTTCTAATTCTTTTGTCCCCAAACACTAACCCCATCCATTTACTTTTATGGGCCAAAAGGATTAGAAAAAATGACGTTGGGGCCCAAAAGGGTTAGAAAAAAAGACGTTAAGGGGCTCAGATGTTAAAAAATTCATTTTTGGGCTAAAAGGGTAAAAGTGATATAATCACAGGGGCCAAAATCGTAATTTACTCTAATATCAAATTAGATAACTAAGTTTGAATTTGAAGTAAATAGATATATATAAAAGTAATAATTAAACTAAATAATATTTAGCAGGAGAATTATCTATAATTAATTAAAAGAGATTAAACTAAAATAATAATTATCCATAAGAGATGGCCTAATATAATGAAAAATGTCCCAAAAATGGTTTATTTTATTATATAGTATAGATTACTTTGTAAGATAAGAGCACACAGTGTGGAGAGGCTTGAAATTTGGACGTTATTCGACATGTGGAGGCCACGTTAGCGCAAGTCAGAAAAGTGACATGGTGGAAAAAAGAAGGTGTGGGAAGAGGCGTGAAAAAGTGGCGTTATCCGACACGTGGCACACACTTTTTATTATTAATTTATATTTAAAAATTATATAAAATCTATTAAATTTAAATAAAAACCAATTAATACTAATTAATCATATAACTTAAAAATTAAAGACATTACATATCATTAAAAAATTAAAGTCATGCCCGTACACGTTATGGAACTCGACGAGAGCGACTTGGATGATGTCGACTTCGTTTAGCTCACTATCGTCGTTGTCCACGCCGTTGAGAATCCCTTCAAATGTCGTACAATCAATATGAATCATCCGAAAACGTGAATAAAGTGCATCCTTGGATCAGATTGCCTCACCCTTACGCATACAAAATTCTTGATAAACTCATTCCCAAAACAAAGACGTGCGTAACGGAGGCCCTTGGTTGTTCACCACCGCGACCCACAATTCGCATAATGTGATGTCCTCTTCAAGGATCCATGGAATAACTGACATTGTAATAAGATGAAAGTTGAGATTTTTGTGAGAGAATGTTGAGAGTTATATAAAAAGTTGAGATTTTTTGAGAGAGTGTAATGGTGTATTTATATATAAAAAGATTGAAATTTTTTTGAAAAATTGTTTTTTTTTACTAGTCATTTGGGTAAAACGGCTACTTCCCGGCCCAATGAAAAGATGACACATATGCGCACTTATTAACTCAACGCCGGTGAGATTCTCCAAGCCCATAACTCAACGTCGGGTACGGTGTGGTGTTTGCAACATGGAAAGGAATAAACGCCGCTGATCCACGCCCACACCGCGTTGCCTAACACAAAAAATCATTATAAAATAAACACATTAAGAAAAAATTAACACACTATAAAATATATAAGAGTAAACTGCCATTTTGGTCCCTGAGGTTTGGTCAATTTTGCTATTTTAGTCCAAATCTCAAACCTTTTAAATATGGGTCCCTGTGGTTTCACTTTTATTGCCATTTTAGTACAAAAATCAAATTACCTCTTATTTGACTATTAAAAGCTAGTTATTTAGTCTTTTTCTTTAGGGGCGAAATTGTTCATCTCAATTTATTATAACATATTAATAATTAAATTAATTATACTTAATTCAATTACCCTAATAAATATACACAACAGATTATATTGCCCCCATAACTTCATCTTCCCCAAATAATCTCCCCCAAAATCGCCATACACCAAGCCCTAATCCCACAACAATCTTCTTCATCTTCTCCCCTGGAACGACAATGGTGGTTTGCACAGAGAAAATGGTCTGTTTTGTCATAACCAACAACAAACTTAAACGGTAGTTATTAACCCTGCACAGAGAAAATCAAAGTCTGCAACTGCAACATCACTCCATCCTCTACCAATAGATTTAATCCACACAACAACCAAGAAAACAAACTCAATCTGAATGATAGTAATAATATTTCAGAAAATTTATTCAAGAATTACCAAATCAAAGTCTGCAACTTTCCATCTTCACTTCGAATCATCAATCAAAACCAACAACAAAACAAATCAAGTTCCCACAGTTAATAACAACAAAAATAGATTGAACTCGTAGAAATCGAGGATGAAATATTACAGGTTCTTCGGAAATGATGAAGAGTTCATCGTTAGAAACACCTTTTTTGGTGAATTCAAGAGCTGCATAACCGGCAACAACTCCCCACCATCAATCTCCACCACCACCATCAATCTCCACCACCGCCACCATCCATCACCACCGAACTTACCTTAGACGGAACCATAGCTTCTGGTATAACAAACAGCAGCGACAATAATATGTTATAATAAATTAAGATGGACCATTTTTGCCCCTGAAGTAAAAGACAAAATAACCAGATTTTAATAGCCAAATAAGAGGTGATTTGATTTTTGGACCAAAATGGCAATAAAAGTGAAACCATAGGGACCCATATTTAAAAGGTTTGAATTTTGGACTAAAATGAAAAAAGTAACCAAACCTCATAAACAAAATGGCAGTTTACTCAATATATAAAGTTGCTTTGACTATAGCAATATGGTGTCAGACAACTTTTGTTTAATGTACTATCTTTTTAATTTTTTCACAAAATAAATATAATTAAATAAAGCAGTACCATCATCTTCTTCATTCTTGTTAACCAGAGCACTTCTTCTGAAAAACAAAAAAAACCCTTGCATATCTATCTTCTAATCTCTTATCTTTCACTTTTAATGTTCTTCTGGTTCCATGGATATGCTCAGGGGTATCCTAATAATAAGGGGTACCAATACACAAATGGAGAAGAAGAAAAATGTACTTCAAAAAAGTTAAGGGGTATCACGGGCTTGAAATTTGATGTTTCACCTTTCAATGTTTACGTGACGGTGGCATGACAACACTTTTATCACCTTTCAATACACCATAACACAATCTTAACTAATGAAGTTGCATGCATAGAAAATCTTAAAGTATTTAGCTGTTAATAATAATAATAATAATAATAATAATAATAATAATATAAATTGTTTTATTACCAAGTCTATCAGAGCCTTACATCAACCAAAGAGTTTAAGAAAAGAAGAGGAAAATATAAACATTCAAGGATACACATTAAAAAAATAAATTGATATATTAGTTGTAAGTTCTTATATACAAACTATATTTTTTATAAAACTAAGTTTGTATAAAAAACTAAGTTTGTATAAAAGAGAGTCAGCTTCATCCAAAGGATTAATTTTTAAACGAAAAATCAACAGAAAAAAAGTGGGTTTGGACAATTGGTCAAGTGATCATCTAACTTGGAATAAAACAACATTTGAAAAAACAAGTGAACAAAGTGATTTTGAACAATTGGTCAAGTGTCATCTAACTTGGAAAAAACAAAGTGTCTTTTCCTTGTAACGCTCATTTGAGCTTGAGTTACTTTTCCATCTTTCTAGTCAAACTACATCTGATTTGGTTAGCATTTAAAGCATGTGATAAAGAGAAAAATCAGATTTTGACTTGTTATAACGAAAAAAATGTTGTTCTAGGGCGGTTGATGCATAGCTCGACCATAAACATCGATTGTAGAGGTAAAGATTTTTCAAATCTCTCTCTTGAGTCTATTTAACGAACTATTGAATTCAACTAGTACTTTTCTTGTAAAAACAGAACACAAAAAACTCTCACTACATATTTAGGTAATTATACACAATCATCTAATCTCAAGAAGATATAGCCAAAGAATATCAAGTGAGAGCCTAACTGAGTTATCATTACTATACTTTGATAAACATTTGCAATAGGTAATCACTTCCATAAAGGTGAGAAGAAGTTAGTTGGTATTTCTTTCACATTGTAACAAGGGAAAAAGATTAGCAATCTCTACCGTATTAAAGAACGTAAATGTTATATCTACCATCTTTGATAGATAGAAAATTATTGTGAAAGGTCATCACTACATGTCTTAGTGAGAAGTGAAGAGATTATTATTACGTTACTAATGAGATTTTTTTCTTAGTGGTGAGAAGATTGTACATCGATGATCTCTATTCTCTTAAAGAGAAGATTGTTGTGTAAGGTGATCATCACCTCACCCATCTAAGTGCATGCAAAATAAAGAGGTGATAACTAGCTTACTAGTGACAAGTAAAGGGGCCAAGACGTAGAAGTAAGATGGATTTGTTAATCTTACTCAAACCATTGTATCTTTTTTTGTTTGTAGTAATCATACTTTTATATCTTGTTTATCCCACTACATATCATATATATTGAAAAGAGAAGCCAAAACCTAACTACAAATTTTTACAAACATCAAAATTTTCATAAAATAGAAAAAAAAAATTCACGTATCTGAATTCATACATTCATATTGCCTTAATGGTAAAAGGATATTATCTATATCTATATGATGAAATAGTGGATGATACAGGGATTAGTCCACGGGTCGAGCTTCGTCAAGTAGAGTTAATCTCTTCATTCCTCGATCGATGGCCGGGTCGTCCTCTAATCCGTCTCCTGCACAAGAAAACACATCATGACTCGTAACAAGGAGGATGGGGTGGGGGTTGCTCCTTGTTACCACTCTCCGACGTGAAAATAAGTAGTATGTAGGAGAGAGCAGATTAGCGTTACCTCAAACCTGGTTCGAGATGGGTATTTATAGCCGAAGAGTGAAGGAGAAGGGCCCAAAGGGCCGCTAGGTGGGCCTAGGACCTGACTGACAACGCGTAGCCTTTTGTAGGTGTGTCAGGAGCGCAGGTCACGGAAGCGTTGGGCGCATCCGGAGGTGTTGCCACGTCCTGCTGATGTTGTCAGTCTCTCTACTAGCTTTTATCCATGTGGGCTGGGCAGCTGCGCATTGGGTACCATAAACCTTGTATGTTGACGAAAACATCCATTTTCATACACAAGGCGAGTCTTCTCATATTTCCTCGAGTGGGAAAGCAAACCGCGTCTGCGCGTGCCCGCACGAACGTAGGTGAGTCCTTGTCGATAAGGGCAATGAACCGGGTGATGGTCACTCGCGCCCAAGCCTGGTGAGAGATTTGGAACCATACCCTTCAAGTCCTCCCAGTCCAGTGTTGCTTCCATGCGCAAGTTGCAAGTGGGTGGAATGCTGGACTAATGGTCGAAAGGGTGTTCTTGAAATCAGTTTGGAGAAGATACTAGGCCGAGGCCTTTATTCCTGTTTTCATGACCGTTTAGAACCAGTGAGTAAGTTCAGGCTGACGCTGAAGCATCTCGTCGTTGTTGCGGTTCAATGGTGGTCTGGTGATGTGGTCTACCTTTTTCTTATGTCATCAAATTGGATTTGACGTCGGGTAGTACACAGCTCCACCGATAGTGCGGTTGCGCGAGTGTGCTATACGAATACTGTTGTACTGATAAACGCTGAATGAGGTGGATGATAATGTTTCAAACATGATCGCCACCTTGCTATTGCTTCGAACCAACCTTTGAGACGGTGACGGAAGATGAGTATGAACTCGCCATTACCCGTAACCCAATGAAAACCCTTTCATCCATCGATGCAAGTGTTTTTCACTGTTCTGTTGCTTCATCTTCATCAATGGGACATGAAATGATGATCCCTCTTTGGTGGTTCATGTTCATCAATTGGACATTTGTTTTCAGGGTTTTAAGCTTTGTTATGCGGTTACCCTGTTGATGTTAATGTCCTAGTTTGAGCGCTTGTTTCGAGTTTCCTTGTGATAGTACAAGTCGTGTATCGTCAGTCGTGTTTGCTCAAAAAACGCAAAGACTTGTTGTGAGAACAATGGGTAGAAAAACAAAGTCATAAGGAGATTTATTACCACCATTGTTAATCTTGTGAACACAACGGGTAGATAAACAAAGTCCTAAGCAGACTTGTTACCACCATTGTTGATCTTCCTGTTCTCAAGTTCACAATGATTATCAAGAGTCTGCATCAACAGCCTCGGATGCTTGGCTTTAAGCTGCTTCATGTTCATGAACTGGTCGTTCATTTGAGTGTTCATTTAAATAAATGGGATTTATTTAAGAGTAAAAAGAACACTGAAATCAGCTGTTCTTGATTTAGCAGGCCGCGATGCGTCGGCGGACGCGGATTGGGTTGGCGCGGTGTTGCGGTCCACCACTTTTTGTGTTGTCAAAGTGGAACTTTGTGTGGATTGAAAATGTGATTCATTTAAAGTAAAGAACACCGAACTGGGTTCATCTTGCTGTGTGGGACCGCGATGCGCCTGCCAGCGAAGTTGGTCCTGTTGTAGTGTTGTGGTCCACCATCTTGTGTGCTGTAAAAGCAAGGCTTTTGATGTGGACCGCAGATGAAGTTAGTGATGGTTTATATTCCTATAACCACCGTTTCCATGGTTACAAATAATACGTGGGTTCGGATGCGGTTGGTATTTCCCATAGCCCCCATTCCCATAGTGACAAATCGTTCGTTGCTGAGGCCGCGGTCAGCGGTTCCCAAAGCGACATGCGGTTATGGTTGCGGTAAGTTGTCATACCCCGATATTTCCGCGTATTACCGGTGGGCCCGGTGGGGAGTATCGTGACGTAGTTGATATCATCATGGTCAATAATCACAGTTTAATGCACAGCGGAAGTCTAAAGTAAAAATATTACAAACCGATTCGAAAGTAACATAAATATTACACAACGGAATGTAAAGGGATCCACAGGCGGATCTAAAATAAAAGAAATATTGTTCAACAGATTTAAGCATCAAAAGCTTGCAAGACTCTTTATTTGATACTAGGAGTAGCTAGCCCATTACGAGTAGTACCTGCACTTAACCTTTTGAAAAATACGTCAGTTTACACTGGTAAATACAATTAACTGACTCTTTTTGAAAAGTGTTTAAAAATTGATTTAGATGCACAATGCACAAATAATCTTTTATAACTTGGGACAATTATTTATAAATAATCTTGAAAGTCCTTTGTCGTTAAATGAGGGACTAAAATTGACCAAAATGCGGTCGATGGGTAAATCGGGCAAACGACCCATTTGGGTTGTTTAGGAACTTGCATTTTGATTTGGAAATCATTATACACGAATACAAGTTATAGGCATAAACATTCGTGGATTAAATGCCTAAAATGGTTCGGTTGAGTAAAATGACTAACCGAAGGGTATATTTGGGTTAATAAGTTAGGTATGCTAAAAATACCACAAAAAGTAGTCGTGGTGGAATATAAGCATATATTTTAGGTGTCAAATAACGAAGTGTGAAAAGAAAAGAGTTAGTTTAGACTAGATAGCTTAAATCCCCTAAACGGGTCAAAAGTATTAGTAATTCGATTTCATGCCGAGAGCTTGAAATCCCATATTTTATAAGGTCGGTTGTAGGGTTATAACTCCATATGACGGAAAATTAAATTACGGACGAGTAGGAAAAAGAATCGCGTAAAACAGACATCTTGATCAAAAGTTATGAAACTTTAAAGTTAGAATTCCGATCGAAAATCGGAGCTGGGCAAATGCAGCAACTAGCCGCAACATTCTGGAAAAAGGAAGGCGTCGCGCCACGCGACAGGTTGGGCCTTAGGCCGTCGAGCGACGCGACGGGGGTACCAGTTGCGCGAAAGTCATTTGTTTAATCTGTCATGCATTGCGAACCCATTTAAATACGTTTTAAGCTACGCATGACTAATCTAACTCATGTTTTATGAGTTGCAGGTAAAATCCTAGTACCGGAGGACGATCAAGTTCAACAAAGAACCGAACACGTTCAAGATACAAGCTTCCGCACGGCATTTCGTTGTCATTTTAAACGACGAACTTATTTATATTATGTTGTAAACCTTTAAGTTGTAAAAGTTTTAAATTACTCGTATTTTCTAAGGATCCTTAATCGTAATTACATGTTTATTTTCGTTATGTATACGAAAACCTTTAAAATAATAACAAGGGTGTTACAAGTTGGTAATCAGAGCTCAAGGTTAAAAGTGTAAGTGTGTTCGGTTCGAGGCTTGATCTTAAATCCGGTAAGTACATGTATGTTAATAGTTTAGCATGCTAAAGTATTGTAAACAACACATAGGGCTATCGTGTGATACACGTTACCTCAATTAAATGATAAATATAGTTGACGAAATTGCGCGCGTTGACGCGTATAGTAGAAAAGCCTTGTATTATAATACGGGCGATTTTTGAAGTTGATGTTACTAATTCTTGTAAATGTTTTAATTGAAGGACACTCGCATCTGAAGATAGCGAGAGTTTAACAAATTGCGGATATGACGGTGGAACGGTCCGAGGTATGACAAGCAGAGCATACTCATCAACGACCTAAATCGCGTGACGATCGCGAACAAGGTTAACAACATAGAAAGCCCGTTAGGGCAAGCATTTACAGGTGCGCATTTTAAATTATTACGTGAATAGTAATATGCAACAAATACGTAGAGATTGAAAGTCGCATATGTAGATTAAAAACTTGGAAAACCCGAATAGAAAACCTATCCGGGATATTGTTTCCAAGAGAAACAAATAGAGGCATTACTTACATGGGGTGTAATGTGAAAATTATAAAAAGGTCATGTATACCAGGTATTGATCGCTTACTCTGGCCAAGTAAGTGGTGAGCACGTGGTACTATGAACTTTTTATGATGGACATACTTACATCCGATGTAGTAAGGACAGGGTAAATGGGATAAATTAAAAATACCCAAATGAATCAAATAAGCAAAATACTTGAGAATAATGTAAACGCAAGTCGGGTGACGGAAGCGTATTACATTAGAATAATGAGCCCGAGAGAAGGGACGAAAGAGCCATGGTTGATAAAATGGGCAAGTAAAACCAAAGTATAGATGATCCGCCGGATCATAAAAGCGAAGGTATTGCCCACACGAAAAAGATAATCAAAGTTGTTAACTTTGGTCGTAGTAAAGAAAGGATGACGATGATAATCGTCATTCATAATCTATAAGGCCGTCAAGGATGGTCACATAAAGAATAAAAGACATGGTCGAATGAAAGCGATGGATTTCGCTAAGACGACCAAATAAATCGAAGCAAAGTCTTAATGCATACCGGAAGGGTTGCAATAATAACGACTTCGGTAAAACACCCGGTTGATGGGTAGGGATTTAAACACATGCGTAGACCGAGAAGCGGGAACTCGAAAGGAAAGTCAAAAGACTCGGGTTTCGAGTCATGACTAAAAGATGATAAGATGCTGTAGATAGAAATTTTGAAAAAATTACGTTCAACTATTTTTAAAGTTGAACGGGTCGAACAAAGAATGAGGCTTGACACTTATAAGTGACGAAGTTCACACTAATAAGTCAAATGAGTTAAATAAAGGATGAAGCTTGCTAATGCAAGTAAGCGCGAACTGAATAAATAAGAGCGTGAAATATTAATAAACCTATGTAAAGGTTCATTGGCGTTAAAAACATTAAGATAAAAGAACCCAAGTAATGGGCTGTAAAGAAGTATAAGTATGAACCGGGAAACGGTAAACGTAGAGCAAACCGACGTGTATATGACGTGAGGAGTCATAAAGTCGGAAGATTAGTCCGAAATGGGTTATGAATGAAGCCTTAGACTACGGTCAAGGTCAACTAAAGTTCAAAAGTAAAAACAAATGATTCCAAACAAACAAGGGATGTCTTAGGTACATTTGCATAAAGACACAAATAAAAGATGATCTACGAGATCATCATAAACTACGGGATTATGAGTAGTGTTAAAGTCTACGGACTAAAATGACTCACGAGTCATAAATAGAAGGAAACGAACTGTTGGGTCTCACCTTAAAAAGGGGAAAAATCTAAAGAATTAGCCTATGAGACTAAGTGAAAGAACCTACGGGTCAATAGCGTAAAACGAGGGAACTGATTATGATTCCCCATCTAAAACGAGAACGGAAAAAGAATAAATTGTGGGTTGTCAATTTCCTTGACATGAGTAATTGACATAGTCAAAGAGAAAAGCGTTAAACTAAAATTTAGTATTAGTAAGAAACAACGCTTTAACAAATATGAATATTATGAGATGAATTCGGAAAGTGATTAGTATCAAAGAATAAAGATCTTGACACTGACAGGTGCAAGACGATAAATTCGAGAGAAAGATTTACAGTAATGGAAAGTCGAGATAAACTTAAACGTGTCATGACACGTTCACGCTCAAGAAAAAGTAATATAGAATGTGACCACGTTGTAACGTGAGTCACAGGATAAGAGATCATAAACTTAGATAAGCCTCGGGAAGGCAAGGTGAATATACCCGAGCGATGGGGTATAAGGTAATCGGTGACTAACAAGTCTAACCGCCAAAATAAACAATTGATAAAGATAAAAAGATACCAGTTGAAAGTAACGGCCCACGAGGCCTTATACCCGAAATGCGCATACGCTTAAAGGCCAAAAACACGTTACCACACTTTTTGGTAAAATTATTATAGGCGAGCAATGCTCAAGAGATCACCGAAACTAAGGTTTAGATAATCTGAGCCAATAAAGTACGTGAGAAAGGTTTCGGGGACGAAACCTTTTTAAGGGGGGTAGACTTGTAACACCCCGAAAACGGGTTTGGTAATTAAACCCCGTTAATACTAAAGAGCAGGTAGAATACCGTTAGCAGAAAAGATTAACCCGGAAATTATTAGGATTTAAATAAATAAGCCTAATAATAAATAAAAAGAGAGCAAATGACTTGAGAAGACAAAAGTTCATAAGGAGCCCGAGTTAACGGGATTTAAAATAAAATGGGTGAACTTACCGAACCTACTAAGTTGACTAGGAATAATTCTAACCTAGTTAGATAGTGACTTATGAGTGGGTTAAAACACTTAAATTATGAACTAAGGAAAATGGAGGGGCCAAACTTGTTAAACTTGAAACTTGATTTAATTAAAACAAATAAAAACCCACCAAACACACACAAGAGTGTGTGTGTCTGGTCGATTGAAGCAGAGGGCGACCAAAGGGAAACCCCCAACCCTAGTTCATGCTAAATCTCTTAAATTGAAGGTCCAAATCAAGTCTAAATCGAAATCCAAGTACGAATTAGTGATCTCCACTGAGAAAGGAGTCACGAGGTATGTAAATTGCATGAGAAATCTCTAGTTAAATTTCTGAGCAAACTTAGAGAATTCGAATTAGATGGTTGCATGTTCGTTATATGATGAAATAGGAACATTATAGTGTCTAGGAGTAAACCCTAGACAAGCATATGATGAAATTAGGTCTAATTCTTGTGAATTCATGATCACCATTGAAGGTGATAAGTGGGTTTTGACTAAATTCGTGTATGTGATGTTTTTTAGGGTTTTTGATTGCTAAAAATAGTGTTATAATTTCATAAACATGTTCTAATTGAAAGCTGAATTCAAACAGCTTCTGATCAGAATTTACAGGCGAATTTTATTGGCTGTAACGTGGACAAACCATAACAAAAACATGTGTTTCTTGAGTCTAAAATGTAATTCCAGAAAATATCTTTAAAACCCCACTGGAATTGCATTTTTTTGACGAAAATTGAATGTTTTATGAATTTTTCGGTATCGAAGGTTCAGGCTGCGTTTTCTGGCAGAATTTGCAGCCCATTACGAATGTCATAACTCAATTTAAGAATTGATTTATGATCTCAAATTTTTACTATAGGTAACTTCAGGTAATTCCAAAAACCTCCAATTGGAATTTCGTCAATCGGATAAACGAGGAATTTTAAATGAATTTTTTCGTAACTTGCAGTCAGAAGTGACGAATCTGATTGCAGCTTAGTAAATGAATTTTTACGAATTTTTGGTAAAGAGTTAGATCTTGAAATTTTAATACAAGGCCTAGCCCTCCGAGAGGTATGTCACATAAAAAATCATAATTTTTGAAGACTTGTAAACAGGTTAAACAAGTCACCAAAAACAGCCCATTTTCAATGATATGAAATGTCTACTTGGTTGTGTGTAAAACGTGATTATATTAGGTGTTCGGATGAATGCTAATGATAAGAAATGTATAAGGTGGAAAATAGTATTAAATTATGGTTAATCTAACCACCTTGTGAACATTGGATAATAGTTTGGCGCTTAACAAGCTAGGTGGAAGCTTGTGGATGAAGCGGGTCAAATGGAGCGAGTATGGAAAGAAAAGCGTGGCATGGATGCAAGGTAAGTAAATCTTACACCCTTTTATTTTAGTATGCGTAATGATTATAAAGGTCATGAAAATGATAAGCTAATATTTGTAATGTGATGTTCCGACGTAAATTGAAACGGGTCGGAATAAGCGAAAGTGATGAAAACCATAATGAATGGTAAAAAGGGGTAAAACGGTAATTAAGTCAAGAGATGATGAACAAACAACAAGTTTTTGAAATGTTACCTCATGGGGTAACTTATAATGAGAAAAAGGGATAAAATGGTAAATTAGTCATGTGTTGACAAAACTAAGTTTAAGTTCAAAAGATACCCTATGGCATAAGCCAAGATGGGTTAAACATGTAAGAAAAAAATTTAAAGAAATATGACATTATGATGAGAATCCGAGGAGGGCCAATTGAGCGAAATGGTAAATAAATACCATCCTCCTACAATTATGTTATGTTTGGTCATTTAGGCTAAATGGGTCAAATGGTGAAGTTAACACCATTTGACAATAACGACTAACAAACGCTTGTCAAGTTTTATGCTCACAGGGATGAATAGTGTATGGAAAATTGTGTCGCTATCAAGAAGCGATTTATTAAAGAAAGGTATTTTTTTAAACGGGTCAATACTTGACCCGAGCCAGGTACGCATAAATAAGATTGTAAATAGACGAGCGATTTTGGTCAAGTACCTATTGAAAGTCCTTTGTCGTTAAACGAGGGACTAAAATTGACCAAAACGCGGTCGATGGGTAAATCGGGCAAACAACCCATATGGGTTGTTAAGGAACTTGCATTTTGATTTGGAAATCATTATACATGAATCCAAGTTATAGGCATAAACATTCATGGATTAAATGCCTAAAATGGGTCGGTTGCGTAAAATGACTAACCGAAGGGTATATTTGGGTTAATAAGTTAGGTATGCTAAAAATACCACAAAAAGTAGTCGTGGTGGAATATAAGCATATATTTTAGGTGTCAAATAACGAAGTGTGAAAAGAAAAGAGTTAGTTTAGACTAGATAGCTTAAATCCCCTAAACGGGTCAAAAGTCTTAGTAATTCGATTTCATGCCGAGAGCTTGAAATCCCATATTTTATAAGGTCGGTTGTAGGGTTATAACTCCATATGACGGAAAATTAAATTACGGACGAGTAGGAAAAAGAATCACGTAAAACGGACATTTTGATCAAAAGTTATGAAACTTTAAAGTTAGAAATCCGATCGAAAATCGGAGCTGGGCAAATGCCGCAACTAGCTGCAACATTCTGGAAAAAGGAAGGCGTCGCGCCGGGCGACAGGTTGGGCCTTAGGCCGTCGAGCGACGCGACGGGGTGACAGTTGCGCGAAAATCGTTTGTTTAATTTGTTATGCATTGCGAACCCATTTAAATACGTTTTAAGCTACGTATGACTAATCTAACTCATGTTTTATGAGTTGCAGGTAAAATCCTAGTACCGGAGGACGATCAAGTTCAACAAAGAACCAAACACGTTCAAGATACAAGCTTCCGTACGGCATTTCGTTGTCATTTTAAACGACGAACTTATTTATATTATGTTGTAAACCTTTAAGTTGTAAAAGTTTTAAATTACTCGTATTTTCTAAGGATTCTTAATCGTAATTACATGTTTGTTTTCGTTATGTATACGAAAACCTTTAAAATAACAACAAGGGTGTTACACATTGTCTTGCTCCTGACAAAACAAACAAATGAAACCAACAAAAGAAAACAATAAGATTAGGATTAGTCCTATGTCGTTAGCCTAGACTCAGAAGTCAAGGAATGTGCAAACTGTGTCATTGAGATTAAACACAAAAGGCTAATGTCAAATTCACTCAATGTTGGCTCTGATACCAACCTGTCACACCCCGATGTTTCCACGTATTACCGGTGGGCCCGGTGGGGAGTATCGTGACGTAGTTGATATCATCATAGTCAATATTCACAGTTTAATGCACAGCGGAAGTCTAAAGTAAAAATATTAAAAACCGATTCGAAAGTAACATAAATATTACACAACGAAATGTAAAGGGATCCACAGGCGGATCTAAAATAAAAGAAATATTGTTCAACAGATTTAAGCATCAAAAGCTTGTAAGACTCTTTATTTGATACTAGGAGTAGCCAGCCCATTACGAGTAGTACCTGCACTTAACCTTTTGGAAAATATGTCAGTTTACACTGGTAAATACAATTAACTGACTCTTTTTTAAAAGTGTTTAAAAATTGATTTAGATGCACAAGGCACAAATAATCTTTTATAACTTGGGACAATAATTTATAAATAATCTTGTATACAGTTTTACATGTTTGTCGTCCATTTAGACCCGGTTAAGATTAATAGACACACCACTTGGTATAATACCCATAAGAAGTTTTCTCACAAGTGGGGTACCTTTTTACATACGCAACTGTCAGATGTATGCCTACACCCAGTGCTTAACTCGTGGCCATTTCAAATGAATGAGCCGAGGATATCCAGGACACGGTCATTAACCCCCCAAAGGCATTGCACCAAACAAAATAGATTAAAACGGGTATGTAAATGTATTAATCACAATCTGATATAAACAACTACATACCCGATCAAGTGATATTTTTATAATACCGTATCCCAAGCCCGTATAACGGAAAATAAGTTAAAAGTATTTACCTGAGCTCAAAATATAATTTTAGTCCCAGCCGTATATCAATAACTAAGTACAAATAGCTTTTACTGGGCTCCTTAATCTGGAACGAAGGTTTTAATAACCTGTTAGATTCCTAACGGGTCTTATTTAAGTCTTAACTTAGACCGGTTAGTTTTAATGAAAGGTTTACGGTTCAAAACGCAAGATTAAGCGAAGACCGGATTAGAATGTGATTTAGACCCGACAAGTATGAAGACTTGTATAATATGGGCAAACTAAACACAATCTGGATTTTGAGGTAAAAATGATAAGGTTTGACCCGTTTCGGTTAATTTATACAAATTAGTTACATAAACCGTATCGAACGCGAAAATTGCATAACGGGTAACCAAATGAATAATGTACAGGTTCCACAAGTTAATATGCTCCAAATATGTTGTGATATCAGTAGGATACCTTCCATTATGCCCAAAACGAATTTAAAACCAATTTATGCCCCGTAGGGGTATTTTGGTCATTTTAAAGCTCATAAAAGAGGTTAAATAATAATCTGAGTTTCTGGTCTAAAACATTCTGTAAAAATATGTATTTTATGTTGTTATATCAGTAAGATATCATATATATGTGAAATTTATCATTTATAACCAAACTATGCAACGTAGGGGCATTTTGGTCATTTCACATATGCTTTAAGGTTTAAATTTGGAAATCTGAGTTCAAAACTTTTACTTACTATTAAAGTATAAAAATTTTGTTATAACATCAGTAGGTAACAATTCTTGGGTGCTAAATATGGTTTTAGACCATACTATGCGCCTAAATCGCATAAAAGTCGGTATTTGACGATTTTCAGGTTGCTTAAGGAACTCTGAGATTTTGATCAGCCTTTGATGTTTAAAATATTTTATTTAACATATAAAATCAGTAGCAAAGGGTTTGATATGTAAAGGATGTGTAAAACTCATTTTATTAGCAAAAAGGGCATAACCGTCAATTACCGAGTCAACGCAAGAACCCTATGTTATGATCAGTTTAAAATTTAATACAAATTTCCAAAAATCCCTAAATATTATATTACATCAGTGGGTAGAAAGTTTGGTGTCAAAATTTGGGTTTAATTAGGTTTTATGCCAAAAATGTCGTTTAATTAATAAAAGACTTCAATTTACGATATCGAGCATAACTCCTAATTTAGACCACAAACTAATGTCAAATTTTTTTAGGACATGCTTATAAATCAGTAATAAAGGTTTTTGTCCATTCACATTTTCAAAAATCTCGTTTTAACACAAAAAGGGCATTATGGTCAACATTTAAGCATTTAACGGAAACATGCAAATGATTCGGATTATTAAGGAACCACGTAGCATAACCTCAGAGGGTTTTACTAACATATAATACGGTCCTAAAGGAATCTTAATGAATATCTAAAAATGCTAAATCGGGTCAGAACTGAAAGTCAAAGCAAAAGTCAAAGCTAAATCGGGTCAAAACTGAAAGTCAAAGCAAAAGCCTAAACTCAGAATTGTCGGGTTGAACATGCCTAAACATGTTCTTATATTATTTACCAAGTTATTTAAGTGTTAAAACATGTTCCATAACTTCTACATTATCAGTTATGAATTTATTTGTAAAAATTGCTTCTGTTGACTTTTTAATAATAAGTTTGACCCGCAATTGACCAAGTTAGAGTGATAATTAGTAGGTGCCCTCTTAAGGGTTTATTACCTACATAATTACCAACTCATAGCCAATTTCAATTCGAATAATGGATGGACCATCAGTGATTAATCACTAAGTCAAAGCTTAATTATGATGGCTTTGACTTTTGGTCATTAAACTAATAAAACTTGAACTTAGGAGGCTAAGAATGCTTACAATAACTCTTAGCACGAAATATGAACTGAGGAAAGCTTCCTAGAGCTCCAAGGGACTCCAGGGAATGAGTTGTGATGTGGTTTTTCAAATGTGCAAAAGAACAAGTGAAGAACAAGGCCATATATAGGATTTTTAGAGCTCCAAGATCATTCCATCTGCAAATCTATATTCCCCAGATGATTCCAAGTGTCCCTAGTGCATGAAAAACTATTGGCTCAGACCCTGGTATCGAAAAATTGCATGCAAAGGCGGTTTAACAGGCTGACTTGCAGCTGTGCAGATTTTTCTGCATCTGGCACTCTTACGCGGCCCGCGTAAGAGTTGCTCTTGGTTTACGCGGCCCGCGACAATGGGCTGTTTCGGTAAAAAGTTTGTAAATCTTGCACTTTCAGTCCCTGGTCCAGTTTAACTTTATTTAACTATCTTCTATTGCACTCAGGACCCCCATAGTTAACTATTTAGGGTCTTGGGTCAAAACTCACTCCGTTAAGCTCCCGGTTAGTTGTACGATCACCCGAAAAGTCTTGTTTTCTTCGAAACTCCACAAAATTAATATTCAATATTCTTAGAAGCAAAATATACAATTATTGCAATGTTTTTGGGATCGTTAAAAGGCCACTCAGAGGTTACTTTCAACATGTTGACACTTTTAACCCCTATGCTTCGTAAGATCCTTATTTTGAGCACAACGACTTTCTAAGTTTGAAAAATTATTCGTTTAAAGAATACGAACGTCGTGTGAGGTCAATTAAAAGGCACAAGAATGGCATGTTGACACTTTGGATCCTTTTACTTACATATTTACATTGTTTGACAATTATAGTCCCTCCAGATCAATTCCTTACACGTTTAAAGTCCATGACACGTGTCTTTATTACATTAGTCGTGATTTTACGAGGTGTTACATAAGTGTTACCATTGAAATCGCATGTCGCATGTTTGAAAAGTCTTGGTAATTTTGTCGTGTAGCATAGACATAGTGAACCGCAAGAAGAAGTTGGTGGAAGTTAGTGGGATTTTGTTGGCGAAAAGTTGATGCGACGGCGACTGCTGCACTGCCCGAGGCATTAAATGCACTGTAGCAGAAGTCTAACGGTCGTGTTGTGTCAGGCGCGTGAGGTTTGACGCGCGTGTGATAACCGTCAAAGAACCATCGCTTGCCAGCTGTCAGTCTTTGATTGGTGCAGATACCGCACGTCTCTGCATGGAAGTTCCTTGCATTAATTGCGGAGGGTATAAAAAAGGAAACCCTAGGGTTTCCCCTCACTTCGTTCAAATTTCAAAAGTTCTCCGGCGATTGAAGTTCTTGTTCTCTATCTTCTCCGACGAATTTTTTGAATTTTCCGGTGAGTTCGAAGTTGGTTCTTCTCCCCCCATTATATCTGAATCTTTTCTGATGGCATCACCATCGATACCGTCTACTCCACCTTCGTCACTGGTGGAGGAAGATGTGGAGAATGTTGAAGCCGGCAAAGCCTTGCGGTGTTAAAGTGGAATGCTCCGGCATTCCAGCAACTGATGACCAGTGTCAGGATGCCGGAGGAATATGGGGTCAGTTACCCCAAGGACGAAGTTACGGAGGCCGACGCCCCTGCCAGAATGGTTACTCTCTTCGCCGATTTCTTCAGTCTTGGCAATTTCCGGTTGCCATTGACGGTGTTTATGGCGAACTTGCTTGAGTACTATAGGATCCATCTCACCTAACTGAGCCCATTGGGGATGGTTCGTGTTCGCCACTTTGAGTATTGTTTCCGGGCTCAGGAAATTGAGCCGACGGTGGAACATTTCCGGTGGTTTTACCAGTTGCAAGCCCAACTAGGGTTTTATTCTTTTTCTCTTCACACTGGTGCGTTTAAAATTCTTCTGAATCCTCCAAAGGGTTTCACCCAGTGGAAATCGAAGTTTTTTTATGTGAAGGAGGTTGCGGTTGCCTGCGAGCAGTATTTTAGGAGTGTGTTTGTGAGCATTCCTAAGAAGCAGATAACCGTCCCTGCTTTGGGAGCGCACGAGTGGTTTCAGGCAGTCCTAATGGTTACATTGAGCAACAGGGAGTTGCAGTTTTTTCGCATGATGTTGCGGTCAAAACCGGGCGTCAAAACGAAGCTTGTCTGTAGAGAAAAAGGCCAAGGTAATTGCTTTTACCCTGATTTATATATAAATTGCCTCGTTGTTTCTAACTGTTGACTTGCGGTTTCGTAGTGGTGCGATTCTGGCGATCTTTTGCGGAAGACAGTGAGCTAAAGATCACGATTGAGGATTGTGCTGAAGGAGAGAAAGGGTGGTATAAGACCACTGTTGCGAGCTTCTGGGTTCCAGCCCCGGCCGCACTAAGCGCACCATTTCCGCAAGGCTTAGGTAAGTAGCATTTTGTTGTGCTGTATTCTACTTCGTAGTTTGTAGCATCTTAGAGGATATTATGCTTGTCGCAGGTATGCTTGCTGCCTTAGGCGACCACCCCGCTACCACGGGTGGTGGTAAGGCTGTTGCTAAAACCGCAGGTGCGGTTGTGACCAAGTCCGACAAGGCCAAGAAACCAGAAAAACATGTTACCAATCCAGTAAGGTAGGTTACATCAGGTACCTTCCGCCCCAGAATAACCAAATCTGAAGATTAGGTCTTAGTGTCTGATACTCTTGAGGGATTGGATGTACTAGGGTCTTCCTTTGGCTCGGGTGATGCAACTGCTAGTACAGGGCCCACTATTAGGCAGAAGAGGAAGACTGATACCGCAACTGGTGGTGCGGAAAAGAAGGTGTCTTTACGCCAGGCTAGGACGGCATCACTTAGTACGCGTCTTGCACAACCTTCTGTGGGTAAGTTATGATTCATTGTTTAAAGGTTTTTTCTGTTGAAATTTCCTGAAGTATTTGCCTTGTGTATTGCAGCGGCTACAAGTGCGCCTATTCCTACTCCCCCGTCTTCACCGCCTAAGGCTGCGGGTGAAGAGAAAAAGACGGAGATGGTGGACCTGAAGAAGTCCAGGTCCTAAGTAGTGAGGAGACCCCCCTGTTCAAAGCGCAGGGGGTTTGTTTGAGACTGTTGCGGGTGAGACCGGTGTCGTGGATGATACTGTGGACTCATCCGACAATCTGATGGATCTCACCGCCCCGCGGGGTTCTGGTAGAGGTGAGGGGGACAAAAGGCAAAAGTCCCCCATTCATGAACATGTATCCAGCTCCGGCGCGACAGACAAAGGAAGTACTGACCAGCCTCCAATTCAGCCAACTGAGACGCTGTTGGATTACTACTGCCGCACATACTCTGAAGTGTGTGGTCTAGACGTCCATTCCCTTCCATGGAGTTTACTTCAAGGGGATGTGATAACGGACCCTTCCCTTTGCAGGGAAGTTTTGAAGGGTTTGGGGACCCCCGCGGAGTTGGCGCGGTTAATGGCAGGAGGGCGCGGTAATTTATATATGCAACATGCCCTTCACCTGATTGGGGGTTCCACGACCAGGAACGTGATCCTTCATGACTAGTACTCTCTTGCCCGGAAGGAAGAGGAGTGTGATCGTTTAAAGTCTGAAGCTTCTACAGCCATGGAAAAAATACGAGCGTCTGAGGAGCGCTTGTTGAATGAAAAGGCTAACTTCGAGGCTTATAAACAAACGGAGGAGTGGGTCTCAGCCGCGAGCCACAAACAGGTTCGGTCTTTAACCCATCTTCTATCTGAAGAGCGCAAGCTCTGGAAAGAGGCGTGTGCCAGAGAAAATGAAAAACTTTACCGTCTTCATCAGGAAAATGTGAACCTGAAGGTGGTGAACGCTACCCTTGTGAAGGAAAAGGCCGCAGCTGTTGCGGCGCTGAAGGATGCTGATGCAAGCCGTGAGGCCGCTGTGAAGGCCCTCGAGGAGGCCAATGTTGGCGCACACAAGAATGGTGAAAACGATAGAGGAGGCCAAGGTTGCATATGCGGCGTTAAAGGTATGTTGTATATTTCACATTTTTTTTTTGTACTTGATTAAATATAAAAATGCCTTCTCATATTGAACGCTATTTGTAAGCAGGAAGATTCACGCAAGGAGTTGTAAGCCCGCGATGTGATCATGGCAGATGTAAACCGACACTTGGTAGAGGCTGAAGCGCGGACAGCGAAGGCTGAAGAAGAGAGGGATGACATGGCGACAATGAATGCCAACCTTGTTGCTGACCGCACGTAGATGCAAAACTTCGGTGTTGTTCATGCAAGTTCCTTGTCATTTGTCTGTTTATCATTTTTGCCTTAGTACTGACTTGCCTTGTAATTATTTGCACAGGTTGCGAACGCAATCCTGGACGCGCCGAAGAATATGAATGCGGTAGCTGAGGTAGTTGGCCGCGCGTGGGAAGTTGGATATAAAGCCAGCTACAATGAGTGTCTTGCTCATGTGAATGTTGTATCTTCGAAGAAGTTCACCGATGAACGGTGTGCCCTGAACGGGGTTGATACCGATGCAGCAATGAAAGCCGCAACCGACGCGTATGATGGCCTTGTTGTTCCTGCCCTTGCCCAGATTGAAGAGTGCTTGGCTGCGGGCGACTATGTTGACCGACTTAGAGCATTGTTCAAGCCTAGGGCAGGTGCTGTAGGGGAAGGCGGTGAAGTTTCTTTGACTTCATTGAATCGTTTCTTTGATCACGATCACCTTGTGGTGACGTTTTCACAAATTTGAAGCTTGCGCTAATCTCGTTTGTACACATCATGTACGGATTTAATTATTTATTTTTATTAAATCCGCTTTGTTGGTTTATCATATTAAAGCAATCTTAACACAATCGTGTGTTAAGATAATGGTACACAAATTTATGTCATATTTCAGTGTACCTCTTAACAGTTCTTACAGCATCGATCGAGCATTTTGTAATATTTGTTGCTATATCATCTTGACGTGTGCGTGTATATACATGTTTTTACAATGAATTTTACACACGATTCGGTTTTAAATTTATAAAAATGATTTATACTTCAACATTAAAACACACACGAAAGGGCAAGTGTACCCTGTCATACATGTAGTAAAGTATCGGTAAGAACCAAGTGTCGATCCAAGGATGTGGGCGGATGCAATAATACTAAACCTTTGTCATTAAATTGCCGGTAAAAGGATAAGTGGGTGATTTTCTAAAGACTAAAATAAGACTAAACAAATATTTTTATAACTTAATAAATTTCAAAATATAAAAATAGATAAATAGCCTTGCTTTGTGCATAACCAAAGTATATGAACTAAGTCGGTTTTGCCACTTAAAACACTTGGCCAATTTTCCATTTTTAAAAGACAATTAGTATCCCTTTCGGGAATCCTAACATGACAACTCTTTGGAAAGTTAAAACGATAAACACATTTTAACCACCTAAAATTTTTCTTTAACGCCCAATCGACAAATGTCTATGAAAATCCCCTAAAGAAAAGTTAGTCATCCGTTAGGAGTTTTCTAACTTCACTTAATCAAGGAAAGTGACACCGATAAACACAATGTAACCACCGAGGAAAGCATAAACTAGATTAAATCACAACCGAGTTCATTTTACAAATCTTGAACATAAATTCACCAAGAAAGCAATTTTGGCCTAAACTACTAACCAAGTTAACAACTTATGTCAAGAATTCATAACAACACCATTTAACCCGTTAAGGTCCTTCCGTGAGGGAAAGCCTTCTTGATTAACATTAATTACCCCTTATTAAACCACTAACCATTTCTTGTATCATGGTGTAAACATGTTAAACAAGTTGAACAAGTTAAAAGTTTACTAATACATGATTAATGAAGCTTCTTTTTGCAAATATCTCAACTAACCACATACAAATCATCCAAGATAATAAACTATAATCAAGAATTCAACATCAATAAACAAGGTTGCAAACTAATCATCAAGGATTAACATAGAAAATTCTTCAAGTGTCACTACAAACATAATTAACATACTAATGGTTGTTGTTAAGCAAGGATTACTAGTGTTTTTGCCCTTAGGCTTACAATAATACATAAATAATCGACCAAAATGCTTGAATTATAACAAAACAATGGAAAGATTCAAGAATCAAACCATAAACAAGCACTAGATTGAGAATCCGGATGATAACGGAGCTAATCGACACAAAGATGGCTTGATTCCGGGTAAAAGCTAAGCCTCCGGAGCCTGATAAATCGCCTAAAAAGCTCCCAAAAGTCCAGAGTTGCGAACTGATTGCTCCATTCTGTTTTTTTATAACTTTTTCAGATCACACGGTCGTGCTAATAAAGTGCACGGTCGTGCACTTTAGTGTACTGTTCACCATACCTCGTGACATCAGCGAATCTTGGACCGGTCTTCAGATCGGCACGGGTGTGCCATAATTTGCACGGTCGTGCATTACCGAGATATGGCCGGCACGACCAGCCGTACTGGCCGTGCACTGCCGAGATGAGACTTTTCATCGGATCGGCACAGGCGTGCCGATGATTGCACGACCGTGCCACTGCTGTCAGACAGTTTTCTTCACAGAATCTTTGTATCTCAGCCGTGTCGGCCGGAAAATTCTCGTTTTCTTCATCTTCTTGTTTGTCACGCTGTTTTAGGCCTCTAAACAAAAACATACCCGATTAAGTATCCAATTCTTGGTTTTATGGCCAAAAACGCGTAAAATGGGGGTAAAATGGAGGAATAAAACATATGTATTTTGGTGAATATCAAACATCCCCACACTTGAACCTTGCTTGTCCTCAAGCAAGCTAAAATTAAAATATAATAAAAAAAATAGTTTCTAGCGAGAAAATGAATTTACAAACTACCAACTAAAACACATACGTACGGTTAGCCGGTTTTTCGATAGGCAATGTCAAATGATTCAAACCAAACAAGCATATGCAAATATATGTATAGATAACTATAAAGCCGTGATTTCACTTCCGATTGACTTAGCACGCTAATCTTCACACACCTCACAATGTTCACACACACTCGGTTATATTTGTGAGACATACATAAAATGTGTATGTGTAAACACTCAATGCCTAGACAATGAAACGTAATATCATAAGCTTGTCACAAGATCTTATCTCCACCAACTAAGATGCGAAAAAGTGTAAATCAAGAGGTCTTTACGGGTTGTAACGAAAGGCTGGGGTGAAGGGTGTGGAATGGAAATTTTAAAGTGACTAAATGGTTAAAACTCGGTAATCACGTTTAACAAGCGTAATACAACGAAACTATATATACTAATGCCTTAAAAAGATGACTTTTGTGTAATCGAGCTAATCAATGAAATTTCATCATTTTAGCACTTAAAATTGCTCGAATTTTGTCGACTTTACCCTATTTTAGGGCGTTTTATTTTCTGATTTTCTGATTTTTATTCATATATATATTCTAATGCCTTTTTACAACGAACAACTAATTACAAGGAACGCTAGTTAAACGATAATTTTAACCGAGTTTTAGCACAAAAGGGATTAAAAATAAAAAGGCTAAATTTGGCTAAGTGGGTTAATTAGTTGGGTAAAAGAAAGAAAAACACGGAAAAAGGCTCGACATGGTTAATCCTAGTGCGTAGCGTAGGGTTTAGGGAAAGATAAAACAAAGAACAAGGCTAATAACAAAGGGTTTTCTAAGTGCCTCTATCATTTCTACACAATTTCACACGTTTATGGTCTTAAAAAGCATGCTAGTGACAAGTTCTAAATTACACGAGACATCCGGCTCACTCCTACTCCGAAATGAACAAACATATAACGAATTTAAGGCTCAAACATGCTCACATAACGGAAGGAATGGGTAAAAGCATGAAAATTATCATGCAAGTCATTCTTTGTTTGTCACGTTTTTAGTTATCTTTTTCAAAATTTATTTAGCTTGTCGGTTCTTTATCATATCTGAAGCTTTCTAAAACAACAACTAACCGGTTTATTTACTAAAAATATATACAATTGATATGATTTTTTTTATATAGGACAAACAAAGTCAAAATGTTAAACCCCCTCCCCACACTTGAACTTCGCATTGTCCCCAATGCGAAACCTAGAATATAGAGAAAAAGGAGAATAACACTCCCCTGAAGATGAAACGAGGCTCCAAAGCTGATGCTGTTGTTTCTTTTTGGTTCAACATGTGCTTCAAAGATCTGCATAGATGTCATAAAGCAAAGCAAAACAACACGAGAGACAATCTAGTTGCAACACAAACTATAACTAGATAATAATAAAAATACTAAGCATCCATACTTAAACTAAGAAAATAAAAGATAATGTCTGAAAAATAAAAAACATATCCGAGGGTGTTTACAACAAAAACCAAAATGAACACCCCAAAAATAAACTACTAAAATACTGCAATAAACACCAGGTCAGAACTCCTCCACTACTCATCGTCGTCGGCATCACCACCAGTGCCAGATGGGCCCGCCCCGCCCTGGTCACTGGGGTTCCCAAATGGGAACTGCGGGGGATCACCGAAGTAGTTGGGGAAGGCATTATGAAGACCACCAAAGATATATGAAAACCCGGCATGCATTTCTTGTCGCATGAAATCTTGATTCACTCGCAGCTGATCTTGATTTATCTGCATCTGCTGAAACTGCCCGTAGAGATCAGGATACGATGGGATGCCGGGTGGCCAGCCCTGGTGCTGCTGGTACTCCTGGTGCTATGGTGAGTGTGGCGGCTGCTCGTGCTCCTCCTCCTCATGTTCATGCATAACCTCATCCTCCTCATCAGCTGGCTCTGGTGGTAACGGGTCCCAGACCTCGTTGTTTAACCCTTTTAACCTTTCACCGTTATCGGTATCCATGATTAGCCCTATAGCTTTTAATGAGCGGATGTCCACATACTTTCCCTCATTAACCAAAGTCAGACCTGCTACCACTTCATCTGTCATGATTCCCATTGCGTAGGCGATCTGAGTGACATATTGATCCCCGTGGATTTGGCTGCTGGGGGTCCTGCCTGAACTGTGCATGAAATACTCAGCCATACGTGTGGCGAGGTTAATATGAACCCCCTCCACGAGCACGTATAAAAAGATGACATCTGGTGTGGGACAGTTTCCCAAACTGTCCATGCGCTCCGCAATAGTATGGCTGAAAATATGGTGCATAACCCTAAGCAGAGGGTCTCGTAGTCGTGATGCTTTCACCATTCAAGGATCATACACTGGGCCAACAGCAACCCGTGCCCAAAAATCAGCATGCTCCTGCTCGCTGGGAAAAGTATACTGCTCAGTGAAAAACTCGGAGTTCATTTCATCTTCCGTGTAGATTCCGAGCCTTCTTCCCAACCTCCCAACGATCCAGTTTTGCCATTGACCGCCCAACCTGAAATTAACCTGTTTCTTGTGTCGGAAATCCGGGTTTTGGCTTGCCTTTGGTTTCTCGTAGGAGTATGTGGCGAAGAATTCCAAAGTAAGCTCAAGGTAAATAGGTCGGTTGATGTTGACCAGTCGAGAGAACGGGAGCGATAACATGTCTGCCAGCCGGTCTGATTGGTTCAGATCCTCCATAACATCCCAATCCAGCCTCCTTGGGATACCAATTTGATCCCGCCTCTGCCAAAGTGCATTGAGGGCAGTGAGGCAAGGGTGGTATCTCGGGTTGTTTTGATCAAAATGGAGGAAAGGATGGTTCATCTGCATGAGGAATTATTGTTAGACAAAGAGTAACAGAAAAAATGTCGAACGGAGCAGCCTACCACAGCATTATGAAGTTTCTGTGAAACTGATCTGGGCAATCGGCACGGGCGTGCGCCCAGATGCACGATCGTGCGTCACCGAGATCAACAATGGTGCTTTGAAGTTGTCGGCATTGTACGGTCGTGCGACTCGTTGCACCACCATGCGTCACCAACATCACAGCATAAATCATATACAGACCCATCGGCACTACCGTGCCATCAACTACACTGCCGTGCGAATCGATTTTCTGCAGTTTTTCAACCCCCATCACTGGACAGTAAAATTTCTCCAAAAATTATCAAATTTCTGGTGAATGGGGGTATAGGAAACCGACTGGGTGTTCATGATTCGCATCATTCTTGCAAGGATTAGTGTTGAGTTTGTATTTATGAAGAGAACCCTAAAATCCTTGAAGAAATCTGAAAAACCTAGGCCTAAAACAAGATTAAAATGAAAATCAAGAGGAATTACATACCTTGTTCGAAGAATTTGAGAAATCTTGCAAAAAGTGGTGAAATTTTGGAGAGGAAACTGGTCTGGAATGATGGTGCGACTAGGGTTCGCGAGTTCTGAAAAAGGGAGTACAGAAAAGGCCTTTATATAGTGCCTGGACAAAACTGCCCCTGGCCATCCGCACGGTCGTGCGTCTCGATGCACGGTCGTGCATCTCTGACAACGACTGATTCTGGCACGCTGATCTTGGAATGCACGGGAGTGCAAGGGTGGGTGCTGGCTTGGATTGGCACAGTCGTGCCAATAGTTGCATGGTCATGCAATACATGCAGATCAGTGTATTCTCCACAGAACCCATTTTTAAGGGCTGTTCCGACCCATTTCCGCCACTTTTGCAATACGCAAACCGATTTAACAATTTTCTCAGTCAAATTCTTCGTCCGGCATGATCGGAAACTGTACAATCCTACGAAAAACTATCAAACACACCAAAAACACAGAAAAATGATGAAAACAAAAACTATGACAATTTTACCCCTAAGCGTATAAGATGCTCTTTCTACATTTTTGATCATCGAGTAAGTAGCGTAGACTCTCCTCCCCACACTTATGATGCACACGGGGTGTGGAGTTCGATAACCTCCACCGCCGACTCGATTGGCCCGGCCACATAGAGCTTTAAACGATGGCCATTCACTTTGAAAATTACACCATCCGCGTTCTCAATCGCGAAGGTCCCATACGGAAATACCTCCTTTACCATATACGGCCCCGTCCAACGCGAGTGCAACTTTCCTGGAAATAAACGCAACCTAGAGTTGTAGAGTAGGACAAGGTCTCTCGCTTGGAATTGTTTATGGTCCTTCAAGCGCTTGTCGTGCAATCTCTTGGTTCGTTCTTTATATAACACGAAGCTTTCATAGGCGTGATGTCGCAGCTCTTCCAGTTCATGAATCTGAAGGAACCGGGCTTCACCTCCGGTTTTAAGATCCAGATTTGCAGTTTTAAGAGCCCACATCGACTTGTGCTCCAACTCCACGGGCAGATGGCACGCTTTTTCGTAAACAAACCTGAAGGGAGTGGTCCCAATAGGCGTCTTGTATGCCGTTCGGAAAGCCCAAAGCACCTCATCCAACTTTTCCGACCAATCCTTGCGATTTTGCCCAACCGATCGCTCAAGGATTCTCTTCAACCCCCGGTTTGTGACCTCCACTTGCCCACTTGTTTGTGGATGATAGGGCATGGATAATCTATGGTGCACACCATATCGGGACAGAGCCTCTCAAGCTAAGTGTTGCAAAAGTCTGTCCCTCTGTCACTAATCAGTGCCTTTGGTGCACCAAACTGGGCAAACAAACTCTTCAAAAACCTCACGACAACCCTGGCATCATTGGTGGGTAAGGCCTGTGCCTCCGCCCACTTCGATACATAATCAACAGTAACCAGGATATATTTGTTTCCTCGTGAGGGGGGAAATGGTCCCATGAAGTCTATTCCCCAAACATCAAAGACTTCACACACTTGAATCCAACTTTGAGGCATTTCGTCATGTGCCGATATATTTGCTGCCCTCTGGAAAGCATCGCACACACTGACCCTTTTCTGCGCATCACGAAATATTGTGGGCCAATAAAACCCTGAATCAAGCACCTTTTTAGCAGTGAAATTGGCTCCGTGGTGACCTCCGGTAGGTCCCTTGTGACAGTGGCGCAGAATGTCAGTCGCCTCCTTTCTAGACACACATCTCCTAATCACTTGATCAGCTCCGACTCTAAACAGGAAAGGGTCGTCCCAAATGTAGTGCTTGAGGTCCGCAAATAATTTTTTTCTTTTGTTGATGCGTTAATCCTTTAATAAGGATCCCACAAGCAACATAGTTCGCAAAATCGGCGAACCAGGGCGACTCATTGCATACCTCGACACTCATCAAGGACTCGTGTGGGAAATTTTCATTTATTTGATCCCAACGTGTGTCCTTGATGTCTCCATGCTCCAATCGAGAAAGATGGTCAGCCGCTACATTCAACGAACCCTTTTTGTCCTGAATTTCAATATCAAACTCCTGCAGCAATAAAATCCACCTGATAAGACGCGGTTTAGCGTCCTGCTTGCTTAACAGGTAGCGGATGGCTGCGTGATCAGTATACACAATTGTTTTTTATAGCACTAAATACGATCTGAATTTTTTAAATGCAAATACTACCGCCAAGAGCTCTTTTTCTGTCGTAGTGTAGTTCTCTTGTGCATCGTGAAGAGTCTTGCTCGCGTAGTAGATTGGGTGAAAGTGCTTGTCCTTCCTTTACCCCAGAACGGCCCCTATAGCGAAATCACTCGCGTCGCACATAATTTCAAACGGCAGACTCCAGTCAGGTGCGACTAAAATAGGGCCCTCAACAAGGTTTTGCTTGAGAAGGTCAAAAGCCTTCAAGCAATCATCTCCGAAGATAAACGGAGCATCCTTTTCCAACAGACGGGTCAAGGAGTCTCCAAATACTGAAAAGTCATCCATGAATACTTCCATAGAATCCTCGATCATGTCATGGAAAATTGCAACCATGCATCGCTGGAAGGTAGTCGGTGTATTACACAACCCGAAAGGCATACGCCGGTAGGCGATTGTGCCAAAGGGGCATGTAAAGGTAGTCTTCTCCTGATCCTTAGGAGCAATATGAATCTGAAAGTAGCCGAAAAACCCATCCAAAAAACAGTAATAAGACTTCCCCGACAGACGTTCCATCATCTGGTCGATGAATGGAAGCGGGAAGTGGTCCTTGAGGGTGGCATCATTGAGTTTGCGATAATCGATGCAAACACGCCATCCTATGACCGTCCGGGCTGGAATAAGCTCATTCCTATCATTTATGACCACTGTCATGCCTCCCTTTTTGGGCACTACCTGAACAGGACTAACATAGACTGAGTTGGATATGGGGTAGATCAAACCTGCATCCAACAACTTTATCGTCTCCTTTTTGACAACTTCCTGCATGTTTGGGTTCAATCGTCTCTGTGGTTATGCACACGGCTTGTAATGGTCCACCATGAGAATTTTGTGAGTACAGAAGGACGGATTGATTCCTTTAATATCCATTATCTTCCAAGCGATTGCTTTCTTATAAAGTCGTAGAACACTGAGAAGTCTGCTCTTTTCCTCGTCTGACAAAGATGATGAAATAATGACCGGCAGACGGCGCTCCTCGTCTAGAAATACGTACTCCAAATGGGGTGGAAGCTCCTTAAGCTCTAAGGACGGATGATATTCAACTGAAGGCTTCGAATTTTCTTCATCCTCATGATCAATCTCTGTAAACCGATCCGGACTCTGGGAACCATCATCACCAATCTTATAGACTGGATGCTCGAAATCGTGGCCCTCCTGCGTAGTGCCATCTAGGTCCCCACACAACAGATGTGTGTCCGAATCAATCTCCTCAATCGTGCCCTGGAAATGTGTGCTCACATAATTGTCGACAATGTCAACATAGTAGAGCGCATCATCCTGACTCTGCGGGTGCTGCATTGACTACTTGATGTCAAAGGTCACATGCTCATCATTCACTCGGAGTGTAATCTGGCCCGCAGCTACATCTACAATGGTCCGGGTGGTATTCAAGAATGGACGTCCAAGTATCAAAGGCACCCTGGAATCCTCATCCATATCCAGGATAACAAAGTCCACGGGAAACACAAACTTGTCAATCTTAACAGGCATATTCTCAACAAACCCACGTGGATACTTGATAAAACGATCAGCTAGTCGAATGCTCATCCTCGTAGGTGACGGCTCACCTAGATCCAGCTTGGTGAAAACCTTATAAGGCATAAGGTTAATACTTGCTCCCAAATTAGCCAACGCATGACTAACAGACATATTTCCATAAGACAAGGAAGTGTGAAGCTGCCTAGATCTCCCATCTTCATAGGCAGACGGTTTTGAAGAATAGCTGAGCAACTCTCATTCATCACCACACAGGACATATCCTCGAGCTTTTGCTTGTTCGAGAGGATATCCTTTAAAAACTTCGCGTACTTAGACATTTGGGCTAAGGCTTCAAAAAATGGTATGTTTATGTGTAACTACCTGGGTACGGAACTGGAGGAGTGTAATCTTTGACTGGCTTCTAGAGTTGTGCTGTACTTGCTGGGACTCTCCTAGCGTGCACCTCGTCCGAAGTATCAGTCGGGACCGCTTCAGTGATCGGCGGTGAGTCTGATGTGTCGGGTTCGGTGGTTTTACCACTCCTAGTCATCACGGCATTCACATGCCCTCGCGGATTTGGCTCAGTATTGCCTGGAAGACCACCTGGGGGTCTCTCCGACATCATTTTAGCCAACTAACCAACCTGATTCTCGATGTTCTGAATCGAGGCCTTCTGACTACGCATCTCTCCCTCGTGAGCTAAGAAACGATCCTCGCTTTGTTGATATCGCTTTTCAGCTAGCTGATTTGCACTAGTGGAGCTGCTCAGAAGTTGAGCCATCATATCTTCCAGCTTGGAATTTGCTTGAGGGGCTTGTTGCTGGGAACTACTCCCGGCATCCTGATTTTGATATGAATAAGGACGTGGCTGAAAGGATTGATTGTAAGGCTGGTATTGCTGACCATTCACCTGCGGCGGTGCTGGAGCCCGCTAAGCAAATCCTAATGGGTTTTGATTACCCATATTTGCTTTCCACCCAAAATTCGGGTGATTCCTCCATCCCGGGTTGTATGTATTGTTGTAGGGATTATTCTACGGCCTCACTTGATTGCTGACAAAGTCTACTTCCTCATGGCCCTCATACATAACTCCCTGAAAACATGCACCCGGCTCGTGCGATACTCCGCATTGGTCTCACCCAAAACTTGCCTGTGCAGCCATCTGGGACCTATCAAACTTTGCCGAAAGCGCCGAGATCTGTGCAGTGATAGCCGTGTAGTCATCAACAGCATGAACTCCTGGATGAGACGATGTCTGGCTCCTCTCTCCGTCTCGACCTGAACTTGACTTCAACACAGCTTTTTCGATTGTAGCGTAAGCTTCATTTGGCGTCTTCATCCCCAGATCGCCTCCTGCATGTACATCTAATCGCTCATGCGTGTCATAGTTGAGCCCTTGGTAAAATGTCAAAACTAACTGCCTTTTGGAGAAACCATGGTGTGGAACATCAAGTAATAAATCCTTAAATCGCTCCTAGGCTGCATGTAACGACTCTCCGTCATCCTGTCGAAATGTCACAATTCGGTTCCTCAACTTTGCCGTTTTCTCGGGCGGGAAGTATTTCTGCATAAATAATTCCGCTAGCTCATCCCAGGTACTGATGGACCCTGCAGGAAGTGACATAAGCCAATCTCTATGTCGCAACCCCCAACCCTTGCCTCGGGAGGCGGGCGGCCGCGACCTACTCAGAGATGGTGGTATCGGTGTTTATCATTATTTGGCAGCGGAATTTTCATCAGGACCGTAGTTAGGAAATATTTTATCAGAGTAAAACACCACATTTTATATTAATAAACATAATGGGATAAAGCCCATGTTTTCATTACAAACATGTTTATAGGGATAAATCCTATTTTATTGAATAAAACATCTTTCTTTATTAGGTAACTTTTATAGCCACATTTTTCCAAGCCTTTAGTGCTCTCCAGCTGGCTTCCATTTTGGCTTTCACATTTTGATACCTGAAACGCGTTTAAAAACATTTTGTCAGTGGGAAATACTGGTAAGTGAATCCCAATTTAATCAAGACAGGTTTTATCCTTGTACAGTATTGAGGGCAATCAGCAATTACATTTGTTTATTATTCTACCTTAATTACCACCCACGGTATTGTCGACCCGACTTGTGGTCATGTTACTACTCACAGTGTAGTAACAAATTTTGTATACAAAACCCCAACATACCGACGATAATTGTAGATTTACAAATACTCAATCACTGGTTAATTTAAATGTAAGGAATTGAGGTTTTGTAAAATAGTTTGCAAAAAGATTTACAAAAAAGGAGATTACTCACATTGCTAGTTTAGACTTTTCCTGGTGTTTTTCCTGGTTATAATCTATTAATTAAACAATGCACACACGTTAGTATATTAACCCAATATTTACATTAGTTATACCCTCCCCGAGACAGAACTCCAACGACTACGTCGGGCAGAACCTCGACAGCCGTTACGGAGCACTAGATCAATCTGGCAGCGTATCTAACACGTAACCGGGGGTTAAAATACTTACAACGAGGCAGAACTTTGTTAATTAGGGGGTATTATGCCCGAATATCATGCCTATATTTCAGAAATTTGAGAGAGAATTCGTTTGTGAGTGTCGGAAAAGTGAAGGCCGATGCTCCCAATTTATAGGAGCTGATTTTGAGTTCCTCGCGGCCCGCATAAGGTAAGGAGAAGGCATTCGCGGCCCACGATGTAGACTATGTAGGCCCTAGCTATGCTGATTCGCTGAACTAGACTCAACATCATTAGTAGTCTTGTTATTCATGGCTAGAGCTAGTTTCGGACTATTTGGCATGATATGTCCTTTTTCTCCACAGTTAAAGCATACCCCCTTACTAGGTTTCTTCCTACAATCTTCCTCCTTGTGTCCTAGTATCTCGCAGTAGTTGCAGTAGGTGGAGCATCTTCCAGAATGCTTCTTCTTACAGGCTTTGCAGTAAGGTGTAGAGGTAGAACCTATATTTTTTCCACGGTTGGAATTACCGTAGCGAAATTCCTGGGTAAGCCTTTGAGCTAGGTTCCTCCTCTGGTTTTCATCTTGTGTACATACCAGTTCATCAGTCAAGGTGTTTGCTAGTTCTACAGCTTCTTCTATGGTTGGTGGTTTAGCGGCCTTGACTACATGTCTAATTTCACCAATTAATCCCCAGATGTAACGGGAGATTAACACAGGTTCTGGTGATGCTAGGGTTGGCACTATTCTAGCATATTTAAAGAATGTAGTAGTGTAACCGTTGCTATCTACTCCAGTCATTCTAAGGTTTAAGAATTTATTAGCTAACTGCTCCTTTTCATTAGGAGGACAAAATTTCCTTTCCACCATATTCTTAAACTCAATCCATTCCATATTATAAACCCTATCACTTCCCCTAGTCTGGAGGATAGTGTTCCACCATTCTAGAGCTGCATTCTTAAATAGGTTGGAAGCAAACATTATCTTATCTTCTTCTGCGCACTTGCTTATTTTTAAGACTACTTCAGTCTTTTCTAACCAGCGTAGAGCTGCAATGGCTCCTTCATTGCCCAAGAATTCCATTGGTTTACAGGACCAGAATTCTTTATAAGAACAACCATAAGACATGGTTCTTCTTCTTTTTGGAATGGGCACTTGAAGTATTGGTCCATTGTTTACGCTGTGATCAGGTTCAGTATGTGTTCGCTTACTTCCGCTATTACTGTTATTATTATCCGCTTCTCTAACATGTTGGATAATAGATGGCAAAGCATCTCTAATTCCTTGGGTTACCATGTGTCGAATGGCACTGTTATTTATCTGGTTTTCATTATTCTGGTTTTCCTGATTTGTGTTGTCGGCCATCTGGATTTTAAACATTTACCAAGTATTAATATCACGAAATAATATTAAATGCGAATAATCACATAACAATACATTGATCCAAAATCGTCGTCATTGCGACCTTTACTCTATTTTATATTATGCATCTCTATCTATTACAAACCATAACTGGAAATGAAATTACAATACTAGTATGCATCAATAACTATAGGGTAATCTATCTTAGTTTGGAAAAAAACATTTTTTTTCAAACATACACACATATATATTTATATATTATTATTATTATTATTATTATTATTATTATTATTATTATTATTATTATTATTATTATTATTACTATCACTACTGATTGGGGTTCATCCACTATTGCATATTGCGCTCGTCATATTTCCAGACGAGTCTTTCCCCTATCTGTCTCATCCTTTCACTTCCTTCTAAGATCTCCTCACCAAAGGTGCGGAGTTCCTGTAGGTTCTCAGTACTCATGGGTGGGGCTGGGGCTGGTATCGGGTCAGGAAAATGGGGCATGGGTTCTTCCTGAGTGTATGGGTTTTCTAGAATCTCCCTGATATATTGGTCATTATCATAATAGGGGTCTAGAGGGTCAAGGTCTGGGTAGGGTCCTACTAGATCTTGCATGGGCTCCTCTATTGGGATTGGGTAACGTTGCTGGTAATCCCTATGGTCGTCAAACCATGGGTCATTGTCTGGGGGATGGGGTGCTGGTATTCTAGGGATTTCAGCTGGGTCTAGGTTAGGTATTGGGTTCTGGTCAGCTGGGTCAATCTCTACTTCCATGGATTGTGTCAGGAACAACTGTAGTGGTTGTGGTGCTATGAGTTGTTCTAGATTAGGGTCTGCAGCGGTGGTTGCTAATATATGAAAAGTAGCTAATCTCCTATTGAGTATGTCCTAGGTTTGCATATTCATTTCCCTATTGGCCGCTGCTAAGGCCTTTTGCTGTTGCAATTTCCTCATCCACTTTCTACGCTCATGAGCTCCTCTGCTGAACCATCCTCTCTTCTTGGGAGGGAATGGCTCTTCATATTGTGCTTTGAACACGAAAATCCCTTCTTCGGTGTCAGCCGAATACCCCGAGGGGGTAGGCTGCGAAGAGGTTCCTTCGTCCATAGGAGTGTTGGACAGTTGACGGTAAGCGTCCGAAGGTCCTTGATCACTCATACTGTAAACTAACAAATTGTCAAATAACACAAAATAATAATCTACACGTATGCACATAGTTTCATTGATTATTTCCTAACAAAATTTATAATTTCAATGTCAGCAGAACACCTCTTTGGCTGAAATCAGTGGCTAAGCTCTGATACCACCTACTGTCGCAACCCCCGACCCCTGCCTCGGGAGGCGGGCGGCTGCGGCCTACTCAGAGATGGTGGTATCGGTGTTTATCATTATTTGGCAGCGGAATTTTCATCAGGACCGTAGTTAGGAAATATTTTATTAGAGTAAAACACCACATTTTATATTAATAAACATAATGGGATAAAACCCATGTTTTCATTACAAACATGTTTATAGGGATAAACCCTATTTTATTGAATAAAACATCTTTCTTTATTAGGTAACGTTTATAGCCACATTTTTCCAAGCCTTCAGTGCTCTCCAGCTGGCTTCTATTTTGGCTTTCACATTTTGTTACCTGAAACGCGTTTAAAAACATTTTGTCAGTGGGAAATACTGGTAAGTGAATCCCAATTTAATCAAGACAGGTTTTATCCTTGTACAGTATTGAGGGCAATCAGCAATTACATTTGTTTATTATTCTACCTTAATTACCACCCACGGTATTGTCGACCCGACTTGTGGTCAGGTTACTACTCACAGTGTAGTAACAAATTTTGTATACAAAACCCCAACATACCGACGATAATTGTAGAATTACAAATACTCAATCACTGGTTAATTTAAATGTAAGGAATTGAGGTTTTGTAAAATAGTTTGCAAAACGTTTTACAAAAAAGTAGATTACTCACATTGCTAGTTTAGACTTTTCCTGGTGTTTTTCATGGTTATAATCTATTAATTAAACAATCTACACGCGTTAGTATAATAACCCAATATTTACATTAGTTATACCCTCCCCGAGACAGAACTCCAACGACTACGTCGGGCAAAACCTCGACAGCCCTTACGGAGCACTAGATCAATCGGGCAGCGTATCTAATACGTAACCGGGGGTTAAAATACTTACAACGAGGCAGAAATTCGTTAATTAGGGGGTATTATGCCCGAATATCATGCCTATATTTCAGAAATTTGAGAGAGAATTCGTTTGTGAGCGTCGGAAAAGTGAAGGCCGATGCTCCCAATTTATAGGAGCTCATTTCGAGTTCCTCGCGGCCCGCGTAAGGTAAGGAGAAGGCCTTCGTGGCCCGCGATGTAGACTATGTAGGCCCTAGCTATGCTGATTCGCTGAACTAGACTCGACACGAGGCTGCCACGTGGCAGCTCAGGGGTGCGCCCTGATCTTGAGCTGTCGCGGCCCGCGTAAGACGAAGAATGAGTCTTCGCAGCCAGCCAGAAACTTTTGGATTTTGTTTTTATTTTAATTTAATAAAATTAAAGGTATATGGTTAAATCTCGTATACGGGGTGTATTTTAAGACATATTGGGGGTGTTCTAAATATTTTAGGGATGTTAGAAATATTTTAGGAGGTTTGTTATATCCTCCCCACCTTGTTTTAGAACTCGTCCTCGAGGTCTACTGGAACAGGTGTGGGTATTTCCTCTGCATTTCAGATTCAAGCTCCCACATATATTTTGGTCCTCTCTTGGAATCCCATTTCACTTTGACTAGAACTAATCTCTTGTGCTTGAGATTCTTGACATTCCTGTCTTCAATTTGTAGAGGCTTTTCTACAAACTTAAGCTTTTCATTTACCTTTATGTCCTTAAGAGGTACTACTAGTGATTCATCAGCTAAGCACATTGTCACACCCCAACCGATGGCGGAAACATCGGAGTGAGACGAAGAAAGATTGCTCATCACACATAACGCTAAATTGTGACAATAGAATTAAAGATAAATTGATTTCTTTCATAAATAAATGTTACAATACATGAAATTTGAATTACAACATGTTAAATACAAAAAGAACAATACGACAACAAGTATGACATTTATACAACGTATTTAATCTAAACGTCTATATGTGTATCTAGGTATCGACGCTACTTCATTTCATGGCATCATCATCCTCAACCTGTAACATGTTTAAAATAAAGTTCAATGCAAAAGCAAAGGCGAGTATACAAGTTTGGTACATACATAACAAAAGGTAAGTTTCGAACAATTCCTCATAGCAAGCATGTGATTCAAGATAAACAATAAATATGGCATGTGTCTAACATATCAAACCAAGAAAACGC
This sequence comes from Helianthus tuberosus, assembly GCA_030545235.1. NCBI lineage: Eukaryota > Viridiplantae > Streptophyta > Magnoliopsida > Asterales > Asteraceae > Helianthus > Helianthus tuberosus. The sequence continues at coordinate 41,655,519 of CM060373.1, read as the reverse complement.
AATATGCTCATGACATAACCACAAGTTACGGGCGGCGGGTCGTTAATCCTATAGCGCTACATATGTCACGGTTTGGCTCGTACGAAGTTAATGATAAGTTCAACACATAAGTTTCACCCAAGTTTAAAGTATCAAGCAATCACGTATACAAGCATGTTATAGGAATGTTCATGTGTTTAAGCAAAAGGCCCCTTTTCATAGCGCATGTCATCATTTCGTCGCTATGAAACGTCCATAAGTTCACGAGAAATGTTCATGTGTAAGTTTGTTGATAGGTAAACATGTTTACACCCCAAAAAGTGATAAAAGTAAAAAAGGGGAATACGAGTATACTCACAAAGTTTGCATATGCCTTCCAATTATCCAATTATTGACGAGTTGATGAGGTTAAAAGATTGAGTGTGTAAGGGTTAAAGTTCAGGTATGCTTAAAGTTCAGGTATGCTTAAAGTCGAGATTCGGTATTTAAAACAACATAAAAATAAGTTATGAGAATAACATGTGAAAATAATCATCTTCAACACCTAACACTTGTATGACACTTGGTAACCACAAGGGTTATGATAATGTTTTCATGAGTTGAACACCCATAAGAATCACAACAAGGTTTTGGTTTTAGATGATGTTCTACTACTTTAACATATAAACACAAGTTCAACATCAAAGGTTCGAATGAGTGTATACATATATCTAGGTTAAGTATTACATATTATTTAGTCCAATAATTCAAGTAGGAGGTAGAAGATTAGGATCTTCATTTAGGCACCTCGAGTTATCATAGATGTCATGTATGGGGTAGGAAGGACAAGCTTCCATTTAGGAACCCCTTGTATGTTCACCACTTCACTTGATGTAAAAACAACCAAGGAGGGTCAAGAACTAAGGTAGGTACAATAATATAACAAGCTATACTAAGAGAAATCATCAAATCATGTGAGGATTTTATGTTGGAACAACCCAAGTTGTTCCATAATCACTCTACATCAAAAACTAAGCTCGAACATGACTTGTGGGTGAAATACCCTAAACAAAACAGAAAGTATTTGAGGTTTTAACCTCTGATTTATAGTGTCTCAACCTTGTTTTTAAGCCTAACCAACCATAAGAGAGGTTGTAAGCATTGGGACATAGGTATGAGATGTGTTTGACACAAGTTGGATGAGTTTAAACAAACTTTTGAAGAACATAAAACAAAACAGAAAGTTTGTGGACGATTTCGGAGCAATTCCAGGTCTGATTTCTCCAAGGAGAAGTCAAGGAATCGAACCCCATGATTATCCAAGCAAGTAGGAAGAAGAATCAAGTGATTTCATTAAGAAATGAGCAAGTTATGCTCACTTTTGTGCAAGGTTATGAATCTGCCCGAATTCTGAGTTTGCAACAGATTTAGAGAGTGAAATTGTGAGATGATTGGAGTTGTGAAAGTGTAAAATGGTGAGGAGAAGGTGTATATTTATAGTGGAAGAGGTTGGAGGTGATTGGAGGTGTTTAGAGGTGGCTAAATGGTGATTGGGGAGGGTTAGAATGATGGGATTCGTGCCAAATTCGCGTCTGATTGCAGCTGCTGTGTTTTTCTACGAAGATGAAGGCCATGCGGCCCGCATTAGATATCAAGTAAGCTGAAGCGGGCCGCCCGGAGGTTGCTTATTTGACATAAGTTTCAAAAATTACACTTTAGCCCCCAGACTTGTTTATTTTGATGTTTTTAGGACTTTTAAGGACCATTCTTGCCATAAAAGCATATTTTAAGATAAATTCAAGTATGAGGAGTATAAACCAAGTATAATTGAGTGTAAAAGTATCATAATCAAGTGTCGTTTACGTTCAAAACACGTTTTGGGCATAAGTTTCATGTATTTACAAGTTTAGCACATTGTTTCCAAGAATTACGAATAAGTACCAATTGTTCCACGAAATTGAATGTATGAGACTATATAAAGTATGTGTATCATGTAATTAACAAAATATGAGTTTAAATCATAATCCAAGTCTCGGATTTTACATCGTTTTTAAATGAAAGGACGATTACAAGACTTACGAAGTTTCCAAAAATAGTTTTACAAACGATGGTTACTAAATATAGAAAGTATGAAAACGCGGGGCGTTACACACATTTTGAGATTGCATACATGAAATACATCATGTATTCCTGCCATTTCCTCTGGCAGTTGCAGCTTATAAGCTACTGGTCCTATTCTTCTAATAATCTCAAGTGGTCCAACATACCTTGGGCTTAGCTTTCCCCTTTTGATGAATCTGACAACTCCTTTCCAAGGAGAGACTTTTAACAATACCTTGTCACCTACTTCAAATTCCAACGGTTTTCACCTGTTATCAGCATAACTCTTTTGTCGATCGCGTGCTGCTTTCAGTCTTTCCTTGAGTTGAATGATCTTGTATGTGCTTTCTTGCACTATCTCAGGTCCAGACAGTTGCTTTTCTCCAATCTCTGCCCAACAGACTGGAGTTCGGCACTTTCGTCCATAAAGTACTTCGAATGGTGCAGCATTGATACTGCTATGATAGCAGTTATTGTAAGAAAATTCTATTAATGGTAAGTGATTGTCCCAATTTCCTTCAAAATCAATTACACAAGCTCTAAGCATATCTTCCATTGTCTAAATTGTTCTTCGCTTTGTCCGTACGTTTGTGGATGATAAGCGATGCTTAGATTTAGCTTGGTTCCCATTGATTTTTGGAAACTTGTCCAAAAATAAGAAGTAAAACGGCTATCTCTATCCGAAACAATAGATAAAGGAATACCGTGTAATGAAACTATTTCATTTACATATAATTTGGCTAACTGTTCCATATAGAATGTTTCCTTCATTGGTAGGAAATGAGCAGACTTGGTTAACCTATCTACAATCACCCAGATTGTATCATTACCTTTTCGTGTTTTGGGTAATTTGGTAACAAAGTCCATTGTTATCAATTCCCATTTCCATACTGGCATTTCCAATTGTTGCAACAAACCTGAGGGTTTCTGATGTTCAGATTTTACCTGTGAACAAGTTAGGCACTTGGTAACCAAAGCTGCTATATCGTTTTTCATTCCTATCCACCAGAAATTCTTTCTTAAATCTTGATACATCTTATCACTTCCAAGATGTATCGTATATTTAGACTTATGGGCTTCGTCTATATTCGGTGGCGTAGGTTTCCTAATTTAGGTATCCACATCCTTTTCTTATGGAGTCTCCAAATTCCATCTGTCCCTTGTTCTAATTCCTTAATCATTCCTTTTAATTTTTCAGTATCATCCTTGAATACTGATTCTTGTACTTCTCTAATCTGTTCATTTAAATCTATCTGCAGATTTAATTTAAGAGAACTTACCCTTTTTGTCTTTTCATGATACTTTCGACTTAAAGTATCGGCTACTACATTGGCCTTTCCTTCATGATACTAGATATTACAATCATAATCGCTAAAAAATTCCATCCAGCGTCTCTGTCTCATATTCAGCTCTTTTTGCCCAATAATGTACCTTAAACTCTTATGATCAGTGAAGACAACAAATTTATTTCCATATAAATAGTGTCTCCAAATCTTAAGGGCAAAAATTATAGCTCCTAACTCTAAATCATGTGTTGTATAATTTTCTTCACGATTTTTAAGTTGTCTAGAAGCGTATGCTATAAACTTTTGGTGTTTCATCAACACACATCCATAACCTAACTTAGAAGCGTCCACAATAGACTTCGAAGTCTTCAGTTCCTTCTGGTAACGCTAGTATGGGTGCGTTGATTAATCTTTGCTTAAGAATTCTAAAGGCTTCCTCTTGTTTTGATCCCCATTCAAACTTAACAGATTTACAGGTTAGCTTAGTCAAAGGAATGGCTATTCTGGAAAAATCTCGAATAAACCATCTATAATAACTGGCCAATCCTAGAAAACTTCTAACCTCTGTTGGTGACTCAGGGGCTTTCCATTTAGTAATTGCTTCAATCTTTGTGGAATCTACATGAATTCCTTCATGGTTGACTAAATGTCCAAGAAACTGCACTTCTTTTAACCAAAATTCACATTTCGAAAATTTAGCATAGAGCTTTTCTTTTCTCAGTAAGTTTAAAAGTGTATGCAGATGCGCTGTATATTCCTCTTGACTCTTAGAGTAAATTAGAATATCATCTATAAAGACAATTATGAATTTATCCAAATATGGCTTACATATTCGGTTCATCATGTCCATAAATGCGGCTGGGGCATTGGTTAAACCAAATGGCATGACAGTAAATTCATAATGGCCATACCTTGCTCTGAATGTGGTCTTAGGAATGTCCTCTTCCTGTACCTTTAATTGATGATATCCTGAGCGTAAATCGATCTTTGAGAAAAATCGAGCTCCTTGCAGTTGATCAAACAGATCATCGATTCTCGGTAATGGGTACCGATTTTTAATCGTGACTTTGTTCAATTCACGATAATCAATGCACATACGCATTGACCCGTCTTTCTTTTTGACGAACAAAATCGGTGCTCCCCACGGGGATGAGCTTGGCTGTATGAATCCTTTCTCCAACAGTTCGTCTAATTGTTTCTTTAATTCTTTCATTTCTGCAGGTGCCAAACGATAAGGTGCTTTGGCAATTGGTGCTGTTCCTGGTAGCAAATGAATTCTGAATTCGACTTCCCTGTCCGGCGGTAGTCCTGGTAATTCTACTGGGAATACATCTGAAAATTGAGATACTACCAGGATATCTTTTAATTCCTTTCCTTTAGTGTTAATGATTATGGAAATCATATACACTATTGACCCTTTCCTCGCACAACTTGCAGTTTTCATCACAGAGATGAATTTGGTGTGTCTGGTTGGCTTATCTCCTTTAATTGTGATCTTTTCACCCTTTGGTGAATTTACTTGTATTGACTTTTGATCACATAGAATATTGGCTCTATTGGCTACTAACCAATCCATTCCTAATACAATATCAAATCCTGCCAGATTCATTGGGTAAAGATTTGCAATAAATTTTTGATTTAAAACTTATATTCTTGCTCCCTGATAGATTTCATAAATTTTAATGGTTTCTCCATTTGCTGTTTCTACCAAACATTCGTGTTGAAGTTTAGTTAATGGTTAGTTGAGAAGTTTGCAAAAGGAAGTATTAATAAAACTTTGGTTCGCACCAAAGTCAAATAATACTTTAGCAAAAACATCATTAACTAAAAACGTACCGGCGATCACGTCCGGGATCATCTTTGATTCTTCTGTAGTCAGAACAAATGCCCTAGCATTCTTAGTAGTCTTGTTATTCAGGCTAGAGCTAGTTTCGGACAATTTGGCTTGATATGTCCTTTTTCTCCACAGTTAAAGCATACCCCCTTACTAGGTTTCTTCCTACAATCTTCCTCCTTGTGTCCTGGTATCTTGCAGTAGGTGGAGCATCTTCCAGAATTCTTCTTCTTACAGGCTTTGCAGTAAGGTGTAGAGGTAGAACCTATATTTTTCCCACGGTTGGAATTACCGTAGCGAAATTCCTGGGTAAGCCTTTGAGCTAGGTTCCTCCTCTGGTTTTCTTCTTGTGTACGTACCAGTTCATCAGTCAAGGTGTTTGCTAGTTCTACAGCTTCTTCTATGGTTGGTGGTCTAGCTGCCTTGACTACATGTCTAATTTCACCAATTAATCCCCAGATGTACGAGAGATTAACACAGGTTCTGGTGATGCTAGGGTTGGCACTATTCTAGCATATTCAAAGAATGTAGTAGTGTAACCGTTGCTATCTACTCCAGTCATTCTAAGGTTTAAGAATTTATTAGCTATCTGCTCCTTTTCATTAGGAGGACAGAATTTCCTTTCCACCATATTCTTAAACTCAATCTATTCCATATTATAAACCCTATCACTTCCCCTAGTATGGAGGATAGTGTTCCACCATTCTAGAGCTGCATTCTTAAATAGGTTGGAAGCAAACATTATCTTATCTTCTTCTGCGCACTTGCTTATTTTTAAGACTGCTTCAGTCTTTTCTAACCAGCGTAGAGCTGCAATGGCTCCTTCATTGCCCAAGAATTCCATTGGTTTACATTAGTTATACCCTCCCCGAGACAGAACTCCAACGACTACGTCGGGCAGAACCTCGACAGCCCTTACGGAGCACTAGGTCAATCGGGCAGCGTATCTAATACCTAACCGGGGGTTAAAATACTTACAACGAGGCAGAACTTCATTAATTAGGGGGTATTATGCCCGAATATCATGCCTATATTTGAGAAATTTGAGAGAGAATTCGTTTGTGAGCGTCGGAAAAGTGAAGGCCGATGCTCCCAATTTATAGGAGCTGATTTTGAGTTCCTCGCGGCCCGCGTAAGGTAAGGAGAAGGCCTTCGCGGCCCGCGATGTAGACTATGTAGGCCCTAGCTATGCTGATTCGCTGAACTAGACTGGACATGAGGCTGCCACATGGCAGCTCAGGGGTGCGCCCTGATCTTGAGCTGTCGCGGTCCGCGTAAGATGAAGAAGGAGTCTTCGCAGTCCGCTAGAAACTTTTGGATTTTGTTTTTATTTTAATTTAATTAAATTAAAGGTATAGGGTTAAATCTCGTATACGGGGTGTATTTTAAGACATATTGGGGTGTTCTAAATATTTTAGGAGTGTTAGAAATATTTTAGGAGGGTTGTTATATCCTCCCCACCTTGTGTTAGGATCGGAGGCACTCATGATTGTGTTTGTTTGTATGATTTGAACTATGAATGAATATGGAACAATGTAAAGTGCAGCGGAAATGAATAACAAAATTTGTAAACACAATCGAAGAGAGAAAGTTTTGATAAACATTTGCTTTTCCATTAAGTCAAAAGATTACAAATCAAAGCAAAAGATTACAATGCAAGCTTACAAACTAAACTCCCCCTCAGCCTGATACTTCATGGTTGGTTGCACAAGATGAAAGGATTGAATTGAGGAGAAGAACTCACTCAAGAGGATCAAATGTAACAGTACACAGTACTGCTCCATTTATAGGCAAACCAAAACCACTGAGGCATCTCAGCTGACGTCACCATGAAAGCGACGTCTAACAGCCTAACAACCTGTAACAACTGTTCCTATACAAGCACTGCTATTCTTAACCACTGATTCTACATAAGACAAGTAATACACTAAACTACTGCTATCTTCTTCCATCAGTGCTTTCCTCAAAGTTGATCAGTCCTTGAGTAAGCAGTGCTTTGTCATCAGTAGATAGAACCAGCAGTGTTTACTTCTTCAGGGCTTTGTCAGCAGTTTAAAGGGTAGAAGCAGTTGTATACGAACAGTGGATAGAGAACCATCAGTTGTTATAATCACTTTCAAGGGGAAAGTCTAATGTAAACAGCTGCTTATTGTGAATCCACTGTTATGAACCAGTTTTGGCTTTCATTATCTGTTCCTCTGGTAGGGTTCAATCCCAACAATCTCCCCCTGGAACAGATAATGCCAAAACACTTCATTATTTTGGATCTTTATTCCTCATCAGAAGTTCACTAGCTTGTCTTTTGAATTCTGCTTCAAAGTCTTTGGAACTTGAGTCATCCTCATCCCTGCACAATGAAAGTTCAAGGAGATCTTGTAGATCTTCAACACCAAGGCTTAGTGCTTGTTTCCTTGTTATTTACTTCATTTCACCATTGGATCTGATCAGGGTCAATACATGGGTCTTTTGATCAGAGAGCCACTTTAGTAATTTTGAACCCAATGGGTTTCTTGGGAGAGATTTATTTACTGATGAGCTTGGATATTTCGGCCTTGTGAAAATTTGTAAAGCAGTATCCTGAGCTTCAGACATTCGTTTGAAAGCCTCTTCTATGACTACATTTGCTGCAGCTATGTCTTCTGCAACTTCTTTGTCAATTTGCTCTTGTTTCTTTTGTTGATCAAGCTCATTTTCTGAGATATCTGCTGATGTGTTTGGTGATGATGATTGGTTCAAAACCTTTTTGGCAAGGTCTTGAAGCTTTGCTGATTTGTCTTTATCTAAAGCCATTTTCTTGATGGCTTCTTCAAAATACTCAGCTTCTTTTTCTTTTTCCTCTGCCTTAGTCAGCTGTTTCCTCTTTTCTTGGTTTATCATAATGATTGAGGTATCTGCTGTTGTGATCAGTGGTTCAGAGGTTTTGATCTGCTGCTCTGGCTTTTTGTAGTCAGGCTTCTTTGGAGTGCCAGAAACCGTTATCCTCCTTTTCTTGAGCCTTTCATAAGCCTCATCGGTATACTGCTTTGTCCATTTTGCTATGGCTGTAGCAGTATCCACCTTTGCATCCACTAGCTCTTCCTTCTTTCTTTTGTATTCAGAAATAAGATCAACAATGAGCTTTTTGTATTTATTCCAGTTTGGAGCTGTTTTCTTCTTTCTTGAATCATTCTTGATCCTTTCAATTCTGTTTGCCTCATGCTTTAATGCAATGATTGGCCATTCTTCAAACTGTTTTTCTTCAGCTGGATAAAATTTTTCTTTCATGATGTATGCAAGATATTCTTTTCTCATTTCTTTTCGTAGATCTGTTTTGGGTGGTAAATTTGACATTTCTTTGCTCAGATCTCTTGCATAGTCTTCCATCTGTTTGACTTTAGTGAGCAGGAATTCCATTCTTTCTGAGATGGCTTCATCACCTTGATCTTTGCATTCAACTTTGGCTCTTATCTTAGCTTGCCTTACTTTGATCTCGAGATATTCATCCATATTTTCTGGTACTATGAAGCCTATGAGAGAAGGAAATCTTATTTTTGAAGGATCATCCTCAGTGTAGAATTGTCTCATCTCATTTTTTACAGCTTCAGGTTCCAGTGGATATTTTGCAGCCATAGGATCATATTTGTCATCACCTGCCTGAGTTGTTTTTCTTTTTCTGGTGTAAAGATTTATGGGTGATTTGTTGATTGTAGTGAAGATGGTTTGAAGTGAAGTGAGGGTAGTGGTGGATGGTGACTGACTAACAGTTGTTGAAGCAACTGGTGTTTCAACTGCTGTTGTCATTACAACAGATGTTGTAACATCTGATGTCTTCTGCTTTTTCACAGGAGGTGATGGTGGTGATGTGACATTGATGAGAGCAGTGGTGGATGACTGGCAAACAGCTGTTGAAACAACTGGTGTTTCAACTTCTGTTGTCATTACAACTACTGATGTGTCAGTAGATGTCTTCTGCTTTTGAGCAGGTGGTAATTTGGTGGGTGGTGGTGTAGTTTTAGGTTGTGATGGTAGGGCAGTGGTAGTAGTGTGTGTTGTAGTGGTGTGTGTTGAAGAGATGGCAACTGTTTGACTAGCAGTTTTTGAAACCACTGACATATCAGCTGTTTGGATGGTAGTTTGAGATTTTGTGGTTTGAGGTTTGGAGCCTTTGGGAGGTGGTTTAGATGTCTGTTTTTCTTTTTCCGGTTCAATATAAACACCATCCTCAATTCCCTTCTTCTTCAACTGCTTGATTTTCTCCCCCTTTTTGGCATTATCTGGAAGGGGGTTATCCATGAAGAGGATAGTGGGAGGAACTTTTCCAGTGTTGCTTTGGATATGAGCCTTGATAGCTTTGATGTCTGCTTGAGTATCTTTAAATCTTGACTCCACCATGTTTGTCAGCATTTTTACATGTATTTCATGCTGCTGATCTGCCATTTGTTTTTGTTTTTCAAGCAGGGGTTGAAATACATTCCATAGCTCATTTGCAGTAGGTGCAGGTTGTGCAGGTGCTTGAGCTGGAACAGCAGTGGATTGTGCTTTTTGAGTTTTTAACAGCTGTTGCACCATATCCTTTATTTCAGCAACTGATGTTTCAAGTTTTTCAACTCTGCCCATCAATTCCTGATATTTTTAATCATCACCCACGTTAATGGGATCATCTGATTCCCCACCAGCAGTGGTTGTACCAATGTGTGACTTAGGAACTGAGTCCCAAAAATCACCCATTGATGTCCCTTGTTCTTGGTTATGGGGTCTTCTCTCTTCAACACTTGATAACCTTTTGAGGGTATCAGTGGTTAAAACAAACTCACTGGTGGTTACCAGAGGTGCTATAGAAGAAATTGCCTTCAAGGGAGTCTTACTAATGAAACAACTGTCCAAATGCAGATCTGTTGATCCATCACTTGTAGTTGCTGCTCCACTTGAACTACTACCAAGAGTTACTTGTAACTCAAGGGGTGTAACCTCCTCAGTTGTTGCTGGGATAGCAAGGGTAGTAGCATCAGACCCAGTCACTTGTGGGAGTATACTCTCAGTGATAGGTGATAGAGAGGAACCGGTTTGTGTCTGAGCTATAGCAACTGCATGCAACAAGGGTATAATGGATTGTGGTAATGTGATTGGTGAGGGTATGGGTGTTGAAAGAGACATGTCCTTGGGATCAAGACTGAGGAAGATGGATCCAAGTGGATTCAGAGCTTCATAATGTGGGGTCCCTGTGCTTACAACCTGATCCTTTTGTGAGGATGCAGGAGGAGTTTGAGGCAGTGGTGGAGATCTTTCTTCCATCTGCTGTGAGGAAGTAGCAGCAGTGGTTGTAAGTGACATTTGTGTTGTCACTGGCAGTGGCTCTGGGATCTCATCTTCCAGAGTTGCCTTTGTTTTGGGTTTGGAGGGATTTCTGGATATTTTCTTTTTGGTCTTTTTGGTAATGGCAGGTGTGGGTTTCAAAGCAGTGGTTGTGCTGCTATGATCACCTGGAGCAGTGGGCTCAGTAGCTGATACCTGAGGAGCAGTGGTAACTGCTAAATTCTGCTCAGGCACCTTTGCTTTTGTTTTTATAGGTGTCAACATTCTAGTGAATGTTTCAGGTGTTAAACCTTTTATTTGATAATAAACACCTTGTTTGAGCAAATTTTCATTCTCTTTTCCAAATTTTTGTTTAAAATAGTAGCTTAGAAACCTTGGAAAAAGTAGAAATGCTTTGCTATCAACATTTTTCACCAAATCATCAAAGATCTCCTAGGAATAGTTGTAATTTTCATTATTTAAAATAGCATAACCCAAACATTGGATCTTCAATGATATTTCGTTAAAAGCAGTTGTTTTATTTGAAACACACATCAAAAGTGTATGAAATAAAAATCTAGGTGCAGAAGGAAAATAACCTTTTTGTAAGGTATCCCTTTTTGGTTGTTCTGCATACCCCCTTTTCAAGAAATCAGTTTTCAACTCGGTTTTAGAAAAAGAAGTTTTACCTTTCTGATCATCGAGTTTAAAGACTTCTGAAATTGATTGTGGAGTAATTTGAATCGCTTTACCCTGTATAGAGGAGTTGATGGCAATGACGGTCTCGCCTTGTTTTTCAAGGGTAGCATTTTTTTCAAAACTCTCTCTGGGTTTGTTGGTAAATTGGAGCATCAGCAATTAACAAAGTTTTGTACTTTGATGCTGAAAGAATATTAATGATTGAATCGAAGGTGTCGTTGTTTGTGGGTTTTGTGAGTAGACCCAAGTAATTGTGAGGGGATTTGTACGGGATTTCAATAAGTTCAGCGGCCGTTTGAGCGACCTCTTTGGAAGATGATGATGATTTTGACTTTGATTTTGATTTTGATTTCGTCATTTTGATGAAGAAAGACGAAGAATGATTTGAAATGGAGGTTGGAAACTGCTTTGAGAAGAGAATTTTTGTAATTCAATTCGACAGTGTAAAGCCCTGTTTGGGGTTTTGATCAGGGTTTTATTTAGGAAAAAGTAAGTGCTGATGTGGCAGCGGTTACAAAGATCTGATGGCTAAAAACTGACCACGTGCCAACCTCTAATGACAAGATGAATAATGGAGGACAATTGTTTTGGAGAACCACTGATGAAACAAATATCAGTGGTGACAACAGTAATAATTATGTGAGCAGTGGATGATTTTCACTATCAGTGGATAGCATATCAGTGGATAAGACACTGATTTTGAGCATCAGTGCTTGCCAAGAAAATGAAAGGTCAGTGGTTGACTTTCAGCAGTGGACAATATTTAGGAAGCAGATGTTTGAACAAAACAGTGGTTAAGGGAATGATAATGGTAATGATTTGGAAGGCTAGTATGTCAGCAACTGTTTTGAGAATTTTCATTCAAGGTTTTGCCACATGTCAATTACACATTTTGAAGCTTTTACGAATGCCTGACAGTGGTTTAGTATCCCAGTGTTTTAAAAACAGTTAGCAATCAATCTTTGATCAGTGTTAAAACCAAACTTGAGCTTGACCTGACCTTGACCTTGACACAAACACCATTTCCTTTTGATCCATTTTCGAGGATAATATCACCAAAAAAAAAAATAAAGGTTCTATATCCTGACAGGAGATTGAAACTTTTACTATCAAAAACCAGTAAAAAGTACAAAATATATTATTCTTAAAGAAAAATAAAGAATAATATACCCTGCTTTATTGAGAAGATCCTTGTCCAGAAAAATAATTAAAGGATTTTCTGAAAACAGCACCAAAAGGATCTGGATAATTCCAATAAAAAACTCATAATCATATCAATCTCAAGTTTATGAAAATGGTCAGTGGTTTGACAACAGTGGTATGAAAATGTAAACATATTTTGACCACTGTTTGGTACCATTTTCTTGTCAGTTGATTGCAAAAATGAGGACACGTGAACACATAAGTTTTTTTGAAAACCCTGTTATAGATTTTGTTACCATGTGATGATTCTGAAAATTTGTCTAGTCCTCTTGTAAGTTTATTCACTGGAAATACTATTGTTACCTGAACCTTTTCCTGAACCAATGAATGCACACAGTTGCTTAATGACCATTGTTACCCCAATTTTTGACTCTTAAGTGTTTTATATTTATACTCTTTTCTTTTTACTTCAAAAGTTTTGAGATAAACACACTTTTGAGTTTTTGTGATTTACCTTCTTCCCTTTTTACCCTTCCCATTCATAAGTAATGAAATACTTATTGGGAGGTCTTTATTGAAGAAATACTTAATCCAGAATCATTTTGCAGTAATGTTTTTGAGAGATCTGACCGCATTTGTACACATTCCATTATCAAATCTCACATTACATATGATTCGGACTAATTTGACCCCTGATTTTCTTAATGTATTTTAACAAGGTTGATTTGGTCCTTTTGAGGATTCTCAACCTGTTTTTCAACACATAAGATCTAATGACTAATTTTTTAATTTCCCTCTTTTTATATTAGCAAAAACACTAATGTTTTAGGAATATAGGTTTTTGATAATCTGAGGTTCATACTTTAGCATCAAACATGATGGAAACAGCAAAAACTTCATAACAACAATTGAAATCAATTTTCGTAAATAATTTTACCATAGTTATCAGATATATTTTCAGATCTGAAAACTGTAGGTGGTTTATGTATCCCTTGTTATGTGAAGCTTGTGTGTCCTATGACATCTTGGTTGTTTCACAGAGCCTTTGAGTAGTCACTTTGAACGTGATTTCTCGTTACTCTGTTTTTTCAACTAAATACAATCAACCTTAGTATCAATGAATTTTGAGCTGAACTGTTATGTCAAATTGACTGTTAGATCAAATTTGACTGTCCAAGCTCTGATACCAATTGTTAGGATCGGAGGCACTCATGATTGTGTTTGTTTGTATGATTTGAACTATGAATGAATATGGAACAATGTAAAGTGCAGCGAAAATGAATAACAAACTTTGTAAACACAATCGAAGAGAGAAAGTTTTGATAAACATTTGCTTTTCCATTAAGTCGAAAGATTACAAATCAAAGCAAAAGATTACAATGCAAGCTTACAAACTAAACTCCCCCTCAGCCTGATACTTCGTGGTTGGTTGCACAAGATGAAAGGATTGAATTGAGGAGAAGAACTCACTCAAGACGATCAAATGTAACAGTACAGAGTACTGCTCCATTTATAGGCAAACCAAAACCACTGAGGCATCTCAGTTGACGTCACCATGAAAGCGACGTCTAACAGCCTAACAACCTGTAACAATTGTTCCTATAAAAACACTGCTATTCTTAACCACTGATTCTACATAAGACAAGTAATACACTAAACTACTGCTATCTTCTTCCATCAGTGCTTTCGTCAAAGTTGATCAGTCCTTGAGTAAGCAGTGCTTTGTCATCAGTAGATAGAACCAGCAGTGTTTACTTCTTCAGGGCTTTGTCAGCAGTTTAAAGGATAGCAGCAGTTGTATACGAACAGTGGATAGAGAACAATCAGTTATTATAATCACTTTCAAGGGGAAAGACTAATGTAAACAGCTGCTTATTGTGAATCCACTGTTGTGTACCAGTTTTGGCTTTCATTATCTGTTCCTCTGGTAGGGTTCAATCCCAACACCTTGTTTTAGAACTCGTCCTCGAGGTCTACTGGAACAGGTGTGGGTATTTCCTCTGTATTTCAGATTCAAGCTCCCACGTATATTATGGTCCTCTCTTGGAATCCTATTTCACTTTGACTAGAACTAATCTCTTGTGCTTGATATTCTTGACTTTCCTGTCTTTAATTTGTAGAGGCTTTTCTACAAACTTAAGCTTTTCATTTACCTTTATGTCCTTAAGAGGTACTACTAGTGATTCATCAGCTAAGCACTTTTTGGGATTGCATACATGAAATACATCATGTATTCCTGCTATTTCCTCTGGCAGTTGCAGCTGATAAGCTACGGGTCCTATTCTTCTAATAATCTCAAATGGTCCAACATACCTGGGGCTTAGCTTTCCCCTTTTGATGAATCTGACAACTCCTTTCCAAGGAGAGACTTTTAACAATACCTTGTCACCTACTTGAAATTCCAACGGTTTTCGCCTGTTATCAGTATAACTCTTTTGTCGATCGCATGCTGCTTTCAGTCTTTCCTTGACTTGAATGATCTTGTCTGTGGTTTCTTGCACTATCTCAGGTCCAGACAGTTGCTTTTCTCCAATCTCTGCCCAACAGACTGGAGTTCGGCACTTTCGTCCATAAAGTGCTTCGAATGGTGCAGCATTGATACTGCTATGATAGCTATTATTGTAAGAATATTCTATTAATGGTAAGTGATCGTCCCAATTTCCTCCGAAATTAATTACACAAGCTCTAAGCATATCTTCCATTGTCTAAATTGTTCTTTTGCTTTGTCCGTCTGTTTGTGGATGATAAGCGATGCTTAGATTTAGCTTGGTCCTCTTGCTTTTTGGAAACTTGTCCAAAAATAAGAAGTAAAATGGCTATCTCTATCCGAAACAATAGATAAAGGAATACCGTGTAATGAAACTATTTCGTTTACATATAATTTGGCTAACTGTTCCATATCGAATGTTTCCTTCATTGGTAGGAAATGAGCATACTTGGTTAACCAATCTACAATCACCCAGATTGTATCATTACCTTTTCGTGTTTTGGGTAATTTGGTAACACAGTCCATTGTTATCAATTCCCATTTCCATACTGGCATTTCCAATTGTTGCAACAAACCTGAGGGTTTCTGATGTTCAGATTTTACCTGTGAACAAGTTAGGCACTTGGTAACATAAGCTGCTATATCGTTTTTCATTCCTATCCACCATAAATTCTTTCTTAAATCTTGATACATCTTATCACTTCCAGGATGTATCGTATATTTAGACTTATGGGCTTTGTCTATATTCGGTGGCGTTGTGACAACCCTCAAAATTACAGGTATCCGTACAATTAATTAATTCTTAATTTGTGCTTAATGACTGTGCTTGATTACAACTGTGATTAAACTACTTTCTGATTTCTATTACATGCATACATATGCATCAAATTTTGTACTGTCACTCTATTTAATACACACAAACATTAGTGACAACCATGATGCATAAAGCATAGTTAGCACAGTGAGCGGATAACCCAGAGACATGCTGACAATGCCAGCACCTAGACAGACAATGCTTTTGAGGCCAGTATGAGCCAGAATTAGAATACTACACTAGTAGGGAGTGTAGGGAAGTGAGGACCATAAAACTGCGTCACTAGGTGATAGTTATAGTGCCGGGAAGTGCCTAAATCACACTTTAAATGCAGAATTCTGCACTTTTAAACAAAATTCAGCATTTAATAATACTAGTAAAGTGCAAAAACTTGGCAAAATAGTCCTAGATACTTTCCAAAGTGTTGGGAATTAAATGTGTCACTAAAAGTAATATAAAGGACACTTTATGGATTAATTTAGCACTTTAACGGACAACACCCAACCGTACAACCGGACTTTACCCGGAACATAAAAATATTGCCAAACACATTGTTTTTACTTTTCTGAGCTAGTTAGGATCCCCGAACACCCTAACACACTTTATAAATAACAACACACCTTAACATACTAATTTAACCTTTACATTCTAACTAGAATTAGTAACCAACATTGAAACCCAACCCCATACCCCCCCCCCCCCTCTTCGAACCGGTTACATGGGGACACCCCCCCATGAATTCTTTTCATTTTAATATTGGAAGATGTTGGTGGATTAGAAGCATAATATTCAATGGTTAAAGATGAATATTGGATTATAAGTAAGCACAAGAGTTACACATCTCATTCACAAATCAAACAACATCAAGCAACTCTCTCTTCCTCTCCTCTTTCTTGTTCGGCCGAGAACACAAGCACCCCCATCACCACTTTCAAGTTTCACTTCAAGCAATCTAAGGACATCCAAGAGTGTTAGAGATCCTACAAGCAAGCTTGGTGTGTTCGGAAGCTCAAGGACCTCTCTCGTTTTCTTTTATCCATCACATTTGCACTCTTGAACTCCCCTAGCCTTGTACTAGTAGTAAGTGTCTTAGATCTTCATCTTCTTCATATTATTGTTGGTTAATAGTGAAAAGAATGGTGAAAATATAAGAACTCTAAAGAACATAAACAAAGTCTTGAAGTATAAGCTAACTAAAGATGAAGTATGGTTAAAATGAAGAAGAAATCATGTTGTTCTTATGTTGTTATGCTTGTTGTATGTTGTTTGTTAGTAAAAATGTTATGGTTCATCACATAGGCTTGCTAGATCATGTTTAAAGACATGAACTAGCAAGATGTGAAGGTTAAAAATGTGTAGGATGATGAAATCATCCATACATAACTATGAACTTGATTAAATACATATTTTCTTGAAAAATAAAGATCAAAATGGGTTGTAATCTCATGTGGTTTTTCGAAAGAACCAAGTGAAGAGCATGAGTTTTGTTAAAAGTTTGATCTTACATAAACTAATCGTATTTTTAGTGGGTAAACAAGTGTATAAACATTTGTGTAAAAAGAGAATTTCACAAAGAAGTATTTTTAGAAATCATGACTAGAAGTTGTAAATGTTCAAATCCTTTAAAAATAAAGTTTTTAAGAAACTAATCACATTTTTAAAGGTAACAAGACTCACTAAGTCTACTAGTAAGTTACTACATGTTTTTATAAATCTTCAAGTTCATAAGTTTATGGTTTATGCTTGTTTTTGACAAATTTGGTAAATAGAGGTTGTATATTGTTGATTGAGAATTGATCGAATGATTTTACCAAAAGAAAATGATACGCTAGTAAGTGTGGACGCCTCCATTTACAAAGGAAACTCTGGCGAAATTTTCCTAAAATCCAACACTTAGAAAATATTTTTCTAGTAAGTGTTTACAAGTGTATTTCTAAATTTATTTTCAAAATAAACTTCGCCATGATTTTTGTTACAAAAATACTAAGTGTCAGAGGTTGATTTTCGTAAATAAAATTTGATAAATATATATTCAGAATATATTTATTACTAAAACTCTTGTGTGATTGTTCGTTTATTTGTGTGAACTAAATATATTATTTTTAGGATAAAAATAATATAACTTATGACACCATAAAAATTACGACTCCAAAATAATACTAAAACTCTCACAAAATAAATATTTAAGTTACGCAAGTATTGTTGTATTACGAAGCGCTAGAACGTAACTTATGTATATTTCAGAAAAATGCTCTTATACGTATATTTTGGTAAAATATTATTTTGGGAAGTTTATGAAGTAAAATATAATATTTTTGGGAAAAATATATATATTTTGGAATTAAGATATTTTAGACAAGCAAATTAAAATATATTTTTCTAAGTGAGACTTAAAATATATTTTTCGGAATTACAAGTGTACATGTATGAATACCCCCATCATTGGGAAGGAAATATACATACAAAATAATTAAGAAGTGTGGATACAAAATAGTTGCCTAACTATTTTTCCTAAAAAGAACAAAAGTTAAGTTAAAATAATTAATATTATTTTAACAAGTATAATATCATAGTAACGCAACTCAAAACACTAAACCCTAAGCCATGGCATGGCCCATTCGTCTAATAGACATTAGTACGTGTAGGTCGTCACGCAGCAGTTCGAGTTTGAGATTGACGTTACAGGATACGCACTTCTGTGAGTTCATGTCCCCCTTTTCTCTTAACTGTTTTCAGTTTTATAACTTCGGGGGTGAAATATATGTTACAATTATTTAGGACATTTTTATACATGGTATGGTTAGCTTAAGGAGGGTTGGGACGTTCAGATCATGTGAGTGGTGGGTACAACGCTTAAAGCCATTAATCCTCGTTGTTAGGACCGAGGGACACAAGAGTGATAGATCTATTTGGGTGTAGCGAGCCCACACCCGTGAGGTCAGGGTGACCCATAGAGGTGACTGTGTCTTACAGCCGAGGCCCGGTACAAATTTGCTAGGTTTGAGTTTTCCTGCATCACTTCACACATACCAGTGGCTTTGCAACCCAGTGGTGATCTTTTTCCTTAATTGCTACATACCAGGAACATTTTTACACTGGGACGTACTTTAACGATTTATATACATACTCATTTTTACATGAACTCGCTCAACTTTTGTTGATTTTTCAAACAACATGTATTTCAGGAAATTAGTGGATCTGACGAAGTATGCAATCGTGTCAAGCTGCGTAGGGAATAATGAGGTCATCCAGGTTTAGGAAGTGTGACCCTTGCCTGGACGGGTTACAAGTCTTAAACCATGGTTTTTTAGTCAAGTCTTTTGGGGTGTCATGTGAACACGTTTTAATTACGTCATGATTGTATGTCATTTTATGTGTCGACTTTTAAAACAATGATGTTGTGGTAACTTTTAAAACTTAATGAATGGATGACTATCATGTGTTTTATTTTCATATAGCATTGTTATGATTGTGCTATGGTATTAAGAAGTCACACCAATTAAACCCACGCTTCCGCAAAAGCCAGGGTGTGACAGGCGTAGGTATCAGAGCCTCGATCATAGCGAACTCGGATTCTCTCTCGAGTCTAGACTATGATCACTAGGGCTCTCACGAAAACATTTTTACATTGCATACACTAAACGTCCAGATCAGGGGTACAAAACAATTTTACAAACAAAAAGGCACAAATACACTTTTCAAAATTTATATTTCAGTCTTAGAGACTGAGGGAGTTCAGTCTTAGAGACTGAGGGAGTTCAGTCTTAGAGGCTGAGGGAGTTAGTCTGAGAGGCTAGGGAGGTTCAGTCTTAGAGACTGAGGGGTTCAATCTTAGAGATTGGGGAGGTTTAGTCTTAGAGACTGGGAGGTTAGTCTTAGAGACCAGGGAGTTAGTCTGAGAGGCTAGGGAGTTCAGTCTGAGAGGCTGGGAAGGGTAGTCTGGGAAACTAGGAAGATTTCTTGTTTGTTTTATTGTGACTTACATGTTTATTTGACTTCATGATTGATATATGTGCATATATGTGATTGTGTTACAGACACCATGGTTTCTTCTTCCGACACAGGAGTATCAGACACAGTGGACCCCATGGCAGTTGTGTCAGACGATGAGGTACCATCAGAGGGAGACGTCTACACGTCCGACACCACGGGTACAGATGACGATGATTTTCAGCCATTCGCGCTGCCAGACATCGGGGTTGAGATTCAGCCTGTTGATGGCATTCCTGTTAGGGATCTACCTCTTGCGGTGATCCCTGCTCCCGTTCCGCTTGCTGCTTTCCCCATGGTGGATGCGCCACTCGATGCCGTATCTGATGACGACATTGATCTGTTCGAGGAGGGTCCCCCTGAGGACGACTATGAGGGCGGGGCCCCGATGGATGTTGATGCTATCCTTCCCATTGCTGAGGCCCCAGTAGAGGAGCTTCCTCTTTGTTGGTGCACTTGTGTCTGTACTTTGTCTGTATTTAGTCTTGTTTCAAAACGATGTCTTTGATGTAAGTTTGACCAAGTCAACCATCCTCCGGTTTGACTTGGACAAACAGTTCGAACAATGGTTTGTAAGATGTTGGGTCGAAGGATGAGTCATCGAAGGATTACTTATATCCTTCGATGATGATGAGCTCGAAAGATAGCATCCGATAGATGGACCTCGAAGGATATCATCCTTCGAAGTACATGTGGATCCTTCGAGCTGTTTCTGATCGACAGATGATCTTTCGATCAGTCTGTCTGATC
The DNA here is from genome assembly GCA_030545235.1 of Helianthus tuberosus. Classification (NCBI taxonomy): domain Eukaryota; kingdom Viridiplantae; phylum Streptophyta; class Magnoliopsida; order Asterales; family Asteraceae; genus Helianthus; species Helianthus tuberosus. The sequence continues at coordinate 41,635,186 of CM060373.1, read as the reverse complement.
CTTCGACCAGACCTGCTGTGTTCGGGTATATATACCCATGTTGTGTGTTCACTTCATTAGAGAGTTCGATAGTTAGACATAGAGACACTTAGAGAACACTCAGAGCGAGACATGGAGACACCTGCAACACTTGAGAGACACTTCTGTCAAGAAAACACACACACTTTGAGAGTTTGCAGAACAGATTTGTAAACCTTGTGCTTGTAACGGACCTTTCATACGCATTAATACAAGTGGTGTTAATCGTTGTGTCTTGTGTGTTTATCATTGTCGTGTTCTATCTCGGTTTGCTATCTCGGTTGGATTCCGCACAACCGGGTTGGTTTGTACACAAGGATTAGGCGACTAGATCCTCCCCTAGCCGGACCTACAAGTGGTATCAGAGCCTTGGCTCTTATCCTTGTTAAAACCGAGGTGTTCTTGCTGTTTTTCGGGATTAAAAAGTTCACTATTTTCTGGAAAAACATCTTAAAATCGGATCAAATCTTGTTGTTTTGCTGATTGTTTTTATTAAAACCATGTTATTACACATGTTTGCATGATATTTGTTGGTTTTTATTGAACTTTTAGCTGAAATATTGTGTTTGAAAGATTGTTGGTTTTCCAGAACTTCATTTAGTTCATCTTTTGTTCAAGTTGGTTCTTGATAAACTACACTTTTTGATCTTAAAAATTTAAAATTGAGAAGTGTTTGTGTGTTGGAAGTTGTAAACTGATTAAAATATTTGAACCTTACCTGTTTGGTGAAGACCTGCATGTCATGAGTTGAAAGATATGGTCTGAACATACTTTCTGCAGAAAGTTTTTACCAACCCGTCAACTTTTTCACCAACCTGTCACCCGTTGTCAACTGTGTCAGAAAGATCGAAGGATATCCTTCGAAGTCGAAAGATCATCTTTCGATCAGTGGAGGTTCGATAGATCATCATCCTTCGAACCAAGGAATCATTTCGAAGCATACATCTTTCGGTCTACTGCTCTTTTTCGAAAGACAAGGATCCTTCGATTGGGGAGTCTTTCGAAATCATTGCTCGAAACTCAACAGTGATCTTTCGAACCCTGTTGATCTTTCGAACAAGTGTTGATCTTTCGATCCTTTGTCTGTTTGTGTTTAACAGTTTGTGTTTCAGGTCTTTCGATCTCAGATCCTTCGACTGGTGTAACAATTTTTCCTTGATCAAAAATGAATCCAAGATGGAATACTCCGGTAAATATAGACATGTATTTTGGTACTCCGTCTCCCACACCGGTATCTTCTAATGCAATGTCCACCGGTCAATGGGCATTCGTATCAAATCAAACTCCAAGTATTCAAAGCATTCTCTTAAGCGAGAGCGAAACCGAAAGTTTGAATCGGCCTCCAAAGTTGATGCACTTATATGAATATCCAGGATGGATTGATAGATTTCATACATATGTCCTTGGTCAAAATACAGAATTATGGCTGCGGTTCATCACAGATTTCGATCAAACAATAGAGGTTGCTGCATCATCTGCTGCTACGTTTGCAGATCTTACAGAAGATCAGAAGAAGGTTTATGACTTGGAAAAGAAGGCATATGCCATTCTCACTCAAGCGTTGAGTAAAGATATTTATCATCAGTTTGTCAGTTACAAGACAACGAAAAGGTTGTGGGATGCATTGAAGACAAGGGGCGTGGGAAATGAAGCAACACGTCAATTGAGAAAAGACTTGCTAAAGAAAGAGTTTGATGGTTTTTATTGTATGGAGAATGAATCTTTAGGAGATTTGACAAGTCGATTTAATCATCTGCTGAGTGAATTGTCAAATTTTGAGGTTGTTACACCTTCAGCAGAGATTGTGAAGAAGTTTGCAGATGCGCTGCCACCTCAATGGAATACTTTCTTGGAAATCATGAAGTACAATGGCACGTTAGCTACAACAACCTACAATGACTTTGTTCAAATCCTGGAAAACAAGAATCAGGAAGAAACTCTCAAGGCAAAAAGAGTTCCAGTGCCACAAAATCCTGAAATGTATTATGGAACTTCTAGCACTTCTACAAAACCTTCTTCACATGCTCCACTTCAAACAGCGTTTGTGTCTCACACTGACATGTTTGGCAATACTATCCAAGTTCCGGTCCCTCCAAAAACAGACATGTTTGGAAATCCGCTTGAACCAGTTTCTCAACCAGCACCACAACAGCAAAGCCAACGAACTATCAGAGCAACTGATATGTTCGGAAATCCTTTACCTGTTCGACCTACCGAAACAACTGATATGTTCGGGAATCCACTTCCTCCTCCTCAATCTACCGGACCAACAGACATGTATGGGAATCCACTTCCTCCTCAACAACAAGCATGTTATGGAAGTACATCATCTGCTAGTCAACAATCAAAGCCAAATACAGTACGGCTCGACACCTCAAGCTTTTCTAAAGTCAGTGTGGAAGTAGCAAAGGAACACATGGAGCTGCTAAACACTTTGGTGAGCGCATACTGTGGATTAGTGGAAGGTCAGATTGGTAACATTAATCTGACACAAGAAGATTATCAGCAGATCGATAAAGAGGAGATGGAGATGATGGATATCAAGTGGGCCTTTGCCAGTGCTGTTAGGCGAGCAAAGGATTTCATGGAAAGAACAGGCAGAACCAGCTTGGAGAGTAAGAAAGACACCAAGTATGGGTTTGATAAGCAGGCTGTTAAGTGTTTCAATTGTGGTGAACGTGGTCATTTCAAACGTGAATGTACGAGGCCATCTCAACATGGAAATCAAAATCCTTTCAGAGGTCAAGGCAACAGGGCAAATCAGAACCAAGGAAGGAACAATGATCGCACATTGGTGCCTGTCAACAACCAGAGTCAAGCAGGACCATCTAATGCCAATCAGGCACTTGTGGTTCAAGTAGATGAAGGTTGTGATTGGTCAATCCAGTTGGGAAATGATGCACCAGATGGAACAGCTTGCTTTGCTGAAATTGTCAAGGATCTTAAACACGCCAGTGGTGGAGAATCTTCCACCAATGGTGATGAATCTTCTGAAGATGAGGACAGCTCCGGTTACACTGGAAGTTCAGATGAAGAGTCCTCAAGTTCAGGGAATGATCGGGAAGATGACACATCAAGTGCGTCAGTCGATGCAGTTATTGATGAGCTCTTGGAAGAAGATGCATCAGGAATTCAAAGAAGATCTATTTTGGTGGATCAAGCAGCTTATTCTTCGTCTTCTCTCCATTCAGCCTTTATGGCTAATGTCGACAGTTCATCAAGTCAGGTATGTGTCGATGAACCCACTTCTGTTAGCTGTGATAACTGTGATAATTTGCGTATTAAATGTGCTGACTTAGAGGAAAACATGTCTGAGTTGCAAGGCAAACATGATGCTTTACAAGCTAGTTTGTTTGACTTGCAAGACAAACATGTTTCAGTGAATGATAAGTGGTGTGAATTGCAAAGCAAACACGAGGCTTTGCAAGAGAAATATGATGTGACATTCATTCATAATCAGAAATTGACTGTTGATCTTTCAAAGTGCACTGAAGCCAACATGTTTTATGAAAACCATGAAAAGGAGTTTAAATCGATGATTGAGAAATTAAAGAAAGATAAAATCGAGTTAACAAAAATGGTTTCCAGAAAACAAACTGACATTAATTTGTATATAACTCGCCTTGAGGTAATGCAAAAGGAAATGGCTTGTGTTAAAACTGAAAGTGAGGCGATCCGACTCAAGTTAGATAGCTATTTAAGCTCTAGCTATGTGTTGGATCACATCATTGATGTTCAGAAAGAGAAAAAGGATGTCACATGCATAGGTTATAAGCAATGTCCACCACCTGTCAGACACAATTATGATGCACTGCCCGATGAGGAGTATAGAACTCATTTTGAACCATCTGTTCCTCTAGATGTTAAGGAATTTGCAACAGAATTTGCCACAGGACTCGGATACAAGAAAGAAGTGTCATCAGATTCAGATGTGTCAGCAGATACATGTGTGTCCTCTGCCGAACCGAATCAGGCTCCTCCAGTTGTGATTGAGGATACTGATTCTTCTGATGATGAATCTGATGATACTGATTCGGAAAAGTCTGATGCGGTAATCAAATAAGAGGACATACCTCTTGAGAATCATATTCTATGTGATCCTCCCGCAAAACCCGCTAAGACTGTTCCAACCGAGTCAACATCTGCAAAAGAGTCGGAGAGTGTGGATTTGCTGTACACTCTTGTTGGTGATGATAAAGTTTATTCAGACAAAGATTTTCCTATTAAGAATGTTAATCAATCATTAATCAGTAAAGTCTTTGAAAATTCAACAAGTAAGTTTTTGGGAAAGACAGGATCACGTGTTACTGTGACACAGTGCCCTCCTATCCCAAAGGCCGAAGTTCGAAAACAATATGGAAATCAGAAATTACCAACAGTGCAAAAACAGCAAAATCATACCAAAACAAATGGTAAGACACCGACTCAAAGTCAAAGGAAGCCGAATCAGAAGAAGAACAAGAATGTGAACTTTGTGAAATCTAAGGGAACGGACAAAATTGCAAAGTTTGAAAACCAATCTAACTTAGATTTTGTCAAAAAGGCAACAGTGATGAAAAGGAATGAACTAAACAGTTCAAAACCTAGTACCTCGGGATCACAAAGTTCATCATCGGCAAGGCAATCACATGTTTCTTCGGGGTTTGTTGAACGAAGATCATGTTTTGAGTGTGGCACAATTGGACATATCATTCGTAACTGTCCGTATCTTCATAAGCTGAAAGCAAAGGTTGATGATCCCCGTGCCCAAACTGACCGCAAACGATCTGTTTCTGTAAAACAAGATCCCCGCCTTGTAAAAGAAAGGGAAAAGAAACAGAAACGCCAACAGGTCAAGAAAATTGAAAAGGTAATTAAAACCGATGTGGTTAACAAACAATCTGTCTCTGTCAAACCAGAAAATTCAAAAACTTCTGACAACCATGAAGTTAAAATTTTAAAGAATGACACTAGTAAACCAAAACAGACCTGGAAACCAAAAACGGTTAAAGAATCAGGGGGATCATCACAATTTTCGAATCATCAAAGAATAGAAGTTATTGTTATTGATGAAAATGGAAGACCCAAGACCATAATGGCTTGGGTCCCCATCTCCAACTAATTATGTGAGTTCATGTGCAGGGTGTTCCAGGAGGAACTATCAGTAGTCATTGGATTGTTGATAGTGGGGCATCCAGGCACATGACAGGCGACATGAAGCTTCTCTACGACGTCAAATCTATTAGAGGAAGTTATGTTGCTTTTGCTGGAGATAAAGGCGGATATATTACGGGTGAAGGAATGATTTCCAACGAGGTTGTTAGCTTTGATAAGATCAACTTCGTACAACAACTTGATCACAATCTTCTTAGCGTTTCTCAAATTTGTGATAAGCAGTTCTCAGTTCACTTTGATGCAAATGGATGTTATGTGCTGAAACCCGGCTTCAAAATTCCAAAAGAATGGATTCTCTTGTCGGCTCCAAGGATAAATGATCTGTATGTCCTTGATATGAGCCAAGCTATCACAACGTCTGCACAAGCAACTTGTTTCGTTTCCAAAGCCACAGAAAAAGACACAATCTCTTGGCACAGACGAATGGGTCACATTCACTTACGCAAAATGAATCATTTGGTGTCAAATGAATTGGTGAATGGTGTTCCTCTTAAAAACTTTCATCTTCAAGACGTCTGTGTCTCGTGCCAAAAAGGAAAACAAACGAAGAAGCGACACCCTACAAAGAAAGTCAACACGGTGGCTGTTCCTCTTGAACGTTTGCACATGGATTTGTTCGGTCCTGTCAAGCACAAAAGCATTAGGAATGATCAATACTGCCTCGTGATAACTGATGATTATTCAAGATTTTCTTGGGTGGCGTTCATGGCACATAAGAGTGAAACCTTCGGTATTATCAAAAACTTGATCATTCAGATTGAGAATCTATATAAGTTGAAGGTTAGGCGGATACGCAGCGACAATGGTACTGAATTTAAAAATCATGCCATGGCGGAGTTTTGCACTTCAAAAGGTATTCTTCATGAATTTAGTGCAGCTTACACTCCTCAACAGAATGGCGTCGCTGAACGTAAGAACCGCACATTGATCGAGACTGCTAGGACTATGTTGGTGGAGTCACAGCTGCCCATTCCATTCTGGACTGAAGCTGTGTCCTCTGCATGTTATACGTTGAACCGAGTCCTTACAGTCAAAAGGCACAACAAGACCTGCTTTGAGCTTATTAACAAACGGAAACCAGACTTGTCATATCTTGAACCGTTTGGAGCTCCATGCACAATAATCGATCCTAATGGAAAGTTTGGGGCAAGAGCAATTGAGGGATACTTTCTTGGGTATTCCACCCCGAACTTAAGAGTCTGGAATCTAGAGACTAAAAGGGTCGAGGAATGGTCTGAAGTCAGAGTACAAAGGCACACTTTACCAGTCAAAAATCCGGGTCAACCTTGGATGTTTGAGTACGATGACTTTTTCAATTCGATCAATGTTGAAGCAGTTGAAGAAAATGCTGCAGCAAGGATGTTTTTCGAGAGTGACAATGCAACAGATTCACCGTTGGTTCGTCCCATTATTGTCAATCAAGAACCATCTTCAGTGAACAATAATGCTCTCGACAATGAGGATTTTCACGATGCTACCGAATTGAACGAATCTTCAGAGGATGACGAATTTCTAGATGCAGATCAAGAAGCTCCAATTACAGCAGTTCATGGTACTTCAGAGGGTACTCCTCCAGTGGGCGTCCCTGGAACAGCTGAAGCTACTGCATCATCCTCTTCGTCAATTCCAGGCATTGAATTGATTGTTGATCTCAATCTCAACAATCTGGGTATTAATGTTCCAGTTCCAGAGAATCCAGAAACAAGGATTCACAATACCCATCCTCAACAAAACATCATCGGAAATGTACAAAGTGGCGTTCAAACAAGAAACATGTTGCGAAACAACAACAATGCAGGCTTGTATGCAACTATCCAAGAATCTGGTCAACAAAACGATTGGTCTTTCGCGTGTTATGTCTCACAGGAAGAGCCAAGAACTTGGAAAGATGCTTTGAAAGATAGCTCATGGGTTGAAGCAATGCAGGAAGAACTGCAACAATTCCAGAAGCTTGGTGTCTGGAAACTCGTAGAGAAACCTGCTGGTTACAAGAAGATTGGTACCCGTTGGGTGTTTAAATGCAAAAAGGATGACCGTGGAATCGTTATTCGAAACAAAGCAAGGCTAGTCGTTCAAGGTTTTCGTCAGATAGAAGGGATCGACTACAACGAAGTGTATGCGCCTGTTGCACGTCTAGAAGCAATTCGGATATTTCTGGCTTATGCCTCATTCAAAGGTTTCAAGGTATACCAGATGGACGTGAAAAGTGCATTCTTACATGGTGTGGTGGAAGAAGAGGTGTACGTCGAACAGCCTCCAGGTTTTGAAGATCCTATCCATCCCGATCGGGTTTGGTTGCTCAACAAAGCTCTCTATGGTCTTCATCAAGCACCGCGGGCTTGGTACGCAACCTTATCTAATTATCTGCTGGAGAATGGATTTTGCAGAGGTCTTATCGATTGTACTCTTTTCGTCAAAGAACAAGATGGAGATCTTCTACTGGTTCAGGTATACGTTGATGATATTATATTTGGTTCTACTAATGATGTTTTGTGTAGGAATTTCGAGCGCATCATGCAGGATAAATTCGAGATGAGTGCTATGGGGGAAATGACTTTCTTTTTGGGCCTACAAGTACAACAAACTGAGTCTGGGATATTCATCCATCAGACTAAATATGTTGGTGACATCTTGAGCCGGTTCCAGATGTCTGATGCAACGCCCATCGGTACCCCATTGCCGCAAAATCACGGAATTACTCCAGACTTGAAGGGTGAAGCTACTAGCCCCTCATACTATCGCGCGATGATCGGATCTCTTATGTACCTCACAGCATCAAGACCAGATATAATGTACCCAACGTGCCTACTTGCCAGATATCAAGTCAACCCGAAGGCCTCACATCTTGCAGCTGTAAAAAGGATTTTTCGTTATTTGAAGGGTTACCCTGACACCGGTCTATGGTACCCTAGGGATAATAACTTTGACTTGATCGCATTCAGTGATTCTGATTTTGGCGGATGCAAAATCGACGGCAAATCCACAACGGCTGGATGTCAGTTTTTGGGAAATCGCCTAGTCACATGGCAGTGCAAGAAGCAGACGTGTGTAGCTACATCAACATGAGAAGCTGAATACATTGCTGCCTCAAGTTGCTGCTCCCAAGTCCTGTGGATCCAACAACAAATGCGCGACTACGGTTTTGAATTCCTAACTACTCCTATTTACGTTGATAATTCTGCTGCTTTACAGATCACTAAAAATCCTGTGCAGCATTCAAAGACTAAGCACATCGAAATTAAGTATCACTTCATACGTGATTGCTTTGAGAAAAGGCTAATCGATGTTGCTTATGTCCACACCGATGACCAACGTGCCGACCTTTTTACCAAAGCGTTTGACAAATCAAGATTTGACTATTTATTATTGGTAAACGGCATTAAGGTCAAGCAAGAGTAAAACCAACATCGGAAAATCATTTTTGTAAATACCTTTGTGTTTTAAATTTGTCTTAGTTTGTTGATTTTAGGGGGAGTAAATCCAAAAATTTGAAAAATCCAAAAACATCGAAAAATTTCAAAAACACAAAAACAATAGAAAAGCAAAAATGAGTTTCCTGGCGAGCAAAAGAGAAAATGATAGTACATCAGTGGTCTGTCTAAACCTCTTTAAACCTTAAATGAAAAACGATAAGCAGCTCTATATAAGATGTATCGGTAGGCTCACAATCATTTTAAAGTGTGCAGGGTGATATAAATCTTAAATCGACTGAAGACTGGGTGGGAACCATTCATTGGCATATGGTCTTGGTACCGAAATTTCGTTTGAGAGATTGCCGAGGTTCTGAGATATTCGGTCTTTATGCTGCTTATCATCTGGGTATCATGGTTGTATCTTTTACCGAAAAATAACGGGGACGCAAGTCTAGATCTTCCATGATACTATACATACGTGTACATATTGCATACGACCTCAATAAGTGATCAACAATCACATGTCCCTCAAAATAAGTGATAAAATATCACATTTATCCGGGAGTCAAGTTCGTCTCTCTGCTGTACGAAAGTACTGACCTGTTCACGGACTTGCTCCTGTGCCCTCATGCATCGAAAATCAAGTTCCTCATCAATAAGTGATTCTATCACATAGGGCTTGTTTTCAAATCAAAATAAGTGAGAATCTCACATCATATACGGTCAAACAGATGATAATCGGTATACACACCGGTAAGATGAACCCTCGTGCATACCTTGATACGGGAATGTGTCGTGATGTGGATGAACACCGGTCGGTAAGTATAAATCATACCTTAACGTATCCCCTCGCCATGATTACAAATGATAAGTTGAGTTTATGTGGACAACAATACCGATAATTGTTATAGGATGCTTATCTTAATGTTAACTAATTGAACAACAAGAGCGTTTTGACATGACCGTACACTGATATGATTCTCTTACCCTCGAAACTCGCAAAAAGAATGTCTGTAAATATTTATTTAATGCTTTCAGTTTCTGCATCTTTGTATATATTTATTTACTGCTTTCAGTCTTTAAATTTCAAATATTCAAAAAGCCAAAAAGATTTTATTTTTATTTTATTTTCGATCGTACGATGTTGGAGCTCGAGTCTTCGTTACCTGAAACCTGAACGAAAACCGAAACGACTAAATCTTCATAAACGGTCGAAATTTGCAAGTGTTGAAAGTTAAAATTGAAATTGATAAAATATTTATTAAACTTTCATACTGTCGGACGGTGTTTGATTAAACAATGGTCACATGTGTGTCGTTTGCTTATGATATTCCAGGCAGTTGTTCTCATTACGCGTTTAGATTTCTTGCATGTGCAGATTCTAAAGGCAAGGAGAACATGGTCGATGACAAGCTTCGGAATGAAGACACGACGTGAAGGCACTCAAATGATGAAGATGATCAAGTTGCCGCTGACCATCATCAACACCACAAAGATCTCACTTCATAAAGAACAAATATTTCACGAGCATAACTCAAGGGGAGCTTATGTTAAGGGGGAGTTTGTCAACACACTTCCTACATGAAACGGGGAGTTTGTTGGTACACTTTCTGCTTTCAAGACGTGAAGACTTTAAAGATCCTCCGACATTGAAGACTTGAAAAGACGTCAAAGACTTGAAGACACAAAGGACCTACAAGAATTAAGATCGAGATAAAGCTATAAGATCGAGACAAAGCTACAGCCAAGGGGGAGTTTGTTGGTGCACATGTGTCTGTACTTTGTCTGTATTTAGTCTTGTTTCAAAACGATGTCTTTGATGTAAGTTTGACCAAGTCAACCATCCTCCGGTTTGACTTGGACAAACAGTTCGAACAATGGTTTGTAAGATGTTGGGTCGAAGGATGAGTCATCGAAGGATTACTTATATCCTTCGATGATGATGAGCTCGAAAGATAGCATCCGATAGATGGACCTCGAAGGATATCATCCTTCGAAGTACATGTGGATCCTTCGAGCTGTTTCTGATCGACAGATGATCTTTCGATCAGTCTGTCTGATCCTTCGACCAGACCTGCTGTGTTCGGGTATATATACCCATGTTGTGTGTTCACTTCATTAGAGAGTTCGATAGTTAGACATAGAGACACTTAGAGAACACTCAGAGCGAGACATGGAGACACCTGCAACACTTGAGAGACACTTCTGTCAAGAAAACACACACACTTTGAGAGTTTGCAGAACAAATTTGTAAACCTTGTGCTTGTAACGGACCTTTCATACGCATTAATACAAGTGGTGTTAATCGTTGTGTCTTGTGTGTTTATCATTGTCGTGTTCTATCTCGGTTTGCTATCTCGGTTGGATTCCGCACAACCGGGTTGGTTTGTACACAAGGATTAGGCGACTAGATCCTCCCCTAGCCGGACCTACACTCTTGGTTCACCTGTCCCAGACTCGTTGGAGTCTGTGGCATCCGCGTCCTTGTACGATCAGGGTGTGCAGCATCACTCTCCTGACGCCGAGCCCGACATGGCGATGTCAGCTGCACCAGGTCCGTTACACGAGTTTGAGTTTGACCATGACATCGATGATGATTTTGACCCAGTTTTCCCCCTGATGTCGATCTTGACCACGAGATCGAGTTTATTCATGTGGACCAACCCTTAGAGGCGCCAGTAGCTCCCATTGATCCGTTGTTTGACATTCCTGCCGATTTTGATATGGACCTTGTTGACCCTGAGCCCATCGTAGCACCCGAGCCTGTTGTTGACCATGGCCCTGTTCTTGATGAGGCCCCAGCCGTTGCACTGCTAGATATGGGTGCACCGGCCATTGCACCTCTTGTTGATGATATACCCATTGGTGACCTTCCCGTTGTTGCACCACTGTTGGTGGATGATCCTGTTATTGATGCACCCATTGTTGCACCTGTTGTACCTGTTTCAGCCCCAGTGCATGCTGACCATGCACCGTTTGCTTCTCACATTGACCCTCGATACGCCGACACCCTCAACGGGTGGATCGACGATGATGATTACCCACCATTTGTGCTACCTGTCACACCTCCCGTAGCACCTGTTTCTACACCCACTGATATCCCACTGTTTCACCCACACACCACTGACATCCATCACACTGATCTCCCCATCACATTCCTCCAGGATATACCGCTACCTTGTCCTGGAGAGGGTTCATCGAGGCAGCCGCCTGTTTCTGTTCCACCCGTGCTGTCATCATCATTTCCTTTTCTGTCACAATTTCCTCATGTTGCACCACCTACTGCACCATCTTTCATACCACCGAGCGAGCCATTTTTATGGACTACGCCCCCTGTTATGCCATTATCCGACCCGTACCACCCATTTCATGTGGGGTACACTACGGAGGATATACTTGTGTCACTGCAGCTACAGCAGGACGCATTGAGCCGTCGTATTCAGGAGCTAGAGAGATCTCCACGACCGCCTTGTCACTGTCAGACCCCCTTTGCAGCACCACACACTCCCCGTCCGCTTTCCCCTGATTCAGACGTTCGTTTCTTGACATCTGAGCAGCAGATTGCATATTTGTTGCGCGTCTGTCGTGCCTTAGAGGAGGATTGGATACACATGCGTCGCTTACTTTTCTCTCATTTTCCTCCTCCTCCTCCGCCATCAGCATAGGTATTTTTGGTTTGATGCAGGTTGATCATTTTGGTGAGAAGGTCGCTATTGAGCCAGCTTACGAAGACTTTTGAGAGATCACACTTTTTGTATATGATATGTGTAGACAGATTTGTACTTTTGGGGGTGATGTAGCCCCACGATCTTACTTTGATATGTGATGTACTATTAAACATGTAAAACAATATTGTGGTCGTGATTAATGAAGCTCAATGGCAACATTCTCACTACATGCTTTGTTGAGTTATATGTTTTGATTGATAACATGAGATGTTATGTGCTTGATGGATGTTACTGTATATGTATATTTATTATATCTACTATGACCTGACCAACATGATCATCTTTTAGAAGATGCCACCAAGACGCGATGTACGCATGCCTCCTAACGAGGCGGAACTCCAAGGGATCATTGCTGCAGCTATAGCACAGTATGCTGCCTCCCAAGCAGAAACGAGCAGGAACACTTCAAACAACAACAACAACGGCAATAACAATCCACCCAATGGTAATGTTAAGTCGTTTGAGACATATTACAATACATCTGGATATTTATAGCACGACCGCTAATACCATTTGTAAAATCTAACGTATGTGCAGGGTGCACCTACAAGCAGTTCCTCGACTGTAAGCCCGTGAATTTCAACGGCACTGGAGGTGCTGTTGCGTTTGTTAGGTGGGCTGAAAAGACAGACTCTGTCCTAAGAATGAGCAAATACGCTCCCGAGCAACAAGTGACCTACATCTTAGGGCTGTTTCTGGACGGTGCCCTATCGTGGTGGAATCTGCAAGTGCAAACTTTAGGAGAAGCGGCAGCATACGCACTAACATGGGCTGAGCTAAAAGAACTCATGAGAAGGAAGTACTGCTCACGAGCTGAAATACAGAAGCTAGAGACTGAGTTCTGGCACCTACGAATGGAAGGTCCCAAGATTGCAGAATATGTTCAAAGGTTTTGCGATTTGTCTCATGTAGTACCGTATATGGTCACGCCCGAGTTTAAACGTGTTGAGAGATTCATCTGGGGATTGGCACCCCAAATCATGAGTATGGTTACCACGTCCAAGCCTGCAACGATCACGGAAGCCATCGACCTTAGTGTGGCGCTTACTGAGGAGGCCATTAGGTTGAACAAGTTCTCAGTTTCTGAACCGAAGAAAAAGGAGACACATGTTGAATCGTCTGGTGAAAACAAACGGAAATTTTCCAACTTCAAGCAAGGTACCAGTAATGTGAACAGGAGGGGTGAATCGAGCACGCCGGCCAGAGCCATAACCAGTTTCGAAAACAAAGGAAAGGGTTACATGGGCGCTCTACCCAAGTGTGGATTATGCCAGTATCATCATGCTGGCCCGTGCAGGAATAGAAAATGTGAAACTTGTGGAAAAATTGGCCACTTGAAGGATACTTGCTGGGTTGGTTCAGGCCAGGGTGGCCAAAGGGGTTTCAATAACAACAACCGTGGTGGTAATGGAAACCGCCCGCAAGGGAATAATGGAGGAAATAGTAATCGTGGGAATGTCGCAAATCAAGCTGGTAACCGGGTAACAAACGAAAATCGAGGCGGGAATGGTAATGGGAATGGCCGAGGGCCAGGATGCTTCAACTGTGGAGACGTTGGGCACTTTAAAAGGGAATACCCAAAACTGAATCAGGCGCAAGGCAGAGTCTTTACCATTGGTGCGAGGGAAGCGCACCAGGATCAACGTTGTCACTGGTACGTTCCCTATAAACCAACGCTTTGTATCTGTTCTGTTTGATACTGGTGCTGATTATAGTCTCGTATCATTAGAATTTAAGAATATACTTGGGTTGACCACTAGTAAGTTAGACGTTCCGTACTCGATTGAATTGGCGAATGGGAAACTAGTTGAAACAGGAGAAGTCATCAGAGGATGCGTGATAGAACTGGGAGGACACGAATTTACGCTAGATATGCTGCCTGTCGAGTTGGGAAGCTTTGACGTGGTAGTGGGGATGGATTGGTTATCGAGCAACAAGGCCGAGATTGTTTGCCACGAGAAGACCATCCGCATCCCTATGACGGATGAAGAAACGATCGTAGTGCACGGAGAGAAGCGTGATACGCCGCTGAGAATCATTAGCTGTCTGAAAGCTAGAAAGTGTTTACAGAAGGGATGTGTGGCATTCTTGGCACACATCGTGGATAAAGAAGCCGCGGAGCTAAAGATAGAAGACATTCCGGTCGTAAGAGAATACCCTGAAGTCTTTCCAGAAGACTTGCCAGGATTGCCGCCACAGCGACAAGTCGAGTTCCACATTGACTTGGTTCCAGGTGCCGCGCCTGTAGCCAAGGCACCCTATAGACTTGCACCTTCGGAGATGCAGGAGTTGTCAACACAACTCCAGGAGCTATTGGACAAAGGATTCATCAGACCAAACTTCTCACCTTGGGGAGCTCCAGTTCTGTTCGTTAAGAAGAAGGATGGTAGTTTTCGTTTGTGTATAGACTACCGCGAGCTTAATAAGTTGACCATCAAGAACAGATATCCTTTGCCAAGGATTGATGACCTATTTGATCAGTTGCAAGGTTCGAGCTTTTATTCAAAGATCGACCTTCGATCAGGGTATCATCAGTTAAGGATACAAGAGGAAAGTATCCCAAAGACGGCCTTTAGGACTCGTTATGGACATTACGAGTTCCTGGTTATGCCGTTTGAGTTGACAAACGCGCCGGCAGTTTTCATGGATCTAATGAACAGAGTCTGCAAGCCGTACTTGGATAAGTTTGTGATCGTGTTCATCGATGACATTCTGATCTACTCGAAGACGAAGGACGAGCACGAACAGCACTTAAGAGCTATTCTAGAGCTACTTAAAAAGGAGAAGTTGTACGCTAAGTTCTCGAAGTGTGAGTTTTGGCTACGCGAAGTCCAGTTTCTTGGTCATGTGGTTAATGGAAATGGAATTCATGTTGATCCCACAAAGATCGAGGCAATCAAGAATTGGGAGACCCCAAAGACGCCAACCGAGATTCGACAGTTCTTAGGTTTGGCTGGTTATTATCGAAGGTTCATTGAGGATTTCTCTAAAATTGCTCAACCTCTGACCGCACTCACACAGAAAGACAAGAAGTTTGATTGGGGTGACAAGCAAGAAGAAGCGTTTCAGTTGTTGAAAAACAAACTTTGTGATGCACCGATCTTATCGCTACCCGAAGGAACGGACGACTTCGTGGTATATTGTGACGCCTCGCATCAAGGTTTGGGTTGCGTGCTGATGCAGCACCAGAAGGTTATAGCATATGCGTCACGCCAGTTGAAGATTCACGAGAAAAATTATACCACGCATGACCTGGAGTTAGGCGCGGTGGTATTTGCGTTAAAGATTTGGCGACATTATTTGTATGGTACGCGATGTACAATCTTCACAGATCACAAGAGCCTGCAACACATATTTGACCAAAAGGAGCTTAACATGAGGCAAAGGCGCTGGGTAGAACTGTTGAATGATTATGATTGCGAGATCAAATATCACCCAGGGAAAGCAAATGTGGTCGCCGATGCCCTGAGTCGAAAAGAAAGGATTAAGCCCATAAGGGTTAGGGCTTTGGAAATGATTGTCCAGACAGACCTCTCTTTGCGCATTCGTGCCGCATAGAGAGATGCTTTGAAAGAAAGGAATATTGAGGACGAGTATCTCCGTGGGATGGAGAAGCAGTTGGTGCCAAACGAGGAAGGAACTTTATGCATCATGAAACGAATTTGGGTTCCTTTGTTTGGTGGGTTGAGGAATGTTATTTTTGATGAGGCACACAAGTCGCGGTACTCGATCAATCCTGGAGCTGATAAGATGTACCAAGACCTCAAGGATTTCTACTGGTGGCCTAGGATGAAAGGCGATGTGTAACACCCTTATTATTATTTAACAATTTTCGTATAATTTACGAAAATAAACGGGTAATTAGAATTTCAATACATTGAAAATACGGGTTTCATTAAACTTTATTTACAGAATTAAAACTATACAAAATAACATGTTTGAGTTCGTCATTTAACAAAACAACGATACATAGTGCGGAAGCTTATTTCTTGATCGTGTTCGGTTCTTTGTTGTGCTTGATCGTCCTCCGGTGCTAAAATCATACCTGAAACTCATAAAACATGAGTTGGATTAGTCATATGTAACTTAGAACGTATTTAAACGAGTCCGGGAAGCGAAACTGATTAAAATAAATTTTTTTCGCTAAATCAGGGTTCTGTCGCGTGTCGCGGAGGAACCATGTTGTTCCTTCACGTGTCGCCTGGGAAACCAGTTTCCAGCAGGTTGCAGTTCAGATCAGCTATGCCAGTTTTTACGGAAACGGCCATAACTTCTTCGTTATTGATCCGTTTTACCCGATTCTTTTTCCTACGCGTCCGTAATTTAATTCTCCATCATATGGAGTTAAAATCCTACATCCAACATAAAAAATTTTGAGACTTCTAAGCCTTTGACTCGTTACCTTTTTACCGAATTTTAACCCGTTTATGCATTTTATCAAACAAATGTATTTGTTTGATTCCTATATTACATACACTTCTACAAATTAATGTTACCTACCATATTAGGTTCTAATCATAGGTTTATTACACAATTTAAACCCGTTTTCGCTTGTATACTTATTTTGACCCGTTAAGGGTATTTAAGCACTTTCGAGCCTAAAATCGCTTTCGATTGTTTCTAGCATTTCATCACCACATTTCTTATCCTATAATCTCCCACCACAATTGTGTTTATGGCGGGTTTGATGTGGTGATCTATATAAACCAAATTTTACCTCTCGAATCATTATTTTACGGCAAAAACTCAAATAGTACCGTTTGACTAATATAATACCTCTTTCAACTTCTATACTTAATCTAAGTATTTACTTAATCATAAAACTTGTTTCCAAACAACCTTTAAAGGTTGTTTGTTCGAATTAGCTAACAAGGGCGTTTTGGTCCTTTTTAGTCTTTCAATTACGACAAGGTCTTTTGAGAGCATGTTTGACCCATGATTCTTCTTTTGAATTATGATCTTGCTCGAAAAGTCAATATGCTTTTCAAAACGCCACTACCCTCTTTTAAAACATTCGGTTTACCCACTTAAGTAACCCATTGTCTATCTAAGACTTCATTAAATACTCATTGAACCTTACGTTCTCAATGAATCATTACTCTATTACACATACCTGGCTCGGGTCAATGTATTGACCTGATTTAATGCCTTGCTATAATATTCGCTAAATAGTAGCGATGCAAATATCATTTCTACATTTATTCCTGAAATCATATAACTCGACAAGAATCATCAGTCGCTATTATCAAAAGGTGGTATCTTCACCCTTTGACCCGTTTGGTCTAAATGACCGATTATATTGGCGAGATGACATGTATTTTCATCTCGACTATATGACTCGCTCGGATTTACATCGTGCGGTCGCTTTACTTATAATTTATTTCTTGACACTTTTCGGCCTATTAAGGCTTACTTCATAAGTGTCTTTTAAAGCCAATAGTTATGGTCGATGCATGACCAATTTACCGTTTTACCCTTATTGTTTGTTTTGGTTTACCCTATAAGGCAACCATTCAAAAGTTTATTTTCCATTTGTCATAAAATGATCAAATTACCGATTTAACTCCTTTTAAACCATCAACATGGTTTCTTGTCATACTCGACTATCTTGTTCCGTACGTTTACACGCCGGAACATCATACCTCAATTATGTATTTATCTTATTCGTAACTAATACGATAAGAGAATATTCTAAAATATAAGACTAGTGTAAGTTATACTTACCTTGCATCCGAATTATGCTTTTCCCTTCATTCTTGATTCGTTTGACCCGCTTTCACTCCAAGCTTCACCTAGCTTGTTTAAGCGCCAACTATTATTCATCATTTCACAAGGTGGTTAGTTTAGTCATAACTTAATACGATCATTCCACCCTACGCATTTTATATTCAAGAATTATCATTCATCGTATTATAGGTCGGTTTGACTGTTTAAAGTCAACGGCCTATTAATCATAAGTGATTACATGATGTAGCTTTACTACTCATTTAACTACTTGGTCAAATACACGGTAGCATCATACTTAGGCTACCGTTTATTCACTTTGTTTACCAAGTTTTATAACCATAATTCATCGAATTAACACTACATTAATCTTTCTTAACACATGATGATATCAAGCTTCATTTTTAACATGAATTTATCATCATTTCCATTCTTTTTACACCAAACCCAATTCATGGTAATTATGATTCATGTACTCAAACACCTAAATGGTTCAAGTAGCATACTTTTATTATCTAATATGAGGATTCTAATCACAATTTAGACACTAACATCATCATATCATAAAAACCCATCTCTATCATGTATGAACAAGTACTCAATCATGTAAATTTGTTCAAGTACTTTGTTTCTACTATCAACTATGATGATTTCTAGCACAATTATATCATCATCTTCATTATCTAGCCATAACCCACTTAGCACATACAAGGGAAATCATCAATTCCCTAGTTTTCAACACTAGTTCATCAAATTGTTAACTAGGGTTGTTCCTACACATAGATTTCTTCACAACTACACTCATGGATTCATCATCCATTCCCAAATTGTGATTTTGAGTGTTCATCATAACTTCAAGACATCACCAAATTACAAAATTTAACATACCTTACGATCCCTTTGACTTGGTGATCATTTATACGCGTTCATGCATTGATTTGGGGCTTGATTCGAGCTCCAATTTGGTGAATTTGTTGATTTTAGGGTTTGAGCTCTCTTGGTCGCTCCTGATGATCGATCCACACACACAAAGTGTGTGTGGTGTGTGTGTGTTTTTTTTATTAAAAGAACTTGTTCCCTTTTTGACGATTTTGGTCCCTCAAGTTTTGTTAACTAGTAAGTAGGCTACAACCTACTTATTTTCAACAATAGTTTGTTTTGTTAACTAGGTTAAACTTTGCTAGTTTAACTTAGTGAGTTTGGGGTAGTCATAACCCGTCTTATTTTAAGTCCCGTTAGCTCGGGCCTTCTATATACTTTGTTTTCCTCAAAGTATTTATCCTCTTTTAATTAACATCAAATTTATTTATTTAAATCCTAATATTAACCGGGTTAATTTTTTTTTTACCACTAACGGTATTTTACCCGTCGTCACTAGTAACGTGGTTTAATTACCAAACCCATTTTTGGGGTGTTACACGATGTTGCAGTATATGTTAGCAAATGTTTAATGTGCGCCAAGGTAAAAGTCGAATACCAAAAGCCTTCAGGTCTTCTACAACAACCTGAAATACCCAAATGGAAATGGGAACAGATTTCCATGGACTTCATAACGAAATTGCCAAAGACGCCCAAAGGCCATGATACAATTTGGGTAATAGTAGACCGTCTAACAAAGTCTGCACACTTCTTGCCAATCAAAGAGAAAGACAACACGAGTAAACTTGCTGAAATATACATGAGGGAGATTGTCGCACGTCATGGAGTGCCCCTCTCGATTATCTCTGATAGAGATGGGAGATTTGTATCAAGGATTTGGCAATCAAGAAGCTTTTGGCTCGCAGTTGAATCTGAGCACTGCATTTCATCCGCAGACAGATGGCCAGAGCGAGAGAACTATTCAGACATTGGAAGATATGCTGAGAGCATGTGTAATGGATCTGGGAGGTAGCTGCGATAATCATTTACCATTGGTCAAATTTTCGTACAACAACAGCTACCACACCAGTATTGGAGCCGTGCCATTTGAAGCTCTTTATGGACGCAAGTGTCGATCACCACTGTGCTGGGCTGATGCGGGTGATAGACAGCTTGTTGGTCCCGAAATAGTCCAAGAGATGACAGACAAGATTGCACAGATCCGAGAACGCATCAAGGCGGCTCATTACAGACAGAAAGGCTATGCAAACCAAAGGAGGAAACCTTTGGAGTTTCAAGTTGGGGATATGGTTTTGTTGAAGGTTTCACCCTGGAAGGGTGTGGCACGCTTTGGGAAGCGTGGGAAGTTGAATCCGCGTTACATTGGCCCTTTCAGAATCCTGCAAAGGATTGGGCTTGTAGCATACAAGTTGGACCTACCTGCTAAACTTAATGGCGTTCACGATACATTTCACGTATCTAACCTGAAAAAGAGTCCAACACAAGAGACAGTGATCATTCCTGCGGACGAAGTTCATATCGACGACACGCTCCACTTTACCGAAGAACTCGTTGAGGTTAC
Source organism: Helianthus tuberosus (assembly GCA_030545235.1). Classification (NCBI taxonomy): domain Eukaryota; kingdom Viridiplantae; phylum Streptophyta; class Magnoliopsida; order Asterales; family Asteraceae; genus Helianthus; species Helianthus tuberosus. The sequence goes on along the minus strand of CM060373.1, from coordinate 41,614,709 downwards.
GGATTGGAAAGTTAACAAAACACGCAGGAGTAGTGTCAAGCTCGTCAAAGTTCGATGGAATGCAAGACATGGGCCAGAATTCACGAGGGAACGTGAGGATCGTATGAAAGAGAAATACCCACATTTATTCCCCAAGACCCCTGCATCTAGTAGCAGAACTAAAATTTCAGGACGAAATTTCTCTAACAGGGGGATAATGTGACAACCCTCAAAATTACAGGTATCCGTACAATTAATTAATTCTTAATTTGTGCTTAATGACTGTGCTTGATTACAACTGTGATTAAACTACTTTCTGATTTCTGTTACATACATACATATGCATCACATTTTATACTGTCACTCTATTTAATACACACAAACATTAGTGACAACCATGATGCACAAAGCACAGTTAGCACAGTGAGCGGATAACCCAGAGACATGCTGACAATGCCAGCACCTAGACAGACAATGCTTTTGAGGCCAGTATGAGCCAGAATTAGAATACTACACTAGTAGGGAGTGTAGGGAAGTGAGGACCATAAAACTGCGTCACTAGGTGATAGTTATAGTGCCGGGAAGTGCCTAAATCACACTTTAAATGCAGAATTCTGCACTTTTAAACAAAATTCAGCATTTAATAATACTAGTAAAGTGCAAAAACTTGGCAAAATAGTCCTAGATACTTTCCAAAGTGTTGGGAATTAAATGTGTCACTAAAAGTAATATAAAGGACACTTTATGGATTAATTTAGCACTTTAACGGACAACACCCAACCGAACAACCGGACTTTACCCGGAACATAAAAATATTGCCAAACATATTGTTTTTACTTTTCTGAGCTAGTTAGGGTCCCCGAACACCCTAACACACTTTATAAATAACAACACACCTTAACATACTAATTTAACCTTTACATTCTAACTAGAATTAGTAACCAACATTGAAACCCAACCCCATACCCCCCCCCCCCCCCTCTTCGAACCGGTTACATGGGGACACCCCCCCCCCCATGAATTCTTTTCATTTTTATATTGGAAGATGTTGGTGGATTAGAAGCATAATATTCAATGGTTAAAGATGAATATTGGATTATAAGTAAGCACAAGAGTTACACATCTCATTCACAAATCAAACAACATCAAACAACTCTCCCTTCCTCTCCTCTTTCTTGTTCGGCCGAGAACACAAGCACCCCCATCACCACTTTCAAGTTTCACTTCAAGCAATCTAAGGACATCCAAGAGTGTTAGAGATCCTACAAGCAAGCTTGGTGTGTTCGGAAGCTCAAGGACCTATCTCGTTTTCTTTTATCCATCACATTTGCACTCTTGAACTCCCCTAGCCTTGTGCTAGTAGTAAGTGTCTTAGATCTTCATCTTCTTCATATTATTGTTGGTTAATAGTGAAAAGAATGGTGAAAATATAAGAACTCTAAAGAACATAAACAAAGTCTTGAAGTATAAGCTAACTAAAGATGAAGTATGGTTAAAATGAAGAAGAAATCATGTTGTTCTTATGTTGTTATGCTTGTTGTATGTTGTTTGTTAGTAAAAATGTTATGGTTCATCACATAGGCTTGCTAGATCATGTTTAAAGACATGAACTAGCAAGATGTGAAGGTTAAAAATGTGTAGGATGATGAAATCATCCATACATAACTATGAACTTGATTAAATACATATTTTCTTGAAAAATAAAGATCAAAATGGGTTGTAATCTCATGTGGTTTTTCGAAAGAACCAAGTGAAGAGCATGAGTTTTGTTAAAAGTTTGATCTTACATAAACTAATCGTATTTTTAGTGGGTAAACAAGTGTATAAACATTTGTGTAAAAAGAGAATTTCACAAAGAAGTATTTTTAGAAATCATGACTAGAAGTTGTAAATGTTCAAATCCTTTAAAAATAAAGTTTTTAAGAAACTAATCACATTTTTAAAGGTAACAAGACTCACTAAGTCTATTAGTAAGTTACTACATGTTTTTATAAATCTTCAAGTTCATAAGTTTATGGTTTATGCTTGTTTTTGACAAATTTGGTAAATAGAGGTTGTATATTGTTGATTGAGAATTGATCGAATGATTTTACCAAAAGAAAATGATACGCTAGTAAGTGTGGACGCCTCCATTTACAAAGGAAACTCTGGCGAAATTTTCCTAAAATCCAACACTTAGAAAATATTTTTCGAGTAAGTGTTTACAAGTGTATTTCTAAATTTATTTTCAAAATAAACTTCGCCATGATTTTTGTTACAAAAATACTAAGTGTCAGAGGTTGATTTTCGTAAATAAAATTTGATAAATATATATTCAGAATATATTTATTACTAAAACTCTTGTGTGATTGTTCGTTTATTTGTGTGAACTAAATATATTATTTTTAGGATAAAAATAATATAACTTATGACACCATAAAAATTACGACTCCAAAATAATACTAAAACTCTCACAAAATAAATATTTAAGTTACGCAAGTATTGTTGTATTACGAAGCGCTAGAACGTAACTTATGTATATTTCAGAAAAATGCTCTTATACGTATATTTTGGTAAAATATTATTTTGGGAAGTTTATGAAGTAAAATATATATATTTTTGGGAAAAATATATATATTTTGGAATTAAGATATTTTAGACAAGCAAATTAAAATATATTTTTCTAAGTGGGACTTAAAATATATTTTTCGGAATTACAAGTGTACATGTATGAATACCCCCATCATTGGGAAGGAAATATACATACAAAATAATTAAGAAGTGTGGATACAAAATAGTTGCCTAACTATTTTTCCTAAAAAGAACAAAAGTTAAGTTAAAATAATTAATATTATTTTAACAAGTATAATATCATAGTAACGCAACTCAAAACACTAAACCCTAAGCCATGGCACGGCCCATTCGTCTAATAGACATTAGTACGTGTAGGTCGTCACGCAGCAGTTCGAGTTTGAGATTGACGTTACAGGATACGCACTTCTGTGAGTTCATGTCCCCCTTTTCTCTTAACTGTTTTCAGTTTTATAACTTCGGGGGTGAAATATATGTTACAATTATTTAGGACATTTTTATACATGGTATGGTTAGCTTAAGGAGGGTTGGGACGTTCAGATCATGTGAGTGGTGGGTACAACGCTTAAAGCCATTAATCCTCGTTGTTAGGACCGAGGGACACAAGAGTGATAGATCTATTTGGGTGTAGCGAGCCCACACCCGTGAGGTCAGGGTGACCCATAGAGGTGACTGTGTCTTACAGCCGAGGCCCGGTACAAATTTGCTAGGTTTGAGTTTTCCTGCATCACTTCACACATACCAGTGGCTTTGCAACCCAGTGGTGATCTTTTTCCTTAATTGCTACATACCAGGAACATTTTTACACTGGGACGTACTTTAACGATTTATATACATACTCATTTTTACATGAACTCGCTCAACTTTTGTTGATTTTTCAAACAACATGTATTTCAGGAAATTAGTGGATCTGACGAAGTATGCAATCGTGTCAAGCTGCGTAGGGAATAATGAGGTCATCCAGGATTAGGAAGTGTGACCCTTGCCTGGACGGGTTACAAGTCTTAAACCATGTTTTTTTAGTCAAGTCTTTTGGGGTGTCATGTGAACACGTTTTAATTACGTCATGATTGTATGTCATTTTATGTGTCGACTTTTAAAACAATGATGTTGTGGTAACTTTTAAAACTTAATGAATGGATGACTATCATGTGTTTTATTTCCATATAGCATTGTTATGATTGTGCTATGGTATTAAGAAGTCACACCAATTAAACCCACGCTTCCGCAAAAGCCAGGGTGTGACAGGCGTAGGTTTCCTAATTTAGGTATCCACATCCTTTTCTTATAGAGTCTCCAAATTCCATCCGTCCCTTGTTCTAATTCCTTAATGAATCCTTTTAATTTTCCAGTAACATCCTTGAATACTGATTCTTGTAGTTCTCTAATTTGTTTATTTAAATCTATCTGCAGATTTAATTTAAGAGAACGTACCCTTTTTGGCTTTTCATGATACTTTCGACTTAAAGCATCAGATACTACATTGGCCTTTCCTTCATGCTACTGGATATTACAATCATAATCGCTAAGAAATTCCATCCAGCGTCTCTATCTCATATTCAGCTCTTTTTGCCTAAAAATGTACCTTAAACTCTTATGATTAGTGAAGACAACAAATTTATTTCCATATAAATAGTGTCTCCAAATCATAAGGGCAAAAATTATAGCTCCTAACTCTAAATCATGTGTTGTAAAATTTTCTTCATGATTCTTAAGTTGTCTAGAAGCGTATGCTATAACCTTTTGGTGTTGCATCAACACACATCCATAACCTAACTTAGAAGCGTCACAATAGACTTCGAAGTCTTCAGTTCCTTCTGGTAACGCTAGTATGGGTGCGTTGATTAATCTTTGCTTAAGAATTCTAAAGGCTTCCTCTTTTTTTGATCCCCATTCAAACTGAACAGATTTACATGTTAGCTTAGTCAAAGGAATGGCTATTCTGGAAAAATCTCGAATAAACCTTCTATAATAACTGGCCAATACTAGAAAACTTCTAACATCTGTTGGTGACTCAGGGGCTTTCCATTTAGTAATTGCTTCAATCTTTGTGGAATCTACATGAATTCCTTCATGGTTGACTAAATGTCCAAGAAACTGCACTTCTTTTAACCAAAATTCACATTTCGGAAATTTAGCATAGAGCTTTTCTTTTCTCAGTAAGTTTAAAAGTGTATGCAGATGCGTTGTATGTTCCTCTTGACTCTTAGAGTAAATTAGAATATCATCTATAAAGACAATTATGAATTTATCCAAACATGGCTTACATATTCGGTTCATCATGTCCATAAATGCGGCTGGGGCATTGGTTAAACCAAATGGCATGACAGTAAATTCATAATGGCCATACCTTGTTCTGAATGTGGTCTTAGGAATATCCTCTTCCTGTACCTTTAATTGATGATATCCTGAGCGTAAATCGATCTTTGAGAAAAATCGAGCTCCTTGCAGTTGATCAAACAGATCATCGATTCTCGGTAATGGGTACCAATTTTTAATCGTGACTTTATTCAATTCACGGTAATCAATGCACATACGCATTGACCCGTCTTTCTTTTTGACGAACAAAATCGGTGCTCCCCACGGGGATGAGCTTGGCTGTATGAATCCTTTCTCCAACAGTTCGTCTAATTGTTTCTTTAATTCTTGCATTTCTGCAGGTGCCAAACGGTAAGGTGCTTTGGCAATTGGTGTTGTTCCTGGTAGCAAATGAATTCTGAATTCGACTTCCCTGTCCGGCGGTAGTCCAGGTAATTCTTCTGGGAATACATCTGAAAATTAAGATACTACCTGGATATCTTTTAATTCCTTTCCTTTAGTGTTAATGATTATGGAAATCATATACACTATTGACCCTTTCCTCGCACAACTTGCAGTTTTCATCACAGAGATGAATTTGGTGTGTCTGGTTGGCTTATCTCCTTTAATTGTGATCTTTTCACCCTTTGGTGAATTTACTTGTATTGACTTTTGATCACATAGAATATTGGCTCTATTGGCTACTAACCAATTCATTCCTAATACAATATCAAATCCTGCCAGATTCATTGGGTAAAGATTTGCAATAAATTTTTGATTTAAAACTTATGTTCTTGCTCCCTGCAAGATTTCTGAAATTTTAATGGCTTCTCCATTTGCTGTTTCTACCAAACATTCGTGTTGAAGTTTAGATAATGGTTGGTTGAGAAGTTTGCAAAAGGAAGTATTAATAAAACTTTGGTTTGCACCTGAGTCAAATAATACTTTAGCAAAAACATCATTAACTAAAAATGTACCGGCGATCACGTCCGGGATCATCTTTGATTCTTCTGTAGTCAGAACAAATGCCCTAGCATTCTTAGTAGTCTTGTTATTCATGGCTAGAGCTAGTTTCGGACAATTTGGCTTGATATGTCCTTTTTCTCCACAGTTAAAGCATACCCCCTTACTAGGTTTCTTCCTACAATCTTCCTCCTTGTGTCCTGGTATCTTGCAGTAGTTGCAGTAGGTGGAGCATCTTCCAGAATGCTTCTTCTTACAGGCTTTGCAGTAAGGTGTAGAGGTAGAACCTATATTTTTCCAACGGTTGGAATTACCGTAGAGAAATTCATGGGTAAGCCTTTAAGCTAGGTTCCTCCTCTGGTTTTCTTCTTGTGTACGTACCAGTTCATCAGTCAAGGTGTTTGCTAGTTCTACAGCTTCTTCTATGGTTGGTGGTCTAGCTGCCTTGACTACATGTCTAATTTCACCAATTAATCCCCAGCTGTAACGGGAGATTAACACAGGTTCTGGTGATGCTAGGGTTGGCACTATTCTAGCATATTCAAAGAATGTAGTAGTATAACCGTTGCTATCTACTCCAGTCATTCTAAGGTTTAAGAATTTATTAGCTCTCTGCTCCTTTTCATTAGGAGGACAGAATTTCCTTTCCACCATATTCCTAAACTCAATCTATTCCATATTATAAACCCCTATCACTTCCCCTAGTCTAGAGGATAGTGTTCCACCATTCTAGAGCTGCATTCTTAAATAGGTTAGAAGCAAACATTATCTTATCTTCTTCTGTGCACTTTCTTATTTTTAAGATTGCTTCAGTCTTTTCTAACCAGCGTAGAGCTGCAATGGCTCCTTCATTGCCCAAGAATTCCATTGGTTTACAGGACCAGAATTCTTTATAAGAACAACCATAAGACATGGTTTTTCTTCTTTTTGGAATGGGCACTTGAAGTATTGGTCCATTGTTTACGCTGTGATCAGGTTCAGTATGTGTTCGCTTACTTCCGCTATTACTGTTATTATTATCCGCTTCTCTAACATGTTGGATAATAGATGGCAAAGCATCTCTAAATCCTTGGGTTACCATGTGTCGAATGGCACTGTTATTTATCTGGTTTTCATTATTCTTCTAAGGCCTTTTGCTGTTGCAATTTCCTCATCCTCTTTCTACGCTCATGAGCTCCTCTACTGAACCATCCTCTCTTCTTGGGAGGGAATGGCTCTTCATATTGTGCTTTGAACACGAAAATCTCTTCTTCGGTGTCAGCCGAATACCCCGAGGGGGTAGGCTGCGAAGAGGTTCCTTCGTCCCTAGGAGAGTTGGACTGTTGACGGTAAGCGTCCGAAGGTCCTTGATCACTTATACTATAAACTAACAAATTGTCAAATAACACAAAATAATAATCTACACGATTGCACATAGTTTCATTGATTATTTCCTAACAAAATTTATAATTTCAATGTCAGCAGAACACCTCTTTGGCTGAAATCAGTGGCTAAGCTCTGATACCACCTACTGTCGCAACCCCTGACCCCTGCCTCGGGAGGCGGGCGGCCGCGGCCTACTTAGAGATGGTGGTATCGGTGTTTATCATTATTTGGCAGCGGAATTTTCATCAGGACCGTAGTTAGGAAATATTTTATCAGAGTAAAACATCACATTTTGTATTAATAAACATAATGGGATAAAACCCATGTTTTCATTACAAACATGTTTATAGAGATAAACCCTATTTTATTGAATAAAACATCTTTCTTTATTAGGTAACTTTTAGAGCCACATTTTTCCAAGCCTTCAGTGCTCTTCAGCTGGCTTCTATTTTGGCTTTCACATTTTGTTACCTGAAACGCGTTTAAAAACATTTTGTCAGTGGGAAATACTGGTAAGTGAATCCCAATTTAATCAAGACAGGTTTTATCCTTGTACAGTATTGAGGGCAATCAGCAATTACATTTGTTTATTATTCTACCTTAATTACCACCCACGGTTTTGTCGACCCGACTTGTGGTCATGTTACTACTCACAGTGTAGTAACAAATTTTGTATACAAAACCCCAACATACCGACGATAATTGTAGAATTACAAATACTCAATCACTAGTTAATTTAAATGTAAGGAATTGAGGTTTTGTAAAATAGTTTGCAAAAAGGTTTACAAAAAAGGAGATTACTCACATTGCTAGTTTAGACTTTTCCTGGTGTTTTTCCTGGTTATAATCTATTAATTAAACAATGCACACGCGTTAGTATAATAACCCAATATTTACATTAGTTATACCCTCCCCGAGACAGAACTCCAACGACTACGTCGGGCAGAACCTCGACAGCCGTTACGGAGCACTAGATCAATCGGGCAGCGTATCTAATATGTAAACGGGGATTAAAATACATACAACGAGGCAGAACTTTGTTAATTAGGGGGTATTATGCCCGAATATCATGCCTATATTTTAGAAATTTGAGAGAGAATTCGTTTATGAGCATCGGAAAAGTGAAGGCCGATGCTCCCAATTTATAGGAGCTGATTTCGAGTTCCTCGCGGCCCGCGTAAGGTAAGGAGAAGGTCTTCGCGGCCCGTGATGTAGACTATGTAGGCCCTAGCTATGTTGATTCACTGAAATAGACTCAACACGAGGCTGCCACGTGGCAGCTCAGGGGTGCGCCCTGATCTTGAGCTGTCGCGGCCCGCGTAAGACGAAGAAGGAGTCTTCGCAGCCCGCCAGAAACTTTTGGATTTTGTTTTTATGTTAATTTAATCAAAATTAAAGGTATAGGGTTAAATCTCGTATACGGGGTGTATTTTAAGACATATTGGGGTGTTCTAAATATTTTAGGGGTGTTAGAAATATTTTAGGAGGGTTATTATATCCTTCCCACCTTGTTTTAGAACTCGTCCTCGAGGTCTACTGGAACATGTGTGGGTATTTCCTCTGCATTTCAGATTCAAACTCCCACGTATATTCTGGTCCTCTCTTGGAATCCCATTTCACTTTGACTAGAACTAATCTCTTGTGCTTGAGATTCTTGACTTTCCTGTCTTCAATTTGTAGAGGCTTTTCTACAAACTTAAGCTTTTCATTTACCTTTATGTCCTTAAGAGGTACTACTAGTGATTCATCAGCTAAGCACTTTTTGAGATTGCATACATGAAATACATCATGTATTCCTGCCATTTTCTCTGGCAGTTGCAGCTGATAAGCTACTGGTCCTATTCTTCTAATAATCTCAAATGGTCCAACATACCTGGGGCTTAGCTTTCCCCTTTTGATGAATCTGACAACTCCTTTCCAAGGAGAGACTTTTAACAATACCTTGTCACCTACTTCAAATTCCAACGGTTTTCGCCTGTTATCAGCATAACTCTTTTGTCGATCGCGTGCTGCTTTCAGTCTTTCCTTGACTTGAATGATCTTGTCTGTGGTTTCTTGCACTATCTCAGGTCTAGACAGTTGCTTTTCTCCAATCTCTGCCCAACAGACTGGAGTTCGGCACTTTCGTCCATAAAGTGCTTCGAATGGTGCAGCATTGATACTGCTATGATAGCTGTTATTGTAAGAAAATTCTATTAATGGTAAGTGATCGTCCCAATTTCCTCCGAAACCAATTACACAAGCTCTAAGCATATCGTCCATTGTCTGAATTGTTCTTTCGCTTTGTCCGTCCGTTTATGGATGATAAGCGATGCTTAGATTTAGCTTGGTTCCCATTGCTTTTTGGAAACTTGTCCAAAAATAAGAAGTAAAACGGCTATCTCTATCCGAAACAATAGATAAAGGAATACCGTGTAATGAAACTATTTCATTTACATATAATTTGGCTAACTGTTCCATATCGAATGTTTCCTTCATTGGTAGGAAATGAGCAGACTTGGTTAACCTATCTACAATCACCCAGATTGTATCATTACCTTTTCGTGTTTTGGGTAATTTGGTAACAAAGTCCATTGTTATCAATTCCCATTTCCATACTGGCATTTCCAATTGTTGCAACAAACCTAAGGGTTTCTGATGTTCAGATTTTACCTGTGAACAAGTTAGGCACTTGGTAACATAAGCTGCTATATCCTTTTTCATTCCTATCCACCAGAAATTCTTTCTTAAATCTTGATACATCTTATCACTTCCAGGATGTATCGTATATTTAGACTTATGGACTTCGTCTAATATTCGGTGGCGTAGGTTTCCTAATTTAGGTATCCACATCCTTTTCTTATGGAGTCTCCAAATTCCATCCATCCCTTGTTCTAATTCCTTAATCATTCCTTTTAATTTTTCAGTATCATCCTTGATTACTGATTCTTGTACTTCTCTAATTTGTTCATTTAAATCTATCTGCAGATTTAATTTAAGAGAACGTACCCTTTTTGGCTTTTCATGATACTTTCGACTTAAAGCATCAGCTACTACATTGGCCTTTCCTTCATGATACTGGATATTACAATCATAATGGCTAAGAAATTCCATCCAGCGTCTCTGTCTCATATTCAGCTCTTTTTGCCCAAAAATGTACCTTAAACTCTTATGATCAGTGAAGACAACAAATTTATTTCCATATAAATAGTGTCTCCAAATCTTAAGGGCAAAAATTATAGCTCCTAACTCTAAATCATGTGTTGTATAATTTTCTTCATGATTCTTAAGTTGTCTAGAAGCGTATGCTATAACCTTTTGGCGTTGCATCAACACACATCCATAACCTAACTTAGAAGCGTCACAATAGACTTCGAAGTCTTCAGTTCCTTCTGGTAACGCTAGTATAAGTGCGTTAATTAATCTTTGCTTAAGAATTCTAAAAGCTTCCTCTTGTTTTGATCCCCATTCAGACTTAACAGATTTACAGGTTAGCTTAGTCAAAGGAATGGCTATTCTGGAAAAATCTCGAATAAACCTTCTATAATAACTGGCCAATCCTAGAAAACTTATAACCTCTGTTGGTGACTCAGGGGCTTTCCATTTAGTAATTGCTTCAATCTTTGTGGAATCTACACTAATTCCTTCATGGTTGACTAAATGTCCAAGAAACTGCACTTCTTTTAACCAAAATTCACATTTCGAAAATTTAGCATAGAGCTTTTCTTTTCTCAGTAAGTTTAAAAGTTTATGCAGATGCGCTGCATGTTCCTCTTGACTCTTAGAGTAAATTAGAATATCATCTATAAAGACAATTATGAATTTATCCAAATATGGCTTCCATATTCGGTTCATCATGTCCATAAATGCGGCTGGGGCATTGGTTAAACCAAATGGCATGACAGTAAATTCATAATGGCCATACCTTGTTCTGAATGTGGTCTTAGGAATGTCCTCTTCCTATACCTTTAATTGATGATATCCTGAGCGTAAATCGATCTTTGAGAAAAATCGAGCTCCTTGCAGTTGATCAAACAGAACATCGATTCTCGGTAATGGGTACCTATTTTTAATCGTGACTTTATTCAATTCACGGTAATCAATGCACATACGCATTGACCCGTCTTTCTTTTTTACGAACAAAATCGGTGCTCCCCACGGGGATGAGCTTGGCTGTATGAATCCTTTCTCCAACAGTTCATCTAATTGTTTCTTCAATTCTTGCATTTCTGCAGGTGCCAAACGGTAAGGTGCTTTGGCAATTGGTGGTGTTCCTGGTAGCAAATGAATTCTGAATTCGACTTTCCTATCCGGCAGTAGTCCTGGTAATTCTTCTGGGAATACATCTGAAAATTGAGATACTACCAGGATATCTTTTAATTCCTTTCCTTTAGTGTTAACGATTATGGAAATCATATACACTATTGATCCTTTCCTCGCACAGCTTGCAGTTTTCATCACTGAGATGAATTTGGTATGTCTGGTTGGCTTATCTCCTTTAATATCTTTTCACCCTTTTGTGAATTTACTTGTATTGACTTTTGATCACATAGAATGCTGGCTCTATTGGCTACTAACCAATCCATTCCTAATACAATATCAAATCCTGCCAAATTCATTGGGTAAAGATTTGCAATAAATTTTTGATTTAAAACTTCTATTCTTCTCCCTGCAAGAGTTCAGAAATTTTAATGGTTTCTACATTTGCTGTTTCTACCAAACATTCATGTTGAAGTTTAGTTAATGGTTGGTTGAGAAGTTTGTAAAAGGAAGTATTAATAAAACTTTGGTTCGCACCAGAGTCAAATAATACTTTAGCAAAAACATCATTAACTAAAAACGTATCGTCGATCACGTCCGGGATCATCTTTGCTTCTTCTGTAGTCAGAACAAATGCCTTATCATTCTTAGTAGTCTTGTTATTCATGGCTAGAGCTAGTTTTGGACAATTTGGATTGATATGTCCTTTTTCTCCACAGTTGAAGCATACCCCATTACTAGGTTTCTTCCTAAAATCTTCCTCCTTGTGTCCTGGTATCTTGCAGTAGTTGCAGTAGGTGGAGCATGTTTCAGAATGCTTCTTCTTACAGGCTTTGCAGTAAGGTGTAGAGGTAGAACCTATATTTTTCCCACGGTTGGAATTACCGTAGCGAAATTCCTGGGTAAGCCTTTGAGCTAGGTTCCTCCTCTGATTTTCTTCTTGTGTACGTGCCAGTTCATCAGTCAAGGTGTTTGCTAGTTCTACAACTTCTTCTATGATTGGTGGTCTAGCTGCCTTGACTACATGTCTAATTTCACCAATTAATCCCTAGATGTAACGGGAGATTAACACAGGTTCTGGTGATGCTAGGGTTGGCACTATTCTAGCGTATTCAAAGAATGTAGTAGTGTAACCCTTGCTGTCTACTCCAGTCATTCTAAGGTTTAAGAATTTATTAGCTATCTGCTCCTTTTCATTAGGAGGATAGAATTTCCTTTCCACCATATTCTTAAACTCAATCCATTCCATATTATAAACCCTATCACTTCCCCTAGTCTGGAGGATAGTGTTCCACCATTCTAGAGTTGCATTCTTAAATAGGTTGGAAGCAAACATTATCTTATCTTCTTCTGCACACTTGCTAATTTTTCAGACTGCTTCAGTCTTTTCTTATCAGCGTAGAGCTGCAATGGCTCCTTCATTGCCCAAGAATTCCATTGGTTTACAGGACCAGAATTCTTTATAACAACAACCATAAGACATGGTTCTTCTTCTTTTTGGAATGGGCACTTGAAGTATTGGTCCATTGTTTACGCTGTGATCAGGTTCGGTATGTATTCGCTTACTTCCGCTATTACTGTTATTATTATCCGCTTCTCTAACATGTTGGATAATAGATGGCAAAGCATCTCTAATTCCTTGGGTTACTATGTGTCGAATGGCACTGTTATTTATCAGGTTTTCATTATTCTGGTTGTCCTGATTTGTGTTGTCGGCCATCTGGAATTTAAACATTTACCAAGTATTAATATCACGAAATAATATTAAATGCGAATAATCACATAACAACACATTGATCCAAAATCTTCGTCATTGCGACCTTTACTCTATTTTATATTATGCATCTCTATCTATTACAAACCATAACTGGAAATGAAATTACAATACTAGTATGCATCAATAACTATAGGGTTATCTATCCTAGTTTGGAAAACGTTTTTTTTTCAGACATACACACATATATATTTATATATTATTATTATTATTACTATCACTACTGATAGGGGTTCATCCAGTATTGCATATTGCGCTCGTCATATTTCCAGACGAGTCTTTCCCCTATCTGTCTCATCCTCTCACTTCCTTCTAAGATCTCCTCACCAAAGGTGCGGAGTTCCTGTAGGTTCTCAGTACTCATGGGTGGGGCTGGGGCTGGTATCGGGTCAGGAAGCTGGGGCATGGGTTCTTCCTGAGGGTACGGGTTTTCTAGAATCTCCCTGATATATTGGTCATTATCATAATAGGGGTCTAGAGGGTCAAGGTCTGGGTAGGGTCCTACTAGATCTTGCATGGGCTCCTCTATTGAGATTGGGTAACGTTGCCGGTAATCCCTATGGTCGTCAAACCACGGGTCATAGTCTGGGGGATGGGGTATTGGTATTCTAGAGATTTCAGCTGGGTCTAGGTCAGGTATTGGGTTCTGGTCAGCTGGGTCAATCTCTACTTCCATGGATTGTGTCGGGAACAACTGTAGTTGTTGTGGTGCTATGAGTTGTTCTAGATTAGGGTCTGCAGTGGTGGTAGCTAATATATGAAAATTAGCTAATCTCCAATTGAATATGTCCTGGGTTTGCACATTCATTTCCCTATTGGCCGCTGCTAAGGCCTTTTGCTGTTGCAATTTCCTCATCCTCTTTCTACGCTCATGAGCTCCTCTGCAGAACCATCTTCTCTTCTTGGGAGGGAATGGCTCTTCAGATTGTGCTTTGAACACGAAAATCCCTTCTTCGGTGTCAGCCGAATACCCCGAGGGGGTAGGCTGTGAAGAGGTTCCTTCGTCCCTAGGAGAGTTGGACAGTTGACGGTAAGCGTCCGAAGGTCCTTGATCACTCATACTGTAAACTAACCAATTGTTAAATAACACAAAATAATAATCTACATGTATGCACATAGTTTCATTAATTATTTCCTTACAAAATTTATAATTTCAATGTCAGCAGAACACCTCTTTGGCTGAAATCAGTGGCTAAGCTCTGATACCACCTTCTTTCGGAACCCCCGACCCCTGCCTCGGGAGGCAGGCGGCCGCGGCCTACTCAGAGATGGTGGTATCGGTGTTTATCATTATTTGGCAGCGGAATTTTCATCAGCACCGTAGTTAGGAAATATTTTATCAGAGTAAAACACCACATTTTATATTAATAAACATAATGGGATAAAACCTATTTTATTGAATAAAACATCTTTCATTATTAGGTAACTTTTATAGCCACATTTTTCCAAGCCTTCAGTGCTCTCCAACTGGCTTCTATTTTGGTTTTCACATTTTGTTACCTGAAACACGTTTAAAACATTTTGTCAGTGGGAAATACTGGTGAGTGAATCCCAATTTAATCAAGATATGTTTTATCCTTGTACAGTATTGTGGGTGTAAGGACCTGCAAAAATGTCCCAAAACACTCCGTAAATGAAAACCCGGACCCCTACAACCCTAATCCTTGTGAAAAATCAAGAAAATTCAATTTTATTGATCGCTCGCGGGCCGCGTAAGACTTAAGTAAAGCTTACGCGGGGCGCGACAGCCATGCAAAACTCAGGATAAGCTTTAGGCCACGTGTCAGACACGTGGAAGACCTAGGGTATGACAAGGCAGCCCTAGCAGTAGCTAGGGTGGCCCTCGCGGGCCGCGAAGGAATTCCTTCAGGTTTACGCGGGCCGCGAAAGACTCAAATTTCTGCTATAAATAGTACGTTGCATGGCCAGACTTCTGTGATCGAAAACTTTCCTCAAAAGTGCCATCTTTCTGTTCGAAATCACATCCAAAATAGTAAACCGCTGCTACGATTACAGGGTAATAACTCGATCACTGCTATGATACAATGTCCGATCGATTGAAACTGATCCGATGGATGTTTAAGTGCTGCCCGAATTCGGGCTATACTTTGTCATTCGTCGCGAGGGTTTTGATTTCGTGAGCATATTGTAAATGTTGTATTAAGTTACTAACCTAGTTTCGTTTGCGTTATTTAACTAGGTTACCAGGCTTAATCAGTAGGCAAAACTCTGTCCAGCTAAACTTGCAATGTGAGTCATTCTCTTTTTATCAAATTGCTTTTCCAGAACCCTATTTTTTTTCAAAGTTATAATTACAGGGATTAAGTCTTTGTAATCCTCAATTACTGCCGGTATGTGGGGTTTTGTATACATTACATGATAATCTTCACCATTGGACAACGAGTTAGCCAATGGGTGATATGACCATAGTCACAGAATCGGGTCGAGTGACAAATACCGATTTGGGGTAATTGGTTGATATATAAACATTGTAATCGCTCTTAATACTGTATATTATAACAATGTGTCGTTTTGTACAAATTGAATGACTCGCCAGTATTTCCCCGCTGATAAAATACTTTTAAACATGTTTCAGGTGATTTACTGTGAACCAGCAAAAGTGTCGCGTAGCACTACAGCTTGAAGGAAGGGGCTCAGTAAAATAAATAAACATGTTTTTGAAATCAGGGAATTTCCCAGTGAAATTCCTTTATTGTAAATTACGGGGTTTGTCCCGAAACTTGAAATAAAATAAACAGGTGTTTTCAGTATTTACGATCTTGTTAAATTTTCCGCTGCCTAAATAAAACACCAATACCACGGGGTTCTGTCCCGCGACTTCTGAACCGGGTAAAACCGGGTCGGGGTCGTGACAGAAAAAGGTGGTATCAGAGCCACTGATTTAAGCTAATTAAGTATTTAGAAATACTTAATTTTCCGGATTGCCATTATGTGATTCTGTGAAAATTTAAGTTAATAAATAAAATTTTAACTTGAATTTTGTGTGTTTCTTCATGTGTGCTAACAGCATGAATGAACTGTCGGAGGCACTCCGAAACTTTACAATCCATACAAATGATATGGATACAATAGGAAACCAGTCAGGATATCAGGCGGATACAGTGAAGCCACCAGTGTTTCAGGCCCAGCCTCAGGAGAAACCCAAGCCTAAAAAGAGGAGGAGAATTCTGGACTGGAAACGAGGACGGAGGAAGAAACCCGCTGCCCAGAGGGTGAAAAAGACGGTGGATCCAAGGGACAAAGGAAAAGGAAAGGAAATAGGAGAAAGCTCAGGTCAAGCCCAAGAGTTGCTACATTGGGAAGAATTGGATCGAAAACTCGTAAACTGTGACATCATCGGACCTGCTGACGAAACTCTTTTTAATTTCCCTGCCCAATCAGCACTTCCTGTCAACTTGGAACCCGCTATTCCGGACCCTCTTGTTAACCCTCAACCTTTTACAGGGCAGTTGGAAGAATGGTGGATGAGCGACTGGCATTTTCAGAACTTCATGAATAACCCTAATGTTTATTTCCCCAGTTTGATCCAGAGCCTGCACCATTTCCACCTATGAGCGCGGAGAACATTGCTGAATTACACCGATATGGCGAAGAGTTGGTGGATGCGGGGAATAGGATTCGTGAAGTAGGGGGAAAACTTCACGTGGAAGTACGACTAGAGGGAGCGTCGTTTCTGAGAAGCTAGCTAATGGTGGTGGAGTGTTTGTATAATACTAATATGTAAAAAATATATATATATATATATATAATAAAATATAATAATAATATAATATAATATTGTATAATAATCCTAAAATAAAACATCTGTAAATACCTGGTGTGTACGGATGCATAATATTATATAAAATATGAATGTCGCAAGGTCGACGGTTTTGGCTATATGTGTTGACATGATTATGTGCTATGATTGCTTTGTTATGCTTGATTGCTATCCATTCTGTGACAGTAATATATATATTGTTAATGATTCAGATGGAAAACGCAGAAAACCAACCGGCAAATGAAGTTAACCAATCTGAACAAAATAATGAAGACCATTTTCTTAATAGGCAAGATATAGAAAATATCGTTGCTCAGGGAATAGCCAATGCTATCCCGGAAATTGTTGCTGCCGTTAAGAATCCCGTCGAACCTTCACAAGCCAACCATAGTAAACGCACTCACGATGATAACTTCAGCAACAGTGTGAATGGAGGCGGCCATAATAACAATAATATGGTTCAAGCCCCATTTCTTAAGAAAATGAAAATTGCAACATCTGGTTGCACTTATAAAGAATTTCTTCCTGTAAGCCAGTCGGATTTGCAGGCAATGAAGGGGCGACTGCCGCACTGCGATGGTTGGAAAAGACCGAAGCATTGATTAAAATAAGTAAATGTGCAGAGAAAGACAAGGTTATGTATGCATCCCACCTTTTCAAGGAAGAGGCGTTAGAATGGTGGAACACGGTGCTACAAGCCAAAGGAAGTGACGTGGCTTATGCCATGAGTTGGGAGGAATTTAAGGAATTGGTGGAAAGAAAATTTTGTCCCGACTATGAAAATGAACAAATGACGAATAAGTTCCTGAACCATCGGATGGAGGATGTTGACTGTCGAGGGTATACTTTGAAATTCTTCGGGTATGCCAGAATTGTACCAACTCTGGCTTCGCTAGAACCGGTGCTTTTTTCTCGCTATATTTGGGGACTAATCAGCGAGATTCGCGACATAGTCAAAGCTGCGAGACCCCGCACAATTGACGATGCGGTTGAATTGGCCAACACCTTGACCGACGGATTGGTACGTACGCGAGAAGAAAATAGGAAAAAGGAATTGGCCCAAAAGATTACCCAAGGTTTCCGTGGGGGTAATATTTTCAAGAAAAAGGGAACTGGGCAATCTTCCACCCCGCCATTCTGTAGAAATTGTAAAAGGAAACATTTTTGAAAATGTAATGAAAGTTACAATTTTTGCAAAGCACAAGGGCACCGAGAGGAGGAATGCAGAAAGAAAACAAAGATCTGCTACAATTGCGAAGAAGCTGGACATTTTAGACCAGAATGTCCTAAATTGGTCTAACCAGCTCACAACAAGGCAAAAACTACTGATGGAGCTACTAATAAGAAAAATGCAAGAGCTTTCCAGCTAACCACGCAAGAAGCAGAACTGATTCCCGATGTGATAGCTGGTACGTTTCTTGTGAATGATATCTACGCAAGACTATTATTTGACTCTGGTGCAAACCAAAGTTTAATAAATACTTCGTTCTGTCAAGTTCTTAACCTACCTATAACCAAACTTAGACAAGTTTTTACGATAGAAACGGTAGATGGTAATTCTGTCAAAATAGATAAGGTTCTCCAAGAAGGGAAGATAGAACTTTCAAGATATAAATTTTCTGCAAACCTGCTACCTATGAATTTAGCTGGATTTAATGTCGTGTTAGGAATGGATTGGTTAGTAGCCAACCATGCTCGAATCCTTTGTGATAAGAATTCCATAGAAATTCATACACCCGCAGGAGAGGTAATTGTGGCTACAGGAGATAAGCCGCGTAAACCAATGAAATTCATTTCAGTAATGAAAGTTGCTAGTTATAAACGAAAACAAGGAATAGTGTATATGATTTCGGTAATCATTAACACTAAAGGTAAGGAACTTAAGGAAATTCCAGTAGTATCGGAATACCCAGATGTATTCCCAGAAGAACTACCTGGATTACCGCCCAATAGAGAAGTAGAGTTTAGAATTCATCTAATTCCTGGAACTACACCAATAGCTAAGGCACCTTATCGGTTAGCACACACCAAAATGTTAGAATTGAAAAAGAAGTTAGATGAATTATTAAGCAAAGGATTCATACAACCTAGTTCATCCCCTTGGGGAGCACCTATGTTGTTTATGAAAAAGAAAGATGGTTCGATGCGGATGTGTATCGATTATAGGGAATTGAATAAGGTTACAATTAAGAATCGATACCCGTTACCTAGGATTGATGATCTTTTTTATCAACTTCAGGGAGCTAGATACTTCTCTAAGATAGATTTGCGCTCTGGATATCATCAATTGAAGGTACAAGAAAAAGACATACCTAAAACTGCCTTCAGGACTAGATATGGTCACTACGAGTTTACAGTCATGCCCTTTGGATTAACGAATGCCCCTGCAGCATTCATGGACATGATGAATAGGATTTGTAAGCCGTATTTGGATAAATTTGTAATTGTCTTCATCGACGATATACTTATTTATTCCAAGAGTCAGGACGAACATTGTGAACACCTGCATGCACTCTTAAATCTGTTAAGAAAGAAAAAGCTTTACGCTAAATTCTCGAAGTGTGAATTTTGGCTACAAGAAGTGCAATTTTTAGAACACATGGTGAATCACGAAGGCATTCACGTAGATCCTTCCAAGATAGAAGCAATCACCAATTGGAAGGTCCCGCAATCAGCTACCGAAGTTAGAAGTTTTCTAGGATTAGCCGGGTACTATAGGCGCTTTATTAGAGACTTTTCTAAGATAGTTGTTCCATTAACTAAGTTAACCTGTAAAACAGTTAAGTTTGAATGGGGACCTAACCAAGAAGAGGCCTTTAGAATCTTAAAGCAAAGATTAACAAATGCCCCAATTTTAGCCTTACCAGACGGAACAGAAGATTTTGAAGTCTTCTGCGATGCTTCTAAATTAGGTTTAGGATGTGTGCTAATGCAACGCAAAAAGGTAATTGCGTATGCATCAAGGCAATTGAAAAATCACGAGGAAAATTATACGACTCACGACTTAGAATTAGGAGCAATAATTTTTGCCCTTAAGATTTGGAGACGTTATCTGGACGGAAGTAAGTTTACAGTCTATACAGATCATAAGAGTTTAAGGTACATATTTGGGCAAAAAGAATTAAACATGAGGCAAAGGAGATGGATGGAAATTTTAAGTGATTACGACTGTGATATTCTATATCACGAAAGAAAGGAAAATATAGTAGCAGATGCCCTAAGTCATAAGTACCATGAGAAACAAAGGCGAGTTCATGCTCTTAGATTAAATCTTCAATTAGATTTAATAAAACAACTGAAGAGCATTCAGGAAACAGCAATCAAGGATGATGCTGAAGGAATGAAAGGACGGATAAAAGAATTAGAGCAAGGGACTGATGGAATTTGGAGATTCCATAAGAAAAGAACTTGGGTACCTAGGCAAGGAAATTTAAGAGATAAGATTTTAGAGGAAGCCCATAAATCTAGGTATACAATGCATCCTGGTAATAATAAGATGTACCAAGATTTAAGAAATAACTTCTGGTGGATAGGAATGAAAAAGGACATAGCTAGATACGTTTCTAAGTGTCTAACTTGTTCACAAGTTAAGGCAGAACACCAGAAACCTTCAGGGTTACTTCAACAATTAGAAATGCCTGTATGGAAATGGGAATTAATAACAATGGATTTTGTTACTAAGTTGCCCAAAACCAGGAAAGGTAACGATGCAATCTGGGTGATTGTTGATCGATTAACCAAATCAGCTCATTTCCTGCCCATGAAGGAAACCTTTAGCATGGAAAGATTAGCAAGGTTATACGTAGACGAGATAGTATCCTTACATGGAGTTCCAATCTCCATTGTATCAGATAGGGATAGTCATTTCACTTCCCATTTCTGGACAAGTTTCCAACAAGCAATGGGGACGAGATTGAATCTAAGTACTGCCTACCATCCCCAAACTGATGGACAAAGTGAAAGAACGATCCAAACCCTTGAAGACATGCTCAGAGCATGTGTCATCGACTTCGGTGGAAACTGGGATGACCATTTACCACTAATAGAATTCTCCTATAACAATAGTTATCACACAAGCATCAATGCTGCCCCGTCGAGGCACTGTATGGATGAAAGTGTAGAACTCCAGTTTGCTAGACAGAAATAGGAGAAAGTCAATTATCAGGTTCAGAGATTGTACAAGAAACCACCGACAAGATAACTCAAATCAAGGGAAGACTGAAGACGGCTCGAGATCGCCAGAAGAGTTATGCAGACAATCGACGTAAGCCGTTAGAATTTCAAATTGGAGACAAGGTACTCTTGAAAGTTTCTCCTTGGAAAGGGGTAGTTCGGTTCGGTAAGAAGGGAAAGCTAAGTCCAAGGTACAAAGGACCATTCCCAGTGATCCAACGGATAGGGCCAGTTGCCTATCGCCTACAACTACCAGAAGAGCTAGCTGGGGTACATGAAGTGTTTCATGTATCTAATCTCAAGAAGTGTCTGTCTGATGAATCCCTAGTAGTACCTCTTCAAGACATAGAAGTAAATGAAAAGTTGAAATTTGTGGAGAAACCTCTTCAAATAGAAGATAGAAAGGTCAAATTCCTCAAGCACAAGAGATTGGTGCTAGTCAAAGTAAAATGGGATTCGAAAAGAGGACCAGAGTATACATGGGAACTGGAATCAGAAATGAAGCGGAAGTACCCTTACTTGTTTCAGTAAATCTCGAGGACGAGATTTTAAATAAGGTGGGGAGGATGTAAGGACCTGCAAAAATGTCCCAAAACACTCTGTAAGTGAAAACCCGGACCCCTACAACCCTAATCCTTGTGAAAAATCAAGAAAATTCAATTTTATTGATCGCTCGCGGGCCGCGTAAAACTTAAGTAAAGCTTATGCGGGGCGCGACAGCCATGCAAAACTCCGGATAAGCTTTAGGCCACATGTCAGACACGTGGCAGACCTAGGGTATGACACGGCAGCCCTAGCAGTAGCTAGGGTGGCCCTCGCAGGCAGCGAAGGAATTCCTTCAGGTTTACGCGGGCCGCGAGAGACTCAAATTTCTGCTATAAATAGTACGTTGCATGGCCAGGCTTCTGTGCTCGAAAACTTTCCTCAAAAGTGCCATCTTTCTGTTCGAAATCACATCCAAAATAGTAAAACGCTGCTACGATTACAGGGTAATAACTCAATCACTGCTACGATACAATGTCCGATCGATTGAAACTGATCCGATGGATGTTTAAGTGCTGCCCGAATTCGGGCTATACTTTGTCATTCGTCGCGAGGGTTTTGATTTGGTGAGCATATCGTAAATGTTGTATTAAGTTACTAACCTAGTTTCGTTTGCGTTATTTAACTAGGTTACCAGGCTTAATCAGTAGGCAAAACTCTGTCCAACTAAACTTGCAATGTGAGTCATTCTCTTTTTATCAAATTGCTTTTCCAGAACCCTATTTGTTTTCAAAGTTATAATTACAGGGATTAAGTCTTTGTAATCCTCAATTACTGCCGGTATGTGGGGTTTTGTATACATTACTTGATAATCTTCACCATTGGACAACGAGTTAGCCAATGGGTGATATGACCATAGTCACAGAATCGGGTCGAGTAACAAATACCGATTTGGGGTAATTGGTTGATATATAAACATTGTAATCGCTCTTAATACTGTATATTATAACAATGTGTCGTTTTGTACAAATTGAATGACTCGCCAGTATTTCCCTGCTGATAAAATCTTTTTAAACATGTTTCAGGTGATTTACTGTGAACCAGCAAAAGTGTCGCGTAGCACTACAGCTTGAAGGAAGTGGCTCAGTAAAATAAATAAACATGTTTTTGAAATCAGGGAATTTCCCAGTGAAATTCCTTTATTGTAAATTACGGGGTTTGTCCCGAAACTTGAAATAAAATAAACGGGTGTTTTCAGTATTTACGATCCTGTTAAAATTCCCGCTGCCTAAATAAAACACCAATACCACGGGGTTCTGTCCCGCGACTTCTGAACAGGGTAAAACTGGGTGTGGGGTCGTGACAGTGGGCAATCAGCAATTACATTTGTTTATTATTCTACCTTAATTACCACCCACAGTATTGTCGACCCGACTTGTGGTCATGTTACTACTCACAGTGTAGTAACAAATTTTAAATACAAAACCCCAACATACCGACGATAATTGTAGAATTACAAATACTCAATCACTGTTTAATTTAAATGTATGGAATTGAGGTTTTGTAAAACAGTTTGCAAAAAGGTTTACAAAAAAGGAGATTACTCACATTGCTAGTTTAGACTTTTCCAGGTGTTTTTCCTGGTTATAATCTATTAATTAAACAACGCACACGCGTTAGTATAATAACCCAATATTTACATTAGTTATACCCTCCCCGAGACAGAACTCCAACGACTACGTCGGGCAGAACTTCGACAGCCGTTACGGAGCACTAGATCAATCGGGCAGCGTATCTAATACGTAACCGGGGGTTAAAATACTTACAACGAGGCAGAACTTCGTTAATTAGGGGGTATTATGCCCGAATATTATGCCTATATTTCATAAATTTGAGAGAGAATTCGTTTGTGAGCGTCGGAAAGGTGAAGGCCGATGCTCCCAATTTATAGGAGCTGATTCTGAGTTCCTCGCGGCCCGCGTAAGGTAAGGAGAAGGCCTTCGCGGCACGCAACGTAGACTATGTAGGCCCTAGCTATTCTGATTCGCTGAACTAGACTCGACACGAGGCTGCCACATGGCAGCTCAGGGGTGCGCCCTGATCTTGAGCTGTCACGGCCCGCGTAAGACGAAGAAGGAGTCTTCGCGGCCCGCCAGAAACTTCTGGATTTTGTTTTTATTTTAATTTAATAAAATTAAAGGTATACAGGGTTAAATCTCGTATACGGGGTGTATTTTAAGACATATTGGGGTGTTCTAAATATTTTAGGGGTGTTGGAAATATTTTAGGAGGGTTGTTATACTCTAGCTTTGTCACGCAGCGAAAACGGAAACAACCGCAACCGAATAGCGTCATCCGAAACATCCCGAATCTTGAAAGTTGAACATACTTCAAGAAAAGCAGCAATATGTCGACTGGGATCCTCATGTTCACGTCCATCAAACTGCACTGAATTTTGCACCATATTTATAATACTAGATTTAATTTCAAAAGTGGGTGCGACTATCGTCGGTCGGGCAATGCTCGGTTCCAGGCCTGCACCTCCTGGTTGATTTGACTCGTTCAGTGGTCGTTCGTCATCCGCCATGATTATGTTTCCTGCGTCCCCTGAGCCCTCGACCTCAGCGGGTACCACCTGCTCGTCCGCAGCTGCTGCGAGTTGCAGCACAACCGCGCGGGATCTCTCACGAAGACGTCTCCTCAGATCACGTTGGGGTTCGTCTGAAGGCTCAACAGCGTCGGGAGCGGGGGTTGAGGACATCAACCTGCAAACGAAAAATTGACACACATGAATATTTTATTATTATAATAAATCTGTTTTTTTTTGTTTTAATAGCAGATTTTCTGTTTAAAGGGCTGAAAAATTTTGTAAAAATTCAAAAGCATGCCTGGAGTTTTATAAAAATCGAAACAAATAAAAATAATCAAAATGGCTAGTATAAAAATGATTTTTCGGTTCCGAAAATTCAAGAAATAAATGAATAATTAGCCCGAATTCGAATAAATAAATGAAATAAAAGATTTTACAAATGTTTAAATAAGCTTGAAAATGAATGAATTAAATCAAAAACAAGAAATATTAACAAACAAATGAATGAATAAATAATCAAGAAAATATTCACAAGTATGTACACCGATAAGATATTGACTCGGGTCGTTCCTAAAAATCGCCACCTCCCCGGCAACGGCGCCAAAAACTTGACGTGTGCGTGTATATAAATGTTTTTACAATGAATTTCACACACGATTCGGTTTTAAATTTATAAAAATAATTTATACTTCAACATTAAAACACACACGAAAGGGCAAGTGTACCCCGTCATACATGTAGTAAAGTATCGGTAAGAACTAAGTGTCGATCCAAGGATGTGGGCGGATGCAATAATACTAAACCTTTGTCATTAAATTACCGGTAAAAAGATAAGTGGGTGATTTTCTAAAGACTAAAATAAGACTAAACAAATATTTTTATAACTTAATAAATTTCAAAATATAAAAATAGATAAATAGCCTTGCTTTGTGCACAACCAAAGTATGTGAACTAAGTCGGTTTTGCCACTTAAAACACTTGGTCAATTTTCCATTTTTCAAAGACAATTAGTATCCCTTTCGGGAATCCTAACATGACAACTCTTTGGAAAGTTAAAACGATAAACACACTTTAACCACCTAAAATTGTTCTTTAACGCCCAATCGACAAATGTCTATGAAAATCCCCTAAAGAAAAGTTAGTCATCCGTTAGGAGTTTTCTAACTTCACTTAATCAAGGAAAGTGACACCGATAAACACAATGTAACCACTGAGACAAGCATAAACTAGATTAAATCACAACCGAGTTCATTTTACAAATCTTGAACATAAATTCATCAAGAAAGCAATTTTGGCCTAAACTACTAACCAAGTTAACAACTTATGTCAAGAATTTATAACAACACCATTTAACCCGTTAAGGTCCTTCCGTGAGGGAAAGCCTTCTTGATTAACATTAATTACCCCTTATTAAACCACTAACCATTTCTAGTATCATGGTGTAAACAAGTTAAACAAGTTGAACAAGTTTAAAGTTTACTAATACATGATTAATTAAGCTTCTTTTTGCAAATATCTCAACTAACCACATACTAATCATCCAAGATAATTAACTATAATCAAGAATTCAAATCAATAAACAAGGTTGCAAACTAATCATCAAGGATTAACATAGAAAATGCTTCAAGTGTCATTACAAACATAATTAACATACTAATGGTTGTTGTTAAGCAAGGATTATTAGTGTTTTTGCCCTTAGGCTTACAATAATACATAAATAATCAACCGAAATGCTTGAATTATAACAAAACAATGGAAAGATTCAAGAATCAAACCATAAACAAGCACTAGATTGAGAATCCGGATGATAAGGGAGCTAATCGGCACAAAGATGGCTTGATTCCGGGCAAAAGCTAAGCCTCCGGAGCCTGATAAATCGCCTGAAAAGCTCCCAAAAGTCCAGAGTTGCGAACTAATTGCTCAATTCTATTTTTTATAACTTTTTCAGATCGCACGGTCGTGCTAATAAAGTGCACGGTCGTGCACTTTAGTGTACTGTTCACCATACCTCGTGACATCAGCGAATCTTGGACTGGTCTTCAGATCGGCACGGGCGTGCCATATTTTGCACGGTCGTGCATTACCGAGATGTGGCCGGCACGACCAGCCGCACTGGCAGTGCACTGCCGAGATGAGACTTTTCATCGGATCGACACGGGCTTGCCGATGATTGAACGGCCGTGCCACTGCTATCAAACAGTTTTCTTCATAGAATCTTTGTATCTCAGCCGTCTCGCCCGGAAAATCCTTGTTTTCTTCATCTTCTTGTTTGGCACGCTGTTTTAGGCCTGTAAACAAAAACATACCTGATTAAGTATCCAATTCTCGGTTTTACGGCCAAAAACGTGTAAAATGGGGGTAAAATGGAGGAATAAAACATATGTATTTTGGTGAATATCACATCTCTGATAGAAAAACATTACTCAAATTGTTTCATTTTCAATCGAAAATCCTACTAGATTTGTTTGAAACAAACATTCGGATTTACTTCATTGAACTTTCATTTGATTTCAAATACGGTGAACTCGTTCGGTCACCGCTATTATTATTTCGATCACTACAACACCTTGTGGCGTCGGCATAAACTTGTAGCTTAAGCTAATCTATATATGTCTTTCGCTTGACTCATCCTTAAAAAGTGGTCTTAGTACAACTATGTGTTAAGACGATCATACACTATTTTATTTCGGTGTATCCTTGTAATTCAATAATGTTAACACACTGATTCTTCCTCATATTATGATTCGATAGTTGACACATCATCTTCGTACTCCTATTCAGTTGAGCTTGTTAATTATAAATCTTCCGTAATTGACAACCAAGGTAAATTTTCCTTTGACAGTGAATTCTATTGTTCCTAAAAGTAACTCGATATTGGTCATAAATCTTTCTTTTGATCTGACACATGTAAACTTAGTCATTCTGATGATTATATCATTACACTTCGTCCCTTTGATACCTATTTCTGGAATTTATTCAGTTGAACCATTGGGTTCTGTTTATTGTAAACTGTTCTCATATTCACAAAATTTGGACATATTTTGATTAAATCACAGTGTCATTTAAGACGTGACATAACCTCAAAAAGATATCATAGCCCAAATCTCGAGGAAGAGATTTAAAACAAGGTGGGGAGGATGTAACAACCCTCAAATAAGTCCCACAATAATCCGTAACCGTAATCCAAACACGTACGATAAAATTCTACTTGAAAAAATCAAATAAAAATAAATTTTTATTCTGTCGGGGGCCGCGACCAACGAAGGAAGATCTCTCGCGGGGCGCGAGAGACTTGTTTCTATCGGACACATTGGTAGACACGTGTCGTTACACGTGTCAAGACTACTCGATGACGCAGCAACCCTAAAACCAACCTAAACTCCCTTGCGGGCCGCAAAGGGGAAGCTAGGGGTCGTCGCGGGGCGCGACCCGCCCTTCGATCAGCCCTATAAAAGGAGTCGAGAGCCTCAGTTATTCTCGTTCAATTCTTTTTCTTTCTCTCTAAACATATAATGCTATAGTAGCTCAGTATTATACCCCTAAAATCCAAAATTCTGCCCGTTATTAGGGTAATAACTCTAATCACTGGTACAATACTTTATCCGATCGATTAAAACCGATCCAATGGATGTTTAAGTGCTGCCTGTATACGGCTATACTTTGTAATTCGTTGTGGGTTTTGATCTCGTGATTATCGTTAAAGTTGAATTGGGTTAATACACTAATACGAGTTCCATTGTATCTAGAAATTAGAACTCATAACCAGGACGCTGCTAAACTAAAATACTTAGCGATTAAGTAAACTTAGTAGTTAAGTAAACTTAATGATTAAGTAAACTTAGTGTTTAAGTAAACTTAATGGTTAAGTAAAACTTAGCAGTTAAGAAACCTTAATAGATAAGTAAACTTAACAGCTAAGTAAGATTAATTAAACAACTAAGTAAGATTAATTAATCAGCTAAGTAAGTTAATCAGTTAAGTAGGTTACTTAATTACACAGTTAAGGTAAATTAATTAGTTAAACAGCTAATTTTAACAACAAAACAGTTAAGTAAATGTAATAACTTAACATCTAAATAGATATACATGAAAATAGGTATATATGGGGTAAATAATATCTAAGGAAGGTGTAAGGAAAGTGTATATGGATAGGAATTATCTAAAGAAGGTGCAAGGAAGGTGTAAGAAGGATACATATGGGTAAGAAGTATCCAGGAAAGATGTATATGAAATTTCCTAAACAAGTATATATGAAGCTTCCTAGAAAATGTATAGGTAACTTCCTAGAAAAATATATGTAATTTCTTAGAAAGTATACAGGGAACTTCCTAGAAATGCATACTCCTTACCTATAAATAGGAGCCTAGGATTTCATTATTCTTTGCTCATTTCTTATATTCTTCTCTCTATACGTTGGTGTTCTAACCAATAATCACCGATACAATATTCTGTCCGATCGATTCGGGAACCAACTAACGAATGCCAAAGTGGTGTCTAAGTAAGACTATACTTTGTGAATTTTGTTAAGGTTCTGATCTCGTGACCATCGTTAGGTTTGATATGGTTTTACACTAATACGTATTCCATTCTGTTAAACTAAATGTTTAACTATCAGAAAACTCCTATCCATAAACATACTATCACAAGATGTTTAATCATCAAAAGATTCAGAACTAAAAAGTAGTTGCTTAGTTATCAGAAAACTATATGCTAACAAGGTGAGTCATTCTCTTTTTCTCAAAATTGTTTTACAAAACCTCAAATCATTTTCAGTTATATTTTACAGGGATTAAGTTTTTGCAAATCTTAAATTACTGACAGTAAGTGGGGTCTTGTATACATTACTGCTGTATTATCACTTTTAGGTGAACTGACCTAATAGTGATACACGTCACTTTTGGGTGAACGGACCCAATAGTGATATGACCACAGTCACAGATCCGGTCGAGTGACAACTGGATCAGATAATTATAAGATAGAGGCAATTGTAATCGCTCTTAATACTGTAATTATAACAACGTGTCTTTTGTACAAATTGAATGTACTCACCAGTATTTCCTGCTGATAAAATGTTTTTAAAACGCGTTTCAGGTGATTACAGTAGATTGGGATAAGAGTTGTGATACGGCATCGGAAGGCTTAAAGAAGTGGCTCATTTTATCAACTAATTAAATTAAGAAAATCTGTTTTATGTGTTCGGGTTTATCCCATATTAAAGCTACCTTTGCAAAACATGGGTTTATCCCCATCTGTTAATAAATAAAATCTGGTGTTTCTAAACTCTGATATTTTCCTAACTCACGTTCCTGATGAAATTTCCACTGCAATACTTTTTAAAATAACCACCGGTACCACTTGACTGGTTCGCGGCTCCCGCTCCCAGTGTGGGGTCGGGGGTCATGACATAAAGCCTTTATTAAGAAGTTCTTGAAGTTGGCTAGATAGCTCTTGCATTTTCGAGGGTGCTAGACGATAGGGAGACTTAGCGACAGGCGTAGCGCAAGGCACTAAATCGATGCGAAAGTCAACCAAACAAGGAGGAGGAGGACCAGGAAGATCTTTCTCCAAATTACCAAATTAGGATTAATTAAATCCACTTTGTTTTAGTAAGAAATCAAATTTACAAAATTCTTGATGAAACATGGTCTAATCTATATGAAAACTGAGAGGGGAATTGGATCAAATAAGAATGAAACGAGTTTGATTACCAGAAGCAAACTCGAGAAAGGAGAGAGGACAATAGTTGTCATGACATCACACCTTCCAAGTAATCCTAACAGTGTAGTTTTTATATCTTCAGTCTCGATGGTCAAGCTAGGGTTTCAAGTTCTAAAATAAGGTTTCAAGTGATAATGATGAAGAAATCATGATTTTGATGGCAACGAAAGAGTTGTTTGAATCAATCTAACAAACATTGATCGGAATCAGTCTAAGAAATCGTGATTCTGATGTCAGGTTATCCTCGAAAACCAAGTGGTATCCTGCAAAAATAAAACCATTTAGAAGAGCGATAAATTGAGGATTTCAATGAAAAGAACGAGATAGATATTGAAGATCTGAAAATGAGAGGAAAAGTGTTTAAGATGATGGTAAATTGAAAGGTTATTTTTATTCGTTTTAGACTAGACGTTTAGGATTGTGTTCATTATATCAGGACTGCAATGTGTAAGTTTGTCAGAGATGAAAGAAGTGGTTGACAGAGGTGAGAGGGACTGGTGTGGTGGTGGGTTGGTGGGTGGGTTTTGGGGTTGGGTTGCAGGTGATGATGACGACGAGGACGGCAACGATGACGACGGCGACAGTGTGACAACCCTCACAATTCCATGTATCCGTACAATTTATTAATGATAATTAAAGTGCTTGATGACTGTGCTGAATCATTTAACTGCTTTCTGGTTTCTGTGTTATACTTACATGTGCTTGTTAACATGCTAGTAGTGTACGGAAAAGTTACTAAATAGTCCGGTATGCTTTCCTCAGTGTTGAAAAATAAAAATGTCACTAAAAATATTATAAAAGACACCTTACGGACTAATTAAGCACTTTAACGGAACAACACCCAACCGAACAACCGGACTTTACCCGGAACACAAAAATATTGTCAAAAACACATTGTTCTTATTTTTTTTTTTTTGAGCTAGTTTGGGTCCCCGAACACCCTAACACACTATATATTTAATAACACACCATAGGACATTAACTAAACTTTTAAATTCCAACCAAATCACTAACTAATAGTTGAAACCCAACCCTATACCCCCCCCCCTCTTGGCGACGGCCACCATGGGTGTCCCACCCATGGATTTGTTTCATTATTTAAATAGATTATGTTGCTAGTTTAGGGACATGTTACACATTAGACAATAGTATGTTGAAGCTTATAAGTGTTAACCTCTAGTCCACCCTTTTCTCACTTCTCAACACCCATTTCACTCAATCACTCTTTCCCTCTCTTCTCTTGATCGGCCGTGAGCCACCACAACCGCCACCACCATCATTCAAGCCTCTTCAATCATTCCAAGGGTATCCAAAGGTGTTAGTGATCATACAAACAAGCTTGGTGTGTTCGGAAGCTCAAGGACCTCTCTCATCTTCTTTTAACCACCACTTTTCTACACTTGAACTCTCCTAGCTTTAAGCTAGTGGTAAGTCTCTTAGATCTACTCATTTTACATTCTATGGAGGTGGTTAAAGTATGAAACATGATGGTAAATGTGAAGAACTTCAAGAACACTAAAGAACATAAAGTTAAAACTTAAACATAAGCTTTAAACATGAAGAAATAATGTTGTTTAAGTGTTGAAATAATTGTTGATTATTGTTGGTTTGTAGAAATGATGTTGGTCATCATGTAATCTTGCTAGATCATGATTAAAAACAAGATCTAGCAAGAAGAGAAAGTAAGAATGATGTAGGGTGATGGAATCATCCACATATAAACTATGAACTTGAAGGAATGGGTTATTTCTTGAAAAATAAAGAACCAAGTAGGTTATAATCATGTAGATCAAAAGATCCATGAGTGGTTTTTCAAAAGAACCAAGTTAAAAATATGAGTTTCACTAAAACTTGGATCTTACACAAACTTAACATATTTTTAGTGGATAAACAAGTGTAGAAACACTTGTGTAATAAGAAAATTTCACAAAGTAATATTTTTAGAAAATATGACTAGAAGTTGTAAATATTCAAACTCTTTAAAAACAAAGTTTTTAAAGAACCAATCACATTTTGGAGGGTAACAAGACTTACTAAGTGTGCTAGTAAGTTACTACATGCTTTTATAAATTTTCAAGTTCATAAGTTTATGGTTTATGCTTATTTTTGTCAAGTTTGGTAATTAGAGATTGTATGTTGATGATTGATGATTGATTGAATGATTTTACAAAGGAAAATGATATGCTAGTAAGCATGGACGCCTCCATTTACAAAGGAAACTCTGGCGAAATTTTCCTAAAAATCCAACACTTAGAAAATATTTTTTTCTAGTAAGTGTTTACAATTATATTTTTAACCCTATTTTCAAAATAAACTTCGCCATGATTTTTATTACAAAAATACTAAGTGCCGGAGGTTGACTTTCGTAAATAAAATTTGATAAACATATATTTAAAAATATATATTGTATACTAAAACTCTTGTGTGAATATTTGTTTATTTTACCGTTGTATTATTTTAGGGTAAAATAATATATAACTTAACAAAGTGCGTTGACGTTTAAATTGTGTAATATGTTATATGTGATAAAAGTAATGGGTAGATAAACCATACGTGTTGTGCATGAGAAATTGATTGTTATCTGTACCTTATTAGGACGTGCTTGATTTCCTGATTATTAGAGTAACTAATCTAACCGAGCAAACCGAGGTGAGTTCACACTTTTCTACAAAGTATGGAAATTCCCGGTGGGAATGGGAATGGGTTCAGGAATAGGGATTCCTCGTCCTTGAGACGTGTTCAGGAATGTAAATTCCTCGTCCTGCTGGGACGGATTAGACTTACTAGACTAGAACTCTATCAGCGAAGTCCCTCCCTTTTTGTATCGACTTAATCGCCGAGGCTATGGCGAGCGGGTCATTAGTTAATAGCGCTATTAGGTTTAACAAACCTCACACCGTGCCAGTCGGACAGGCGTGTACTAATGGACTATGGCACGTCGGTGATGATAGACACCGATGCTAGGGCACAATTAATTTTCGTTGGTAGTCGATATGATAAACGAGTCTGGTAGTTTAAATAATGGGGTAGCCCCCCCCCCCCCCCCCACGGCCGAAGTGCCGGGCTGGATAGCCAGGGAAGGTGGACATGGGATGGTTAACTGATAAACGTTTTCGAACTATGGGGTAACCCCCACGGCTGGATAGCTGATTAAGATTAAACTACGTTTTTGGAAACAACTCTAAAATGGACAACCAACCGTGAACTCACTCAACTTTGTTGTTGACTCGTTGTTACATGCTTTGCAGGTCGCTAGATGCTATGGGGCTTGCACATGGAGGTGGTCGTTGTGGGATGCGAACTGTTATGTCCCGTACTTAATAAATAAACCTTATGAACTTATGAAACTTATGTTTTGAGTCTTTAAAACTTATGAACTACGAACTTATGTTTTGGTTTAACGTCTTATGCTTCCGCTGATTAAATTGAACTTGGTTAACTTACTTTTGGTCACCAATTGTATTGTGGTTGGTTTCATTTACTTAAATACGTTGTTCAATATGATTGGTGGCTCGATCCTGGTCATGTCACGTCTCCAAGCGGTGATACTCCGCATGGTGGAATTTGGGGGTGTGACAGATTGGTATCAGAGCCATTGGTTATAGTGAACTTAGTTTTAAAAATGGGAAAAGCTTTTTGACAAAACCAGACTATAACCTGTACAGCGCTCAACGATCCACAACGACGCTTCGCTCCACGTGCAAGACTCGACACAATAGGTGGTATGATTTATGTTGTATTATCGGTTAGATAGTTCACACTGTGCATTAATTAACGTGATAATTGCAATTTGAACCTTGTGTGCTTACTCTCTACTATCGTCCCACACTTACGCACTTTCGCGACACTTTTCTCACTGACGTTGCTTCGTTGTGAAGATCATGAACGGACGCGGAGGACGTATCAACCTAACTCAAGCCCAGTTGACGGCTTTGATCAATGAACGAGTTGCTGAGGCACTCGCAGCTATCCCTGCAGGAGGTCAACATGCTCAGCCTCCTGTGTGCACATTCAAGACGTTCATGGATTGCCGACCTAGTCCTTTCAACGGCACAGAAGGAGCTGTAGGCCTCCTTCACTGGTTCGAGAAGCTCGAGTCTGTTTTTGAGATGTGTGAAAGCCCTGAAGATCGTAGAGTGAAATATGCTACTGGAACACTCGAAGGTGCTGCGTTAACCTGGTGGAAAGCACAGGTTCAACTGCTAGGGCTGGCGGTTGCTAATGCTACCCCATGGAATGACTTCAAGGAACTGATCAAGGAAGAGTACTGCAGTCGTGACGACATCCACAAGCTGGAGGTGGAATTTTTCAATTTGAAGATGACGGGGTCTGAGATTGAGGCGTATACGAAGAGGTCAAACGAGCTGGCCATCTTGTGTCCTACTATGGTAGACCCTCCCATCAAACGTATTGAGCTGTACCTCAAGGGTCTTGTACCAGAGATTCAGAGTCACGTGACTTCAGCTAACCTGGGTACCATTCAGCAAATCATCAAGTTGGCTCACCGTCTCACCGATCAGGCAGATGAGCAGAAAAGGCTGCCTAAGCGTATTAGCGCTACCACTTCTGATGCTCCCAATGATAATAAGCGCAAGTGGGATGGAAATTTGGGCAAGGGTTCTACTTCAGCTCAATCCCAATAGCGAAAGACAGATGAGTACAGGAGCCCTAGTCAGCAGTCTTCTGGGAATCAAGGTCAGGGTGGATACAAGGGAAATCACCCCAAATGTAATCGCTGTAACTTGCACCACAACGGGCCATGTGGTAAAGGCAACTGTCATCGATGCAACAAGCCTGGTCACATTGCAAGGGATTGCAGGAGTCAACGTCTGGCGAATCAGAACCGACAGCAACAGCAAGCCCCACCAAATCAACGCCAGCTGCAGCAACAACAAGGTAACAACAAAGGGTGCTTTCAATGTGGTGCTGAGGGCCATTTCAAGAAAGACTGCCCCCAGCTAAAACAGAACCAGAACAACAACAATCAGGGGAATGGAAACGGCAACAACGGGGGTAACAATAATGGCAATGGTGCCAGAGGACGTGTTTTCGTGCTAGGTCAGGGTGATGCAAGGAACGATCCCAATGTGGTGATGGGTAAGTTTCTTCTGGATGATTTCTTTGTTACTGTTTTATTTGATTCGGGTGCCGATACTAGTTATGTGTCCTTAAAAGCTAGCCAAATGCTTAAGCGCACTCCAACACTTTTGAACACCAAACACACGGTAGAACTAGCAAACGGTAAAAGTCTTGAAGCCACACACATAGTTAAAGGTTCTAACCTCATATTAGCTGGTCAGGCTTTCTCTATCGGTCTTATTCCTATCACACTTGGTAGTTTCAACGTCGTTATTGGGATGGATTGGCTATCTCATCAACAAGCGGAAATTCTTTGCAACGAGAAGATTGTCCGCATCCCTCGTTCTGGTATAAAGCCCCTCGTGATTCATGGCGACAAGAGTGGTGCTGTCGTAGGCATTATCTCTTTCCTTAAGGCCCAGAAGTGTTTGCGAAAGGGCCACACTGCCATTCTAGCACTCGTTACTGACACATCAATGGAAGAGAAGAGAATTGAAGACATTCCTATTGTGCGTGATTTTCCTGAGGTATTTCCTGAGGAATTACCTGGTCTTCCGCCCCATCGACAAGTCGAGTTTCAAATCGAGCTAGCTCCTAGAGCAGCACCAATAGCTCGTGCACCTTATCGACTAGCTCCGTCAGAACTTGAAGAACTGTCCACGCAATTACAAGGACTCTTAGAAAAGGGTTTCATACGTCCCAGCTCTTCGCCCTGGGGAGCTCCAGTCTTGTTTGTGAAGAAGAAAGACGGTACTTTCAGAATGTGTATTGACTATCGCGAACTTAACAAGGTGACCGTGAAGAATCGTTATCCTCTTCCACGTATTGACGACTTGTTCGACCAGCTGCAAGGATCGAGCTTTTACTCTAAGATTAATTTGAGATCGGGATACCATCAGCTGAGAGTCCGAGAGGAGGACGTCTCCAAAACAGCATTCAGAACTCGTTACGGCCATTACGAGTTTCTAGTTATGCCTTTCGGATTAACGAATGCACATGCGGTCTTCATGGATCTCATGAACCGAGTGTGCAAGCCTTACCTGGATAAGTTTGTCATAGTGTTCATCGACGACATCCTGATCTATTCTAAGAGTCAGGAGGAACACGAGCAGCATCTGCGGCTTATCCTGGAACTTCTTCGTAAAGAGCAGTTGTATGCCAAGTTTTCGAAATGTGACTTCTGGCTTCGCGAAGTCCACTTTCTAGGCCATGTGGTAAACAAGGATGGGATTCATGTTGATCCATCCAAGGTTGACTAGATCAAGAACTGGCCTGCACCCCGTACACCAACAGAAATCCGCCAATTCTTGGGTTTGGCAGGGTATTACAGAAGGTTTATCAAAGATTTCTCCAAGATTGCGCAACCTCTCACTTCACTGACTCAGAAGGGTGTCACCTATCGTTGGGGTGATGCACAGGAGTCCGCATTTCAGCACTTAAAAGATAGACTTTGTAGCGCGCCTATCCTCTCATTGCCTGAAGGCACAGATGATTTTGTGGTTTATTGCGACGCTTCCATCCAAGGACTTGGTTGCGTGTTGATGCAACGTGACAAGGTCATTGCCTACGCATCGCGCCAACTTAAAGTTCACGAAAGGAACTACACTACACACGACTTGGAATTGGGAGCAGTTGTTTTTGCGCTAAAGATATGGAGACATTACCTGTACGGTACCAAGTGCACCATTTACACCGATCACAGGAGTCTCGAGCATATCTTCAAGCAAAAGGAGTTAAACATGCGTCAACGCCGATGGGTTGAGCTCTTGAATGATTATGAATGTGGTATCAAATACCATCCGGGCAAGGCCAATGTTGTGGCCAACGCCCTCAGTCGAAAGGATACTATACCTAAGCGTGTACGTGCTTTACAGCTTACCATCCAATCCAACCTTCCCGCTCAGATTCGCGATGCTCAGGTTGAAGCATTGAAAGCAGAGAACATCAGGGTTGAGTCCTTACGAGGATCGAGGCAGTGGCTAGAACGAAAGGAAAACGGCGCCTACTATGTTAACGGGCGCATCTGGGTTCCACTGTATGGAGACCTACGCGAGCTTGTGATGGATGAAGCACATAAGTCTCGTTATTCAGTACATCCTGGTTCGGATAAGATGTACCACGATCTCAAGTCTACATACTGGTGGCCTGGTATGAAGGCCAGCATAGCAACCTATGTTGGCAAATGTTTGACTTGTGTGAGAGTCAAGGTCGAGTACCAGAAACCATCAGGCCTACTTCAACAACCAGAGATACCCAAATGGAAATGGGAGCAAATTTCCATAGATTTCATTACTGGCCTACCCAGATCTCAACGCGGAAACGATACCATTTGGGTGATCGTGGATTGACTGACCAAATCTGCACATTTTCTAGCTATCAAGGAAACCGACAAGTTTTCTACCCTAGCAGACATCTACTTGAAGGAAGTAGTATCAAGGCACGGAGTGCCAACCTCCATCATTTCTGATCGTGACTCACGTTTTACATCTGAGTTGTGGCAAGCTATGCACAAGTCTTTTGGCTCACGTTTAGATATGAGCACCGCTTATCACCCACAGACGGATGGGCAATCTGAGCGTACCATCCAAACCCTTGAAGACATGCTTAGGGCGTGTGTAATCGATTTTGGTAATGGCCGGGAAAAGCACCTTCCGCTAGTGGAGTTTTCGTATAACAACAGCTACCACACCAGCATCCAGGCCGCTCCATTCGAGGCATTGTACGGACGGAAGTGCCGATCACCTCTTTGTTGGGCAGAAGTTGGCGACAGTCAAATCACTGGCCCAGAACTTATAGTAGATACAACCGAAAGGATTGCTCAGATACGACAACGAATGGCGGCAGCTCGTGACCATCAGAAAAGCTATGCTGATAAGCGTAGGAAACCACTCGAGTTCCAAGTTGGGGATCGAGTGCTACTCAAAGTCTCACCTTGGAAAGGTGTAGTCCGTTTTGGCAAACGAGGCAAACTTAATCCGCGATATGTTGGACCCTTCGAAATCATTGAGAAAATTGGCAAGGTGGCATACAAGCTGAATCTACCGGTAGAACTCAGCGGGGTTCACTATGTTTTCCATGTGTCGAATCTGAAGAAGTGTCTGTCAGATGAGACCCTCATAGTTCCCCTCAAGGAACTCACTATCGATGACCAGCTGCGATTCGTCGAGGAACCAGTAGAGATTACTGATCGAGATGTTAAGATCCTCAAGCGTACCAGGATACCTCTTGTCCGAGTCTGTTGGGATTCCCGTCGTGACCCAGAGTATACCTGGGAACAAGAAGACCAAATAAAACTCAAGTACCCCCAGCTGTTTAAGAAAAACGCAACCACTACTGAGGCTGAAGCTACTGCAGAATTTCGGGACGAAATTCCAAATCAATGGGGGGATGGTGTGACACCCCAGGAAAACCAACGCAACTCAACTAGCTTCCTCAGTAACCACGCGCTAAATTTCGGGACGAAATTTTCTTAACAGGGGGAGAATGTGACAACCCTCACAATTCCATGTATCCGTACAATTTATTAATGATAATTAAAGTGCTTGATGACTGTGCTGAATCATTTAACTGCTTTCTGGTTTCTGTGTTATACTTACATGTGCTTGTTAACATACTAGTAGTGTACGGAAAAGTTACTAAATAGTCCGGTATGCTTTCCTCAGTGTTGAAAAATAAAAATGTCACTAAAAATATTATAAAAGACACCTTACGGATTAATTAAGCACTTTAGCGGAACAACACCCAACCGAACAACCGGACTTTACCCGGAACACAAAAATATTGTCAAACACATTGTTCTTATTTTTTTTTTTTTTGAGCTAGTTAGGGTCTCCGAACACCCTAACACACTATATATTTAATAACATACCATAAGACATTAACTAAACTTTTAAATTCCAACCAAATCACTAACTAATAGTTGAAACCTAACCCTATACCCCCCCCCCCCCTGGCGACGGTCACCATAGGTGTCCCACCCATGGATTTGTTTCATTATTTAAATGGATTATGTTGCTAGTTTAGGGACATGTTACACATTAGACAATAGTATGTTGAAGCTTACAAGTGTTAACCTCTA
This sequence comes from Helianthus tuberosus, assembly GCA_030545235.1. NCBI lineage: Eukaryota > Viridiplantae > Streptophyta > Magnoliopsida > Asterales > Asteraceae > Helianthus > Helianthus tuberosus. The sequence goes on along the minus strand of CM060373.1, from coordinate 41,575,618 downwards.
GTCCACCCTTCTCTCACTTCTCAACACCTATTTCACTCAATCACTCTCTCCCTCTCTTCTCTTGATCGGCCGTGAGCCACCACAATTGAAGGAAAAGAACGAGATAGAGATTGAAGATCTGAAAATGAGAGAAAAAAGTGTTTAAGATGATGGTAAATTGAACGGTTATTTTTATTCGTTTTAGACTAGACGTTTAGGATTGTGTTCATTATATCAAGACTGCAATGTGTAAGTTTGTCAGAGATGAAAGAAGTGGTTGACAGAGGTGAGAGGGACTGGTGTGGTGGTGGGTGGGTGGGTTTTGGGGTTGGGTTGCAGGTGATGGTGACGATGAGGACGGCGACGACGACGACGATGATGATGCACCTTCATGGTAATTTTGTCATTTCACCCTAAATGTAACGGTCAACAAATGGTGAGTAACAATGGGGACTTATATGGCATGAAATTGCAATCATAGGGACTCGGGAGTTGAAAAAAAAGTTAGAGCATCAAAGTGCAATTTCATGTAAAACACAGGATGTAACACTTTACTCTAAAGTTTTAAAAGTTTGTTATATTAAAATGGATCTTTTAAATTTTGCCGCACACAATAACAATTTATGTAAAATGCACTTTGAATGCCTGACCTTTTCTTTTTATCGTGTGGTTTAACTCCCATCAATTTTATACCAAGCAAGATTAATCGATCCAAAATATTTTCTTACATGATGAGTGATCATCATGATCACTTCGGATCAATTGATTCAACCGAGTTTTATACCTTGGTCTCATAGTTTATAGATGAATAAATCAAACGAATATATTCATAAAAACAGTAAATGTTTTTATTAAAAAAGAAAAACTAAATCGACACAAATTCTAAAATTTATTAAAGTTTCTATCAAACCTCCCACAAAAGAAAGAGGTGAGGGTTGGCTCTAGTCAAAATCATGGTTGCCCTCACGCAACTTAATTTCGTGAAATTATATTTACCTTTTTTATTGCAAAAGTGATGATATATATACACACACATATTGACTAATAGCTAAAGGGTATGAAACCATCAAAATTCATGTGTGAAGCACGTGCGAGCGTATATACTTCCCCAATAATTATACTACATATTACCTACCTATACATTTACAATTACCTACCTATATATTACCTACCTATACATTTACAAGTTAAAAGGAATAGTGTCAGTCAGCTTAGCAGGCACTTTCCTGTTGAATCAACTCATTTTTAATTTAATTTTATTCCCAATTTAAAATTACGTTTTCGTCCTTCGTTTAAAATTACGGTTTTGCCCCCAGCTAAAAAATAAAATTATAATTTTGCCCCTAGCTAAAATTACGTTTTCGCCTCCAGCTCAAAATAAAATTATAATTTTGCCCTTAGCTCAAAATTACGCTTTTGCCCTCGATTCAAAAACTCATTTTTTATTTTGTTCCCAGTTTAAAATTACGGTTTCGCCCTCCGTTTAAAATTACGTTTTTGCCCTAAGTTCAAAATAAAATTTTGTTTTTCCCTCTAGCTCAAAATTAAGATTCTGCCCTCAGGTCAAAATTACGTTTTTGCCTCCAGTTCAAAATAAAATTATGTTTTCCCCCTAGCTCAAAATTATTAGCTGCCTGTCACTTCCCTATTGGACCAACTCATTTTTTATTTAATTTTATTCCCAGTTTAAAATTACGCTTTCGTCCTTCGTTTAAAATTACGTTTTTGCCCCCAGCTCAAACTAAAATTATAATTTTGCCCTAGCTCAAAATACGCTTTTGCCCTCGGTTCAAAAACTTTTTTTTTAATTTTGTTCTCAGTTTAAAATTACGGTTTCGCCCTCCGTTTAAAATTAAGTTTTTGCCCCCAGTTAAAAATAAAATGTTGTTTTTTCATCTAGCTCAAAATTACGATTCTGCCCTCAGCTCAAAATTATGTTTTTTTCCCACAGTTAAAAATAAAATTATGTTTTCCTCCTAGCTCAAAGTTATGATTTTGCTCTCAGTTTAAAATCATGATTTCGCCTCCTGTTCAAAATATAATTCTGATTTTGCCCTCTGTACGGACATACATGTTATGAGAGAGAAATATTTGCCTTATTGCCCCGCAACGCGGGCGGGGCAAAAACTAGTTATACTACATATACAATTACAAGTTCGGGGGAATAGTGCCAGGCAGCTGTCTGGCACTCCCCTATTGGACCAAACCATTTTTAATTTAATTTTATTCCTAGCTTTAAATTACGCTTTCGTCCTTCGTTTAAAATTACGTTTTTGCCCCCAGCTCAAAATAAAATTATAATTTTGCCTCTAGCTCAAAATTACGCTTTTGCCATCGGTTCAAAAACTCACTTTTAATTTTGTTCCCAGTTTAAAATTACGGTTTCGCCCTCCGTTTAAAATTACGTTTAGCTCAAAATTACGACTCTGCCATCAGCTCAAAATTACGTTTTTGCCCACAGTTTAAAATAAAATTATGATTCCCCCCTAGCTCAAAATTATTAGCTGTCTGTCACTTCTCTATTGGACCAACTCATTTTTAATTTAATTTTATTCTCAGTTTAAAATTACGCTTTCGTCCTTCGTTTGAAATTACGTTTTTACCCCCAGCTCAAAATAAATTTATAATTTTGCCCTAGCTCAAAATTACGCTTTTGCCCTCGGATCAAAAACTCATTTTTAAATTTTGTTCCCGGTTTAAAATTACGGTTTCGCCCTCCGTTTAAAATTACGTTTTTGCCCCCAGTTAAAAATAAAATGTTTTTTTTTTCTGTAGCTCAAAATTACGGTTATGCCCTTAGCTCAAAATTACGTTTTTGCCCACAGTTCAGAATAAAATTTTATTTTCTCCCTAGCTCAAAATTATGATTTTGCTCTCAGTTTAAAATTATAATTTCGCCACCAGTTCAAAATATAATTACGATTTTGCCCTCTGCACAGACATACATGTTATGAGAGAGAAATATTCGACTTATTGCATCGCAACGCGAGCGGGACAAAACCTAGTTACGTACAAATGCAAATACCTTATGTAACCATATATAAATCTAATTGTGCGTAATATTACACAACATACATAAAATAATTCCGCAAATAAGTTACGTAGACTATATAAATAATTATGCAACAGGTAGAGGATCATGTACATTAATCCAGAAGTGTGAGAAGTGTATTATAACACTATATAACACCATATAAACACCGTATAACACGATGTAACACCATATAACGCCATATAACACCATGTAACACTATATAACATTATATAACAAATATAACACTATATTTTGTCTGATAGCATGTCTATGATAGATGTATAGTGTTATATAGTGTTATATGGTGTTGTATGGTGTTACATAGTGTTATACGGTGTTTATATGGTGTTATATAGTATTATATACAGTGTTATAATACACTTCTCACACTTCTGAATTAATGTACACTATCTCTACCCTTATGCAACATATGTAATAATGTCACAACTTATGTTAATAGTTACCGATTACACATCACATATATATCGACTTCTTTTTTTAGTCATTTGTTCTTCCGACACTAATATATGGTTGTAGCATATGTAAGAAAAATTGTAAATTGGCTATAGCATCAATATGTGAATATGTGAGAGCATGAGTTTCAAATAATTAATCACATAAGTTTCAAATAATTAATATAGAATAAATATGAGATATTCGAATTATCGAGACGACGCTTGAATCAAGTTATATGAGCATATTGCTTTGCTAAACATTATAGCTATGAAAATTGCAATGAATGCATTAACTTGAAGGCATGCTCGTTTATGTAAACTTGATCTAACGGGTTGATTAAGATTCGACTTGAACGAGCTAGAATGAACTAACAAAAACTTGATTTCATAAGCCTGTTTTTTATAATGCTCAAACTTAATAAAACACAAATATAATAGCATTATAGCCTTGTGGAGATGGATATAATCGGGTGGTTTCCCTGGTGACACCAAGATACTCCAATGGTCCGTCAGTGATTCAACTTTGCCGTTAAAATAATAATTTAGACACAAAGCACACAAAAATACCTTTTTTATTAAAAAAAAAAAAAAAAAAAAAAAAAACCTCGAAAACAAAAGCAACCTCTTACCTAAACGTTATAATTTCTTTATCCATATCAAATGGGTAACATGTAACAACTCATCCATCATTAAGTGCGTCGATATACTTCACTGCTCATTCATTCAAGTAGTTGAACTACTTATCACATGGTTCAAATAAATTCTTAAAATTTATTTTGTTGATGATAAATGCAATATTTATGAAAAATAGTCATTTCTAGGGTTAAAAGATGGGTGCTACTTTCTACACCCATCATTAAGTGCGTCGATATACTTCACTGCTCATTCATTCAAGTCGTTGAACTACTTATCACATGGTTCAAATAAATTCTTAAAATTTATTTTGTTGATGATAAATGCAATATTTATGAAAAATAGTCATTTCTAGGGTTAAAAGATGGGTGCTACTTTCTACACCGAAGGGAGGGGGGTGTGTATAGAATGAGCCTTAAAAGATATGTCTAATACTATATATAAATTACCGAGACTCATAGTAAAATCAAAGAAAAAACAAGAGAGAGAAAATAACTAAGTAATATATAAATAAAAATATATAATCGTTTAATATAAATAAAAATATATAATCGTTTCTACACTGTCGTTAATACATCCAACCACTTGCAGGCTACTCTCTGATTGTTTGGTTTGCAGATCACATGAATGCTGCTACTCGTCAAAGATACGGAATGTCTATCAAATAAACAACTCTATCTCAACATAAATGAAAGTGGTTACAAGTGATTTTCATTGAGTTATCTTAAACGTTAAATAGTACATTTGAACTATTTTGTATATTTTTTATTAAATTTTAAGGTTATCAAAACTGTTTTATAAACTGTGAATGCATGTCGGACCGATTTCCAACAAAAAGCTTGGTTGGAAACATGTCAGTATTTTAGTACGTCTTATCTTAAATATTGTTTTATAATTCATAAATCTTCATCACTAAATATTATTTTTTCTTAATTCAAACTGTGTAATGTAGTATATAAATGAAAGTGGTTACACCAATTTCCTAACCCAGTTAGACCATGCGTAGTGGTTTGAGTAATAATACCCCCACCCTTGGGCGTTTTGCGTCACGTGGCAGTCCAGTCAGCATGGGGGCATTATTGGGCGTTATTGCAAAAGTGACGTAGTGGGAATAATGCCCAATAACGCCCCTTCCAATCATTAAACAATTATTATTTTTTTAATTAAAAACTTAAAATACTTCATTAAATTAAAAAAAAATACAATACTAGAAATAAAAAAAAATAAAATCCGACTAAATTAAAAAAAAATACATTAGTTTTCGTCTTCGCTTTCTTCACCCTCGCCAACTTCGTCTTACTCGTCCTCCGTTTCTTCTTCACCCTCAGGTGGTACATACCGAACCGACCATGCGTGTTGTACCAAATCAACCGTTAACGCGGAATGGTACGGTTCGTAATGCAACTCTCGCGCATTATTCACTCTTTCGTCCGATTATAAAAGCGTACATAGCATCTCTCATTTTTTGCTTGGTCCATGCACGACAAGGATTTCTCAAATATTGCCAGCGTTGTTTAAGAACCCCAAAGCATCTCTCAATGTCTTTTCGTGAAGACTCTTGAACCTTTTTAAAGTATGCTCTTTTTTCATCAATAGGATCACTAAACGTCTTCACGAAAATCGAATACTTAGGATAAATTCCGTCGCACAAATAATATCCATGAGGGTAGTAGTTTCCATTTGCTTAAAACGACGCTTTTGGAGGTTTCCCAGAAATCCACTCCTCTAACAACGGAGATTGTTCAAAAACATTTATATCATTGCATGACCCGACCACGCCAAAGTAAGCCGACCAAACCCAAAGGTCCTGTGAGGCAACCGCCTGAAGAATAACAGTGGGTCCTTTTTGGTCACCCCGTGTGTGTTGGCCTCTCGCCATGCGGTCGGACAGTTATCCCAACGCCAATGCATGCAATCCAAGCTCCCGATTATACCAGGCAAACCATGCTCCGTCGAATGTACCTCGTAGATCTTTTGAAGGTCGTCCCATGTGGGCGTTCTAAGATAACGCGCACCATACAAATCAATAATACCTTTATAAAAAACATACACAAACATAAGCTTTAAAAAAATTGTAAACATTATAGTAAAGTATAGGAATTGTACCGCGACAATAATTCTCCAAGGTGTCTCGCGCTGTTTTCTCGCCCATTTTTAAATACTCGTCGTTGATGTCAGTTGTGTTTTCTCGTACACTTTTGGATACCGGTAAATTCAAGTGCCCCTCTCGCATCCGCTTTTTGTTTAAAATAATCGTAGTTGGCTTCCAAGTCGTCGACTATGCGTAGAAACAACCGCTTACTCATTCGGAAACGACGCCTAAAAATCTGGTTCGAAAATGTCGGCGCCTCATCAAAATAATCTTTCATCAAACGATCGTGTGCCGCGCGTCGCTCTCGTTCAGTATAACATCTTTTTTCAATTTCTGGTTCGGGGCGGCGAAAATGCTTCACATATCTCACCGCTAGTTGACAAGCACTCGTAACCGCCTCTTGCTCGACCTCCTCATCGGTGGAATCATCACCATCCGCAAAAAACTCTTTGTAGTAAAAATTTACCATAGATGAAGAACTAGGGGAATCCATCAATTTTTATAAAATGGTAGTGTTTTTTAGAGAGTTTTGGTTAAATTTGAAGGAGTTTATATATATATATATATATAGGTAAAAGGTTAAAAAAATCAAAGTAGCCGTTAACTAGCCGTTGCTAGTTTGTGATTGGCCGGTCAACATCCCTCGCAGCGTGTTTCAAAGAACGCCAAATCCAATTTTGCCGAAGAAAACGCCGAAACATGCCCCGGTGTAATGGCTAGTCGGCGTTTTCGGACGTTTTTTCGAATTTTTTTTATAAATCACGCCCCATTACGGGCGTTCTTACAAAATATATAAAACCATCTTATTTACCATTGAATACACTATTTGTTGAATTATCACTAATATAGTGTATTTGCTAATGACTACGTACACAATTTATAGATCAAATCATTATAATATTATAGTGATTTTTACCAAAGAATAAATGCTTGCTAAGACTATACAGAGAGTGAGGGCTTCAAAAGGAGGTGAAGCGTCATATGACAGCCACATCGTAACTGTCAAAAAGTGGTGTGGTGCAAAAAAGGGCAGGGTAGAATGGGGTGTGAAAGTGTGACGTGGTGTGACACATGACACACACTTTTTATTATTATTTTATACTTAGAAATTATAACAAATCTAATAAATTAAAAAAAATCAATACTAATAAAATAAAAGCTGGAGAATAGAAATTACATAATTCAATTTAAAAATTAAAGATTACATAATTAAAATTAAGAGTAAACTGTCATTTTGGTCCCTGTGGTTTGGGCACTTTTGCCATTTTAGTCAAAATTTCAAACATTTTACATCTGGGTCCATATGGTTTGCATTTTGTTGCCATTTTAGCCCAAAACTCAAAATCTCTGATTTTTGACTGTTTTAATGTCCCTTTTTTGTCTTTATCTGAAGGGGTAGTTTGGTCATTTAATTTTCATTAAAGCAATTCATTTATTAAAAAAACCCCAAATATAAAATTTCCTGATAATCATCATCTTCAACCTCAACCCCCTGATCATCATCATCTTCAACCTCTGCACCTCAAAAAACTCAAACACCACCACCTCCTCCACCATCACAACCCACCACAACCTGCAACTACCTCCACCACCATGAGCTTCCAATAGATTCAACAGTGTCAAGTCAACATTCAGCGACAAACCTTGTTGTGTCGGTCGCCAAGCACCACCACCTGCCACCACCACCACCCCCTCTCGCCGCCAAGCACCACCACCTGCCACCACCCTCTCGCACCCCCTGCAACCACCGCCCAACCCACCCCCACCCCCACCCCTTTTCTTCTCCGACTTCACTTTTCAGTTCTATTTGGTCTGCTTCTTCATCCCTCCTTCCTTCCCTAAACTACTTCCTCCACAACTACAAAAACAAATCTCAATTTAACTATATCATCACACACACACATCTTCCGCATTTCATGCCCTAAATATCTACAAAACACCACATCACAATCATGTATGAAAACCCAGAAGAAAAGCTCATCGCCGTCGCCCGTCACATCGCCAAAACCCTAGGTCATACCGATAACGCCCTCACCGACGACATCCTCCAAATCTTCTCCAATTTCGACAACAGATTCAGAGAAAAACTCACCGGAACTCTTTCACTTTATTGCTCAGACCTGCTGCCGGAACCTTGAGGGTAGCGCCGAAACTGTTTCACTTTATTGGTACCTGATTTGCGATTGTCGTCGGCACAAGAACGGCCGAATGAGGGGTGTGGGTCTGATTTGGGTGTGGGTGTGTGGTTATCGGAGAAGGAGGGGTGTGGGTATCGGAACGTTACGTAACCGAACAACCGGACATTACCCGGGACACTAAATTTTCGTCAATAACATTGTTTTACTATTTTTGGTTAGTCATGGTACCCGTTTGCCATAACACCCATTAAAAATCATTTTACTACACATAAAAGTCCATTACTTACAATTTAACTAACTAGTTACCATTTAGTCACAATTTTTACAATTTACCCCCCCCCCCCAACCGATTTCACCATCACCACCCTCAAATCTCCATCTTCATCTACTCCTAAGTGCCATTCAAAGCTTCAAGAGTGAATTCAAGGGAGTTGCAAGTTGTGAAGCTTCAAGGGACTTGTTTACTTGCTTCATCTTCATTATTTCTTCATCTTTGCTCTAAGATTTCTACCCTAGCCTTGTGCTAGTAGTAAGTCTCTTCACACCCTTGTTTCATTCTTGTTACTTGTTATGATTCGTAGTAGGATGTTAGTGATAAATCACAAGAAGCTAAAACACTAAAAGTATGAACTTGGAACCGTACATAAAATCATTCATAAAAGGGTTTGCATGATGATGTTATCGGGTTGGTTTGAGTTTGGTGAATGCATACATGGTGTTTGATCATTAAGTTATTGATAAATCATGGTTAGGACCCTTGTTGATGCGTTTTTAGTAACTTTTTCATTGTAAACAGCAAGCTGATTGAAATTTCCAGCCTAGGCTCTAACCTCACTTTTCTCTGGGACTTAGATTATTAAGACGTTGAATACATACAGAACGCATAGTACTCGAATATGGTCTCCAACCGTTGCCGAAAAACAAACAGTCAAAATTTTGTTTTCAAACATACGCTATTGTGATTTTTATACACGGTACACAAAACAATTACATACAGTACACAACACTCTGAGAGTTTAGGAAACATGCATTTAAGACCTTCGGAACAGGGAGGTAGTCTGAGAGACTAGGAAATTCAGTCTGAGAGGCTGGGAGGATAGTCTAGTGGGACTAGGAGATTTAGTCTGAGAGGCTGGGAGGATAGTCTAGTGGGACTAGGAAGTTCAGTCTAAGAGACTAGGAGGATAGACTAGTGGGACTAGGGGAATTACTTGATTGCTTATTGGTGACTAACATGTTTATTGGATTATATGATTGATTATTTGCGCATGTGTGTGTTTATTAAAGGTCATCACGTAGGAACCGCGAATATTAACTCGGGCACATATTATTATCCATATTGTCTATGATATTTTGACTTCCCGAGCAGGCAGCCTAAGCATAACGAAACGCTAGCACACGAGAATACATGAAACTCAAATTTTACGTCAACGGATGTCGGGGTACATCACCTTCTACACGGCACACAACGCTAGTGCACAGGTATACGTGAAACTTAAGCTATACATCAACGGAGGTTGAGGTACGACACATACGACTATCGAGGCGAGGCCTTTGAAAAGACAAAATGGCGCAATTTAACGACGACGCTAGATCCCTGTCAGCAGGAGAACTAACGATCAGGAAACGACAACTTGTCACGCGATCCTGCAATGACACGAATCGCGCCAGGGAGAAGACGATTGTCTCCGCACTCCCCTCCCCTACCTAACTAATGCCGAATACGCTATGTTCGACATTCCATGGTAATGTCACCTAACAATTGGTCGTCACACGAAACCCCAGGTAAAGTCCTCAGGAAAGTATACAGGACTACTCTGCCATATTTGTGTATTCTACAGGTATAATAAAATGCTGAATTTTATAAAAGAATGCAGAATTCTGTATTTAAAGTGTGTTTTAGGCACTTCCCGGCATTATATCTATCACCTAATGACGCAGTCTTATGGTCCTTACTTCCCTACACTACAACCCAGTGTAGTACTCTATCCCTGGCTCATACTGGCCATAATAATATTGTCTGTCTAAGTGCTGGCATTGTCAGCATTATTTCTGAATCAACCGTTCAGTGTGTCAACTGTGCTGAGTGCATCAAGTATGTTACTAATGTAGGTGTGTAATGAATGGAGTGACTGTATAAAATATGATGCATGTATATATGATATAGAATCATAGAGCCGTTTTAAATTATCAGTTGTAATCAAGCACAGTCATTAAGCACGTAATTAAGATTAATTAATTTGTACAGTACCTGAAATTTTGAGGGTTGTCACATTCTCCCCCCGTTAAGAAAATTTCGTCCTCGAAATTTGTACTACCTTAATTCCTAATTCCTTAGGGTTTCGTTATGCATGTATGTATGAATAGTACCGAGGTAGATAATCATCAAACCAACTCAAACCTTATTCACATCAAGTGAGTCTAGAATATATATATATATATATATATATATATATATATATATATATATATATATATAACATCACAATTCCAATAGTTAAAAGGTATGTGCTTATAGCCTTTAATGTCAAGGGTACAGTACGCACTTGACGTATAGTCTAGTGTAATCCCGTTTGCAGTGTTCCACGAAAGAGGAGTTTTGTCCAATAGAGTTTTCAAATGATTGGTCATAGTATGCAAATTTTCACAAACCATAGCATCCGCTATATGAACTAAAAATCAACAACTTGGAGATGAAAATGACCCGCCAACAGGCGAATAAGTAAATGATAAGGATTTGTGTGTTGACATTCTCGAATTGCGAAAATACACCGAATGAAGTACAAGCGAATCTGGTGTATCATTGTCTAAATTTGTAGTTTTGAACAACCGAACAAATGGCACTGGAATCGTAATTTTTTGAGATCGTTTACTATTTTTAAAGAATTGTTTTTAGACAGCAGCTCAAGCTGAAATTTTCCTACTGAAAAAGTGTGTAGTATTCGGAGTCAAAACTTGAAACCTGAGCGGAATCAGCTCATGGAATTTTTACTGTGGGTGGTCACTGTTGTTCCCGTGACCCTCCAACTGGAAGTTCATCGATCGGACTTACGATTGATTTTTAGTGAATTTTTCCGTAAAACTGCAATCAGAAAGTAACAAATCTAATTGCATTCGGGTAAAAGAATTTTTATATAAAATTGGTAATGAACTGGTCTCCGAAATTTTTACACAATAAATTTTGGATTATATATGACATTCTGTAAAAATTTGAGAATTTTTGGAAAAGGATAAATATTTTATTTTAATGCTCGAAAACAGTCCAGTCTTGTTTAATAAAGCTGAAAAGACGTAAGTAGTGTATTGCATGTATGATTGTCGGGTTGGTTATGTGGGAACGCTCTACGGGATTTATATAAAAGAAAATGATATGCTCTTAAGCATGGGCACCTCTATTTACAAAGGAGACTATGGCGAAATTTTCCGAAACTTCTAACATTTAGTAAATATTTGCTTTCTAAGACTAAAATTTACTAGAACATCGAACGAACAAATATTTATCACGCGGAACAATATAAGTAACGCAACTCAAAATACTAAACTCTAAGCCAAGGCACGGCCCGTTCGTCTAATAGACATCAGTACGTGTAGGTTGTTGTGTAGCAGACAGAGTTTGAGATTCGGTACATGACGCACTACTGTGAGTTCATGTCCCCCTTTTCTCTTAGCGGTTTTTAGTTTTATACTTCGGGGGTGAAATACATGTTACAATTATTACAGACATTACAGACTTTTTCAGACATTTACAGACATTTACAGACATTTATTTACATGGTATGTTTAGCTAGGGAATTTACTTCTAGATCACGTGAATGGATAGGCTATTATCGTAAGACCATTAATCCTTTTATAAGGACCGAGAGGCATGAGTGATAGATCTATTGGGTGTTGCGAGCCCCACACATGGGCCAGCGTGTGGCTGCATGTGGTGACTATGTCGTTCCGCCGGAAGGACCGGTATGAAATACGCGTTACAGGTTTGAGTGCTTCCTAGGCCATGTCACTTATTAATGTATTAGCTACACATTAATTGATCTCTTTTTTCCTTATTGCTACATACCAAGGACATACATTTATGTAGACACATTTAAACGATTTATACAGTCATACATTAACGATTTATACAGACTCACATACACATGAACTCGCTCAACTTTTGTTGATGTTTTTCAAACTACATGTATTTCAGGAAATTAAGTATGGATCTGGCGGGCGTTGGAGTTTCAAGTCATGTTAAGTATAAAGATGTCATCCATGGTCTTTGGGTTTGGCCAGCGTGTCTTAATCCTGGACGAGACATGTCTTCCAAACTTTGATTACAACTAATATCTTTTGAAGAGTCCTTAGAGAACCTTTACACAATTTATATGGGTTGTAAAACTTAAATTTGAAGTCTACGTTTTAGACAATGTTATTATGTTTTTAACTCATTTTATGGATGACAAATCTTTGGTTTTATCATATAGTTGTTTGATATGGTTGAATGCAATGATAACAAGTAAGTCACACCATAATCACGCTTTCGCAAAAGTCAGGGTGTGACAGTGGGTGTGTATGGAGAGGTGGTTGTGGGTTCCCGTCGGCACAAGAACGGCCGCCGGCCGGCTAGATTCTGCTCAGTCGAGAGAGAGTGGCAGAAGGTGTGGTGGATGTGGTTTGCAGAGAAAACAATGGGGTTAGGGTTATATATGATGTGAGGGAGAGAGAGTTATATATATATATATATATATATATTATATATAATATATAATTAATTTTGTTTTAATTTATTAGAAGAGTAAATCAGAATGACCAAAATGCCCCTACACAAAAGGACAAAACAATCACCTTTCAACAGTCAAAATAGGGGGGTTTTGAATTTTGGACTAAAATGACAATAAAAGTTAAACCACAGGGACCCAGATGTAAAAAGTTTGAGATTTGGACTAAAATGGCAAAAATGGCCAAACCACAGGGACCAAAATGGCAGTTTACTCTAAAATTAAACATTAAACCTAAACATAATGAAACATTACATAATTAAAATTAAATATTAAATCTAAACATAAATTAACATAAATAAACGCAAAAACATAATTAAACAAAAAATCTTATTATTTGTCACGACAAAACGTATTTAAAGACACGCGGGACGTATGTTTATAATCGACGAGAGCCACTTGAATCACGTCGTCTTCCGTGAGCTCACCATCGTCATTTTCCACAGCGCTGAAAATCATCTCAAATCTTGAACTTTTCAAATGAATAGTCCTGAAACGTGAAGAAAGTGCATTGACGGTCCAAGTGGTGCCCCCCCCCCCCCCCCCCCTCCAACCCATGAATACAAAATTATTGAAAAATTCGTTTCCAAAACAGAGCTGAGGGTTCACGAGGCGCGTTGTCGGTAAGGGTTGCGAGCCAAGACGTAGCCAACGCAATGTCCTATTCTTCGTTCCATGTAATCATTGCCAAAGTTTTTGAAGAGAGAAATAAGATGATAGTTGAGAGAGAGTTTTATGTGGTAAAAAATGGTAGAATGACTTAAACCACCACCAACCAACCTTGCCACGTCGCCTCACCAATATTCACCACGCTGGTGAAAATATACTGCCTCCATCACCACGTCATACGCGAGCCAGTGTGCCCGGCGTGGAAATGCTTCTACGCCATAATCCAACGCCCACTCCATATGGTCTAAATATATGGACGTTTCATTTAGCGCCCCACAATAACGTATACGTACATAGACACACACATGCTTATACATATACATATACACACGGTTCATGTAGACCAATTAATCGGACACAAAAATACAACATGAATCACGAACATAACATTACAACTTTTAAAAACCCAAATATATTCTTATTAAATTTGAAATGCTTAGAAACTAACAAGTTTCTCCTCGTTCAATATTCTTGTTAAATTTGAAATGCTTAGAAAAAAAAAGTTTCTCCTCGTTCAATATTCGATATGTTCTTTTTTTTAGATATAATAGTTTTGGTAATAGTGTAATATTAAGATAAAGAATAGATAAGTTGGATTTTCTTTTTATGAGCTATTATACTTTAAACTCAAGATATCTAATAATGCACACAAACTCTGGATATTTTTCACAAAAGACCTAGGATTTTTTTTTATTATAATTAAACAATCATAAGTTATTTAAGAAAAATAAGAATGTATATGTATATGTATTTTCTATAATAAAAGAAATCAATGTGTTACACGTGTTATCCGTTGAAATCATCTACTTTTTTTATTTTCTCATCTTTCTTTTCTTCTTATCTTATCTTATATTAAATAAAAAATAATAAATTAATATTAAATTTTATCCTACTTTTTTATTAAGAATATAATCCTTCTATTTTTTCAAAAATATATTTTCTTCAAATTTGAATTTTAAATTTAAGATGTTTTCAAATAAAACAAATCATCTATCATGAAAACCAAACCTTGTATTAATATATTATTTATTTTTATTTACATTATTAAAAAAATATTATATCGATTTTATTACATAATTTATAAATTAAATTGTTAGAATTGATATCAACATTTTATCACACAAATGGCTGCTAATTTGCTTTTTGAATAACGTATATTCTATTCAAGAACCATCTCCGCAATCACCTTATCCATCATGTATCAAGTATATCTGTTTTTTAAAGATATAACTTTTTTATTATTTGGTATATAAAATTATATTTATTCAACCCTTATTAAAGATATAACTTTTTATTATTTAAGATATAAAAATTATATTTATTCGATCCGTTTAATAAACAAAGTTTCTAAAGAAACATTGTTTTATTTTTTAGAATATAAAATTATATTAATCAACCCGTGTAATACACGAGATTCTAACCAAGTAATAAACATCGTTTTAGACGTTCAACCAACCAATTAATAAATAAGATTTAAAACTATAAACCAAATACAAGAAACTTAACTTGTTTACGTTTATTTTTAATAATAAAATAATATTAATTAAATTAATACTATACAATTATCGATAGACACCGAAAACAGACTTTATATATACACATTCGACAGACTGTAACGTGTAGCGGTATAAACGGGCCCATACCCCCTTGGACCGGTTTGGATCACAAATTCACTGACCCTTGGTCCCGGTTCGATCATGCAACTGGTGATATATAGCAGCATACATTGTTCCTTTTGGTTTCTGAATTAGCCAGTTTTCAGCAACCACAAGTGTCAGAGAAGTGTCGCTAAATGGATGATGGAGTCATCTTAATGGAAGGTTGGCTTTATCTCATTCGGTCTAATTCTATTGGGTTCAAATACTCACGAAAGCTTTATTATGTTCTTCATAATTCTCGTTTCAAGAGCTTCAGATCTATCTCACATTCATACAATAAGGTTTGTTTGTTTGTTCGTGCGTTCGATTTCAGCTAGCTAGCTCTGATTAATCGTTACCATAATTAGAACATATGATTCGATTATTTACGTTAACGTTATAATTTATTTAGTAGTAGTAAATAATATCTTACGGGGTTTTCATTAGCAATTTGCTCATCTCCGGCCCCTTTTAAGGATGATATTTAATAAATTTCGCGGTTTTGTTTAAGATTGATTTGTTGTTTGATAACCGTATAATCTTTATCATAATTAAAAGATATGATTTATTAGTAGTAAATAATACCTGACGAGGTTTTCATTAGCGTTTCGAATTATATGCTCCTCTCCCCATTTGTTCTATATATGGGGATGTTTTTTGAATAAATTTTATCATTTTGTTTAAGATTGATTTGTTGTTTGATGTTATATTATGAGAGCAACTTATGAATCGTTCTCTAGGATACGAATTTTGGTTTGTTGTAAAATTTCGTGTGTTTTGATTTTTCTTTTCAAGAAACATCATCCTTTGTGTTGTGTTGAATGCTACTCATTATCATAGAATTAACCATTAAAAAGTAGCCTAGCCCGAGTAAGCTTGGCTCGTTGACTCGCTCATTAAGCTCGTAAACATTAAAATCCAAATTTTAATATGTAAATTAAAAACTCTTTAATTTGTTCACAAATTCTGCATTATGTTTATTCGAAAAATATTATTGCTTAATTCTATGTATTCAATATGTTAAGAATATAAAAATTATTTAAAAATAAAAATAAAAAGCCAGCTCGAGCTTTTTATGAGCCGAGCGCAAGCTTAATAGTTCTAACTCGTTAAGATAATCGAGCCGAGCCAGAGCCCGCCAAATTGGTCGCTAAGGTATCTTGTGACTGATTTGCGACCGAACTTTTTAGTCGCAAAAACATATTTTAGCACAAAATAACTGTTTAACGACCCCCTTTGGCATTAAGATGGAAAATTCTGCTAGAAGAGGTCTTTAACAAATACAAAAACTTGTAGTTAAGGTTCAAAATCATAGTCATTGTTTAGTATTAAATTTCATTTGTGGGTGATGTATAGGAAGAAAAGATGTGGACATTTTAATATTTTATATTGTTTTATGTCTCTAATAAGTAGGTTGTAGATATGTGTCAAACATTGTTGTTGTTTGTGGACCGACATATTAAGTTTTTTACAAAGGGTTGGTTCACTAGATCTGCATTCCTTAGGCATCATCTCGATCATCAATTATTCATGAATTTTAAATAAGTTTTTTAAGATATAATAAAATGATTTTAGTTTTTTTTTTAAGTTTGTTTCTGGCACAGAGCAGAAAAATAATAAGAATTCTAAAAAAATAGTATATTATTTTGAATTAATAAAACATTAAAGGGTCCTTTTATAGGAATTTTAAATTGATAGGTATTATTAAATATATGAAATAGACAACCAACAATTAATTAATTAATGAAATTAAAAACAAAAATAAACATGTAAATTAAGACAATGAGTGATTTGGGTGTCTTAGATCAAAAGGGAAAGAGTTAGACATGTCTAAAGCTGGGGAAAAGCCTTTACTGCTGAACTCGGAGCCCTAAATGATGGAATTTGGACATGACAGTTAGCCGGACCGCCCATGGCATTTGCCACATGATAGAGCTTGTCAAAACCTTTTCTTCCACTGCTTATGGGCCCTGTAACTTCACCCGTAGCAGTTATATTCTTTTTATGTTTGGCATTTCCTGTCGTGTTTCAATTTGTCTAGTTTGTCCAAGTTTTCTATGGATCAACTCGAACCCCACTGATCAAATGCAGATATGCATTGTTTTGATGATGCATGTTTTTGGTCTTTATGAGTAGATTTTGATTTTTTTTAAAAAGAAAAAAAAAAGGAAAAGAAACAAATTTCATGTTTAACTCTTCAGTTCTATGCCACAATATATTAAAAACCAATAGGAATTCGGTTCATCGTTCTAGGATCCTATTCGAAGCGCAGTTGTGGACTCCAACATTCGTGTAACTGACAATGGGAGGAAATGCATACGAGGAAAGGTATTGAACAATTTATGTATAGTATCATTATTAGATAACTCTATTCGTGTTCGGATGCTTGATGGTATTTTTCATGTTAATTGTTACTCATTACAAACAACATTATGATGTTTAATCAGGTCTTCTTTGTTTTCACACTCAGTGATGCCTCAAATCATGATGCCCATGTAAAGGTACATTCAAAGTAAACTTAATTATAAAAAGTATACATATGTTGATTATTGTTACATCTCATATCACATAGTTAGGGGCAAGCAATCCAGAAGAAGCTGCAAAATGGATTAAATCGTTTCGAGAATTGTCTCATAAGGTACAAATTACTTAACATTTAGAAATTAGCAACCAATTTTTATTGTTGGTCATGACTCAACTGCTTTAATAAACGTAGGTGAACCGGAATACTGGAAACCTTTTGGAGTGTCCTAGGTATGTGCAAAACAACATGATCTTTGGAATTTTAACTAACAACAAAGTTGTAATAATAATTGTTTTCAAAGATAAATCTTATCAAAGTAGATTTTGGAACTAAAAGTGGTAAATCCTTTATTCTTAATATGAATGGCTTGATGTTCAGGTCAAACTATTCTAGTAAAGTGTATGATAAGAACGACGTTGATGGCATCCTCTCTTTAGCCTCAATCATGGATCCCAGAACTGCTGCCATGTGTGAACCATCATATTGGACAATCCTCGGTTGCCGCAATGGTAAACATTAAGCTAATGGTATGTTTCCTCAATAAGATCAAACGTAGACGCTTAAAAAAGTTTTTTTGGTTGCTTCAGGTCTCAGGCTATTTAAACAAGCAAGATATGAAGAAGGTCATAATAAGGTTAGTACCATGCTTACATCCTATTATCTTACACCCCTTTTCTCAAAAACAAACACCTAAGAATTTTAAATTTATATCGTGTTGTAGAGAGATGGGCATCCGGCATTAGCAGCTGTTAGTGTGATAGAAGAAACTCCAGAGGCAGTTTTCCATACACTCATGTCTATTGGTTCTTCAAGATCACAGTAACGATAAACATATTTTCCGTTTTTTTGTATGCCTGGAACATTGATTATATTCATATATAATCATAATAATGTATCATGTTATATTGCAGGTGGGACTTCTGTTTCCTGAAGGGTAGTGTGATAGAAAACATAGATAATCACACTGATATTATTCACAAGCAATTAGATGGTGATTGGTTGCCTTGGTATAAATGACTTATATCAATATATATATATATGCTTACTTGGCTATGAGTCCATATATAAAATCCCTATTTTTATTTCCCTAATTTTTAGGTCTATGAAACGACGAGATTTATTATTGCAACGACATTGGAGGAGGGACGACAACGGGACTTACGGTACACAAATTTGTTGTTTATATATTATGGCTTTCGGATAATGTCTGCTCAAGTTCTAGTCACTTAATAAAAATAAAAAATGATTGTGATTATTTATGCCATTGCAGTTATTCTTTATCAATCTGTATTTCACAAGAAGTGCCCACATCAAAAAGGCTTTATTCGCGCATTCCTTAAATGTAAGTGTGATATATATTATGAATATAGAAACACTGTTTTTCTTAAACTGATTTATACTTTTACAGGTGGTGGGTATGTGATATCACCTGGGAATCAATATAAACAATCAGTTGTAAGACACATGCTTGCTATTGACTGGAAATCCTGGAAACATAATCTTCGTAAATCTTATGAGCGACGCCTCACGATTCACATGCTTGAAACACTTGCTGGTTGCTCCTCAACATGAGTGCATTTTTTTTCATTTAAATGTTCTTTCTTATTTTGGTACATTGAATCACTGTATATGCATATATTTGTAGCTATGAGAGAACATTTCAAAACAAACTTCGCTGATTACTTATCACCTACATTCTCGTTACAAGAACCGAAGAAAGACAATATGTTGCATAAGACGGAAGATGTATCAGATGGCAGAATAGGTGATGAGTCAGATGAGTTTTTTGATTTCGAAGAACCACTGTTTGATGATGAATTAGAAGGTAGCAGGGCTGCGGATAATAAGTCTAGAATTTATTCTATGGTAGGTACTAGATATTTCTTTAAAATTAACATACAAATTTATCAAAGCATAATACATGATACATGCAATCAATTATATTCATTTTGCTTTTATATATATTTTCAGGATGCATATGCTGTAGCAGAAAAGAAGCATGATTTCGTGTGTGAATTCACGATTGATACAAAATCTATATGCACTGCAGCTCAGAAAAAAGGTTGCCCAGATTCAGAGACAATTGTGTGGGAAGAATGTGTATCGCACATCTACACAATCTCTCTCCCAGAAGATCAAACTGGTGAGTTGCCCCACAGTTGGTCAACACCGGATGCTTCTTTATTTCAAATTCGAGGAGAAACCTTTTTGGAAGACCATAAGAAGGTTAACTTCTGTTGCATTCATTAAATTGTTGGTTATTATATGTACATTGTGGTATAATAATGTTAATATTGGTCCTCCAGATTACAGCAGAAAATACATTGCTGCAAACTGCTGCAGTTGACTGGCTAAAATCTGACAAACGAGAAGATCATCTTGCTAGTAGACCAGGGAACATTGTTCAGGTTGGTCTAAAAAATTTATGTTTCTTGGCTTGAAATTAATAAAATTCACCGTATTTAATCATTCTGCAGAAATACGCAGCCGATGGTCGCCCAGAATTTTTCATTGTTGTTAACTTCCAGGTAGTCAAAATGTTTTTTATGAACTGTTCAACACAACAAGAGTAGTTCTAACTCGAGTTCATTAATATTTTGTACGAGTTGTGATTAATCAGGTCCCAGGTTCAACAAATTATAATCTTGCTTTTTATTATACAACGCGTACACATATCAAAGATGTACCCTTGCTTGAGAGATTTATAGAAGGAGATGATGCATTTAGGAACTCAAGTTTTAAGATCATCCCCCGAGTAGCTAAGGTGAGTACACGCTATTTTATCAATATATGATCAGATGGAGTAGACAAATATTAAATTCGTGTTCTTATAAGCACAAAATTCCTTTTTAGGGACCATGGATTCTCAAACAGGCTATTCGCAGACCGACTCTAATCGGTCATATGCTTAAAATCAACTTCATCCGTGGGGAAAACTACTTGGAGGTGAATTACCAAACCATGGAGTTATGTTTTTGACGCATCTGGTCTAAGTTAAGAGTCTACCAACTCTTGGATCAGAACCTTATCAATTTTATTATCGTTAAATCTAACCATTTGAAATATGTTATAGGTGGACATCGATGTTGGTTCATCAGCATTTGCTAGGGGGTTAGCCGGCAAGACTTTCAGTTGCTTCAATAACTTAATAATTGATACCGCGTTTGTTATACAGGCATCTAAACTTAAAACCAAATCTATGAAAATTTTGGTACCTAATTTTGATGGTAGTTTTTTAAGTAAGGATTTATAAAACTTGTGCAGGCAAATACACGAGATGAGCTTCCTGAGCATTTACTTGGAGCATGTCGTTTAAGTCATCTTGATGTCTCTAAAGCTGTTTGGGCAAACCAATGACGTAAACCATACAAGTTCTTTAAATTTCAACCCAAAGGGTGTGCTATATTGTAGGTCCATACTCCATACCGAAAGATGATTGTGACATTCTACACTTAGTTAAAAAAAAAGTAATTGAAATATGTATAAGGCTATAAAAAGTTTATATGGTTTGAGCCTTGTAACAAATGCGTGAGACTATAGATGGTGGTATAGATGGTTGGGATTTTGTAACTTCAGTTGTTTTGAATTCATAAAAGTTTCAAATTATATGTCATCCAATGGTATATGAAGGTTAACCTGTCTAGAGTCATTGATTAAGAAAAACAAAAAAGATGACAATTAACCTAGCTACAAGTTACAAAATATCATCATTTTTAATCATAAACCTTTATATGAAGGTTAACCTGTCTAGAGCCATTGATTAAGAAAAAAAAAGATGACAATTAACTTAGCTACAAGTTACAAAATATGATCATTTTTAATCATAAACCTTTGACCATATGAAAAACATAACAAAGTTGGTTTCTTTAATGTTTTATTTTAGTAAAGCCCCTTAGATATTCTTTTGATTAAAAGAGTCATTAAAGTTTCAATATTATTCTATTGTTGCTAGAATCGGTATTGGTATTCATTTTTATAATTTCCAATCGATATAAATTACGTATCAATATCCTTTTGGGCACCAACTTTTTCGGTTGCTATACTGAGTGTCAGTATCGTACTAATATTGTAATGAACCGATACCAACCGAATGCCCATGGCAATGTGCGTCGAATCCCACTAATTTATAACAAAAATATAATTTTATATCATTTTTTATTTTGTCAAATAAAACTTTAATTTTCAAGTTTAATAAATTTTCATTTCATCACAACAAATGCCAAATAAATTTTCGAACTTAAATCAAATGGAAACCACCAATAGGGTGATGGTGTATTGATAAAGAGACAACCTTTAAACACTTATTATTGGATTCAACTCATCTAAGACTGTGCAGTGTGGAGGATGGCCTAGGGTCGGATCGGTGCGGCGCCGGGCCTGCAAACCGCCCCTAGACCTGTCCCCGTCCTCTCCGTTCTCTTTGCGACGCCCAAGTCGGGCCAAATTTCAAAGAAAATGCCGTTGTAACTGTCACACCCCAACCGATGGTGGAAACATCGGGATGAGACGAAATAAATTGCAAGAGACATCATAACACTACGTGACAATATAATTAAAATTCAAATTTCATAAATGGACTAAATGTCAAACAAGATTTCAAGGAAATACAACATAGTTCAATCAAAAACATAACATCAAAAGATAAACTAAATTTAGGTGTGTATCTAAGTCCACCTAATCTTTGTTCTTCATCGCATCATAATCAAAACTATCAACCTGCAACATGCATTAAAATATATCAACAAAAAGTTGGCGAGCATACAAGTTTGTTTACATAGCATAATATAGACTAAAAGTTTCTCATATCCACATGAATCATAATATGCGAGTTACTAGTATGCCTAGATTGTGTAACAATATGTTCAAACCCAAGTTTCCAACGCGTTTAATTTTGCCTATCCCATAGTATCGCGGGAGGTTAACATGTTTAACTTAACAATACCCCAAGTATCGTGGGCGATGCGTTAATCCTATAGCGCTATAATTGTTAAGGTAGGCTAGCAAAGTTAATGAGCATATATCAACACAAATAGTTTACATGGCATACGAGATTAACAAGCATCACACATAGTTTCATGTTTCAACAATGGATAGAGTTCGTTTAAAGATAGTTTGAAAGTGAAGTGTAGTTTGTATAATATACATGTTGCACCCAAAGTGATTAAAAGGAAAAAGGGATCGAGTATGCTCACGGTTTTTGCAAGCTTTCCTACTTGAATCCCGCGAGTGGTGTTGGTTGTTTAGTTTGGAGCACCTTGTCCTTCTACATAAAGGAACATAGATGTATGAGTTTGGGGAATAACGGAAGATTATAGATTCGGAATTTAAATAACATGAACATAGCCATATGAAAATAATCATCCATCGCATATGATGTTTAGATGATATACCTACTAATTTGACAATGTCCACTTGTTCATCATCAAAGGTTTGGTTTGTTTGAATATTACATAAGTATTATATAGAGTATAATATATCATACAAGTCAAGCATGAGGTAGAAGATCAAAGTCTTCATTTAGACACCTCTAAGTATCATAGAATTCATACAAGAGGTAGGAAGAATAAAGCTTCCATTTAGGCACCTCTATTGTTCACCACTACACTTGTTGTTATGAACAACAAGGAGGGTCATGAACTTAGAAGAATATTGAAATATAACAACTAATCTATGAGAAAACATCAAGAAGTGAGTGGATTTTTATGAAAGATAGCCCAAGCTAGTCTAACAATCACACATTCTTCAAGCTTCAAGCTTGAACACTTCTTGTGGGTAAAACCCTAACTAAAACAGAATGTTTGTGAGGTTTTATCCTCTGATTTAACATTTCTCAGCCTTGTTTTTAAGCCCAACTAATCATTCGATTGATTATGAGCATTAGGACATAGGTTTGAGATGAGATTAACTCAAGTTTACTAAGTTAGCAAAGTTTTAGATGAAAACAGAAAAATCAGTCAACTTTGGAGCCTTTTTGGTGATGTTCCAGGGCATGGTTCTCCATGGAAAACCAATGGAAACGTAGCTAAGGTCAAACCAAAGAAGTAGGAAAAAGAATGAGGTAAAACGGATAAGAAACGAGTGAGATATGCTCACTTTTGTGAAGTAGGATGAATCTGCTGGAACACTGATTTGCAGCTGCATTTTTTAGAGTTTTAGAGTGATTTGGATGAGTTTGCAAAGTGATTAGAGCTTGGGAATGACTTGGTATTTATAGGAGAAGGTTAGGGTAGGTTGTAGTTGGGTATTAAATGTTAAAACTTAAGTTTAAAATCAAAAAAACATAAAAATGCGCTTAAAAACGAGCTGATAACGAATAGTTTTTGCGCGCTGGTGGGCTTGGCGGGCCGCGAGACACGAGCTGGGCTTGGTCGCGGGCCGCCTGGCTCGATTTGGGGGAGTGTTTAAGTGATTAATGGGGCGGGTTTAGCAAGATGTCAAGGCCAGCTCGGCTGGTTAATGCGTGGGTGTGTGGGACGAGTGACCCGGGTTCGAGTCCCGCGGTCAGCGTTCTTTTTATTCTTTTTTTTATTAAACTTTCAAATATTACACAATCAGTCCCTGCAAGTTCTACACTTTCAAAAATTGCATAACTCACCCCTGAATTATTAAATAACCAAGTTATATCAAAAGAAAACTAACATCTTAGATTAAACTAACTAAGTTAGTTTACTAACTTTAATATCTAACAAGATTAACTAGTTTATTAATAAAAATAAACTTTTAAATAACAAAATTAATTAATTTAATTAATATAATTAGTTTAAATAATTTGAATAATGACCATATTTGTAACGAATAAAAATATTTAAACGTTTATTCGTTTCACAAAGCTTTCGAATCTCATCATTTTAATAGTTTCTACTAGTTTAACGAGTATCAAGTGTCGATAAATATAGAATCAAGAATCCTTGAATAATATTCCGTTCAAACGAGAAACCGATTAATAGTTGCACATAATATGAATACACAAAATAGTTTCGTTTTCATTATGATCAATAGTCTCGAATTACAAGCGGAACGAAAGTAGATTACAAAGAGGGTACAAGTGTCTAAATATGGAAAGTACAACACGCCTTGCTAAAATAAGAAAGTTTGAAAATGCGGAGCGTTACAGTAATGGCTAGTTTACTAAAATAATATTATTTAATTTCTTTATAAATAATCACAATTTACCCTCACTTTTCAAACCAATCTAACCCAATCTCTCTCTTTTTTATAAAATTCTTCATCTTTTATAAAAATTTAGCCATGGATCCATACAATCAAAACAACCCGAACCCAAATGTTTTCTCGGTACCCGACTACTATTTGACGATAGACCCGAGTTGGTCGGCATCACAATTCTCTTTTTTCGGGTTTCCAACAAAGCTCCGACGCTTTCGCTCAAATGAACCAAATGCAATCGATACAACAAATGTTAATGCGAAACCCGTTTAACTCACAATTTCAATCGCAGCCACAATCTTCACCGCCACCGCTAGAATTGTCTCAACCCGTACAAGATGAAGTTGAAGAATATGTACCGGAGACGCAAACCCAAACCTCCAAACGAAAAAAAGGAAAACAAGCGACGCGTCTAGCCGGTGATCAACCTTCGAACCCTAAGGCGCAACCATGGTAAAAAACCGAGGAAGGGGCGTTAGCTAAGGCATGGATTAGTACGTCAAAATGCCCAATTGTTGGTATGTAAAAATATAAAATTTTAAACTGTTTTAATATATAAACTTTAAACGTTTTAATATATAAATTTTAGAGTAAATTACACAGATTGTCCTTTATTTATATACTAAATTGCACTCTTTGTCCTTAATCTTAAAAAATAACGCAAAATGTCCTTTATTTTGTAAATTTTGCACTCTCTTTGTCCTTTAAGCTAACTCATGTTAACTTTTCAGTTAAATTTAAGAGTAAATTACACAGATTGTCCTTTAATTATACCCTAAATTGCAGTCCCTGCCATTTCCCTTTAATTTGTGCAGACCATGTCCTTTAAATAACAAATTTGCACACTCCTTGTCCTTTGCTCCAAACCCCATCCAACAACCCAGTTAAATGCACCCATGTGCCTCTCACATGATGGGTAAAATTGTAATTTACCCTCCACCTACCCTTTAAAACCCCATTAAAAACCCCAGGAGTCTTCTTCCTCCCCACATAAATTAGGGTTTCGATTTCTTCATCAACTATAAATCTTGAAACAACCACACTTGAACCACCACTTACATCTACTTCAGATCCTAACATCATTCTAACAGACAACAAATAATCTTCTTCATATAAATCTGAAAACAAAAACAAATCTTCACAGGATGACTCATCATCATCATCATCTATATGATTGGTTCTAACTGTGATCCAATTATCTTCATCAACCCAATTTGGCAAACATGATGGAGTTGCTTCCACCAATTGTCCTATTCTGTCCACCGGAGAATCCCCGGAGACATTCATGAAAACCGTCGGTTTCGGTGAAGTCTCCGATTCTTCAAAAGAATCCCAGAATACTTGATTTAGAATACTACTTGGAGAACTTTTCTGAAGAGTTTCAATCCTTTTCGAAATCGAGTTCAAACTAACAAAAGGGTGTTGAAGAAGCTCTTTCACCGTCCATCTTTCTTCCTCTTTTCGTTGCAAACATTTTTTCAAGAAATCTTTACCTTCATCGGATAACCACATCGGAAACAACGGTACGTCACCCGAATACCCAATTCTGTACAAAGCAGAAACCGGGTTATTCATCTCTGGCCACGGGTTGCAACCTGTTGCCATTTCAATAACCGGTGTACCAGAAAATTCAGAGGATGTATCTGAATCTCCACAATTTTCCACCAATTTAGCACAACCCAGATCACCAATTTTGACACCATCTTCACACACCAATATATTTGAACATTTAATATCACAATGCACCAACTTATTGGAGTGAAGATAATCCAATCCTTGTAGAATCTGATGAGTGTAAGATCGGATCAAACACTCGTCAAGAGACCCTCCTTGTCTCTTAATTACATCAGTAATAGTGCCGCCAGTTGCATACTCCATAAACAGATCATACATTGGAATATCATTAGTATAATCGACATCGAATCCGATGTACTCTATTATATAAGGGGATCTTAGTTTAGAAAGAAACAGATCATACATTGGAATATCATTAGTATAATCCAGAGGTTTTAAAGGGTAGGTGGAGGGTAAATTACAATTTTACCCATCATGTGAGAGGCACATGGGTGCATTTAACTGGGTTGTTGGATGGGGTTTGGAGCAAAGGACAAGGAGTGTGCAAATTTGTTATTTAAAGGACATGGCCTGCACAAATTAAAGGGAAAGGGCAGGGACTGCAATTTAGGGTATAATTAAAGGACAATCTGTGTAATTTACTCTAAATTTAAGTTAAAAAGACTATTTTGCCCAAATGACATAATCTGATTTTTATTTATAAAGGACATAACCTAAAATTTACTTAAATTCTTTTATTCTATTTATTTTCTTTTCTTTTTATTTTATTAAATTTATCACTTTATCAATTAGTTTTTTTAAATTGTAATTCATTAATTAACATTTTCTATAAAAATGTATGTTTTTTTTAATTTATTTATGTTTGTTTGATTAAATTATTTACTTTTTTAATTTAAAAATAAAATAAAATTTTATACTATGTTTTACATAAACCATTGGTGTTATCAAGTTATTTTTATCACTTTCATAATTATTATATGTTATATGAACGAAATTTACACCAAAATATGGAGAAAAATAAGCATGTCGGTCGCGTTAGGACAGGTCGGTTTAAACTATGATTTTCTGTAAAATTATGAAATTTTGTAATGTCATATTTAAAGCAACTAATTATTTTAGACGTGTTATAATATGTCCAGCATACGCTCGTCTCAAAATTCAGCATTGTGACATGTATATTTTATCTATTTTTAAACCTACCCGTCGTAATGCGCGACCAACGTACTTAATTTCTCCATATTTGTTGTAAATTTCGTTCAAATAACATATAATAATTGTAAAAGTGATAGAAATAATTCGATTACACCAACGGTTTATATAAAAAACATAATGGGTAAATTACACTTTTCGTCCTTTATGTTTGTACCGGATTGCAACGGATAGCCTTTAACTTCAATATTTACAGTCACAGTCCTTTATTTACAAAACCCGTTACAATCTATGTCCTTTAGTACTAACAAGGTTAAAAATTTCGGTTAAGTTTATTCCCTTAAGGGTATTTTGGTCAATTCATGATTTTATTTAAATGTTTAATAAATAAAACAAAAACCCTTAAAACCACAATAAAAAAAACAAACAAACATATAACCCATAACAATATCAATAATGATGCATAAAAACCTGTAACTTTTCATCCTAATCAAGATAACTTCAAGTTCAAACACAAATTTCAACAAATAACATCAATTTCAACTATATTGATCTAAAAATCAGAACTTTCGAGAAACCCACTAATTGTATATGACACAAACAGACGAACAAAAACTAAACAGTGGGTGCAAGATTGGGGGTTTTAACTATACATACACGTATGAAACTAGAATATATGTAATAGAAAGAGTGAAGAAGAAGAAGTTGTACCTAAATCCTCATGAATTAGGTGACGAATCGTACGTTTGGAGTGCGGATCTTCTTGTTTGATTGACGTCAGATTTAACCCTAATTATGTATGAGAATTTAGTGAATTGGAGAGTTGAATGAGGAGTACAGCAGTAGATGTAGTAAGAATTGAATGAGGAGATTGAGGATTGAAATGATTTGTGAATTTATCGACAATGGCGAACAAGCCCTAGAGAGAGAGAGAGTTTAAGTATTTACTCCATAAACGACTCTTTAGGTATATTCCCCTACACTTGAGGAGGGGTGATTTCTACTTGCTAACTTATTCTAAAATTCTTCATTGAAGAAAAATTATGTTTTTTTACACGGTGGTGTGGTGAATCTGGAGGTGGTTGTCACAGTGGTGGTGGGGGTTGGTTTGAGAGAGAGAGAGAGAGATTGGAGAGACAGGAGATAGAGAGGTAGAGGATGTGAATTGTTTATTTTCTTAAATATATTTTAAGTATAATAGTAAAATTACTAACCTACCCTCATTTACAAGGCACATGTCATATTTAACTGAAAAATTTAACTTAGTTAGTGCTAAAGGACGCAGGGTGTTATGAGTTTTAAAAAAAAAGGGCTGTTATTGTAATTATTGAAGTTAAAGGCTATCCATTGCAAAATGGTACAAACATAAAGGACGAAAAGTGTAATTTACCCAAACATAATATAAAATTACATTACTTGTAAAATAAAGAGTAAATTTCACTTTTTGTCCTTTGTGTATTATCTGAATTTTGAAACGTGCCCTTTAAAAGTTTTAATTTCATTTTATGTCCAAAAAACACATGTTTTATATCACTTTAAGTCCTTTACACCAAACTGAGTTAAATTACTCAGTTAGGTTTATTTAAGGCAAAGGTATTATTGGTACTTCACCTAAATTATTTTGTTTTTAAAAATAAATCAAAACAATTAAAGGTGGGACCCACTTTACAAAGTTTCAAGGCTTCATCTTTCCCACACCCCCATGTTTTCCGGTCATCTTCTCCGGCGGGCTCTTCAGTTCTGGCAACAAATTTTTCAGTGTTGTTTGTTTATTAGTAAAATCATATGTGTTATGGTCGCGGGCTCTTCATTTCCGGCAAAAAATAACTTACCCCTATCACATCCCGTTCTTCTCAGGTAACTCTTTAAAGCCGGCCACGATCATCACATTTTTCCGGCCACATTTCTCTGTGAAACAACATGTTATCCATATCTGTGAGCACATTTATCACATTAAGTGTTAGGTTAAGAACCGATTGGTTGAGTGATTCTGCACATTGGTTTCAAGTGCTGGAAAGATGATGGGTAAGATCACTTGTCGGTTGTGACCGATTAGATTGAAGATTGGTCGTTGTTCCACAAAAGCAGTGCCCTTTCTGCCACCTGAAACCGTAAAGATTAGTCAACATTTCTACCAATCATTGTTCCATAAAACCGATTGGTTCCCGTGATTCTGCACATTGGTTTCAAGTTTGAGTCGGTTTTGGGCGACCTTAGACAACCACCACCATAACACCACATGCACCAGTATCCTTATATGATTTTACTAATAAAGAAACAAAACTGAAAAAATTGTTGCCAGAAATGAAGAGCCCGTCGGAGAAGATGACCGGAAAACATGGGGGTGTGGGAAAGATGGAGCCTTGAAACTTTGTAAAGTGGGTCCCACCTTTAACTGTTTTGATTTATTTTTAAAAACAAAATAACTAAGGTGATATACCAATAATACCCTTGCCTTAAATAAACCTAACTGAGTAATTTTACTCACTTTGATGTAAAGGACTTAAAGTGATATAAAACATGTGTTTTTTAGACTTAAAATGAAATTAAAACTTTTAAAGGGCACGTTTCAAAATTTAGATAATACATAAATGACAAAAATGAAATTTACTCTAAAATAAAAAATTAAATAATTTAATCAAATAAATGAAAATAAATAAATTATAATAAAATATATATTTTGTTAGGATTTGAGTTTACTTGTTTGTGTTTGTTCTAAAGATGGTTTATGAAAGAAGATAATAAGATGAACAATTGCAGCGGAAATGAAGAAAACTTTATAACACAAACAAGGGAAGAAATGCTTTCATCATGAATACTTTGTGTCGAAAGATTGTATTACACAATGCTTCGCGTATGCATGAATTACAACTCCCCCTCTGCCTGAGATCACAGTGATTGTTCGTACAAAATGCAAGTGATGAAAGTGATCTAATAAAATAGTACATGCACTATCTATTTATAGTATAATCCTAACCACTGTGGCATCTTTGCTGACATCACCAAGACAGTGACATCTAACAATACTAACAGACTCAAAACACTGCTAATACTAAACACTGTTACATTAACAAAACACCATTTACTAGACTCTATTGATGTTATCCTCTGATGAGCTCAACCGCTGATGAAGCTTTAGCAGTGCTTTACTCAAAGGGTGATCAGACCTTTGACTTCCACAGTGGTTTAGTCTTCAACAGTCTTTATAATCCAGCAGTGCTTAGTGTTGAACAGACCTTTCAAGCAGCAGTTGTTAGGTGTCTTTGCCATTGAAGGAAGTAGTAATTCAAAGCACTGTTATTAAGGACCAGTTGTTGCAGAAACTATTTTGGCTTTGTATCATCTGTTCTCAAGGTAGGTTTCACATGAGCCAACATATTTTATAAAAATGTATTAATTGGCGAATTTAGAAAATTTTAAAGTAATCGATAAAACAATAGTGATAAATTTATTAAAATAAAAAGAAAGAAAACAATAAAAAAATAAAAGAAAAGAACTTAAGTAAATTAGAGGTTATATTTTTTATAAATAAACTTCAGATTATGCCCTTTGGGCAAATTAGTAATTTTATCTTAAAGTTAACTGAAAGTTAACATTAGTTAGCTTAAAGGACAAAGAGCGTGCAAAATTTATAAAATAAAGGATACTTTGCGTGATTTTTAAAAACAAAGGACAAAAAATGCAATTTAGTATATAAATAAAGGACAATTTGTGTAATTTACTCTAAATTTTATTACATTTTAAAAAGAGTTAACTTCCGTTTTACTACATGTGGTTTGATCATTTTAATGGTTTTGCCCCAATTGTTTAAAAAGCGTCATTTTCCTCCTTGATGTTTCGATTTTGTTGCCAGTTTACTCCACGATTCTAACTATATCCAAAATGATTGTTAACTAGAAGGGTATTTTCGACTTTTTATAGACAAGGACTAATAAGGCAATTTAGTTAATTAGAGAACCATATATGTAAATTATTTAAGTAATATTAACCTAACCCTTTCTTTTTTTTTTCACTATTTTCAAAACAAGACCTCTCTATTTACTCATTATCTTTTCCTCCACCAACATGCCACCATCACCAGCAACATTGGCATCACAGAGAACAATAATTTCTTTAGCTTTCTTGATGATACCAAAATTTCTTTTGGAGTTTGTGACTTGTGTGTTGCTTGTGTTATCTATCCACCCAATCTCAATACTTCCTCTTCCCATTATCTCTTTTAAGCTGTTTTCAGATAACAGTGGAGGGATTTAGTGAATCTTCATAGAAATGTTAAGAGTTAAATGCTTGGTTTGTCCCTGTGGTTTGCAAAAATTGCAGACTTGGTCCTAGTGGTTTACTAATTACACGCGTGGTACCAAAACTTATAAAAATGAACTCGCTTGGTCCCAAGACCTAACATCAGTTAAATATCTATGTTAAAACACCCCATGTGCTTGGCACATGAGGGTAATTTGGTCCTTTCAGTCCAGCCCATTATACGAAGAGTTAAATATCTGGTTGGTCCCACCCCACCCCATTCTTCTTCCCCAAACCACCACCACCATCTCATCTCCTCCACCTAAAACTCACCACCACTGAACTCCCACTCACCTAAGGATGAGCATTTGGTATCAAATACCGATCTCGATCCCGTCCCGTACCGATCCCAAAAATACCATACCGATTTTTTCGGTACCGAAAACGGTATCCACTTTTTGGCATTTTTGGTATCGGTATTTTCCGATCGGTACCGGTAAAATACCGAATTTTACCTTCAAATACCGCTACCGTACCGATACTATACCGTATCGGTATCGGTACTCAGTTTTGGCGAAACTCGGGATCGAGATTTTCGGCATCGGGACGGGATCAAGATTTGCTCATCCTACACTCACCTTCTTCCTTCTCTTTTCCTCCGTCTATCAACCTAATATCTACTCAGACATTTCACCAAACACCTAATCTACAACTATCCAAACAAAAATAACCCAACAAAATCAACCCAATACACACTCAGAAATTTCATCAAACACCTCATCTACAACCCTTCAAACCCAACCATCTCTTTTCCATCCCCACATAACTCTCAAATCCCACCAAGACCACCCCAACACACACCAACCAACAAAAAACAGTAACAAATTACCAAGAAAATCCACAGGAACTCTACCATTAGAAAACCGTCTAGTGGGTCTATGAGTATCGAAATCACGACCATAAGGAAGGTGATTAGCACAAGCAAGCGTCCCAAGAAAGTTATTGGTCCCACAATCAATTGAAGAATCACCTTTAACATATAAAGCGAGTACTGGAACGGGGGCCAGATGAGGCAAAACAGAGGCATTTCTTGATCGGGTGTAAAGATCTTCGGAGAAGTGGATAACGGCTACTGGCTTGACACTTGAGAACATGGTGTGTGAGAATATCAAGAGGGTTATTATTTGAATGCAGGGGAAAGAGAATGAGAATGAAGAAGACTCCATTTATGAGTTTGAAGTTGTGATTGAGAAATGGCGGGAGACAGAGGTGGTGGGTATTAAGTGGAGGAGATGAAATGGTGGTGGTGGTTTGGGGAAGAAGAAGGGGGTGGGTGGGACCAACCTGGTATTTAACTCATTTTATAATGGGCTGGACTGAAAGGACCAAATTACCCTCATGTGCCAAGCACATGAGGTGTTTTAACAGAGATATTTAACTGATGTTAGGGATAGGGACCAAGCGAGTTCATTTTTGACAAGTTTTGGTACCACGCGTGTAATTAGTAAACCACTAGGACCAAGTCTGCAATTTTTGCAAACCATAGGGACCATCCAAGCATTTAACTCAAAAGTTAATCAATAGAATTTATAGAGATAGTGAGAGAGATTTCTAATAATGACTAGAAAACAAGAGTTTTTCCTCAAAAAAAAGTGAACAAACGTGTGTGGCGGCAAAGAAGGTGAACCGACCCGCGACAGTTGCATTCATGACAAAGAAGGTGAACCAGTTTTCAGATCTGGTTGTTTTTGAGGAGAAATGCCCTGTTCAGATCTGATTTTTCTAAGAGAATCGATTTTTAGACTTGCGAAGAGGAGGAAGTGGTGATGGTGGTGGTGGCTAGTTGTGGAGAAGGTAGAGAGAAAGGTTGTGGTGAATGAGAGGGAGATGAGTTTTATTTATTTTTAATATCAATATAAAACAAAAAGATAGATTTTAGAAACTAATAGTAAATTACCAAAAATACCTTTATTTTATCCTTAAAATTACGAAAATACCCTTTTAGTTAACATACAATATAGATAGAGTTAGCGTCGTGGAGCAAGCTGGTGATAAAATCGAAACATCAAGGAGGAAAATGCCACTTTTAAACTATTGGGGAAAACCGTTAAAATGACCAAACCACAAGGAGTAAAATAGAAGTTAAACTCTATTAAAAATATAGGAAACAACCAAACCGGCGATGGTTTTTGGAAGGAAATACTAGCAAAATTCCTTTCGATTATGGAACAAGGTCATATCGAGATCTCGATTCCGGCGCTTCAAAGTGGCGAAAGATGCATCCGGTCGTCAACCATTTTTGTGGGTATTATAATAATTTATATATTAATCATCCAAGTGGGTGGAGTTGTAACGCCCTGCTTTTTCATACTTTCCATAATTAGAAATCATTGCTTGTATTTCTTTTTTTGGAAGTCTTGTATTCTTGTAATCGTCTTTCCATGGTAATCATTGTAAAATTCGAGACTTGAATCATAATGAAATTCGTATTTTTTTTACATTCATGTTATACACATTTTATACTTGTTCATACACTTGGATTAATCAAACATGTGGTACTTTACTCATACTTCGTGCAAAATACGTCAAACTTGCAAACACATAATTATATGTTCAACTTACACGAATACGACTCTTATTCTCGACAAATATACATGTTTATACTTGTGTTATGTTGGTTTTATAAAATAATTACTTAACATACCTTAAAATATGTTCTTTGTACTTAAAACACCCTAATTATACATTAAAACATCAATATATGAAAGATCAAGGGGTGAAAGTGTCAAAAATCAACAAAAACATAACCTGACCTTTGCTCGTGCCCGCAAAGACAGCACCTGGGCGAGTCGCGCCCCGCGATAGACTCAGATCCACTGAAATCCACAGTTGGTTATGGGATTGGCTGTTGTGGTGGGTTTTGTTGAGTTGTTTTTGTGTTTTCTACATTATATAAACACCAACCAACCACCCTAACACTTCCCTATAAAAGCCAACCCATTTCCACACTTCATCCACTTTACAAACTCACAAATTCACTCTCAAATCTGCTGGAAATCAGAAGCAAGATCAGATTCATCACAAGTTGCTTAAGTGAGCATAACTTCTTCATTTCTCATCCTTTTTCATTGATTCTTCTTTCTAATCACTTGGAACAAGCCTAGGTATGTTTCCACAGGTTTTCCATGGAAAAATAAGGCCTGGAACATCACCAAAACAGGGTCCAAAGTGATATAAACTTTCTATTTTAATTTAAACTTTGTTAAACTTGCTTGAACTTGAGTTTCTCATACACATTCCTATGTCCTTATGCTCATAATCAAATCTATGGTTAGTTGGGCTTATAAACAAGGTTGTGACATGTAAAATCAGAGGTTTAAACCTCATAAACATTCTGTTTGGTTAGGGTTTTAACCCACAAGTGATGAACAAGTCTAAGACTTGAAGATTGTGTGATTACAAGGTTAGCTTGGGCTATCCTACTTGAAGATCCACACATCACTTGATGTTTTCTTAGATTAGTTGTAGTTATTTCATTTCTTATTGTATGTTCATGACCCTCCTTGTTTTCTATGATAACAAGTGTAGTGGTGAACACCAAAGAGGTACCTAAATGGAAGACTTGTCCTTCCTACCTCATGCATGACTTATGTGAAATACAAAGAGGTTCCTAAATGGAGGATTTATCCTCCTACCTCATGCTTGACTTATATGAAAATATGATATACTATATAACTTATATAATATTCAAGTAACCAAACTTTTGATGATGAACTAGTGGTCATTTGTCAAGATAGTAGGTTACATCATCTAAGACTTTAATAACTTGTTATGATTCTAATAGGTAATTTAATCCATGAAAACATTCTAAACCTTTTGGGTTCATAATGTCAAAACAAGTATTATAAAACTAGGTGGTTATTTTCCTCATATGTTTACTTTCATGTATTTTAAACTCCGGATCTTTAATCTTCCGTTAACTCCCCAAACTCACACACCTATGTTTCTTCGTGTCGAAGGACACGGTGTTCCACTCTAATCAACCAACAACTCTTGTGGGATTACCAAGTGGAAAGCTTGCAAAACCGTGAGTATACTCGATCCTATTTTTCCTTTTTACACTTTGGGTGCAACATGTATGTTATACAAATCACGCAACACTTAAACTATTTTAATCTCTATCCATGCTTAACATGAAACTATATGATGCTTGTTAGACTTGTATGCTATGTAAACTCTTTGTGTCGATATATGCTTATTAACTTTGCTAGCCTACCTTAACAATTATAGCACTATAGGATTAACGCACCACCCACGAGTCTTGGGGTATTGTTAAGTTAAACATGTTAACCTCCCGTTATTCTTTGGGATAGGCAAAATTAACGCGTTGTATACTTGGGTTTGAACATATGGTACACCGTTTCAGCATATTAGTAAACTTGCATATTGGTTAATCGTGTTGGATATGAGACTTTAAACTTTTTATTCTATATTATGCTATGTATGAAAACTTGTATACTCGCCAACTTTTTGTTGATATATTTTAATACATGTTGCAGGTTGATAGACGAGATGATCTTATGAAGAAACAAGATTTTGGTGGACTTAGAAACACGCCTAGATTAATTTTGTTATTTTGATGTTATGATATGAAACAATGTTATTTGTATTTGATTCTTTGTATGACAATTTAGTATTGCAATGAAATTTGAATTTAATTTATATCGTCACATATGAAGTTTTGAGCAATTTGTTCGTCTCATCCCGATGTTTCCGCC
Source organism: Helianthus tuberosus (assembly GCA_030545235.1). NCBI lineage: Eukaryota > Viridiplantae > Streptophyta > Magnoliopsida > Asterales > Asteraceae > Helianthus > Helianthus tuberosus. Next base: position 41,538,792 of record CM060373.1, on the reverse strand, counting down.
ATCGGTTATGGTGTGACAGATTGGTATCAGAGCCATAACTATAGGGAATTAGGAAAAGTAGGAATGCTTTGCCCTAGTCTATAGTTTTAGGAGCTTGATTCTTATTTGTCGTTTAACATTTCATGCATTCAACCTTATTTGTTTCTTATCTCTATTTCTTTGGTCTTTTAAACTTACATGCCTTTCCTAAGGCTAAGACGATACATTTTTGAAGAACTTGAAAACACTCGTAATACAAACGAGACGAGTTTACCAAAATAGGCGTGAAACCCACAATTTGGTAAACGACTCTCATTCCACTTAATTCTATTTTTGCATGAAATTCACCATTAAGTTAGGAGTGAAATCCACATCTTAATGGTAATTTCCATTTCAAACTCTAGTGGACACTCGTTAAAGTGTCAAAATTTGATTTTGACCCTACGAGTACCAACCACATTAGGGTACGAAATTGTCAAGTTAGGGGTGAAACCCGCATCTTGTCGATTAAGTCCCATTCCTCGATTTTCAATCTCGCCAAAGTCCCGACTGTTTCAATCGATTAGAGACGTGTAGTAACTGGAAGGGTAAGATACCGTTAATCGCTTCTCGACGAGAGTATCTTACCTATAGGCCAAAGCACGTTTCTCTAATTCGAAAGGACTTTTGACCCACTTTGGAATAGTCGACATTTCTCTACCCGAAACAATCCAATGTTTTATGAGCCTCTCTTTTATGTTATCTCAATTTATATGTGATTTTTATACTTGCTACCTCGTTCATTTCAAAACCGTTACACAATTCGCACGTTTCTTGCAACCAAAGACAATAATAATCTCTCGTGAACAAACTAACTTTACGATGCTTTCATTATTTACGTTATGCTATGTGGAAATTCATGATTATGCTATGTGAAACGATTTGAACATTTCTATGCTATGAGGAACAATTTGAACATTTTATGCTATGTGAAACTATATGCTATGTGATGCATTCATGAACACGATTTTTCTTAAACAAACATTATGATCAAGTCTCATCTATTCGTTCTTTTGAATCTTAGATGTCTGGCCAACTCTCCAACTCGTCTAAGAAGTCTAAGACCAGCTTCCAAAAGAAGATGATGGCATTCATGGCCAATCAGATCGCTCGTATCGTCCCAAAGATCGTCACTGAAATCCAAGCTTCTACTACTCCAAACTCCGTCGTCAACTCTAAGGTTGATGTGCGCAAGCCCGTGTCCTTCAATTTCAAGCACTTTTCGTCTTGCAACCCCAAGCCATTCACTGGCAATAATGGGGTGACTGCTATGCTAGAATGGATTGACAGCATAGAGGTCACGTTCATCAATAGTGAGTATCCTGAAGAGCTCAAGACGCGTAGTGCCACTAGGGTATTCCAAGCCCGAGCCTTGGAATGGTGGACAAACGAAAGGAACATTCGTTCAAACAAAGAGGCTTATGCTTTACCTTGGGAAGAAGTTAAGACACTTATGATGGAAGAATTTTGCCCTCCTCATGAGCAACAAAAGCTGGAAGAAGAATTTTGGGCTCTAAAACAAGTTGGCGACGAAAACCTAGCCTATACCACCCGCTTTAAACAGCTTAGTTTCATTATTCCCCACCTTGTTCTGAACACCGACCGCCTGATTCGCAAGTACATCAATGGTTTACCTCTCGCAATGCGGGATACCATCAAGGCTGCCACTCGATAATATTGAAGCCGTTTATCGCCTTGTAGCTTCCCTAAACAACAATCTCATTCGCGATAAGCAAGCTGCAAACCCATTCCTTCTAAACCAGCCAATCAAATCACCCAACAATCGAATAGCAACAAGGGGAAGAAGCGAAAGCATCAGAATCCTGGTTGCAACACGATTGTACCAGCTGTTAACCCGAACCCTGCTATGCCTGCAAACGATTGAAAGCCATACACTGGGATTCATCCCAAGTGTACCACTTGCAACTATCATCATTGTACCACTTGTAACCATTTTGGCCATTGTGACAACTCGATATTTAGAACCCTTCGGTGTATCTCGTTAGATCATGCTTGAACGCTATGTGACTAATTGACTTGTTGGTTTAATGAATGATATATGTGGACTTATGTGATTATGTGTTGTGCTTGTATGTATGCGCGTATTTATATATATATGACCCGAGACACGAGGACCCGACTCGAGACCATGCGGTCTCGAGTGAACAATGAAACAGTGGGACGGATGGGCCATGCACCTAATTTAGCCCACCCGAAAGCCCATTAGGGTGCACTATTAGGAGCGAGTATATAACCTTGGTGGATAGCCATGTTTGCCATTTTCTTTGGACAACACACTCACTCTCACACACACCTTCTCCTACACACTCTCTCTCTCTAGAAAAACCTTAAACCCTAGAGAATCAAGCACCACCTCTCCTCTTCTTTACTCTCGGATTCAACCGGCGACCACAAGGAGCTCTCGGATCGGCTCGCACACACACACCCATTTGGAAGCTTCATTCACACCTTTGAACCCATACTTGAACCGGTTAGTATTTTATGATGCTTATTGTTAGATGTTATGGATGACATGATTTAACTAGAATAGTTTGTACAAATGATGATGTGCTTTGTGAATCGGATGAGTATGATGATGATAATCGGTTAACATGTCTTGATTTCGGATATATGGTATGATGAGTTAATGATGTCTTGTGATTGAATGTGATTTAAACCATTGATTGTTGATGTTCATGAAATCGGCTTGCATATGTATGTTAGATAATATTCATATAATCGGATTGTATACTCTTGTGCTAAGAACCGAATACTTGTTAATCGGCTACATGTATGTGGAAATCGGATTAGTGTAGAGACGATTTTTGAGGTGTTATGTGATGATTTGAAACCCTTAAATGAATATGTTCAAGTGTTTTGATTGTTGTTCATTGATGCTAAAAACCCTAAAATATGATGAACAAGTTTGAATGATTATGATGAACTATTTGATTGAATGATGAACAACATGAATATGCTATGAAGAACTTGTTGAATATGATATGAATATTTGAATTTGGGGTGTTTGATCCATTTCGGTTAGTTGATAGACAAGAAAACATGTTTGTGAATTGTGGTTGGATAGTACATGGCTACATGAAATCGAAATCTCATTGGCTAGTACAAGTACCAGCGATCAGCAGATGTTCCAGTCGAGATCTTCAGTCTCGACTCGAGATCACCACATGACAATTCGAGACCGCAGATTGCGAGTCGAGAACTCCCTAGTCTCGACTCGAGACCACACAATGCCAGCACATACAGCACAACTCGAGACCATGGTTGCGGGCCCGGTTACGACTCGAGACCAGTACAAGCATGATTCGAGACCTCCATAGTCTCGACTCGAGATCTCTAGTCTCGACTCGAGACCACGTACACACACACGCTGAATTGGACTTGCATTATTACGGGCTTAGGTGATTGGGCCGGACTTTTGGGCCTTGTTTATTTATATACATGCTATTGTTATGGGCCTAAGTAGTTGGGCCGCACATTTAGACTTTGGTCGTTACGTGAATGTTACTGTGGAACTTGTTACGAACTGTCGATGAACTGCCATGCTAGACATGTATGCCATGATCGTTACTTGCTAGTATACGTGTAGAACATACGTGCAGTACTTGGTTTGTATCTGACTTGTGTGGTAACCATGTTAGGACGTAGTTGACCACTCATAACTTGATTGACCTTTCTGTGTATCTGCCGAGCAAACCAAGGTGAGTTCACACCCTCTACAAAGCATGGGATTCCCAGGGGTTGGGAATGGGGTTAAGGAACATGGGTTCCTCGTCCTCCTTGGGTAGGACAGTATTGGTTCAGGAATGTAATTCCTCGTCCTCATGGACAGATAACTCGTACTAGACCAAAACTCTATCACGAAGTCCCTCCTTTTTATATCGACTTAATCGCCGGGCCAATGGCGAGCGGGTCATTAGTTAGATAGCGCTATTTAGGTTTGACAAACCTCACACCGTGCCGCAGAGGACGGGCGTGAACTAATGGACTATGGCACGTCGGTGATGATAGACACCGACGCTAAGGGCACATAAACATGACTAACGTCAGTAGTCGATATGGTAACGAGTCTAGTAGAAACATGGGGTAGCCCCCACGGCCGAAATGCCAGATAACTAACACGGGGTAGCCCCCACGGCTGGATTGCCAGAGTAACCGGGAATAAACAGATCACGTTTTCAACTATGGGGTAACCCCCACGGCAGGATGCCAGATAAAGGAAACTGTTTTCGAATCAACTTAAAACGAACACCCAACTGTGAACTCACTCAACTTGTTGTTGACTCGTTACTACATGCTTTGCAGGTCTTTAGGTTCTTAGCTGGAGCTTGCATGGAGGAGGGTCGTTGTGGGACATGGACGGCTGTGTGCCATGTTAAACTTTGAAACAATTAAACTTATGTTTTGGTTTTAAGACTTATGCTTCCGCTTGCAACTTAAACTACGTTTTGTTTGAACACCAATTGTATTAGTTGGATTTTTATAACTACTTATATGTTTGTTCAATATGATTGGTGGCTGGATCCTGGTCAGTCACGCCTCCAAGCGGTAGTACTCCGCAGGTGGATTTTGGGGGTGTGACAGGTTGGTATCAGAGCCATTGGTTATAGTGAACTTGGTTTTAATAAGGGAAAAAGTTTTATTAATATCAGACTATAACCTGTACAGTGCTCTACGATCCACAACGACGCTTCACTCCACATGCAAGGTTCGACATTCTAGGTGATATGATCTATGTATATATTGCCTACTTGTTAGTTACATAGTACATTGCTCATGGTATGCTTGGTTAGTATAACTACTGTTGCTTGAAAACATGTGTGCTTACTCTCTTCTGTCATCGCATTTTCGCAAACCCCTCGCTCTCACTCACGTTCCTCTTGATATGAAGATCATGTCTGGACGCGTTAACATGACACAAGCCCAGTTGACGGCTCTGATTAACCAACAAGTTGCTGCGGCACTTACAGCCGCACACGCCGGAGATATACCCTGCAGTCTAGACTCACTTTAGGATCTTTAGATCCTACTCTCGTGAACCAACCTTTGTGTTTAACCTTGTCCCGTCCTTGTATACACAACGGGCCAGCATGCCCAGTCACCCGTATGCACGTTTAAGACATTCATAGACTGTCGACCTAGTACTTTCTGTAGCACTGAAGGAGCCGTAGGACTCCTCCACTGGTTCGAGAAGATCGAATCGGTCTTCGAAATGTGGAAATGCCCTGAAACACGCAGGGTGAAGCACGCTACTGGAACCCTCGAAGACACTGCGCTAACTTGGTGGAACGTGCAAGTGCGGATGCCGGGGCTGGCGGCTGCTAATGCCACCCCCTGAAGTGATACTAAGTAACTGAATCAAACGTGAACACTGTAGTCGTGATGACATCCACTAGTTGGAAGTGGAGTTCTTGAACCTGAAGATGACGGGGTCAGAGATAGAAGCGTACGCTAAGCGATCCAAGGAACTGGCAGTGTTATGCCCAACTGTGGTGGGTCCTCCCATCAAACTCATCGAGCTGTTCCTCAAGGGCTTAATATCAGAGATTCGAGACCATGTGACTACTGCTAACCTTGCTATTATCCAGGATGTTACGCGTCTCACAGACCAGGCAGTGGAACAGAACAGGCTGCCTAAGCGTATAGGTACTGCCACTACTACTACTTCTGCTACCCCTAGTGATAACAAACGAAAGAGGGATGGAAACCCTAGCAAGGATTCGACTACGGTTCCATCCCAGGCACAGCAGCGAAAGATCGATGACAACCAAAGTCCTGGTCAGCAACCTTTTGGTAGTCAAGGGCAGGGTGGATACAGGGGAAACCACCCTAAGTGCAAACGATGTAAATTGCACCACAGCGGGCAGTGCAACCAAAATCATTGTCAGAGATGCAACAAGCTTGGTCATGAAGTCAAAAGATTGTAGAAGCTCACGTCCTGCAAACGAGAACCGACAACAGCAGCCACAAGCTCCACAAAATCAGCAGCAACATCAGGGTAACAAGGGATGCCATCAGTGTGGTGCTCAAGGTCGCTTCAAGAGACACTGCCCACAGGTGAACCAGAACCAGAATCAGAACCACGACCAAGGGAACGGGAACAAAAAATGGAGGCAACAACGGGGGAAATAACGACGGCAATGGTGCCAGGGGTCGAGTATTCGTGATTGGTCAGGGGGATGCTAGGAATGACCCCAACGTATGATGGTTTTGACCTCGTCATCAGGATGGACTGGTTATCCCAACATCAAGCAGAGATTCTTTGCAATAAAAAGATCGTCCGTATTCCGCGCCCAGGTGATGAACCTTTCATGATTCGTGGCGACAAGAGTGGTGCTGTTGAGAACATCATCTCTCTCCTTAAGGCCCAGAAGTGCTTGCGAAAGGGCCACACTGCCATTTTGGCTCTCGTTACAGACACCTCGGAGAGAGAGAAGAAGATAGAAGATTTCCCGATTGTACGCGACTATCCTGAGGTATTTCCTGAGGAATTACCTGGTCTTCCGCCTCATCGCCAAGTCGAGTTTCAGATTGAACTAGCTCCTGGAACTGCTCCAATAGCTCGTGCACCTTATCGTTTAGCTCCATCAGAGTTGGAAGAACTCTCTACGCAACTGCAAGAACTATTGGATAAAGGTTTTATCCGTCCTAGCTCATCGCCCTGGGGAGCTCCAGTGCTATTCGTGAAGAAGAAAGACGGTACCTTCAGAATGTGCATCGACTACCGGGAACTCAACAAGGTGACGGTGAAGAATCGTTATCCTCAACCGCGCATTGACGACTTGTTCGACCAGCTACAAGGGTCGAGCTACTATTCAAAGATTGATTTGAGATCGGGATATCACCAGCTGAGAGTCCGAGAAGAGGACGTCTCCAAAACAGCCTTTAGAACTCGTTATGGACACTATGAGTTTTTGGTCATGCCTTTTGGGCTGACAAACGCACCTGCGATCTTCATGGACTTGATGAATCGAGTGTGCAAGCCTTACCTGGACAAGTTCGTTATAGTCTTCATCGACGACATCCTGATCTACTCTAAGAGTCAGGAGGAACACGAGCAGCATCTACGACTTATTTTGGAACTCCTTCGAACGGAACAACTTTATGCAAAGTTCTCGAAATGCGACTTCTGGCTTCGTGAAGTCCATTTCCTAGGCCACGTGGTGAACAAGGATGGGATTCACGTTGATCCATCCAAGGTAGACTCAATTAAGAACTGGCCTGCGCCTCGCACACCAACGGAAATTCGCCAATTCTTAGGTTTGGCAGGTTACTACAGGAGGTTCATTAAGGAATTTTTTTTTCTTCCAAGATTGCACAGCCTCTCACCTCACTGACGCAGAAAGGCGTTGTTTATCGATGGGGAAATGCACAGGAATTAGCATTTCAGCATTTAAAGGATAGACTTTGCAGCGCACCTATCCTTTCATTGCCAGAGGGCACAGACGATTTTGTGGTTTACTGCGACGCATCAATTCAGGGTCTTGGTTGTGTATTGATGCAACGAGATAAGGTTATAGCCTACGCCTCACGCCAACTTAAAGTTCATGAGAAGAACTACACTACACACGATTTAGAGCTGGGAGCTGTTGTTTTTGCACTTAAGATATGGCGACATTACCTGTATGGTACAAGGTGTACCATTTACACCGATCACAGGAGTCTTGAGCACATCTTCAAACAGAAGGAACTGAATATGCGACAACGACGATGGGTCGAGCTACTGAATGTTTACGAATGTGCAATCAAGTACCATCCTGGCAAAGCCAATGTTGTGGCTGATGCCCTTAGTCGAAAGGACACTACGCCTAAGCGCGTGCGAGCATTGCAACTCACTATACATTCTAGTCTTCCTTCCCAAATACGAGACGCTCAGGTAGAAGCGTTGAAACCAGAAAACGTCAGGGCTGAAGCCCTACGCGGCTCAAGGCAACGATTAGAACAGAAGGAAGATGGTGCATACTACGTAACGGGACACATTTGGGTCCCACTCTATGGCAACTTACGAGAGCTTGTGATGGATGAGGCACACAAGTCTCGCTACTCGGTACATCCTGGTTCGGATAAGATGTACCACGATATCAAAACTACGTATTGGTGGCCTAGCATGAAGGCCCACATAGCAACCTACGTCAGCAAGTGTTTGACTTGTGCGAGAGTCAAGACGGAATACCAGAAACCCTCAGGCCTACTCCAACAACCAGAGATACCACGATGGAAAGGGGAGCAAATTTCCATGGATTTCGTTACTGGCCTACCTAGATCTCAGCGCGGAAACGATACTGTTTGGGTGATCGTGGATCGACTCACGAAGTCTGCACACTTCTTGGCTATCAAGGAAACGGATAAGTTCTCCACACTAGCAAACGTATATCTTAAGGAAGTTGTCTCGAGGCACGGGGTGCCCACCTCTATTATCTCGGATCGAGATGCACGTTTTACTTCAGAACTGTGGCAAGCATACACAAATCCTTTGGCTCACGTTTAGACATGAGCACGGCGTATCACCCTCAGATGGACGGGCAGTCCGAGCGCACTATCCAAACCTTAGAAGACATGCTTCATGCATGTGTAATCGACTTTGGCAACAGCTGGGAAAAGCATCTGCCACTTGTGGAATTCTCGTACAATAACAGCTACCACACCAGCATTAAAGCTGCTCCGTTTGAGGCATTGTACGGGCGTAAATGCCGGTCACCTCTTTGTTGGGCAGAGGTGGGAGATAGTCAGATCACTGGTCCGGAACTTGTGGTAGACACAACCGAGCGAATTGCTCAGATACGACAACGCATGGCGGCAGCTCATAACCGTCAGAAAGTCTACGCCGATAAGGGCAGGGAACCACTTGAGCTCCAGGTTGGGGAGCGGGTATTACTCAAAGTTTCACCCTGGAAGGGTGTGGTAAGTGATTATACACGAGGCAAACTTAACCCACGATACGTCGGACCTTTTGAAATCACCGAGAAAATAGGCAGGGTGGCCTACAGACTGAACTTACCAGCAGAACTCAGTGCAGTTCACAACGTTTTCCACGTGTCGAATCTGAAGAAGTGTCTGTCAGATGAGACCCACATAGTTCCTCTGAAGGAACTCACTATCGACGAGCAGTTACGATTCGTCAAGGAACCAGTTGAGATCACGGACTGGGATGTTAAGGTCCTCAAGAACACTAGAATACCTCTCGTTCGAGTTCGTTAGAACTCACATCGCGGCCCAGAGTTCACCTGGGAGCGCGAAGATCAGATGAAACACAAGTATCCCCAACTGTTCGCGAACGGTACAACCACTACTGAGGCTGAAGCTACGGAATTTCGGGACGAAATTCCAGATCAACGGGGGGTGGATGTGACACCCCGGGAAAACCAGGAAAACCATACAACTTAACTAGCTTCCTCAGTGAGTACTTACCAAATTTCGGGACGAAATTTCTTTCAACTTGGGGATAATGTGACAACTCAATATTTAGAACCCTTCGGTGTATCTCGTTAGATCATGCTTGAACGCTATGTGACTAATTGACTTGTTGGTTTAATGAATGATATATGTGGACTTATGTGATTATGTGTTGTGCTTGTATGTATGCGCGTATTTATATATATATGACCCGAGACACGAGGACCCGACTCGAGACCATGCGGTCTCGAGTGAACAATGAAACAGTGGGACGGATGGGCCATGCACCTCATTTAGCCCACCCGAAAGCCCATTAGGGTGCACTATTAGGAGCGAGTATATAACCTTGGTGGATAGCCATGTTTGCCATTTTCTTTGGACAACACACTCACTCTCACACACACCTTCTCCTACACACTCTCTCTCTCTAGAAAAACCTTAAACCCTAGAGAATCAAGCACCACCTCTCCTCTTCTTTACTCTCGGATTCAACCGGCGACCACAAGGAGCTCTCAGATCGGCTCGCACACACACACCCATTTGGAAGCTTCATTCACACCTTTGAACCCATACTTGAACCGGTTAGTATTTTATGATGCTTATTGTTAGATGTTATGGATGACATGATTTAACTAGAATAGTTTGTACAAATGATGATGTGCTTTGTGAATCGGATGAGTATGATGATGATAATCGGTTAACATGTCTTGATTTCGGATATATGGTATGATGAGTTAATGATGTCTTGTGATTGAATGTGATTTAAACCATTGATTGTTGATGTTCATGAAATCGGCTTGCATATGTATGTTAGATAATATTCATATAATCGGATTGTATACTCTTGTGCTAAGAACCGAATACTTGTTAATCGGCTACATGTATATGGAAATCGGATTAGTGTAGAGACGATTTTTGAGGTGTTATGCGATGATTTGAAACCCTTAAATGAATATGTTCAAGTGTTTTTATTGTTGTTCATTGATGCTAAAAACCCTAAAATATGATGAACAAGTTTGAATGATCATGATGAACTATTTGATTGAATGATGAACAACATGAATATGCTATGAAGAACTTGTTGAATATGATATGAACATGATATGAATATTTGAATTTGGGGTGTTTGATCCATTTCGGTTAGTTGATAGACAAGAAAACATGTTTGTGAATTGTGGTTGGATAGTACATGGCTACATGAAATCGAAATCTCATTGGCTAGTACAAGTACCAGCGATCAGCAGATGTTCCAGTCGAGATCTTCAGTCTCGACTCGAGATCACCACATGACAATTCGAGACCGCAGATTGCGAGTCGAGAACTCCCTAGTCTCGACTCGAGACCACACAATGCCAGCACATACAGCACAACTCGAGACCATGGTTGCGGGCCCGGTTACGACTCGAGACCAGTACAAGCATGATTCGAGACCTCCATAGTCTCGACTCGAGATCTCTAGTCTCGACTCGAGACCACGTACACACACACGCTGAATTGGACTTGCATTATTACGGGCTTAGGTTATTGGGCCGGACTTTTGGGCCTTGTTTATTTATATACATGCTATTGTTATGGGCCTAAGTAGTTGGGCCGCACATTTAGACTTTGGTCATTACGTGAATGTTACTGTGGAACTTGTTACGAACTGTCGATGAACTGCCATGCTAGACATGTATGCCATGATCGTTACTTGCTAGTATACGTGTAGAACATACGTGCAGTACTTGGTTTGTATCTGACTTGTGTGGTAACCATGTTAGGACGTAGTTGACCACTCACAACTTGATTGACCTTTCTGTGTATCTGCCGAGCAAACCAAGGTGAGTTCACACCCTCTACAAAGCATGGGATTCCCAGGGGTTAAGGAACATGGGTTCCTCATCCTCCTTGGGTAGGACAGTATTGGTTCAGGAATGTAATTCCTCGTCCTCATGGACAGATAACTCGTACTAGACCAAAACTCTATCACGAAGTCCCTCCTTTTTATATCGACTTAATCGCCGGGCCAATGGCGAGCGGGTCATTAGTTAGATAGCGCTATTTAGGTTTGACAAACCTCACACCGTGCCACAGAGGACGGGCGTGAACTAATGGACTATGGCACGTCGGTGATGATAGACACCGACGCTAAGGGCACATAAACATGACTAACGTCAGTAGTCGATATGGTAACGAGTCTAGTAGAAACATGGGGTAGCCCCCACGGCCGAAATGCCAGATAACTAACACGGGGTAGCCCCCACGGCTGGATTGCCAGAGTAACCGGGAATAAACAGATCACGTTTTCAACTATGGGGTAACCCCCACGGCAGGATGCCAGATAAAGGAAACTGTTTTCGAATCAACTTAAAACGAACACCCAACTGTGAACTCACTCAACTTGTTGTTGACTCGTTACTACATGCTTTGCAGGTCTTTAGGTTCTTAGCTGGAGCTTGCATGGAGGAGGGTCGTTGTGGGACATGGACGGCTATGTGCCATGTTAAACTTTGAAACAATTAAACTTATGTTTTGGTTTTAAGACTTATGCTTCCGCTTGCAACTTAAACTACGTTTTGTTTGAACACCAATTGTATTAGTTGGATTTTTATAACTACTTATATGTTTGTTCAATATGATTGGTGGCTAGATCCTGGTCAGTCACGCCTCCAAGCGGTAGTACTCCGCAGGTGGATTTTGGGGGTGTGACAGCCATAGCATTGCTTATTGTCGTAATAACCTTGCACCACAAGCCCAACAAGCTCAACCCGCTCCTCAAAACGCCAAACCAGCTAGAGCCTATTACAAATGTGGTGATACAAATCATCTTCATCCTCAATGTCCTCAACTGAACCAGGAACAACAACAACCTCCTCGAGGACGAGCTTTCAATTTCAACGCAAATCAGGTGCGCGACGACAATGAAGTCGTTAATGCTACGTTTCTTGTTAATAATCTTTATGCTTCGATACAGTTTGATACTGGTGCGGACAAAAGCTTTGTGTCCGTTGAATATGAATCATTGTTAAATTGTACACGCTTTAAACTGCCTAAGTCGTTTTCTATCGAAGTTGTCAATGGCAAATCCATCTTAGACGATTCTGTTCTTCTCGATTTTCTTCTTACTCTTAACGAGCACGTCTTCACTATCGACCTTATACCCATGCAACTGGGTAGTTTCGACATCATAGTAGGCATGGACTGGCTTCGAAAGAACCATGCTGAAATCTCTTACCACGAGAAGTACGTTCGTTTGCCTCTCCCATCTGGTGACGTTTTACACGTTTATGGAGACCAACATTCAAAAGGACTGAAATTAATGTCCTGCACACAAGCGAATAGATATTTACGCAAACAGTACTTTGCCTTTTTAGCTTACGTTGTGGAAGAAGAGGGCAAGGGAAATAGCGTAAGTGATGTTCCAGTGGTGCGTGACTTCCCTGACGTCTTTCCTGAAGATCTACCTGGTCCTCCTCCACCTCGATCTGTTGACTTTCGTATTGACCTCGTACCTGGATTGACTCCTGTTGCCAAAGCTCCTTATCGTCTTGCACCCTCTGAGATGCAAGAGTTATCTACGCAGCTTCAAGAACTCCTCGATAAGGGCTCATTCGTCCAAGTACCTCACCTTGGGGTGCTCCGGTGCTTTTCGTCAAGAAGAAGGATGGCTCGTTTCACATGTGCATCGACTATCATGAGCTTAACAAACTCACCGTTAAGAATCGTTACCCTCTTCCGTGCATCGATGATCTCTTTGACCAACTTCAAGGCGCTACTTGCTTCTCCAAGATCGATCTTCGATCTGGTTATCACCAACTTCGTGTTCTCAAAGAGGACATTCCCAAAACCGCATTTCGCACTCGCTATGGATACTACGAGTTCGTGGTTATGTCTTTTGTCTTGACCAACGCACCCGCTGTGTTCATGGATCTAATGAATCGCGTTTGTAAGCCTTATTTGGATCGTTTCGTAATTGTCTTCATTGATGATATTCTCATTTATTCTAAATCTCAAACCGATCATGAACATCATTTACGCCTCATACTCGAGCTCTTACGTGTCGAACGCTTATACGCGAAGTTTTCTAAGTGCGAATTGTAGATCAAAGTAGTCCAATTCCTTGGACGTTGTTAGTGAAAAAGGAATCCATGTAGACCCTTCTAAAATCGAAGCAGTGAAGAATTGGACTACGCCTAAAACTCCTTCTAAAATCTGTTCTTTCTTAGGATTGGCAGGTTATTACCGCCGATTCATCTCGAACGTTTCAAAAGTCATTGTTCCTCTCACTTCGTTGACTCAAAAAGAGAAACCTCTTGCTTGGGGTCCTGAGCAAGAGGAATCTTTTTAAACTCTCAAAGACTTGCTTTATAACGCTCTTATTCTTGCTCTTCCCGATGGGAATGATGATTTCGTGGTATATTGTGATGCCTCGAACTGTGGTCTTGGTTGTGTTCTCATGCAACGAGACAAGGTCATCGCTTATGCCTCTCGTCAACTCAAAATACATGAGGAAAACTATACTACCCACGACCTCGAACTTGGCGTAGTTGTTTTTGCTTTAAATATTTGGTGACACTACGTATATGGTACGAAGTGTGTGGTTTTCACTAACCATAAGAGCCTACAACACATCTTTAACCAAAAAAAGCTTAACATGCGTTAGCGACATTGGGTGGAATTGCTTAACGATTATGACTGCGAGATTCGCTATGACTGCGAGATTCGCTATCATCCTAGTAAAGCGAATGTCGTGACCAATGCACTTAGTCGTAAGACTCATGTTAGTAGCATTCGTTGCTTTCACATCTCAAGCGATCTTCACACTCGCATTCATGAAGCTCAATATTCATCCGCCAACGAAGGAACCTTGTTCGTAGAAATACGCGGTGCTACTGAAGACCAACTTGTGACCAAATCAGATGGAATTCAATACTACCTCGATCGCATCTGGCTGCCAGATCGCGACAATCTTCGTGAGCACATTTTGAACAAGGCACGCAAATCCAAGTACTCGATTCATCCTGGTGTTGACAAGATGTACCATGATCTTCGTACATCCTATTGGTGGCCTGGTATGAAGAGAGACATTGCCACATATGTTTCTAAGTGCCTCACCTATTCGAAAGTCAAGGCTGAGCATCAACGACATTCTGGTCTACTCGAACAATGTTAGTGCATATGTCTGTAGCTTCCGTCTGCATCGAGTCTTGTATATTTTGTGTTGTGTATGTAATTTTGTACATGTATGTTTATGTATATTTGTGTAAAGACAATTCAGGGAACGGTGTTGATTTGTAAAAGTGAAATCCGACGGACGACGTTTATCATCCGATCGGGTCATCATCCGTCCGGGTGACACTTCTCCACTCCCTGGTTGCCTATAAATAGCTTGCTAGTGTTAGATCATGAGAGACTTTTGCTGAACTTGTAGCGAAGCTCTGCCAGCCTGAACTTCTACCGGATCCTCTGTATTTTCACCATTTTCTAATAGAATTCAGACGCGTTAAACGTTGAACTTGTCGTTATTGATTCTGTGACATTGTCAAGGGATTCCGCACCTTGATTTTGATCGATCCAGCCACGTTCTACTTGAACAGATCCTGAGATAAACGGCCCAACAAGTGGTACCAGAGCCACAGGAGGTTGAATCGGAGACGACAACAGCAAATTCACCGGATTTTCAGCGATTTTCTGCCGATTTCTGTCAAATTTCACCCGAAATTTTGACAAATTTCTCATCTTCTATCTCATTTCTTGTTGTTCTTACATTTTCACACCTTAAAATGAGATAAACTCCAAATTAAGAAAGATTTCACGGATAAAATTGAGTAAAATTCATATCATTAGAATCGAAATTTGACATAGATCAATCCTACAAAATTTCATTGAAAAATTCGAACTAAAACTGAATCAAATCAATCAAAAACCATGTCGAGTTCTTCGTACTTGCTGACGTCATCCACCTGATCGGATCTCCATCCGATCAGATTGGCTTAGTGTGTTCTTGATTTTGTTTGCTGACATCATCATCTCACTCGATCGGATCACAATCCGATCAGGTGAAGTGTTGAATGTTAAAGGTTTATAGGAGCTTGTGCCACTCAATAGAACGACCACCCGATCGGATCATTATCCGATCGGATTGCCGTCCGACACCTGTGCTCATCCAACACTTGTTATCCGACGATCGTACTTAGTTGTGACCCGATCAGATCACCACTCGACCGGATCACCATCCGATCCAAGTGCATCAGTTTGAAATTTTTGAAAGTTGTGAAAATTTTTCTAAGTGTTTGAACTTTTTCAGGTACTTAAAGATGGGAGACGATTTCCTGAACCCGTTCAGCGATGTTTTTGCATACTATACCGGAGAAACATCAACAGATACTTCCAATACCAATCAAAATCCAAAGAAGGCGATTGATGATTCGCTCAGTGTAGACAACTCTTATGGTACTTACAACAAGCCACCGAAGCTTATGGCAATAGAAGACTACAACAGATGGTCAGGTAGATTTGAGGATTGTGTCGCAACCCCCGATCCCTCATCCCCGGGGACGGGCGGCCGCGAGCCAGATTCGGTGGTATCGCATATTGTCTAATTTGGCAGCGGAAATTTTCATCAGGACCGTAGTTAGGAAACATTGATCAGAGTAAAATACCACATTTTCATAACATTAAACAAATGGGTTAAAACCCAAGTTCATAGTACACACGTTTTCATAGGAATAAATCCTATTTTATTTAATAAAAACATCTATTTTATTTTAGGTAACTTTATTGCCACTTTTCCAAGCCTTCAGTGCTGTCCAGCTGGCTTCTATCTGGCTTTCACATTTTGTTACCTGAAACGCATTTTAAAAACATTTGTCAGTGGGAAATACTGGTGAGTGAATCCCAGTTTAATCAGGTTTAAGTAAAAATCCCATTGTACAGTATTGAGGGCGATCCCGCAATTATATTTGTTTCCAAGACATCACAATTAACATCCATGGTACTGTCAGACCCGACTTGTGGAAATGTTACTCCTTGACCAGGTGGTAACAAATTTTGTATACAAAACCCCAACATACTCATGATAATTGTATTCTTACAAATACTCAATAATTGTTATTCGCATGAAAAAGTATTTAAGGTTTTGTAAAAACAATTAATAAAAAGCGGATCAACTCACATTGCTGTCTTAGATTTTCCGTAAGGGGTTCCTGGTGATAATCTATAATTTACACAAATGCACACGCGTTAGTATAATAACCCATTTTAACATTAGCAATACCCTCCCCGAGACGGCATTCCAACGACTACGTCACGCAGAACCATGACAGCCGTTACGGAACCCTAGATCAATCGGGCAGCGTATCTAATACGTATCCAGGGGTTATAATACTTACAACGGAGCAGAACTTTGCTATTTAGGGGGGTATAATACCCGTGTATAAAGCCTACTATTCAGAAATTGAGATTTAGAAAAGAAAGATGGACGAACAGACTGAAGATCCGAGGTCTCCATTATATAGTTACTGAGTTTGGTCCTCTTGCGGCCCGCGTAACACGAGACCGGGGCTTACGCGGCCCGCGTCAAACCCGGTCAACAGCGTAGCTTAGCTTGGTCATCAGGTAGGTTCGCCAGATGTTGTGCCACGTGGCGGCCCAGGGCCGTGCCATCTTGTAAGCTTACGCAGCCCGCGTAAGGGTTGGGGTGGGGCTTACGCGGCCCGGCTCAGCCCAAAAATTCAATTTTTTATTATTTTTATTAATATTTAGGGTATTCAGGGTCCGTTTTCGGGTATGGGGTGTATTTTGGGACATATTGGGATATTTTAAAATATATTAGGGTGTCGGAAATAATTCGAGGGTGTCAGTTTATTGAGGATTGTTACATCCTTCCCACCTTGTTTTAGAGCTCGTCCTCGAGATCTACTGGAACAAGTGCGGATATTTCCTTTGCACTTCTGATTCGAGCTCCCATATGTACTCAGGTCCTCTTTTGGAGTCCCAGTTCACTTTGACCAGAACTAATCTCTTATGTTTGAGATTCTTGACTTTCCTGTCTTCAATCTGTAGAGGCCTTTCTACAAACTTGAGTTGTTCATTTACCTCTATATCCTTAAGAGGTACTATAAGTGATTCATCAGCTAAGCATTTCTTGAGATTTGACACATGAAATACATCATGTATTCCTGCCATTTCCTCTGGCAGTTGTAGCTGATAGGCTACAGGTCCTATTCTTCTAATAATCTTAAAAGGTCCAATATACCTGGGACTTAGCTTTCCTCTTTTGATGAATCTTACTACTCCTTTCCAAGGAGAGACCTTTAATAATACTTTATCTCCTACTTGAAATTCCAATGGCTTGCGTCGGTTATCGGCATAGCTCTTCTGTCGATCACATGCTGCTTTCAGTCGTCCCTTGACTTGAATAATCTTGTCGGTTGTCTCTTGCACTATCTCAGGTCCAGATAGTTGCTTTTCCCCAATTTCTGCCCAACAGACTAGGGTTCGGCACTTTCGTCCATAAAGTGCTTCGAATGGTGCAGCATTGATACTTGTGTGATAACTATTATTATAAGAAAATTCTATTAAAAGCAAGTGATCGTCCCAATTACCTCCGAAATCAATTACACAAGCTCTAAGCATGTCTTCCATTGTCTGAATTGTTCTTTCGCTTTGTCCGTCCGTTTGAGGATGATAAGTTGTGCTTAGATTTAACTTGGTTCCCATTGCCTTTTGGAAACTTGACCAAAAATGAGAAGTAAAATGGCTATCTCTATCAGAAACAATTGATAAAGGTATTCCATGTAATGAAACGATTTCATTTACATACAATTTAGCTAACTGTTCCATACTGAAAGTTTCCTTCATTGGTAGGAAATGAGCTGACTTGGTTAATCTATCTACAATCACCCAGATTGTATCATTTCCTTTCTTTGTTTTGGGTAATTTAGTAACAAAATCCATTGTTATCAATTCCCACTTCCATATTGGCATTTCTAATTGCTGCAACAAACCTGAGGGTTTCTGGTGTTCAGCTTTAACTTGTGAACAGGTTAAACATTTAGAAACATAGGCTGCTATGTCTTTCTTCATTCCTATCCACCAGAAATTTTTCCTTAAATCCTGGTACATTTTATCATTTCCTGGATGCATCATATACTTAGACTTATGGGCTTCTTCTAAGATACGATGACGTAGGTTTCCTAATTTAGGTATCCACATTCTCTTTTCATGGAATCTCCAAATTCCATCTGTTCCTGGTTTTAATTCCTTTAACATACCTTTTAATTTTTCAGTATCCTCCTTGATTACTGATTCTTGTGCTTCTCTTATCTGATTATTTAAATCTACTTGTAGATTTAATTTAAGAGAACGTACCCTTTTTGGTTTTTCATGATACTTTCGGCTTAAAGCATCTACCACTATATTTGCTTTTCCTTCATGATACTGGATATCACAATCATAATCACTAAGTATTTCCATCCAGCGTCTTTGTCTCATATTCAACACTCTTTGCCCAAAAACATACCTTAAACTCTTATGATATGTGAATATGGTAAACTTACTACCATAAAGGTAATGTCTCCAAATTTTCAAAGCAAAAATTATTGCTCCTAACTCTAAATCATGGGTTGAATAATTCTCTTCATGATTCTTAAGTTGTCTAGATGCATAAGCTATAACCTTTTGGGGTTGCATTAATACACATCCATAACCTAACTTAGAAGCGTCACAATAGACTACAAAGTCTTCAGTTCCTTCTGGTAACACTAATATGGGTGTATTAGTTAATCTTTGCTTAAGAATTCTAAATGCTTCTGGTTGTTTTGGTCCCCATTCATATTTAATGGATTTACATGTTAACTTAGTTAAAGGAATGGCTATTCTAGAAAAATCTCGAATAAATCTTCTATAATAACCGGCCAATCCTAAGAAACTTCTAACCTCGGTTGGTGACTCTGGGGTTTTCCATTTGATTATCGCCTCGATTTTTGTTGGATCCACATGAATTCCTTCATGATTAACTAAATGTCCAAGAAACTGTACTTGTTCTAACCAAAATTCGCACTTTGAAAATTTAGCGTAAAGCTTTTCCTTTCTTAATAGACTTAAAAGTGCGTGCAAGTGCTTTGCATGTTCCTCTTCACTCTTAGAGTAAATTAGAATATCATCTATAAAGACAATTATGAATTTATCCAAATATGGCTTACATATTCAGTTCATCATGTCCATAAATGCAGCTGGGGCATTGGTTAAACCAAATGGCATGACAGTAAATTCATAATGACCATACCTTGTCCTGAATGCGGTCTTAGGAATGTCCTCTTCCTGTACCTTTAATTGATGATATCCTGATCTTAAATCGATTTTAGAGAAAAATCGAGCTCCTTGCAGTTGATCGAACAGATCATCGATTCTCGGTAATGGATACCGATTCTTGATCGTGACCTTGTTCAATTCACGGTAGTCAATGCACATACGCATTGATCCATCCTTCTTTTTAACGAATAAAATTGGCGCTCCCCATGGCGATGAGCTTGGCTGTATGAATCCTTTTTCCAACAATTCATCTAATTGTTTCTTCAGTTCTTGCATCTCGGCGGGTGCCAAACGGTAGGTTGCTTTGGCAATCGGGGACGTTCCTAGTAGCAGGTGAATTATGAATTCAACTTCTCTATCTGGCGGTAGTCCTGGTAATTCTTCCGGAAATACATCTGAAAACTGAGACACTACTGGAATGTCTTTTAATTCTTTTCCTTTAGTGTTAGTGATTATAGAAATCAAATACACTATAGATCCTTTTCTTATATAACTTGCAATTTCCATCACAGAGATGAATTTCGTGAATCTAGATGGTTTATCTCCTTTAATTGTGATCTTTTCACCTTTTGGTGAATTTACTTGAATTGACTTGTGATCACATAAAATACTGGCTTTATTGGCTATTAATCAATCCATTTCTAACACAATATCAAATCCTGCCAGATTCATGGGATACAGGTTTGCCATAAACTTTTGATTTAAAATTTCTATTCTTGCTCCCTGCAAGATTTCAGAAATCCTAACTGTTTCTCCATTAGCTGTCTCTACGAGACATTCTTGTGGTAGTTTAGTTAATGACTGATTTAGAAGTTTGTAAAATGAAGTATTAATAAAACTTTGGTTTGCACCAGAGTCAAATAATACTTTAGCAAAGACATCATTAACTAAAAACGTACCAGCTATGACGTCTGGAATCATCTTGGCTTCATCTGCAGTCAGAACAAATGCTCTAGCATTTTTAGTGTTCCTATTGTTCACAGCTGGGGTCAATTTCGGACAGTTGTCTTAAGGTGACCTTTTTCTCCACAATTGTAGCATAATCCATTACTGTATTTTCTCCTGCAATCTTTTTCCTTGTGTCCTGGCATCTTGCAGAAATTGCAAAGAGTGGAGCATTTTTCCGAATGCTTTTTCTTGCAGACCTTGCAGAATGGTGCAGAGGTAGAACCCATATTCCTACGGTTGTAATTCCCAGAACGGAATTCTTGAGTAATTCTTTGGGTTAGGTTTCTCCTCTGATCTTCTTCTCTAGTATGAATTAACTCATCTGTCAAGGTGTTTGCTAATTCTACAGCTTCTTCTATAGTTTGAGGCCTAGCTGCCTTGACTACATGTCCAATCTCTCCAATTAATCCCCAGATGTAACGGGAGATTAATACTGGTTCAAGTGATGCAAGGGTTGGTACTATTCTAGCATACTCAAAGAATAACTTTGTGTATCCCTTACTATCCACTCCATTCATCCTAAGATTTAGGAATTTGTTTGCTATTTGTTCCTTTTCATTAGGAGGGCAGAATTTCCTTTCTATCATATTCTTAAATTCTTCCCATTCCATATTGTATACTCTATCACTTCCTCTAGACTAGAGGATAGTGTTCCACCATTCTAAAGTTGAATTCTTAAACAGATTAGAAGCAAACATTATCTTATCTTCTTCAGCACATTTGCTTATTTTCATAACAGCCTCAGTCTTTTCTATCCAGCGTAGAGCTGCAATAGGTTCTTCATTGCCCGAGAATTCTATTGGTTTACAGGACCAGAATTCTTTGTAAGAACAACCGTAAGACACAGTTCTTCTTCTTTTGGGAATGGGCACTTGAAGTATAGGGCCATTGTTCACGCTGTGTTCTGGTTCAATTGGTCGTTTACTGCTATGTTTACTTTTATTATTCGCTTTTTGAACCGTTTGAAGAATAAATGGCATTGCATCTATAATTCCTTGTGCCACTATGTGTTGAATAGCACTATTATCCACTTGGTTTCCATTATTATTGACACTCGGATTCTCATTAACCAAGTTAATGTTACTCTGGTTATCGTTATTCAGATTTCCTTGATTTCCTTCGTCGGCCATCTGAATTTTAAACATTTACCACATATTAATATATCACAAAATAATATTTTAATATAGCCAATCACATGACACGCATTTTAGCCAAAAGCGTCGATCATTACGACTTTACTCTATTCATATACTATGCGTCTATTACACACCAGTACTGAAATAAAAACTACAATACCGACTGAAGTAAAATTACACTAATAATAGTAGGCATCCGTACACACATATTTTATTTTATTTTATTATTTATTTTATTTTATTTTATTATTATTACTATTACCGTTCCACTATCATCACATCTACGGATATGGATTCATCCAGAAATCCATATTGCGCTCGTCGTACTTCCAGACGAGTCGCTCTCCCACTTGTCGCATTCGTTCACTACTCTCTAAAATTTCCTCATGAAATGTCCTAAGTTCTTGGACGTTTTCTGCACTCATTGGGGGTGCAGGTGCCTAGAATCGGTAAGGATCTTCTAAAATTTCCCTAATATATTCATCATGGAAATAGGGATCTGAAGGGTCCAAACCTAGGTAGGCTCCTACGTTTTGCATGGGCATGTCTTCATGTATCGGGTAGCGTTGCACATAGTCCCTAACGTCATCCCACCAGGGGTTGTAATTTGGGTCTAGGGGGTTTGGTGCAGGTACCCTAGGGATTTCTTCCGGGTTGAAATCATGCATCTCTACTTGGTTTTCAGGGTTTTCTATCTCCATGGGTTGGTCAGGGATTGGTGGTTGTGGTTGGGGTGCTATTATCTGTTCCAGATTAGGGTCAGCTGCAGTGGTTGCTAGTATGTGGATGTTGGCTATACCCCTATTGATCATATCCAGGGCATAGGCATCTGTCTCTCTCTTGGCTGCTGCTAGTACTCTCTGGTCTTGTAACTTTTTCATACGTTTCCTACGATCGTGTGCCCCTCTACTGAACCATCCCCTCTTTTTCTGAAGAAATGGCTCTTCTGACTGAGCCTTAAACACAAAGATTCCTTCTTCCGTATCAGCAGAGTACCCCGAGAGGGCAGGCTGAGAAGAGGAGGTGCCTTCGCTTCTAGGCGAACCAGACAATTGACGGTACGCGTCAGATGGTCCTTGGTCGCTCATACTGTAAACTAACAAATAGTCAAATAACACATAACAAATAAATACAGTTATGCACGTATCCCCGTAATTTATTTCCTAACAGTTTTAATTTTGATGTCAGCATAACACTTCTGTGGCTGAATCAGTGGCTTAGCTCTGATACCACCTTCTGTCGCAACCCCCGATCCCTCATCCCCGGGAACGGGCGGCCGCGAGCCAGTTTCGGTGGTATCGCATATTGTCTAATTTGACAGCGGAAATTTTCATCAGGACCGTAGTTAGGAAACATTGATCAGAGTAAAATACCACATTTTCATAACATTAAACAAATGGGTTAAAACCCAAGTTCATAGTACACACGTTTTCATAGGAATAAATCCTATTTTATTTAATAAAAACATATATTTTATTTTAGGTAACTTTATTGCCACTTTTCCAAGCCTTCAGTTCTGTCCAGCTGGCTTCTATTTGGCTTTCACATTTTGTTACCTGAAACGCGTTTTAAAAACATTTGTCAGTGGGAAATACTGGTGAGTGAATCCCAGTTTAATCAAGTTTAAGTAAAAATCCCATTGTACAGTGTTGAGGGCGATCCCGCAATTATATTTGTTTCCAAGACATCACAATTAACATCCATGGTACTGTCAGACCCGACTTATGGAAATGTTACTCCTTGACCAGGTGGTAATAAATTTTGTATACAAAACCCCAACATACTCATGATAATTGTATTCTTACAAATACTCAATAACTGTTATTCGCATGGAAAATTATTTAAGGTTTTGTAGAAACAATTAATAAAAAGCGGATCAACTCACATTGCTGTCTTAGATTTTCCGTAAGGGTTTCCTGGTGATAATCTATAATTTACACAAATGCACACGCATTAGTATAATAACCCATTTTAACATTAGCAATACCCTCCCAGAGACGGCATTCCAACGACTACGTCGGGCAGAACCACGACAGCCGTTACGGAACCCTAGATCAATCGGGCAGCGTATCTAATACGTATCCAGGGGTTATAATACTTACAACGGAGCAGAACTTCGCTATTTAGGGGGGTATAATACCCGTGTATAAAGCCTACTATTCAGAAATTGAGATTTAGAAAAGAAAGATGGACGAACAGACTGAAGATCCGAGGTCTCCTTTATATAGTTGCTGAGTTTGGTCCTCTCGCGGCCCGCGTAACACGAGACCGGGGCTTACGCGGCCCCCGTCAAACCCGGTCAACAGCGTAGCTTAGTTGGGTCATCAGGTAGGTTCGCCAGATGTTGGGCCACGTGGCGGCCCAGGGCCGTGCCACCTTGTAAGCTTACGCGGCCCGCGTAAGGGTTGGGGTGGGGCTTACGCGGCCCGCCTCAGCCCAAAAATTCAATTTTTTTTATTTTTTTTATTAATATTTAGGGTATTCGGAGTCCGTTTTCACGTATGGGGTGTATTTTGGGACATATTGGGATATTTTAAAATATATTATGGTGTCGGAAATAATTCGAGGGTGTCGGTTTATTGAGGATTGTTACAGATTGGTTGAAAGCGTTTGCTTATCAGAGCTGGAAGTGTATGAAGAATGGCTACGACATAGGAAGGAAAGATTATGAAAACCTAAATGATACTGAACAAGAGACATTTGTTACAGAACAAAAATGTATAGCTTTGTTGCATCAAACTGTCAGAGATGACATCATTTCATTGATTAGTTATGAAAACTCAAAAGATTTGTGGGCCAAGTTAGAGAAAAAGTGTATCGGAGGGGCAGAGATAGTGAAGAACAAGAAACGTCTACTGAAGAAAGAGTTTGACTTGTTCGCGTGCATGAAGAATGAGAAGGTGCTAAAGATGGTTGAGCGGTTCTGTCACTTGAAAATAGAACTTGCTAGACATGGTATCACCGTGACTGAAGAAGAGATGGTCGAGAAACTGTTTGAATCTTTACCTGAATAAAAGGATTGGCAATATTATGGGTTGGTTCTAAAAAACACCATGAAGATGTCTGATATGACTGTTGACTGGTTAATAGAAAGGTTTGAGAGTCATGAGTTAGAAATCAAGAAGATGAATAAAGTCAACAACACCACGTACCAACAAAACGTTGATCTTTACTACAGGGGTAGTATGATTCCTAAGACCTCTTCACCGAAAACCGCATTTTCAGCTGAGAGCTCGAACACAGTTACTCAAGAAAGACAAAGCAGCAGTTCAGCACCCAGCGGTGGTTATCATGGTGGTTCTTCTTCATCCGCTCCAAGCCAGCAACAACAAACTGTTCCCAAAAATGTTTTTTAGTGTAACATTGCAGTGAACCTGAACAATGCCCAAAACTTCAATGAAGAAACTGCAAAACAACAAATGGTGTTTCTTGCTTCAATCCTGGAATCATATGAAAGCTTGGTCACCGGGAAAATCGGGAATACCAATCTGACAAAAGAAGATTATGATCAGATTGATCCCGAAGAGATGGAATTAATCGATATACGATGGTGTATGGCTAGCGTAGTCAGGAGAGCACAAAGGTTTATGGAGATAACAGGAAGAGATTCCATTGGTGGGCCTTCGACAAAGTTGGGTTTTGATAAATCGAAAGTGACATGCTTTAAGTGTAAACAAAAAGGGAACTTCAAGAAGGAATGCAGAAACTCAGCAACGGTTGAAACGGCTAACCCTTTTCATGACGACTACTATAAGAAAGCCATTTATCACCAAAATCAAGAATTGCCGCCAAGAATGAAACAAATCGAAGAGACTCCAAAGGAGAAATCGAGAGCCTTAGCCGTGATTCAAGATGACGAAGGTTTCGATTGGAGCGAGTTTTTGCCAGAAGATGTTGTTGTTGGTTTTGCTTTCATGGCAAAAACTGAACCATATAAGGACACCCGAACTGAAGAGCAGAAATACACTTATCGGAAGTTGGTAGCTCAAACTATGAAAGAAAGAAACTATCGAGCTTGGAAAGAAGCTAAGAAGGCAAACAGATGGGATCCTGATCATGAGTGCTATTTGGATCCGAACGGCAAGATTATTGTGGAACCATCATCACTCATACTCGAAACTCTCATAGAATCCATAATGCAAGAGGATGAACAAAGAGAGAGAGAGATGCGGCAAAGAAAGCTGAAGAGGAAGAGCTAAAGTCAAGGAAAGTCGACAATGGGATAATCGACACAACAAAAGAAATGACTGCAGAGAACCTAACAAATATGGCAGATAAAGTGCTTATGGCAAAGGAACTATAGGTAGATTCCAAATCTGCGTCTGAATCAACAAGCAAGGTCAGTAAAAGTGGTTCAAACAATGAATCAGGTAAGACTTATGGTGCTAAAATTGAAAGTGACTGCAAAAATTGCATGAAAGAATGCAAAGTTTGTAGTACACATGCGTATCTCACAATGAGAAAAACCCAAGAACTGCTTAAAAAGGTTGAAACAACTAAAAAAGGTTTTTTTAGATCGAGATAAACTTCTCAGAGCTTCAAATGAGAGAATAAAAGAATTAACAGAAAAGATCGAAAAAGATAAAATTGATGTTGAGCGATTTAAGAAAGAAAATGAGAAGTTAATTCATGAAAACTTATAAAGAAAATCTTCAATTGTCTGGAGTTCTTCAGGTAAAAGAGAGACAAATCAACCAGTAATTGGATGAGATCGTAAGTCTTAAGCTTCAGTTCCAGGAAGCTAAGATTGAAAATGAAAGAAAATTTGAAATTGAACAGTTACAGCTCCGCTAGCTTTGTTCTTCAACACATAGTTCCCAAACCAATTGGGAAGAACAAAGCTGGTGAAGATATCTACTCGGATGGAACAGGGGTGGGTTATCATCAAGTTCCACCGCCTGTGTTAAACAATTTTTCAAAGAAACAATCTGGGTTGGATAAAATTTCTGAAACAAATGAAAAATCGGATGTTGAGAAGTTGCCAGAAACAATTGATGTCACATTCACTTCATCATTTGATGAAGATAGTGTTCAGTCTGAAGTCGTAAAGAATGTGGTTGAAAATGTTTTAAAATCAGACAGTGATTCGATTGAAGATGAAGAGTGTTTTCTGAATAACTACATTCCAAAATCAAAATCCCAAAACAACTCAAATGACGAACCTACTCTTGTGATGTACAAGATGTCGGGTTCTGATAAGTTGTATTCGGATCTTGAATTTCCACTTTAGAATGTGAATGTTGACAAGTTGAAACAAGTTTTCAAATTAGTCAAAATTGATGTTTCTGAAATTGAGGGTTTAAAGAGTTCCAAACGAGCTTTGAACTTTCAAAAAGATAAATCTTATTATAAGAAACCTGCTGTACCACCACGTTTTAACAATAACAACCAAAACAGATGGTCGGGAGGTTATCAGGGTGGTAAGAACAATCAAAGAAGAAACTTTCAAAACAAAAGGTTTGTCGAAAAGAAAGTATTTATAAAGAGCTCAAGTTCACTTTCCGAGCAAGAATCGGAAATCTTTTCGAAAACAAATGAAGAATTCTTTGAGAAAAAAGCCTCACAGCCTCAGACTGAAGGCAAAAGTCGGGATGTTGACACCCGAACATGCTTCAAATGCAATGAAGTTGGACACATTGCACGAAAGTGCGCCAACTCAAAGCCTAAGTCTGTGGTTGTTTAGAATCTAAGAAAGAAGAACGATGTCAAAGGAAAAGCTCCAATGTTTGTTGAGAAAAATATTTTGAAAAATGAAAACATCAAAGTCAAAACTGAAACTGTAAAACAGCCGGTAAAGAAAACTGACAAATTTTACAAACGGGTTGCTTCTCCACAACAAGCTTGGAAGCCAAAAACTGAGGCTAAGACATCGAATGTTCCAAAACCAAAGGTTTCTGTTGATGAAAAACAATCATCTTCAACCAAACCGGTTAAGATGAATGTACCTTTGGATTATTACCAGAAGTTGGATAAACAAACTTCAACCCCACCAGGGAAGAAGTATGTTCCTAAGAAAAACCAACCATCTGGTCAACCTCAAAAAGATGAATTTTTCTTATACAAAGAGGTTGAGGTTGGGACTGAAGAGAGCTTGAAAATGAATGACAAAAATTTCCCACCATTGCACACCACGACTACTCACCTTAACGTCAAGCTACCCGAGTCGAAGGAGGCTTGGGTTGCTTCAAAATCCAACTGAATGTTTGTGAAATGTGCAGGAGCTTCCGAGATCTATCTCACGGTGGATTATGGATAGTGGAGCTTCTCGGCACATGACAGGGAGAAAGACACTGTTATATGATGTTAGAGGGTTCAACGGTGGATACGTCGGTTTCGCAGGAAATCAAGGAGGTCGTATTATTGGTGAAGGAACATTATCAAATGGTGTTATCACATTTGAAAGAGTCAATTACATAGCAGAGTTAGAGAATAATCTTCTTAGCATTTCTCAAATTTGTGACCGAATGTATTCGACACATTCCACTGATAAAGAATGTCTGATCCTGAAGCCGGGGTTTGTCATCCCCGAGGAGTGGATCATCATGAGAGCACCATGAGTTAATGATCTGTACGTGTTGGATATGAGCGTCGCTACGACTACCATGGGTCAAACTCATTGCTTCATGTCAAAAGCCACTGAAAAGGAGTCTGTGTTGTGGCATCGGAAGATGGGCCACATTCACCTACGCAAGATGAACTACCTAGTGCATAATGATTTAGTAAAAGGTGTTCACTTGAAGAGTTTTCATCTTGAGGGGGAGTGCATCAGTTGTATAAAAGGGAAACAACGGAAGAAATCCCA
This sequence comes from Helianthus tuberosus, assembly GCA_030545235.1. NCBI lineage: Eukaryota > Viridiplantae > Streptophyta > Magnoliopsida > Asterales > Asteraceae > Helianthus > Helianthus tuberosus. The sequence continues at coordinate 41,510,184 of CM060373.1, read as the reverse complement.
TCCTGGCAAAAAGATGAACTCTGTCTCTAAGCCACTAGAGAGACTTCACATGGATCTTTTCGGTCCTGTGAATGTCAAGAGCATTACAGGTGATCTCTATTGCCTTGTAGTCACTGATGACTATTCAAGATTCTCGTGGGTGACGTTCCTGAAGTCAAAAGACGAAACATTTGAGAGTTTGCTGAGGTTATTCAGGAAGATTGAGAATTTATACCGAACTCGAATTCGAAGACTAAGAAGTGACAACGGTACGGAATTTAAGAACAACAGAATGGAGGAATTCTGTGATTGACGAGGTATATTTCAAGAGTTCAGCACACCATATACTCCGCAACAAAATGGAGTCGCAGAAAGAAAGAACAGAACCCTGATCAAAACGGCGAGAACGATGCTAGCTGATTCCAAGTTACTGATTAATTTCTGGGCTGAAGCAGTATCAGCCGCTTGCTATACACTCAACAGGGTACTTACTGTGAAGAAGCACAACAAAACATGTTTCGAGTTGATCAATAATCGCAAGCCTAATCTCGAGTATTTAGAGTCGTTCGGGTCTCCCTGCACTGTTCTGGATCCCGATGGTAAATTTGGTTCAAAGAGTATTGAAGGTATTTTTGTGGGATATGCAAGTCCACTCAAACGCGTCTTTGTTCCAAGTCTCAAGAAGATCATCGAAGCACAACATGTTGAATGTCAAGGCTACACAATGCCTCCACAGAACCTCGCAGACTCATGGCGATTCAACTACGATACCTTATGGGATTCATTCGAGTTAGAAGAAGAGCCAGAGTTCTTTGATGAATTGGATATTTTACGAGAATATGAATCATCTCAGGGAAGATTTCCAGCAAGTTCTTCTAAACGTCAACAACAAACTTCCAATAATGATGAAGCTGGTCCCAGTCATGCTGGAGAGAATGATGAAGCTCAGCAAACTACGACTACTTCGGAACACGAGTCTACTCCTGAAAATCAGACGACTGTCAACAATGATAATTCAGAATCTGATGATATTCCTACTTTTGACCGTGGTGATTCAGAGTCTGAGGGGGAGCAAATCCAATCTTCAGATCAGACAATTCTTGACAATGAACAAGTTGCGGAGCAGAACGTTACAAATTTGGAGGGCGAGGTGGATGTTCCTGGCGAAGTTATGCCGAGGACTCTTTCATACCATCCAGAGGAGTTGATAATCGGAGAGCTGCAATCAGGCGTTCGCACCAGAAGCCAAATTGACCATGGCCTTACTTGCTTTTATACTAAAATTGCTCCTTTACAAACTGAATTTTCACTCAGTTGTTTCATTTCGCAGATAGAGCCGAGAAATTACAAGGAAGCGCTGACTGAAGATTCATGGGTCAATGTAATGTAGGAGGAGCTGAGTCAGTTTGAAAAGCTTAGTGTATGGAAGCTTGTGGATTTACCTGACGGACACCGAAAGATAAATACAAAATGGGTGTTCAAGTGTAAAAGGGATGACCGAGGAGTTATTGTCCGTAACAAAGCTCGACTCATGGTCCAGGGTTTCAGTCAACAAGAGGGGATAGACTTCACTGAGGTTTACGCTCCGGTTGCTCGACTTGAAGCTATCAGAATTTTCCTAGCTTTTGCTTCATGGAAAGGATTCAAAGTGTACCAGTTAGATGTCAAATTGGCATTTTTATATAGAAAGGTGAAAGAGGAAGTATATGTCGGTCAGCCACCGGGCTTTACTGACCCAATCCACAAAGAAAAGGTCTACTTGCTAGACAAAGCGCTGTATGGTTTGCATCAGGCCCCGAGAGCCTGGTACGATACGCTCTCTCAAAATTTGCTTGCCAACAGCTTTATCTGAGGCAAAGTGGATGCTACCCTCTTCACAAAAGAAGTCGATGGGCACTTACTGATCGTACAAATTTATGTTGATGATATAATTTTTGGGTCAATAAACGAAGAACTCTGCAAAGATTTTGAAAAAGTGATGAAGCAGAAGTTCGAAATGTCGTCAATGGGTGAGATGAAGTTCTTCCTAGGGCTGCAAGTCGACCAAATTCCTGAAGGAACCTTCATTCATCAAACGAAGTATATTTACGACGTTCTGGAGAAATTCGGGATGTCTGAGACAGCTCCAATTTCCACCCCATTAGCAACCAATCATGGTATCAACCTTGATCTCACCGGAGAGAAGGTGGACGAGACACTATACCACTCAATGATAGGTTCGCTGATGTACTTGACAGCATCCAGACCCAATATCATGTACCCAACATGCCTCGCGGCCCGATTTCAGTCAAGTCCTAGAGCTTCACATATGGCTATAGTCAAGAGGATACTACGCTACCTGAAAGGAACTCCAACACTGGGGTTGTGGTATCCAAAAGATGGTGACTTCACGCTCGAAGGATACTCTAATTCTGACTTCGGTTGCTGCAAAATCAATGCTAAATCAACAACTGCAGGTTGCCAATTTTTCAGACCCCGATTGGTCACGTGGCAATGTAAGAAGCAAACCTTTGTTGCTTTATCAACATGTGAAGCAGAGTACGTATCTGCCAGCAGCTGCTGCTCTCGGATCCTGTGGATTTAGCAACAGATACGCGACTACGGTTTGCAATTTCTTACTTCACCTATTTTTGTTGATAATGAGGCAGCAATAAACATAACGAAAAATCCGATACATCACACTAAAACCAAACATATAGAAATTCGTCATCACTTCATACGCGATTGTTATGAAAAGAAGCTGATACGAATTGACAAAATCCACACCGACGAACAAAAGGCAGATTTACATACCAAAGCTTTCGATAAATCTCGTTTTCAATATCTTTTAAAACTAAATGGTATGAAATTGTTGTCGGATGCGGAGGAGTTACTTGGCGTTGATGAAAGTACCACTGCAGATGATGTTAAGAAGCCAACTGCACTAGTTTGTCGTATTTTTAGATGTTTTGGTATTTAGGGGGAGATAGATATATTTTCAGAAAATACAAAAACAATAAAAAATCCAAAAACATGAGATATTTTCAAAATCCAAAAACAATAGAAAACCCAAAAAGAGTTTGTGTAAAAAGAGGAAATGATAGTACATCAGCTAGACAGTTACAGTATGCTAAAGATATGTAATGTTTGAAGGTGTTAAGCAGTCTCGCTGATGATATGCCAGTAGGTTTCTACACATTTAGTAGATTTGTTCGGGATATAAACCTAAAATCATTTCTTGCTTATTACGTGGGGAACATCTCTCGGATATATAGGTAACCCCTGAAATCTTGTTTGAAAGATTTTCTATTTCTGACATACTAGGTCTATGTGCGTGATGATATCTGGGGTATTATACCTGGACTTTTGATTTTGCGGAAGCAATAACCTAGTCCTCATATAATACTCTACACTGCTTTAATCTTTAAAGCCTACCCTCAGCATAAAAAATGATGAAACATTGTAAAATGCTAATCATGTGTTGTTGAAGAAAAGATCCCCAAACGGGACACACCAAAAGTCGAGCCATCATCTCTCTGTCTGAACGGAAGTTCTAACCTGAGCTCTCATGGCCTCGCATTACCCGTTACAGATATCATTATTGTACGTTCACCTGTAAGACTGAATATAGAGATCTGGATATGAGAGTATATTCTGAGTGGGACATGCGTATGAGTTAAGTCCTTAAAACACTAATTCGTATCCTGAATAAGTTGAAATTTGTGTGAAAATTTAAAAGGATCAGTATATCGGCAATCTAAGTGAATTGTTTAATACTTAGTGTGTAATCAAGCTCAACGGTACTTGTAACTTGTCAAACAGCTGATATGATCCTTTGACACACTCACCAAAAATTTGTTTGTAAATAGTTATGTTTACTGCATTTCTTTTCATAGTTAGTCTAAAACCCAAAAAGATATAATAGTGTTTCAGTATTAAACTTTCTTAAAATCCCAAAAAGATTTTACATTTATGCTTTAGTTTCTCGACAAACCAAGGTAGAAAGCTGATCTTTAGACTCGCAGTCATGAAGTAGAGCAGGAAGTTTTTGAACTGGACGACAGGGTTGAGAGCTAATCTTGGAAAAGGTTTGAATAAATTCAAAGTCAAAGCAAGTTCATTAAGTTGACACTTGTACAATTTTCATGAAAAATGTGTTTGAAAAGTTGAACAAAAATGTCAGTTTGTTTCATTTCGGGTCAACCAAGGTCATTAATTTGGACTTAGTAGGCAAATTAAGTGCCTAGGGTCATTAACTTGGACCTAGATACTTAAGTGGATTTCTAAAACTGACCAAATCTGATAAAACGGCAAAAAGTCAAAAGGTCAAAACACTGAAAGTTAATGAGAGGAGTTTGGATCGGATGGCAATCCGATCGGATGGCAACCGATCGGATGGCCATTCGATACTTGGTCACTCCTATAAATACAAGTCAATGTGCTCAGTCAAAACTTTACTCGTTCGAGCGACCACCCGATACTCTCTCAAACACTCTCACTTTCTTGATCTGGTTTTCACATTCTTGCTTACCACATCACATTGGATTGTTGGCACGCTCAATCTTCACAATGGGAAAGGTAAGTTTACTGAGTTTCATTGTTAAATTTGATGTTTTGATGATGTTTTTGAGTGTCGGCGACTGTTCGGATCAAATATCTTAGATCTAGGCTTTGTTAGGATGTTTTGATAGAATTCAAGCATTGGGTTTTGTTCACGGGCCTTAGATCTATAGATTTACCGTCTCAATTTGTACAAAAAACTTGTTAGATTTTAATGATTTAAAGTTTAAGGGTGTCGGCATTCGAACCTATATTTATCAAATTAAATCCAAATGGTTAAGAATTAGAAAAATTTGAACATAGGGTTTTAATCATCGGCAAAAACTCTACGTAGATCTGTGTTCAATTTTGAGAAATACTTAGAAAAATTTGATGTTCAAAGCTAGTTCAAAACTGTTCTTCATGTCATTTGGCTCGAGTGGCAGTCCGGTCGGATGACAATCCGATCGGATGACCATCCGATCCAATACATGTTAATTGTTTAATATTTCTCTAAGTGTTTGCCTAGATATCTGTGCCTTATCTTGTCACTATGATTCAACCATTGAGATTACAAAATATGATGATCTCAATTCATCATATGGGATTTTGAATTGAATGTATATTGTGAATAAGTTCAAACAATTGAGCTTGGTTTGGACATATTCCAACAATGGATATACGTATTGACAAGAAATGGTTTCAATGAAAAATCTGGTAAGTAACTTTTAAAAGAAAAGGAGTTTTCCAAGAAATCCGTTGACTTTATATCAAAAGTCAGCATTGTGTAATCATATAGATTATCAGAATGAGTATAACGCAATATTTTATTCGAACTTGCGAATAATTGATCTTTTGGAAGTAACATTATATGCATAACAAGCAATGTACTAGCAGCATATGAATTTGTTAAAAGATGAGACAAATGAGTGTTGGCTTTATGATAGAGATATAAAGACCTTTATTATAAAACTTTGATCGGAATCAAAAGTCAGCTAACTTAAGTATAGTCAAAACATAAGGGTGCTTATTTTACGATTGTTTCCAGTGTTTGTAAATATTTATGCGTTTTCCTTAGCTTCATCTGGGTATCTATCCTCGTTGTCGGGTGCCTTAAATAGTTTTGGGCAGTAGAGACGGATGTGGCCTGGGTTTCCGCATTTATAACATACATTAGTTTTCCTTATCCTTCTACATTCTTCCTCTGTATGCCCAGCCTTCTTGCAGAAGTTAAAACGGAGTGTCTTCTTAGAATGGCGTTTTCTTGAATGCTTTTTGTTATTATCGCATGTAGGTCGCGTGATTGCTGATTCCATTCCCTTGTTCTTACATAATTTGTCGGAGCGGAATTCCTTATAAGAGTAACTATAGGTTGTGGTTTTCTTTCGTTTGGAGGATGGAGTTTTGATACGAATGTCATGACTTCCATTGATACTAGGGTTAGATTTGAAGTGATGGGTATGCTTACAGTGTATAGTAGGATTCTCGTTTATGGGCACAGAAATTTTAATAGCTTCAATGATCGAAGGTATGGCATTCGATATTACTTGAGCTATTACATTTTCTATAGTATCTTTATCCAAAGAGTTTTCATTACTAGCCTGAATTTCCTGATCACATGTTATTTCCTTTGACATCTAAATTATAAACATGTTCAGATATAATTATCACAGAACCAAGCAATTATATAGGCATCCTATATTGCTCATATTATGATTAGCACAATTATAGTCATATTTATCAGTATCGTATGTTGATATATATATATATATAGGAACATGATCAGGAGAGAACGCCTCAAAGTGTGAGAACGGTGAGAACAATTCTTAGCCACAAGATCTTAGTGGTTTGTGGCTGAGATTGATGCGGTGACATTTTTGTAAATAATAGGGGCCTTGGAACTACCAGGAGGGGTAAAATAGGAAGATCCAAACAAAGGTGCACATGCTAATCACATGCCATTTTCCCCCATCATATTTAAACGACAATAACTTTTTATACGTGATTATTTTTCGAAAAAAATTACACCATAAAACTCAGCGTTTTTTATCTTTCCAACGAGTATACTATTGATATACTTTTCGAAAAAAATTAACTGGGTTTTATTGCTTTTTTCTGAACTGGGTGTTTTATGGTGTTTTAGACTAGGAATTTTCATGGCGTTTTTCTGAACTAGGTGTTTTTATGGCGTTTTAACTAGGTATTTTCATGGCGTTTTTCTGAACTGAGTGTTTTATGGTGTTTTCAACTGAGTTTTTTCATGGCGTTTTTCTGAACTGGGTGTTTTATGACGTTTTTACACTAGTACAAATTATGATTTTTCTGAGCTCAAAAAATATTAATTTAGGCGGTTAGACACATAAACCGCCCAAAAATCAGCACAAATAAACTTACAGCACATTTTTTGAGCTATATGGCTCAAAAAAAATGGTTTTTTTGAGCTGTTGTAAATTATAGCTCAAAAAATAGTTTTTTTGTGTATTTTCATGGCGTTTTGAGCTATATGGCTCAAAAAATGTTTTTTTTTTTGAGCTGTTGTAAATTATAGCTTAAAAATAGCTTTTTTGTGCGTATTTTCATGGCGTTTTGAGCTATATGGCTCAAAAAATGGTTTTTTTTGAGCTGTTGTAAATTATAACTCAAAAAATAGCTTTCTTTTGTGCGTGCATAACAATAGCTTTTTTGAGTGTTTTATGGCGTTTTAACTGGGTATTTTCATGGTGTTTTTCTGAATTTGGTGTTTTTATGGCATTTTATTTGAACACCCAGTTAATGTGAGTGGGTTTTTTTGACAATATTACCCCTTAGTGTAATTTAACATCAATGTCACATGTCACCACCAAAATCGTTCTCACCGTTCTCACACTTTTCACCGTTCTCTATAAATCCTGACCCTATATATATATATATATATATATACATATTATATTTTAACAATTTCTTTTACTATATATTTTATCAAAATATAAGGAAAGTTATATTATATGTCGTTTCTTTCTTTGTTGTAACAGCTTTTCTCTATATTACCCTAATTTAAATATATTCCCAAAGCTTATGGCTGGATAGGTTTTCAAAAGTAAAGGTAAGGGTTTTTTTATGAAATTCTGAGATTTTCCGTTATTGACCTACTATCGTTTTTTTCAAGAAGTGGTGCTATTACAGATATTCTTTTGAATAGATCTTGAATAAACATGTAGGTTTGTTTCTTCTGTTATATAAAAGCTTGTTTTTCTACAGAAGATATTTGATTATTATATTGTATATATTATCGAGAAATTTGTGTCTGGTATATACATATGTATAAAGTTTTAAAATTTCCTGTAATATATACATATACCATCAATTTATAAGAATCCAATTACATAACTATTTATTCACATACTTTTGTTTATTCCTTCATATTGACGAAATAGATTTTTTTATTAAATTTATTAAACATAATATTTTTGGAATAAAAAGGAAATTTATTAAAAGGAATAAATTTAATAAAGATATAAATTTTCTGGATTCTTTTAGAACAATTTAGCCTTTAACCGACAGGTTGACTCATTTTTGGTTATAACGTATTTAGGACTTGATTCTAATTCTCAATCTATTATATTTATTTATTAATGAATTATAATAGATAATACAAAGTCTCACGTTTTTAAATTCGATCCTTAATATATGAAGTAATGGGGTATTATTCTCGTATCAAAATATATATACGTATGAATCTAATTATCATTTAAGAAATAAATTAAGCTTATCAAATGATAAAAATTGTTTCCTCTTATGATATACGTACATATATTTTAAACCATATAGTTATACCGTACTTAAATGTTTTTGTACATATTTTTACTTTTTGAATGAAATATCATTTATAATATGGATACGAGTTATATATAAAATATACATACGTCTGATTTACATATAATTTAAGGAATAAGTTTAAGCTATTTCCTGTTGATATATAGGTGCTGTGTATAAAAAAAATCATTTAATTACACAGTACCAATTTTGTTGTACGTATTCCTATTTCATAGATAGAGTTTTTATATAAAATATTTTATATCTTCCATTGTATATGTATATGTGCTTAAATTTTAGAATCGTCAAACTATGAATTATGAACTGTAATAATTCTTGTTCATTATAAATTAAATTAAGAATTATGTTTTATAAAACTCTTTTAACACAACTTTATTCAAGAGCCAAAAATTCTATTTTGTTATTGAAAATATTTTACTCTTCCAAAGTTATTATTATTATTAGTTTTAATTTAAAACATAATTTAATAATATTTTGATTTAGTGTATCATATTAATAATAATGATAATAAATAGTAACAGTATATATTAAAAACTTTTCTTAGAGAGCGTTTGTGTATTAAAAAATTCTCGAGCATGTTAATTATCATCAATATTGACCATAATTTCTAAATATTACATAACTTATCAAATTTTAAAGAAAAATTTACATATTTAATAATACGATACGAAGTACTAAAGAATTATAAAGTGATTTACAAAGTATTTTAATTATCGTATCTAAATAATGCTGAAACATTATATTTTAACAAATTAGTATAATTATATGTTTTATCAAAACCTTGACAAATACATATTTTTAAATCGAGTAAAACTTTTGGATTATATCATAAATCATAAAATATCCTGCTTGCCTTGAATAATATTTTATAGAGTTAATTACATAGTTAGTCCCTGTGGTTTGCACAAAGTAACATGCTTAGGTACTAATAGTTTAAAATAACATTCTAGGGTATTAACCTTTCATTTTGTAATGTTTGGGGGTATTAAGCTTATTTGTAGGCTTAAAATCACATTCTGTTAGTACCTAAGTATGTTATTTTGTGCAAACCACAGGGACTACCTATGTTATTACCTTAGAAGTTAATACCTCCAAACGTTACAAAATGAAAAGTTAATACCCTAGAAGGTGATTTTAAACTATTAGTACCTAAGTATGTTATTGTGTGCAAACCACAGGGACTAACTATGTAATTAACTCTATTTTATATTATGATATTTTAGTGATACCATACTTACGGGTGTTATCTTATATCCTTGATTAAGATATTTATATCAATATCCTAATATTATTAAAATTTTATATTGAATTGTATTCACTTAAATATATGGGCATGCTATATTACAAAATTTAATATTAATATATTTATGAATATATCTCTTTTATATAATATACTGTAAGATATAAATAGGGGTTACACATCCTGGGAATTTAAATGACATAAAATCATTTTAGGTATACTACATATTATTTTAATATTTATATTATGATATTTTTCGAAGTATCATACCCAAATTGTGTTATCTTATATTAATATTAAGATATAATGTTAATATCGTAATATTAGCATAATGTTGTAAAATTCATACTAGATTATCTTCATACAAATATATGATATATATATATATATATAATATTATAAAATTTAATAAGACATAATATTATTAGTATATTAATATATTAATTATATATAAGTAATATTAAGCATATCATAACTGTAAGATACAAATATGGGTAACAGATATTGGGAATTCAAAATTCGTTAAATGATATAAAAATCATAATAAACACATTAAGATTTCATGTTCACAGGATAACACATAAGATATTAATTTCCTAACACAAATATTTACGGTTTAGGTATTAGAAGTGTAAGTCCCAAAACTACCAATCGGATATCAAAAACACTAATCAAAGCGCGGAATACTGAGAAAAGTGTAGAAGAACAAGAACAATCAATCGGTTAAATAACCAAAGTGCACACGGTTTCTAAGAACCGTCTGGTACACCAACAAGAATTCAAAATCTCTAGAAGAACAATAAACTGAACAGCCAACCTTCTAATGACCTAGGTTCACCCTATTTATAGTTACATAGGGTGACCTAATTACAGACTGGGCCAGTCCCACATGCACAAATAATTAACTAAATAAGCCCAAATCAATAAATAGCCCACATGGCTTATTCTAATATTATCTAACCCACCACAAGGCTAAGCCCAATAGCCTATAAGTGTGTTTGATAAAGATAAGCGTAAACCTACCCAATTATAGGGCCTTACAATATACCCCTAGGTTTATGTTGTCTTTATCAAACTGTTGTCTACATCATGTCTCTGTGGGAAGATACTTCATCTTGTAATCTTCAAACTTGGGTCTTTTGTTCTTCTTAATCACTATCAGCTTTGCTTGAAAAACTTGTTGAAAAGAATGCAAGCGGAGGATTCTCGGCAACTCTTTTCTTTGTCAATGTCTTCAATTTCAAGCAGGTTCACAGGTACTTCTTCAAATGTACTATCATTGTCAGATGATAATTCGTATCTGGTTCTTTTGACTCAGGCACATCTTGTTGTTGTGATGCTTCATGTTTTGTCAGCAGTCAACAGCATCTCAATCTTCAACAACCCCTTTTTCTTGATTTAAATCAATTTCTGCACTTGCTCAGAAATTCATAAGCAAAACATTTCTAAACAACAGAGGGAAATATCACATGAACACTCGGTACATCCAAGTATTTGTACTCAGATCTCGCAATTCAAATTTCTTTCAAATTATGATGATTAATCAAATCTTCAAGTACGGTTAAATTTTTTAATAAAACAAATAAGCACTCTATTTTTGGATTTTTGATTTTATAAAGACTAATAATATAAACTAAAACACAAAGAAACTAATATACAATTACAAATTGCAATGGGATCAAATCACAGTGTTTCAGGCTAGACTACACTTATCAACACTAATTTACTTTGGATGATCCGAGCGATTGCTAGTATGTTTGTCCACTTAAACTTATCTCCCTAGGCCTTTTTCAAATGACAGTCTGCAACTGATTTATCATGTTTTTTCAATTTAACTTATATGAACACTCAATTCAATCACAATCAAATCCCAGAATTTTTAATTAAAACACGCTATCATACATGCAGTTTCCCTACCACATATTTCACAAGCCCGTTCTAGGATTCTGAAACCTTGACTGGGACTGGATTGAGAAGAGAACATAATAGATCATTTGCAGAGATGGATATAATATACAAATCAAATAAGTTTTCTCATTTTGATATAGGTTTTTCGGGTTTCTTTTGGGCACTAGAGGGCCTCTTTCGGGTGTATTTGATCTATAGTGCGACAACGTACAGCTAGGTCTTTGCTCACGCAAAACAGAAACCGACGTTGCCTAGCACCTCCAGGTCTTTGCTCACGCAAAACAAAGGAGATACACGAGTTGGACAGAAAAGATTTCAGAACTAGAACGAAATTGTGTGTATCGGGACGTCACACACGCATTCAAATAGCCATGTCCTAATTCCAAGTGACGTTCTTTCCTGAGGTCATAGAATAATATTAGTGTTCTGCACAGAACCAGTCAAAGAATCCAGCCATCAGGATAAAGCCTACCAACATATCGCTCTAGAGTCAGACCGTTTCAATATTGGTCTTACATGAGTCAGCCTTAATCCACATAGTGAAATTATTTCATTTCCCATGTATGCAAAGAACTATTTTTGATTTTTCTGTTTTTCGAATGTTTTTGTATTTTCTCATTTTCTCTATTTACAGATATCATTAGATATCCCCCTAAATTTGTGCGTAAATCTTACGCGCAAATTTACCTAACAACGAAAACGTATGTACAAAGAGAAATACAAAAGAAAATGAAAATATTTTTGTTGTTTTTGCCTAACCGTTCCATCATTAGACTAATCAATATCAAAATTAAAACATGAAATTCAAATTTTGTACCTTTTCGCTGATCTTGTCTTACCTCCTTTATCTCTTTCAAACGAAACAAATCAATTGTAAATAAATATACATTTTGCAACAGTGAAATGTTACCCGTTATGTCTCTGGAACAACCGCTATCAACATCCAAGGATTGTCAACAGCTCCTCCTTGGTTGTCCCTGAAAAGTAAGGAGATTAGTAAGACATTGGTACCCAGGCCATCGTGGTCCTGGGTATTCCTAAAGCATTAACATACGACACTTCTCGAAAGCATATGCCCCCTTTTGATTCAAGGATTGGTGATGTTGCTGCATGATGTTTTGCCTTCCAAACTTGTTTTGGCTTCTCTAATTTCTTAGGTGCCTTGGGCAAAACAATATGCTTTTCAACCTTTTTGTTTTTCAAAATTTGTTTTAGTTTCAAAGCTTGTTTTTGTTTAGCATTTGCAGCATTCCAATCCCCATCAGATGGTTTAACCTAGGGATGCTTCGTCATCATTACCTTAGGTTTTTCAACCTTCATTGGCTTAGAATAAGATCTATCCCTAGATGTAACCTTCTGATGTTGTGCATAGTATGGCACATAGGGACGATGTGTGCAATTTCTTGTAATGTGACCGGGTATGCCGCAGTTGTAGCAGGTTTGCTTTTTCACATAAGGAGCATATCCCGATCCATTCCATCCAACTGATGCTGAGTATGAGTTATAAAGCTTGTTGGATGATTTGTTTGCAGACTTTTCAAACTTTGTGCTCTACTTCCTATGTCCCTGTTTGCAACAGTTAGCACATTCACTGGATTTAGCATTTTGTGTTCTAACTGTTGGCTTTGGAGGCGCATATTTGTTTGAAGGGCCTCCCAAAGCTGGCTCAGAAACAGCCTTTCTCACATATGGAGGAGCATCAGCAGACAAATTTGATGTTTTTGAACAAACATCGTCAACCTTTTGGCAAACAATATCATCCCCCTCAACCCAATCCTCTATTATTACCTCATCTGCACATGAAGTAGAAGCATCAGTAACATTCACACAATTCAAATCAGGGACTGGCCTTGTTGTTTCAATCTCAGACGTTGTGGGCTCAGTCACTGTTTCACTGCTTGATTCAGCTAAACCACATGAGTTACATTCCTTTTGTAGTGGCTCTGCTGAATCCTCTGCTGCTGAGTCAGCTGCTCCAGAAGATTCACAGTTAGATTCACAAGATTCAACTGATTCCAATTTCTCAGAATCAGTTGCTTCAGGTGATTCACATTTGGAATCAGATGGAGCAACTTGATCAGTTGGTGTATTTGCCTATTCTTCATTTTTCTCAAAACTCAATGTCTTTGTTTGCTTAGAGACATCATTTGATTTTACAAAGACAGGTGCAGATGCTGGTTCAGTTGTCTTTGTTTCATTTCTTTTAGGTTTTGAGATTTTAACTTTTGTTGATTTTACCGGCTAAACCTTGATTTCATTGGGTTTTCCATACTCCATTTTAGGCAGATTATCTATCTCCTCCTCGGTTATAGGAAGAGAGGTGTAATTGTGATTGTATGGTAGAGGTATACATACGAATCCCAATCCCTTATTCCTCACTTCCTTCTTACTGTATTTTAACTGTTGATTAATCATATTTTCAACTTTTTCACTTGATACATCAAACTTTTTAAAATTAAACTCTGTGTTTTCAAAAGTAGATTTTAGATTATCAAGTTCAACAGTTAATTTTTCAGATAATTCTTTGAAGTGGAGATATCTACAATTTGCCTCACTCAGATCGCTATGCAACTTACGGATATCAAGTTTCTGTGCCTCCACCATATCCTTGTATCCGTTTAATTTTTTTTTAATTTCATAATTATTGGATCTGGTATACTGAAGTTGCATAACGAGCGAGTCTGCCTGCTCTTTGAACCCTTTAACCTTTTCCCTACATTTAGGAGTACAGCAGATATCGTCTACACATACCTCAGTAGGAATGGGAGTGAAGTCGTGAATTTGAATACCTGTACAGCAACCTGATTCTGAATTTTGTGATGAATCAGCAGCAGTGAATGAGCAAACTGCAGCAGGCAATGGAGCAGTGGGAGCAGGAGTGGGTGAGAAGACTGCATCAGATGTGTTGCATTGAGCCTTCTGCTTGTCAGCATTGTCATATGATTTGATGAGTGAGATCAGCTCATCCGGCTTCATATTAAGATATTTGGTTGTCAAGATGATCTGATTCACATTCCAAAACCAACTACTATTGGGCTGATCTGGAATCTTTTTCAGAATATCTAGAAGCCTTTTGTTGCTCATATGACTTGGCACCATAATTTCAGTCTTCTTCATATCAGTGAGCAGTTCAGCAAATCTGTCAGTCAATGCTTCTACAGCTTCACTAGGAAAGTATCTAAAACCTTCGAGATGTCGCTTAATCACATCATCTTGAGAAGACATTTCTAAGTTGCTATACTTTTATCCCCTGTAAAAGTGATCCCCCGAAGATGTGATTCCCCAAAGATGTGATCCCCCGAATATGTGATCCCCCAAAAATGTGTGTTTTTTAACTATTTCCTCAACACAAGCTCAAAACGAGAACCCGTCTACTCGCTAACTCAAACCCTTTGCACGAACCAGCTTTCTGTACTGCGCCTCCAAACCTGTCAAAACTTGTCAAACAATAACAAGCCCCTATTTTTATTTTTATTTTTATTTTAATAAACCTTTTTGTTTAATATATATATATATATATATATATATATATATATATAATATGTTTAAGAATAATATTATAATAAACTATTATTATTATGGGTGGAGATACAATAGGAAGTTTATTTGGCTAGGAAGGCTAGGAAGTGATCTTGACCATCCATTTAGTTAATCAAGGGCTAAGATTAAATCAGGGAAATTGAAAGGAAGAAAAGAGGCGCGTGAGTTTGTTTAGGGGAATTCTAGTCAATTCAAGCCAATAGTTTCTCTCTCCTCCAATTCCCCCCCATTTTTTAAACGTTAATAACTCTTTCATACGACATTATTTTTTTATAAAAATTGCACCAAAAAAACGAGCGTTTTTTTATCTTTAAAACGAGTATACTATTGCTATATTTAAAAAAAAATTAAAACCCAGTTGCGTAAAACGCAATAGAAAAACCCCCAGTTACGTAAAACGCAATGAAAAAAAAAACCTAAAAAATGACATTTTTCTAAAACGCAATGCACCAAAAACACAAATAAATGACTTATTTGTAAAACGCAATGGCCAGAAAACACAAAGAAATGTGTTATTTCTAAAACGCAATAGTATAAAAACTTAAAAGAAAGTGTAGTTTGTAAAACGCAATGGATTGAAAACACATAAAAATGTGTTTTACCTAAAACGCAATGCACCAAAAACACAAACACATGTCTTATTTGTAAAACGTAATGGCCAGAAAACACTTAAAATGTCTGTTTTCTAAAACGCAATGGACTGAAAACACCTAAAAAAGTGTTTTACCTAAAACGCAATGCACCAAAAACACTTCAAGAATGTGTTTTTCTAAAACGCAATGGCCAGAAAACACCAAAGAAAGTGTTCTTTCTAAAACGCATTGAACAATGACAATAGTCCTGTCTGTGCTGTGAATTGTCTGTGCTGTGAACTGTCTGGACCAATGCAGTTTCCAGAGGCAATTTACAGAAAATTAATTTTTCTGGACCAATGCAGCTCAACCCCAGCCAGGGGCTCTGCCCCTTGGACCCCGCCAGGGGCTGCCGCCCCTGGGACCCCGCTACCAGGGGCGCTGCCCCCGGACCCCCGCTAAGATCGTAAAACGCAATGACTAAATCAAAAACCCATATCGTAAACATGAAATTAAAGAATTTCTTACATGAATCGAAGTGATTTCTTTAATAATTGACGATTTTTGAATGATTGAAACACTTATCAGCGCTCGAATCGAACGGATCGAGTGATTATCTTCAAAATCACCCGAAAAAACGAGATTTTGTATGAAATTAAACTGGGTTTTCTTCAAAAAAAAAGCTGAAGAACACGTTGATCAGGTGTTTGAATCATTGATTGGTGATGAAAATCGCACTATAATGTAGTGATTATTGAGATAGAAAGTGAAGAATAGGTTGAAGATGGTGGGTTTTGAAAATGGTGGGTTTTGAAGTTACTGGGTTTTGAAAAGGAAGAAGAAAGGGTTGGATTGACTAAAATACCCTTTTTCTTTATTTTAAATGTTGCCACATGTCCTAATCCTATTGCTTCCTAGACTTCCTAGCCAAAATAAACGTCCTATTTGATCTTTTCCCTTATTATTATTACTAAATTTAAATAAAAACTATTATTATTATTAGTAATATGATTATCTAATCATTAACACTTAATGATTATGATTACCCAATAACTATCTTATTATTATTAAATATTAAATATTATAACTACTTATTAATAACAAAACAAAAGAAACCAACAGTTTCTTCTTCTTCGTTTAAACCGTTCGACCAAAACCCTAAAATTAAAATTTCAGCCAACATCCGTCTTCTTCGTTTGAACAACTAACCAAAATCCTAGTTTACCCTCAACCGCCGGTATTTGTAACAGAATAATGATCAGAGAAGACGATCGCAATGACGGAGGTAATGAAGACTGCCGGAGATGATGATGATGATGACGATGGAGGTGGCGGTGTCCGACAGTAAGCGACGAAGGAGGACGATGATGGATGATGAACACGAAAGGTGATGGTACGATGGGAATAGACAATGACCGGAGACAAAAAGGTGGTGCAGATCGTCGGAATGATGGTGTTGCAGGAGGTGTTGTGAAGGTGGTGACCGTGGAGGAGTGACGTGAACAATGACCAGAGATGTTTTCGGCGGAGGTGGTGATAATGCGGTGGTTGACGGAGGTGTTACGGTGTGGCACGTCGGACAAGAAGATGCGACGCAGGAGGACGGAGAGTGGTGAAGGTGAAAACCGATGATGATGAACTTACAAACCAACAGTGAAATCGATGACCGGAGATGGTGACAGTGAAGGATGATGATAATCGAAATAATTGATGAAGACGGTGGTGATTGCAGGTAAGAGATGTCAATGATGATGACGATACGGTGAAGCGATGAAGATGACGATATTTGCGGAGGAGGTTATGAATGATATCGGAGGTGAACAATGGTGAACGATTGAGTCACGGTGGTCGTCGGAGAGTTCAAAGGTTGATGAAGAAGATGACTGATGATGATGGCAGCGGTGGTTCGTTGATGAAGATGATGAATACTGTTTGTTGATGATGGCCACAAGATGATTGAGTCTCACAAGAATTAGTTCAGTCGCACAAGAACCGTTGGATCGCACAATAGTTGAATGCACAAGAAGTAGTCGCACAATTTTTGATTAGTCGCACAAGTTGACTTCCTATGCAAAGATGATGTGTGCTGATGATGATGACATATGAAGTTATGATACAATCGCACAATTCAATGTTGATGAAACGCACAATTTAAAGTAATCGCACAAGACAGCCTCACACATCAACTTTTGTCGGTTAAACCCTTAGACCAGTGGGTATGGGAGGCTCATCCCCATGAGGATGGGCCGCCACGTCACCGCCACGTAGGAGAGGCTTGGAGAGGATGGACCTAAGGGGGTGGGGGATGAACTCCATTATATATATATATGTATGTATGTATAGATGTGTGTGTAGTAGAGGCCCGTGAAAACCGGCTTGGGGAGGACGCTTTGGACGGGGCTGGGACGGCGACGGGTTAGGGGGGTGGTCTTTTGGGGCGGCGACGGGAGGACGGGCCGGAGGACGGAGCCCATACCCTCCGGTCTTATAAATAATTCCCACACTAAATTTTAAACCAATCAAAATTCAAATCCCGAAAAATAAGGAACAGATTTCGAAATTTAATTTTGAGAGATTTTTCCACCAATAACTTTCCTAAATAATATCAAACACTTTGACTGTTTCCCCAAAACGGATCAAACACGAAAATTAAAATTGTTCTTCGTATCTTCAAGTGTGTTCTTCGAATCTTCAAACAATATCCGATTAAAACCGAGCCTTCGCAAGACTACTTAGGCTCTGATATCAATTGTAAGTCCCAAAACTACCAATCGGATATCAAAAACACTAATCAAAGCGCGGAATACTGAGAAAAGTGTAGAAGAACAAGAACAATCAATCGATTAAATAACCAAAGTGCACACGGTTTCTAAGAACCGTCTGGTACACCAACAAGAATTCGAAATCTCTAGAAGAACAATAAACTGAACAACCAACCTTCTAATGACCTAGGTTCACCCTATTTATAGTTACATAGGGTGACCTAGTTACAGACTGGGCCAGTCCCACATGCACAAATAATTAACTAAATAAGCCCAAATCACTAAATAGCCCACATGGCTTATTCTAATATCTAACCCACTATAAGGCTCAGCCCAATAGCCTATAATTGTGTTTGATAAAGATAAGCGTAAACCTACCCAATTATAGGGCCTTACAAGAAGAACATCTAAAGGGCTTAAATCAGTGGCATAGCTCTGATACCACCTTCTGTCGCAACCCCCAACCCCCTGCCCCAGGAGGTGGGCGACCGCGAGCTTCGCACATTCGGTGGTATCGGTGTTTATCAATTTTTGGCAGCGGAAATTTTCATCAGGACCGTAGTTAGGAAATATTGTTATCAGAGTTAAACACCAAAATGTTTAAAATAGATAAATGGGATAGAACCCAAGTTTTTCTGATAATACATTTATAATAACAAGTGGGACAAAATTCAACTTTTCATTTGTAATATATTTATAGGGATCAACCCTAATTATTGAAAACAATTCTCCTTTTTAATTAGGTAACTTTTATAGCCACTTTTCTAAGCCTTCAGTGCTCTCCAGCTGGCTTTTATTGGCTCCACACTAAGTTACCTGAAACACGTGTTTAAAACATTTTATCAGCAAGAAATACTAGTGAGTGAATCCCAGTTTAATCAAAACAGGTTTTATCATTTTACAGTATTTGAGGGCGATCGCGCAATTACATTTGTTTCCAATTCTTACTTTAATTACCACCCACGGTACTGTCAAACCGACTTGTGGTCATGTTACTACTCACAGTGTAGTAACAAATTTTGTATACAAAACCCCAACATACCGACGATAATTGTAGAATTACAAATACTCAATCACTGTTAATCATAATGTAAAACAATTGAGGTTTTGTAAAAACAGTTTATGAAAAGCATTTACAAAAAGAGGATAAACTCACATTGCTAATTTAGGTATTTCTTTGTGACTTCCTGGTTATAATCTATTAATTTAAACAATGCACACGCGTTAGTATAATAACCCAAATTTACATTAGTTATACCCTCCCCGAGACAGAACTCCAACGACTACGTCGGGTATAGCCTCGACAGGCGTTACGGAGCACTAGATCAATCGGGCAGCGTATCTAATACGTAACCGGCGGTTATGATACTTACAACGAGGCAGAGCTTCGCTAATTAGGGGGTATAATACCCGAGTATTTTAGCTTATATATGTTGAGAGAGATTCAGAGAAATGAACGATTTCAAATGGAGCCTGCACCTCCTATTTATAGGTCTGATCGTAGGCGAGTCGCGGCCCGCGACGTCATTTCCTTCAGTTCTCGCGGCCCACGAGAGACTAGAATAGGCCGTAGGGTGGGTGAGTCATCGGGTGTAGTCTCGACACGTGTCCCGACACGTGGCGGCTCAGGTGTGCAGTAAGTAATGGGGCCTCACGCCCCGCGAAGGTCTTAGTGATCTCGCTCGCGGCCCGCGAGCGACTTGTAGATTTGTTTTTATTTGATTTTTGTTAATATGAAGGTTATATGGGTTCGTTTTTCACATACGGGGTGTATTTAGGAGCGTTTAGGGTGTCCGAAATATTTTAAGGATGGTTGTTATACAAGTGGAAAGCTTGCAAAACCGTGAGCATACTCGATCCCATTTTTCCTTTTTACAATTTGGGTGCAACATGTATGTTAGGGGTGTGCATGGGTCAGTTTGGGTCGATTTTGGGTCATAACCATAACCATAACCGAGATGTCGGTTATGGAAAAGTCATAACCTTAACCGCTCGGTTATGGTGGTTTCGGTTATGGCGGTTTTGATGGTTATGGTGGTCGGTTATGGGTCGGTTAACCAGGTGTTTCCATCTACATTTGACAAAAAAAGTTAAGGGAATAAATCTAATAGACTTCATATTTTGTAACAGACTTCATATTTTGTAAAATTCATATTTCTAACAGACTTCATATTTTGTTTCGCTACTGGATATTCTTTCTAATAGACTTCATATTTCTAACAGACTTCATATTTTGTAAACTGGATTACAGAAGTGTTAACAGAATAAATCTTGAACTAGTTACTCAACTCATAAGAGTTAAGATATTAAAGTTTGTATACTATAAACATATAATACAGTAATACACATGTAAAAACAAATTACAAGCTCCCCATGAAAGATCATATACTAAATTATTAAAATAGCAAGATGTAGGCATCGTGGCACTTATATCCATAGGTTAACCATCACATAAAATTTAGTAGAGCAATAACCTAATAAATATACAGTTTACCTACGAGTGGCTAAACATTCAAATGCATAAATGGTCCTTTGGTATTCCTGCGCGCCTCTACGTTGGATTTGGATCGGTTATGCATATGGGTCGGTTAACCATGACTTTATTTAACTAGCGGGTCGGTTCGGTTATGGCGGTTACTGAACGTACAAAACCATAACCGACCCATGATTGTCGGTTTTCAAAAAATTAAAAACCGACCCATCGGTTTTCCATTCGGTTCGGTTATTTCGTGTCACGACCCCCGACCCACCCTGGACTGAATCGGGTGCCGTGAACAGTCCAGCGGTACCGGTGATTATTTTGAAAACGTTGCAGCGGAAATTTTATCAGGACCGTGAGTTAGGAAAAATATCAGAGTTTATAAAATACAGGATTTTATTTAATAAATGGGATAACCCATGTTTTATAATGGTAGCTTTAATAAAGATAAATTTTATTACATAAAACAATATTTCTTATTTTGATTTAATTAATAAATAAGCCACTTCTTGATGCCTTTCAGTGCCGTATCCATCTCTTACTCCAATCTACTGTAATTACCTGAAAATTGTTTTAAAAAGGTTTTGTCAGCGGGAAATACCGAGTGAATCATTCTATTTACTAAAATGACACATTTGTTATAATTTACAGTATTAAGAGCGATTACAATGTTTCTAATATCAAACCAACTACCCACGGTATTTGTCACTCGACCGAATCTGTGACTATGGTCATATCCCCCAATTGGCTGCCCCAATGGTGACGATTATCAAGTAATGTATACAAAACCCCACATACCGGCTGTAACTTGGTGATTACAAAGACTTAATCCCCGTAATTATAACTTTGAAATTAAACATGATTTGGAAAGTAATTTGATAAAAAGAGAATGACTCACATATAATCATGCAGATTCATACGGCCAAAGTTTAGTCTACAGATAATCCTTGATATGTTATAGATTGAGACAGGCAGAGCTTAGCCTATTGATTAGCCTTATAACCTAGTGCATACAAACTAGGTAATTAACTAATACAGCATTTACGATAACTCACGAGATCAACCATCACAACGAATGACAAAGTGCTATGCTTAAACATCCATCGGATTCGCAACGAAGGACAGAGTATTCCCCGAATTCGGGTGGCACTCAACATCCGGTCGGAATCACGACTAATGACAAAGCATCACCCTAATGTGGGCAGCACTTAAACATCCATTGAGTACATTGATCGATCGGACAATGAATCGTAATAGCGATCGAGTTAATACCCTGTGCAGCAGCACCCCGCTATACTAATTAGTGATTTGTGACTGATTTCGACTATAACTCGTCATACAGATCGAATTTGAACGTCGAATGAACAACAGAATGCGATTGCCAATGCCTGCTATTTATACCCGAATTTTGGTCAGCCTTACGCATCGTAGGCTTTAAACCCCTACGATGCGTATGATGTGAAAATAGGCTATAGGGTAGCCACGGTTGGGACTAGGCCCGCTGAGTCAACAATTTCTCGAAATTAAATCTAGACAACGAGTTATTTAGGATAATCATCAAGTAGGGAATGCCCCCCCCCCCCTGAGTTTTAGGGGCCCTGATCCTGATTCTGATTGTTCTGATATTTTTAGGGTTTATACAGAATCACTTGGGTGTCTCAATTAAGGTTTCCTCTTGGTTAAATTAAAATAAGAAATAGTATTTTTTTAATGAGAGTTGTTATATTAGGGATCCGGGTTTATATTTACGGAACGTTTTTAGGACGTTTTTGTGTGAGTCGTTACATTCTCCCCTCCTTAATAAAAATCTCGTCCTCGAGATTTACTGGAATAAGTAGGAATACTTTTTCTTCATCTCAGATTCCAGCTTCCAAGTGTATTTGGGTTATGATATTTCTTTTAGACTTATGTCATATTAGGGTATATGACACAGAATTTAAAATATCGAATTTTGTGAATACGAGTTGTATCATAAGTAGGATTTAATGAGTCAACGGAATTAGTTCGAAAAATCGAAAATGAATGAGATGAAATGATATAATTTCCAAGGTGACTAGGTTTATGCCGAAAGATATATGATTAATAGATATTTAAAATGAATATGAAGAACTTTTTTAGAATCAATAAAAATTCTTTGTCAAAAGAAAGCTTACTTTGATTGGTAACCGAGGAAGACTTAGAATTTGACAGATTTCAAATGAAATAAAAACATGAAAAATGATTTGTCAAATATTAATTTATAATATGAGAAAATCAAAGTGTTGAGATAAGTTAATTACAAAGATATACCAAAAGAAAATAAAATTAGTGTATCATTGTTTAGAGTTCCAAGTTATTTTAATTGTGATAATACATTTTTTTAGGGATCATATATTACAAAACACTGTAATGAAGTTATTTCAGTTACAAAATATTTTATTTTTGTAAAAGAGATCACTAGTATTTATAATGTTTTATTTGTCCCTTATTATATGAAAATATGTCTTCTCCAAAGTATATATATTTTCATATATAATTAAAATTTACTAAATAAGTATGATGACTTAATTTATATTAACTAGTCATTATCAGGGTGGATATTGATTAGTGCTGCCTTGTTTAAGCATAGGTGGCCAATCCATGCCTAACTAAGGCTAGGCTATGCAATACCTGCCCTTGATAATAACCCTAGTATTAAAATAATCTTAACACTACTACTTTTTATAAATAAATAACTAAACAATAACTTTAAATAAAAGTATTCCTTAAATATAATTTCTTTACCGCAATGGTTTAAAATATAGTAATACTATATTTGTAAATTTAGGTAATTTTCATATATAATCAATTAAATTTATATAATGTTTTTCGATCAACGAGGATAGAACAATAAATTTTACGAAAAGCTCGATTGTTATTGTAATAATTATTAAGAGATATATCGAAATATGAATTTGGGTATCATTATCTGAGCACATGATTATTTTAAGATTCTTTGTATAGAATAAATCAACAAAGTGGATTTAATATAAATAATTAAATAATTAAATCCGAGATTAGCGCAATCTTCAGATTTTGTGAAAATGTCACCACAAAGTGATTGTGATCAAAGAAATGATTTAGTGAAGTCGAGGATCACACAAGCATGTTATAATTCAAGAGAATTGAAATGCTTGTTAGGATTATTCTGAATATGATGGTTTTATTCATCATATGGAACCTTGAATTGAATAAGTAATGCGAGCAAGTTCAAACAATTGAACTCGGTTTAAACAAAACGAGTTTAAATAAGAAAATTCAGACATGGTCATAACAGAAACCATGGATGCCAAAGAAAATTGAGTTTTTCAAAAATTTATTAACTCGATATTAAGAGTCATTGTTTAGCAATAATGCGGTTCACCATGCCAAAATCAATTCTAACTAAAGGATATTTGAGTTTGGATAAAACGACAAATTAGAATGAAGCCCTCCAATGGAATTCAGAAATTAAACGAATCACATGCACAACAATTCGGTGCATGTGTAACGTGTGGATTTATCAAGAAATGAAATGAATTAATATTCGCTAATATGAAATAAATCCTCCTGGTATGATGATCATTAAGGGAAGTAGAAACACGAAAGTTAATTTATTTATATGCAAAAGTCAAAATTTCAACGAAAGAAATATAGGAACTTCTATCCGGAATTTTGTGTGATAACTGTTGTTAAATGACATTATCAGGGAATGTCGAACAATAAAATAGGGAATTTGCAAAAGTATGTTCCTCCTTTTGCAGTGATAATAATTATGACTCTGATTAGACTGTGCACGGATGTTTATGAAATCCTATTCTAGCGTACTTTAGAGATATTCATTTTGTAGGATCCTGTGGCAAAATGCCTCTTTTTGATTAGCAGTTCTTCTCACGGAATTTTAACATTGGTGTTATCGTGCCCAATTTATATTTTCAAAAATCTTGCCTCGAAAGTTGTGTGTGATATATTTCAACGACTATGGACGTTTTTAAGTTTCATGTGTTTTCTTGTATACTAGCACATCTTTACATTTTTCTTACTTGCGTTAATAGTTTATGATAATGCTTTAGAAATTCTTATACTTTTGATGGTATCCCAACTTAATGGGTTTCTATTGTTATTATTGTCGCTCGAGTTACGAGGTAGATAATTTAAATGAAATAATATTTGATATCGGAAAAGAGATTCCTAATAAAGAAATCTAGACACAGATGCTTGTGTTTTATTCCAAATTGACTTTTGGAATTCCTTATAGATATACATATCTGTATAATCATATATTTCACATGCTGTAATATACATATCCTTCATAGGGTCAATGTATTTAACAAATTCATATTTCCAAAAAAAACCAGTCAGATATCAGATCATGATACTATTTTAGGGAAATCTTGTCACTTGCTGACATATTATATACCTTCTTACCCGGTTCTTGCCGGAGAGGTAACTTCAGTATATCCGGACAAACTGGAGAGTCTGCTACATCATACCCAGTCTTGCCGGAGAAAATTTTCTATTTCCCATAAATAGTATCTTTTCAAAAAAAATGCCTATCTTATTAGGGCTTTTATTCAGAATTAAGGAAATTTGTATTTCCATAACATATCTTATTATTATATTAATCACTAGACGATTCCTGTGACAGTGTCAACTTATTATTGATTATTCTTTCAACTAGTGACTCAGGTCATATTACTGTTGATCATTCTTTCAACTAGTGATTTTATTTATAACACTGTTGATCATTCTTTCAACTAATGACTCTGGACTTAGTTGTCTTGTGATATTTACTTTATCAAATATATTACTTATGGCACACCAAAATCCATCATATTTATTTACACAAGTACTTAGTTTATCGTGAAGCTAATACTAAGGCATCTTTTCTTAAGTTTAAGTCTAATTGCTATCATGTGTGCTACCAGTTAACAGCAATCTCCTAACTCTTTTATTTAAGTATTGTTATCACAACACTTATAGGCTTAAAGCAGTGGCTCTTTGAGTTGGCTCTGATACCACCTTCTGTCACGACCCCTGACCCACCCTGGACGGAATCGGGTGCCGTGAACAGTCCAGCGGTACCGGTGATTATTTTGAAAACGTTGCAACGGAAATTTTATCAGGACCGTGAGTTAGGAAAAATATCAGAGTTTATAAAATACCGGATTTTATTTAATAAATGGGATAAACCCATGTTTTATAATGGTAGCTTTAATAAAGATAAATTTTATTACATAAAACAATATTTCTTATTTTGATTTAATTAATAAATAAGCCACTTCTTGATGCCTTTCAGTGCCGTATCCATCTCTTACTCCAATCTACTGTAATTACCTGAAAATTGTTTTAAAAAGGTTTTGTCAGCGGGAAATACTGAGTGAATCATTCTATTTACTAAAATGACACATTTGTTATAATTTACAGTATTAAGAGCGATTACAATGTTTCTAATATCAAACCAACTACCCACGGTATTTGTCACTCGACCGAATCTGTGACTATGGTCATATCCCCCAATTGGCTGCCCCAATGGTGACGATTATCAAGTAATGTATACAAAACCCCACATACCGGCTGTAACTTGGTGATTACAAAGACTTAATCCCCGTAATTATAACTTTGAAATTAAACATGATTTGGAAAGTAATTTGATAAAAAGAGAATGACTCACATATAATCATGCAGATTCATACGGCCAAAGTTTAGTCTACAGATAATCCTTGATATGTTATAGATTGAGACAGGCAGAGCTTAGCCTATTGATTAGCCTTATAACCTAGTGCATACAAACTAGGTAATTAACTAATACAGCATTTACGATAACTCACGAGATCAACCATCACAACGAATGACAAAGTGCTATGCTTAAACATCCATCGGATTCACAACGAAGGACAGAGTATTCCCCGAATTCGGGTGGCACTCAACATCCGGTCGGAATCACGACTAATGACAAAGCATCACCCTAATGTGGGCAGCACTTAAACATCCATTGAGTACATTGATCGATCGGACAATGAATCGTAATAGCGATCGAGTTAATACCCTGTGCAGCAGCACCCCGCTATACTAATTAGTGATTTGTGACTGATTTCGACTATAACTCGTCATACAGATCGAATTTGAACGTCGAATGAACAACAGAATGCGATTGCCAATGCCTGCTATTTATACCCGAATTTTGGTCAGCCCTACGCATCGTAGGCTTTAAACCCCTACGATGCGTATGATGTGAAAATAGGCTATAGGGTAGCCACGGTTGGGACTAGGCCCGCTGAGTCAACAATTTCTCGAAATTAAATCTAGACAACGAGTTATTTAGGATAATCATCAAGTAGGGAATGCCCCCCCCCCCCTGAGTTTTAGGGGCCCTGATCCTGATTCTAATTGTTCTGATATTTTTAGGGTTTATACAGAATCACTTGGGTGTCTCAATTAAGGTTTCCTCTTGGTTAAATTAAAATAAGAAATAGTATTTTTTAATGAGAGTTGTTATATTAGGGATCCGGGTTTATATTTACGGAACGTTTTTAGGACGTTTTTGTGTGAGTCGTTACATTTCGGTTATGGGTCGGTTAATTCGGGTTTTTGCACACCCCTAATGTATGTTATACAAATTACGCAACACTTAAACTATTTTAATATCTTTCCATGCTTAACATGAAACTATATGATGCTTGTTAGACTTGTATGCTATGTAAACTCTTTGTATCGATATATGCTCATTAACTTTGCTAGCCTAACTTAACAATTATAGCGCTATAGGATTAACGCACCGCCCACGAGTCTTGGGGTATTGTGAAGTTAAACATGTTAACCTCCCGTTATTCTTTGGGATAGGTAAAATTAACGCGTTGTATACTTGGGTTTGAACATATGGTACACCGTTTCAGCATATTAGTAAACTTGCATATTGGTTAATCATGTTGGATATGAGACTTTAAACTTTTTATTCTATATTATGCTATGTATGAAAACTTGTATAGTCGCCAAATTTTTGTTGATATATTTTAATACATGTTGCAGGTTGATAGACGAGATGATCTTATGAAGAAACGAGATTTAGGTGGACTTAGAAACACACCTAGATTAATTTTGTTATTTTGATGTTATGATATGAAACAATGTTATTTGTATTTGAATCTTTGTATGACAATTTAGTATTGCAATGA
Source organism: Helianthus tuberosus (assembly GCA_030545235.1). Classification (NCBI taxonomy): domain Eukaryota; kingdom Viridiplantae; phylum Streptophyta; class Magnoliopsida; order Asterales; family Asteraceae; genus Helianthus; species Helianthus tuberosus. The sequence continues at coordinate 41,482,201 of CM060373.1, read as the reverse complement.
AATTTGAATTTAATTTATATCTTCACATAGTGTTATGAAGTTTTGAGCAATTTGTTCGTCTCATCCCGATGTTTTCGCCATCAGTTGGGGTGTGACAGGAGTGACGAAAGCGTTTTTAAAGAGGCTATGCGTAGATACGAAGACGAGCATAGGCAGGTTTTCCCACACGTCCGGGAATGGGAGGTTATGCGAAGCAATATGAAGTGGGTGCCAGTTCCAAACGAGGTTGTAAGCGCTAAATGGACGAAAACCTCGGAGACTGGAAGTTATAATGCGGGGGATCAGACGCACGATGTCAGATAAATATAAACGACGAGCCAGAATTTGACGACGAAGATAATGTACTTCGAAATCATTAGAGGGCATTTAAAAAATGGACGAGTTGATGGCCCAGTTCAAAGCATACACCAAGGTCACAACCCAAAATGTAAAAGTGAAGCAACGTGAGGTAGACGAATGGGTAAGGTTGAAGCAAGAGGTGGCAGAACTAGAGGAATGGAAGATAATAACAACCGATATCAACACGTATCCGGAAGAAGATCGTCACGTTTTGCATAAAATGAAAGAAAAGTTTCCAAAAAATGGAATTCTTAGGCTTTTTAATTTTTAACAATCTAGTATTTTTTAAGTTAAGTTTTTTTTAGAGTTATGTAATTTTTTTAATGTTATCTAATGTTTTTTAAGTTATGTAATGATTTTATTTTTATAAGTAATGTTTAAAAAAATGTTTAATTTTTTGAAAAAATAAAAAATAAAAGGGGAGTAGACTCATCCTCCACACCATTGGTCCTTGAAGGGGTATCTCCTTGGGTGTTGATGTGACGGGTGACACACTTGTCAACTCTTTATGATCTGTTAGAAGAAAAAAACCCTTTTGATTAAAAAATAATAATTATAAATCCAACAATTAAATCTTACGTAAATAAATAAACCATTAAATCTCATTGGTCCGCGTATGGCATTATAGGATAGTGACATCTTTGAGTGCGATAAGAGTAAATTACAAAAATCGTTCTTTATGTTGACACCAGATTACAAATTATGTACTTTGCCTTCAATAATTACAAAAAAAACATACTCTATGTTTACAAACATTTGCACATTATGTCCTTTGGCCCTAACCCATTTATTTTTCATGGTTAAATATGACCAAGTGGACTCCACATAAGGGTATTTTAGTCATTTTACCCTAAATACTAAAATACTAAAATAAATAAATCAGATCCTCTCTCTCCTCCCATTCTCTCTTTTAACTCTCTTTCTCTCTCTCTAACTTCCACAACCAACAAAGAATCATCTTTAAGATCTTGAATTGTTGAAGAAACAAATGGTGAAGAACTAACACAAAACCTAAAAATTAAGTTTCCTAATAATCTTCAGTTTGTTCCTTTACAATTTTAGAGAAATTGGTGGGTGGGAATTTGGGGTTGTTGAAAGACCCGTTCAAAACATAAAAAATTAAAAAGCACATTTTCACCACCACAACTTACCACCACCGCCCGCCATTAGCACCACCTATCAACAGCAATCGCTACCACCACAACTTACCACCACCCGCCGTCGACCACAACCATCTACTTCCCTTCCAGATGACCAGAACCACCACCCCCTTCCCTTCCAACACCCATTCAACACCCTATGTCACACCCCAATCGATGGAGGAAACATCGGGGTGAGACGAAAACAAGATTGCTCGAGACATCATAACACTAAATGTGACAATATATAATTAATTCGATTTGCATAAATACTAAAAGTGAAATACATTGTTCAACACCAAATACATCAAATTGTAACAAACATCATGAAACGTAAATTTAAGTTTATCTCTAAGATGTGTATCTAAAACCACCCTAAATGAGTTTCTTCATATCATCAACTAGCGACCTACAACATGTATCAAAATAATAATCAACAAAAGTTGGCGAGTATACAAGTTTGATAACATAGCATAATAGTGAAAAGAGTTTGCTCATATCCAACATGATAAAATGTATATCCTGTTAGTAACATACTAAACAAGTGTAAGCTATATGTCAAACCAAAGTTTAACGCAATCGTGATTACCAAACATCGTCGAAACGAAAATGGTGTAACATAGTTTACTTAACAATACCACTAGAATACGGGCGGGACGTTAGTCCTATAGCGCTATAATTGTTAAGGTAAGTTTGGAAAGTTAATGAGCATATAGACACAAGTATACATAGAATGCGAGATTAACAAGAATAAAACAAGTCTCATGTTGAAAGTGGATAAAGTGAGATTGTAACAAGTTTAATAGTGATTGCGTGTTTTTGTATAGTTGTACATGTTGCACCCAAAGTGTGTAAAATTGAAAATGGGATAGAGTATACTCACGGTTTTGCGTAGTTTCCACTAAACCGAGAGCTGAAAGGATGAGGGTCGGTACAACGAGGTTACCCTACAATGGGTAAACGAAGGTATGAGTGTTCTGATGTGATAAAGGGTTCGGATCAGACTTTAAATATAAAAAAAGTATAAATTAATTCAAGTTACTGTACCCTTCGTGCGAATGGCATTATCCATTTGTGCGAATGGTTCAGTTGTGTGAGAATTAGCACGTAAAATTTAATTGTAAACGGTTTTAACGTTAAACAGTAATAGTAATTGTCATAGAAAGTGAAAACAGTAAATAAAATACCCAAACAGTCAAATAAGAACAACCCAGGCGTGTCATACCCAACATGGCAAATGTTGGAGGCGAGGCGGGGTTCGCTTACTTTGTTTCTAGCAAACTATTTTGCGTTCATTCGTATGGTACACAAATGAGGTGGTGGAACTAGGTTGGAAAGCCAAGGCTCCCACAGTTCACACTTCTGTCACAACTCAGATTCATCCAAATTGAGGATGGTGAATTTGGAATGACTTCAACATTTGAAGTACTGATAAACTTGAATCGAACAGAAAAGAAATTAAAAACGAAAACACGTAACATAGTCCCTTCGTGCGAAGGGATGTAAATCCGTCAAAATAACTGTTTGTTTCCTTCGAAACAGGTCATTTCCTTGATGAAAATTAACCCTAACGCAAACCCACAGCTATAAATTGAGTTGTGAGCCTGGTGGGTACTAGATTCCATCAAGTTTCGTAATAAAACAGAATTCAAAGTGCAAGAATAAGATTAAAATCAAGGTTTTAAATCTTTGTTTGTACCTCCAAAGTGGTGAGGTTTCACCATCAGTTTGCCAAGGCAAACTTGTGAAAACCATCTAAGAGATATATCAAACAAGATGATTTGGAAGAAAAGTTAAAGAAATGAAATAAAATGCAAGAAAAGTAAAGTAATTGAAAGAAAATGATTATTGAATGCTTCTGCTCTCAAATGAGAGTTTCAGAGCGTCTGAGCGGGCCTGGGCGACTGGGAAAGTGAAATGAATGGGGTTAGGCACGTATTTATAGGCTGAAATGTGGCTTGGAGCGAATGGGATCTTCGCGCGAGTGTCTTGGAGTGAGTGAGGTCTTGGAGCGATTGGCCCTTCGCACGAAGAGGAAAGTCCCTTTCGTGCAAAGAGGCTTGTCCATCCTCTCGAATGTCTAAGTTTGGTTAAGTTCGTATTTTAGCCGGTTTTCGATGTAACAAGTGTAATTGTGTAATGTATAAGTATAAAGCATGTATAATGATGTTTTAAACATAGATTTTGAGTATGAACATGTAAACAAGTCTAAAATGTGTAAGATAATTGTGAATAAAACATTTGAATTTCATTATGATCAATAGTCTCGAATTACAAAGTTGAAAAGGAATATGGTACAATACAAATACAAGTTTCCAAAAATATAATTATAACAATACTTTCCAAATAAGGAAAGTACGGAAATGCGAAGCGTTACACCGTAACCATCCACGGTCTACAACCACCACTTGTACCTTGAAACCTTAGCACCTCTGGGTGGCGAACCACCACCTATAACCATCTTTCGATTTGACATCATCGAGATAGACAAACACTCGATTTCTCTGGTTTCTCCATCAGTGGCGGACCCAGGAATTTTTTCCTGGGGGTGCGGAATATTTTCAAAGATTTTAGGCCCCTAGCTGTATAAAAATATCGGTTAATAGCGGGTCGGGTCGGATCATGTAAGACAAAAGAACATCAAACTAAAATTTATAAATCATCAAAAACACGTCATTACAAATTACAAACGTATTCAAAATTGTGCCCTACAGGTTTTTTTTTTAAATATATCCAAAATATCATCTAAAGATACTAAACACGCCATAAGTTCATTACATTCTTACTCATTGTTCCTAACGCATATAATTTGCTCCATAAGTTCATAAAACAACACTAAACACTTAAACAAAATAAACGATCATGTTCAACCATAGCCCATAACTTTCAATTATATTTTTAAACATTCAAGCCCTAATATTAAATGTTGATTACTTGTAACTAATCATTTAAACAAACAAAGCTATAAATAAAACAACAAAATCAGTTAACTACAAGTCTAGAACAACAAAAAAATCAAAAAGATATAAAAAGATTAAACCCTTACACATCTATATTTTCTCCTAATCATTACATAAAACAAAATAAATAAATAAATAAACCATACTAGTTCTATATTGGAATTCTGACGTAATATGGGTCGGTCCAACCGAAATTTTGGTTTTTCCGGTAAAAAAGCCACCAGGTCGTGAGCAGTGGCGTCAAGTCGCTGGGAGTTTTTTTGGGGGCGGGATTTGGAAATGGAATGGGTGGATGGGTTTGGGTTATTTTATTTAGTTCAAATTTCTTTAGGTTGGGTTTGAGCTTGTGTTAATAAAAATTGATTGCAGATTGGGCTTTGATTGGATTAAATAATTAAGTGAATAAGTGGTTAATAATTAATTTTTTTTTTCTAAGTGGGGCGGTTGAAAATTTTCAAGGGGTGCGGGTGAAAAATTCCAAGGGGTGCGGTCAAGATTTCCGACGAAAAATAACACTAAAAAATATTTTTCATGGGGGTGCGCCTGCCCACCCTCGGCTTAGGGTGGGTACGCCCCTGTTCTCCATGTGGAGATGGTGTTGCGATTGTGGTGGTTTTAGGATTTTTAGGTCGTGTAAGGTGGATGGTGTGGTGGCAGGTTGGTAGGTGGTAGTGGCAGGTTGTGGTGGTGGTGGCTGATGGTGGAGGTTGAAAGATATGATGGTGTTGTTAGGTGGAAGTTAAGAGAGAGATAGTGTATATGTGTGTGTTCTAGGGAGAGATATATTATCTTTTAAATTTATAACTTTTAATGTTTATTAATTTGAGTAAATATGGTAAAATGACCATAATACCCTCATGTGGGGTCTATGTGGTTAGATTTAACGTTAAAAACAAAAGAGGTTAGGGCCAAAGGACATCTGCAAGGTTTTGCAAATATAAGGTACGTTTTTTGCAATTATTAAAGGCAAACGACATAATTTGCAATCTAATGTCAACATACGACGACTTTTATAATTTACTCGTGAGATAAAGTTTATGATCATTAGGTCATGGGTTCAATTCTCGTGTATGATTCAAATTTGCCGTTAAACAATAAAAAAAAGTCTCATTGGTCCATCGGAAATCGGAATTAATGCCGGCCGCTTCACCGTATTTCTTACTGTTTTTAGCCTAACTTCAACACAGACAAACACCCTCTAACTAATCTCTCCGCCGTTGCCCTGCCGTACCGCCGCCGTTATCTTGAATTTTCTCCGGTGGAATCTCAGGATTCGAAGGTGTTTTGTGCACCAGATCCTTCACTTTATAATTAGGTAATCACCAATACACTCTATTTGCATTTTAATTGCAATGAAAAACCAAACCCACAAAAACCCTAATTTTAGGGTCCCCCCCCCCCCCCCCCCCCCCCCCCCCCCCCCTTTTTTTTTTTTTGCAAGATACTAATTATTTGGCTTTCACACTGAAAATACCCTTTGTTTCAAGATTGAATATTTTTTGCAAAATGCTAATTATTTTTTACATTTGTTTTCAGTATTTTGTTGGATTGAAGTTGACTATTAGGAATTTAGTGGATGGATAATGCATTGAGATTGGTTCTGCTGCTGGTGCTTCTTACCAAAGGTATATATTAGTTATACGAAAGTTGTATATTTAGTGATTTTTTGCTGATTATGTTATGATACACCAGGACCACTTGGTTCTTCGAGTAAAATGAAATATTTCCTGCCCACTTTGCACATTCTAATCTCAAAAGGGTAAACTTTATTGTAACACTTTTGGATTGTGATGATGTTATGCTAAGTATGTTGGTAGTAAGTTTAGCATTATGTATGTATAGTCTTGTGTTATGTAAATAAGGGTAAAGATCCGGTACAAAATATCTGTAGGAAACTGGGTCAAACGAACTCCGATTGAGCTCATTTCAGCGGCGTTGGAACCGGTTCGTTGAAACCTAACCAGAAACCCTAACCCCTTAACCCTAAAGCTAAACCCCAAACCCTAATTCTAACCATGGTTTTAAAAAAACGGTTGAGGTGTGCGCCTCGAGGCGAAACACCCAAAAAACGATTTTGAGGCGCGCCTTAGGGGGTTTCTATTGTACGTGCGCGCTGAGGCGCTAAAAAGGCTGCGCCTAAAGGGTTTTTGATATTTGTTTTTGATGTTTTTGACTTTTTGTGTCAATCTGAAGCAATTTATGTCTTTTTATGTGTGTTTTTAATGATTTTGATGAATTTGATGATGAATTTAGTTAGTATTATTTTTATAAGATATATAATTTTTATATTTATTTTTTAATTCCGCCTCGAGGCTTACGCCTCGTGAGGCGAAGGGAAAACGTCTCGGAACTTGTTTCCGTTTTTTTTAAACCTTGATTCTAACCCCTAAAGCTAAACCCTACGGCTAAACTCTATGCTAAACCCTAAAATCTAAATTATAAACCCTAAAAGCTAAAAACTAAGCTAAACCCTTAATACTAATGCTAAACCCTAAAACTAAACCCTAAAGCTAAAATAAAAAGCTAAACCCTAAAAGTTAAACTCTAAACCCAAATAGCTAAACCATATATATATTTGAATAGGATTGGACGAGACGGTTCCAACGCCGCTGAAATGAGGTCAATCGGAGTTTGTTTGACCCGGTTTCCTATGCTTCCTAGGTTAAGATTGTTTTGTAATTGATCCTACCCCATTTACATAATGTTGTGACATATTAAGTATATCAATTAGTATGTGTCTACCACTGGTTTTATATCATATCAGTTCATATCGCAGTTATGCAACATATGAAACAGCATGACAGTTACTTTCAATCGAATCATAAAGTTTCCCTCTTTTGTTCCCTCCAAACTCGCATACCATACTAACTACTAAGATTAAGAACAAGATTACTTACTGCAAATCTGCCGTCATTCAACAAAGTAAGAGCTCTGAAGTAATTACAAGTTATCTTCTTTCCAAATGTATCAATTCGAAAAAACATCCCATTGTAAAATAAAAAACTAGATTAATGTTTTCTGTTTTTAGTTTTTACGACACTAGGTAAGAATTGTTTCTTGCATAAAACATTCTGCTGAATATCCCATGGAAATGGTATAATTTTACCACACTGGGACTTACTATAAATAAATGTATTGATATGATGGAAACAGTGTAGTTTTATTAAATATGTGTCAGTATACATGTAATTGTCCTGGTAGTTACTTTTGTTTCATTGGCTTTCAGTTTATCCATCCTCGAACGCACATGATTTCGAACATTGCGCGACTACCGTCAAGCGATGGGCGTCTTCTTCTCTTCACTCCGATAGCAAGGATGGACACATTCTAAAGGATTTGTTGTTTTTCCTTCACGTACCAAGAACAGGAGGCCGAACGTATTTCTATTGGTAAATTTTTCACCTTTTGTGTACCTACCTTATATGGTTCTTTTTTATATATTTTACATCATGTGTACAGCTTTTTGAAGAAACTCTACTCTAGCTCTCTAGAATGCCCGCGTTCTTATGATAAACTACATTTTGATCCTCGGTATGCTTTGTAATGAACTAATGATTTAAACTTTATGGTTGTTTCTTTGTTCTTCGTGTTTCTAAATATTATGGCTACATGTTTTTGTGTAGTAAACGGAATTGTAGGTTGTTGGCTACACATGATGACTATAGTATAATGTCCAAACTACCAAGAGAGAAAACGTCGGTGGTGACCTTGCTTAGGAGCCCCATTGAGCGTGTTTTTAGCGCTTACGAGTTTTCAATAGAAGTAGCCGCTAGGTTCTTAGTGCATCCTAACATGACATCAGCGGCAAAAACATCCGCACGTTTGCGTTTAAAAAAAGGTGTTATGAGCACACTCGAGATTTGGCCATGGAAGTACTTAGTTCCTTGGATGATGGAGGATTTATTTTCTCGGGTATGTTTGTTTCGACGCATACCATTGTAATAATATTTTAGTGACTGTTAATGATTTACTAAATATTAATTAATCCATTTATTATTATATCGTTATGAACAGAGAGATGCTAGAAAAGTAAACGGTCCACCTTATACTTACGGGAACGACTCATATAATATGAAGGAAATCGTTATGCCATTACATGAATTTATTAATCACCCTGTAGCTCTCGACATCATTCACAACGGTGCCACTTTCCAGGTATAAGTTTTAGTAACCGGTCAAATTTGGTCACACTTCGCTTCGACATAAAGATGCCAACTTTATTACATTTTCTTAAAGAGTAAAATGTCATTTTCGTGAGGTTTGGTCAATTTTGCGACTTTTGTCCAAAGGTTTGTTTCCGCATCTGGATCCAAAAGTTTTGAAATCTTGCCACTTTCATCCGGCTCGTTAACTGCATCCATTTTTCTCCGTTGAGTCAGGGGTAATTCCGGCGTTTTTGTTAACTTAAAGGGGCAATTCAGTCTTTTTCACGGGTATTCAGTCTTTTTACATAAAGTAAAAAAAGACCGAATTGCTCTTTAAGTTAACAAAAACAACAGAAATACCCCTGACTTAACGGAGAAACATGGATGGAGTTAATGAGCTGGACGAAAATGGCAAGATTTCAAACCTTTTGGATCCAGATGCGGAAAAACAAACCTCAGCGACGAAAATGGCACTTTACTCTTTTCTTAATCTTTACATGTTGGTTATAGCTAAATGCTGTTGCTAATAGGTTGCAGGTTTGACTAACAATTCTAATAAATGGGACGCGCATGACGTTCGCCACTGCGTAATGACACATCAGACTCTTGGAAAATACGTGCTTGAAGTTGCTAAGGTAATGATTAAACGGCTAAGGGCCCTGGCCTGTAGTTTAAGGCTTTAAGCGTTGATCGTTTTGACTTTTTTTTTTTTTTTTTTTTAACCTTTTAATGCAGAAAAGGTTGGATGACATGTTATACATTGGACTTACCGAAGAACACAAAGAATCTGCTGCAATGTTTGCAAACTTAGTTGGTTCACAAGTCATTTCACAGTTAAGTGCATCGAATCCGGTCACTGAAGCAGTAAGTAAAACAGGTAAATTTCAGAAAACCGCAACAGTTGAATGTTTATCTTCAAAATCCATTCTAAAGTTACCTGAATTTGCTTGCTTAACAGGGTAACAACACTTTAACTGCTGAAGCACAAAGTGAAAATGTATGCACACCCTTATTCTTTTTACATTTTTCAATACCTAATGTAAAGAGTAAAATGCCATTTTCGTCCCTGAGGTTTAGCCAGTTATGCGACTTTCGTCTAAAGGTTTGTTTTTCCGCATCTGGATCCAAAAGGTTTAAAATCTTGCCACTTTCATCCGGCTTGTTAACTTCATCCATTTTTCTCCGTTAAGTAAGGGGTATTTCCGTCTTTTTTGTTAACTTGAAGGGAAATTCGATTTTTTCACTTTATGTACAAGCATTTAGCATAATGTACAAGTATTCAAAAGACTGAATTACCCTTTAAGTTAACAAAAAAGACGAAAATACCCCTGACCAAACCTAGAAAAATGGATGGAGTTAACGAGCCGGATGAAAATGGCTAGATTTCAAACCTTTGGACGAAAGTCGCAAAACTGGCCAAACCTCAAGCACGAAAATGGCATTTTACTCTAATGTGAATTGTGTTGACTAAGAAGCTTTTATCTCCATTAGATGACTGTCGAAAAACTCATGGAAACTTACGGAACTTGTGTTTCTAAGTTAAGATCGTCTCAGTCAAAACGGTGTATTAACTCTTTCAAGAGAATATCTCCGGCAAACTTTACAAAAGAGGTACACTTCTTCGACATGTGTTTTCATCGACTTAAAAGTTATTTAGTTTCCTTCTTGTATATGATTTGTAAATCGACGTAAAACTTATGTTGTATCTTGTTCATTTTAGGCACGGCTTCATGTTTCTGAAGCGATTCTAAAGAAAATCACTTCGCTGAACGCTCTAGATGTTGAACTGTATAAACATGCTCAGAAAATTTTTGCAAGACAGCATCAAGTTATGGAGCTAAAGTTGCTTGATTCTGACAGGCCTGTAAGTTCCCTTTTTTCTTAATCACCTGGTTGCTCTCAAAATAGTTCATTTGGGCCGGGCAGGTTGGTTAATGGGCCAAGTTTAGTTTGGGCCAAAAAAGTTTACTTTTTGGTACATCCGAAAAAAAAGTATCCAAAAACTTGTAAATTTTCATATCTAATATTTTAAATTAATAATTTATGAAGTTATGTGCTTTAAAATTGTAGTTTTAGCAACTTTTGATATGATCGACTGCTTCCTTTTAAGCTTTTTTCTGTATATTTTACACTTTTGACCCGTTTGAGATAAAACATAACATATATAAGTAATTGGGTCGCAATTACCTGCGTATAAAATGACTTTTACCGAATTTGACCCCAAGTTGAGTTATCTTTTTGCATTTCTAAGTAGGGATGTGCATTTGGTACCATGTTACAATCATTTTCGGTACCTGTACCCATTTTCTTGTTTTTCGGGACCGGTACCGATATTTTGGTTGATTTACCGGTAAATAGCTAAATATCGTAACTGATTATTTTCGGTACGGGTACCCATTATTGCTGTTTTTCGGTACCGGTCCGCTATCATGCTCATCCCTATTTCTAAGTGCATAGTCTTAGTTTCTTGATCAAATACTACATAGCAATAGTGCTATTGTGATTTGTACCTTGTGGGTCAAAGTTGTACCAAGTTTTGTATTTGATGATTTGTGTTGACCGGTCAAATTTGCATTATTTTCAGGGGAGGTGGCAGAGTAAAAGCTACATTAGTTTTACATGGGAAATCCTTTACTTGATCTTGTTCATATCTTTACTCTTCTTCATTTACCTTTATGTAAATGCAAAAAGAAGAATATCAAAACTTAAAATATAATTATGATCAAATCATAAGTTATAGTGATACAGAGCTAGGAGTTCTTAGAAGTTAGGAAACAGATGTATCAAGAGATCCTTGACGCTAACGTCGATTGAGCTGACCTGGACTTTTGTTAAAAGAATATGTTCTTGCTTATAAAACCATGTTTCATTATCATACATTCTTTTAACATGTGTTCTTGGATTGTCCCATCAAATGGTTTGTTTGTTTCTTGATGATGATATTGTTGGTACCGACAGGCAACATACGAACGATATTATAGCTTATGATACAGTCAAACCTTCAAGTCTCTCTGGTTATGTATTTGTTTTGGATTGATGTTGTTTTATAGCTTACTCGTCGGTTCTAATCGACGAACGAAAAAAAAAAAAAAAAAAAAAACGATACCAACAAAAATAAAAAAAAACAATCTCAGACGGTTTGATATTATTCTCTTTGTTTTTGATAGAATAATATCTAAAACAAAAATATACTCTTTAGTCTTAATCATCTATCTGGTCTTTTTACTTTGGTTTTCTTTCATTCATTTTTCTTCTTTTGAATTTGTTGTGATTCTGATTTTGCTTTTATCTACTTCATTTTCTAGAGCTAAAACGTCAAAACCAGATGGAAAAATGGATTTTTATTCTCTAGCTAAAAAAGAAGAAAAAGAAAGTGGCGAATTGTTTAGGGGCTTTTTTTATATATTTTGTTTTTGGTAACTATGAGAATATGGTATTGAAAAATTCACGAGACCTTATCAATATTCTACTAACCAATAGGACCAGGCAAGTCGCATTTGTGTTGGACATATGGCCTTCAAACGGTAAATGATAGGAGGGAACAAGTGAAAACACCCTTCGATCATAAAAATAAAATTGAATGAACATGAGTGGATGCATGTTTGTTCTCGTTCATCTTACTTTAATCGAACATGAACACAAACGTATAATTGAATGGAATTTTTTTTTGTTCATGTTCTTTTGTTAGGAAAATGGACGTGTCCGCGGTCATTCATGATTGTTCGTTAAAAAGCTAAACGAACACTTCATGAACGTAAACTAATACAAACAAATATAAATGAACACAAATGAACACAATTAAACAAAGAATAACGAATTAATGAACACAAGCGGATGTACACACGCACACACGTACACGTATAATATACAACAGATAATTTTTTAAATTTTGTATTAATAATTAAACGAACATAAACATCATCATCATCATCATCATCATCATCATCATCATCATACTCAGTAAATCCCACCAATAACAAAGCTATGAGGAATAGAGAAGTTGTTAAACAAACAAAGATAATCTCAACAAGTTTTAAAACATACAAAGATCAAACACCAAACAGAGAAGTAGACAACCTTACCTCTACCCCGTAGGAATAGAGAAGTTGTTTCCAGTGAGACCTCCGGCTTGATAGTACTTTTGCATCAAGCCTTGTACATAAGGCACATAACACTCAACAAACAATCGGGACAAAAGGCCTATTAGTGCATGTACCCTTTTGTCTTTCGGCTGTCAACGCCACATCATGATGCATGATTAACCGTCCGTTGCTTATACGTTATTCTCACGAAATTAGCAAAACAACGTTAAAATTAGTGCAATTTCACTTCCCCCCAAGAGGCTCACACATATATACATTATATGTGCACACCGCAAGCGGGGCGGTTAAACGAACAAAGATAATCTCAACAGGTTTTAAAACATACAAAGCTCAAACACCAAACATGTCTAGTTGAGAGACCATTATCCACAACTACAAAAAGAAGTGGCGGCACCGACACGGGAATAGGTGTCGCCCTTCATTGGGCAAAATGGGCGGCAAAGTAATAGTGCCAGGCAGCTGCCTGGCACTCCTTTATTGGCCCAATAAATTTACGATTTTATCCCACTTTAAAATTACGATTTTGCCATTAGTTCAAAATTATGTTTTTGCCCCCACTTAAAAATAGATTTACGCTTTTACTCACAGCTAAATATTTCAATTTTGCCCCCGGTTCAAAATTACGATGTTGCCCCGTTTCAATTTACAGTTTTGCCATTCGTTTTTTTCCATTAAAATTAGGATTTCTCCATCAGTTCAAAATTATGTTTTTACCCCCACTTAAAAAAAATTTACGCTTTTGCTCCCAGCTAAAAATTCCAATTTTGCCCTTGGTTCAAAATTACGCTTTTGCCCCATATAAATTTATAATTTTGCCATTAGTTTTTTTTTTCTCACACCCAAGTTACGATTTTGCCCTCAACTTAAATTTACATTTTGCCTATCGTTTTTGTTTGTTTTCCTGATGAAATTACAATTTTGCCCCCAGTGTAAAATTACAGTCGTGCCGGCAGCTTCCTGACACTCCCCCGTTGGTCCATTTAATTTACGATTTATCCCCGAATTAAAATTATGATTTCGCCCTCAGTTAAAAATTACGTTTTTCCAATCGTTTTAGTTTTTTTAGCAAAACTATAAAGTTTTTTTTAATTGGTTTACTCGATTTATTTTTTTTTCGTGTCAAGAGGCTGCCTAACACTCGCTCATTAGTCCTGAAAAATTACAGTTTTGCCCTGAGCCCAAAATTACGGTCTTATCATCGTTTTTGTTTTTTTCCTAGCAAAATTATAGTAGTCTTTTTTTAATTGATTGAGAATTATTCGGCCATTGCCCCGCAACGCGGGCGGGACATCAACTAGTTATTATGACATAACAAATATCCATCCTACAAGAAGCTTATTCGTAAAGAATATGGAAAATGATTAACAATAATAGTGGGAAACAATGTGGGGTGTCGGTGAATGACAAACAACTGCGGGACCCGATCCATGAAGTGGGGGCGTTGCATGTGACACTGGACCCCCTTTTCTTTTTCTGTTGTAACGTAACAACAACAATAATAATAATAATAATAAATCGCTTCACATTTACTACTTCTCTATGTTCTTCTTCTCCTACCCTTTTATCTCCTACACCGCCCCCCACTATATGGTCCCATGCACCATCACCCCCTATTTACTCCATTTCTGATTTCTCCTCTTCGCCCCAAGTTGTCAATGGAGTCGCAGGTCAGTTGTTGTTTTGCCGCCATTTTGTGTTATGGGTTCGGTTAGATTAAGGTTTTGGTTTTATCGATTTGTGTGTAACATGTCTTCCTGCAGTTTGTTATGTTAATGTGTGGGTTTGGTTTTATGTTGTTGTTCTTCGTATCGTCGGCGAATGGTGGTTGGTTAAATTTTTGTGGTTTTTACTTTTTAGGGTAAGTTTGATGAGCGGTTTGCTCTGGTGTTACGACGTCGTTTTGGTTGCCTTTAGAAGAAAAGTTGGAAATATTCGGTTACTAGCACATGTATAGGGGTTTAATGTATTTCCTTTTTTAGTAAATTGTTAAAATGGTGTCAGTTTGGACATTTTTGCCCCATTAGTTCAAAACTCAAACATTTTGAATGTGGGTGCTTTGGTTTTAATTTTGTTTCTATTTTCATCCAAAAACAAAATTTGGTCAGATTTTTCAGTTAACATTCAGCTTTTTTGTCTTTTTCCTCTTTTTAACGAAGGACAAAATGGTTGGATTTTTTAATTTGTTATAATAAAACGTTAAAATTCCATTTTGCCCTCCTTTAAAAGGAGGAAAAAGACAAAAAAACTGTATGTCAACTTCAAAATCTAACCAGATTTTGATTTTGGATGAAAATGACAACAAAATTGAAACCAAGACCTAGATTCAAAAGGTTTGAGTTTGGCCCATTCTATACCCCCCCCCCCCCCCCCTACTTCCTGATTACACCCCCCCTTGTGAGAGGAAAACTGTCGGTCCCACGCAGGCCCCACCTATAAGTATGTGAGAGGAGGGGGGTGAAAAAAGTAAATAGAGGGGTGTAAAAAGTAGCACCCTTGAGTTTTGGACTAAAGTGAGTGATCAAACCTGAGGACCATTTTGGGAGTTTACTCTTCCTTTTTTATATATGTTTATTTTGTTGTGTTACTACATTTTTTCATTAATCACATGTATAGATAGATTGATGTATATGTATTTACACATTACTCACCCTTTTTTTTACTTATTTATTTATTTATCTATTTTACTTTTTCTGTTTGTATTCAGGATTCCTTGAGCTGTAAAAGAAATATTTTGAAAGAGTAAATTTTTTAAAATTAAGTTTAAATAAAAATTTATCTTTTTAGTTGATTTTAAAATTTTAAACCCTCACGTTTGACTGTCAAATGGGTCAATGTGTAACGGTAAAATTAATTTAAATAAGAGTTAAATGCCATTTTAGTCCCTGTGGTTTGGGCCATTTTGCCAGTTTAGTCCAAAGGTTTCATTTTTAACCTGTGGGTCCAAAAGGTTTCACAGTTGCCATTTTAGTCCACTTGGTTAACTTCATCTATTTTTTCTGTTAACGAGAAGGCCAATTTGATCATTTTGTATGTAATTCTGTTAACTAAATGGGCAATTCAGCCATATAAAATGACCGAATTGGCCTTCTCGTTAACAGAAAAAATGGATGAAGTTAACCCAGTGGACTAAAATGGCAACTGTGAAACCTTTTTGGACCCACAGGTTAAAAATGAAACCTTTGGACTAAAGTGGCAAAATGACCCAAACCACAGGGACTAAAATGGCATTTAACTCAATAAATAATATTACTCTTCCCCATAATTTAAAAAATATTATAACGGCATTTTTAATATTATTAAACAAATGTCATTGGATTCATGAAATAGTTTTTAAAAAAAAATTGTTAATTTTGAATTTGTAAATGACAAGGTTGACTTTCTAAAATAAAAAGAAAAATCTTTGATGGAATAGTTAGTTATTTTTGTCCCAGGACATACTAAACTTATGAAAAGGGTGAAAGATTTATCAAAGTCCAAATCTTTGTGATTATCTCATATGGGTTATTTGGTATTTGAAGCAATAATCCATTTTATTTATTTATTTTTTTTTTACTTTCCTTGACAGTTTGCTGTATACTTGTATTGGTAGTGACTGAAATTTATTTTCCAGGATAAGAGAATGTGCAAGACTGAATCTGGCATTTCTGCTGCGACGATCGTCGATTATAACAATGATAATAATAATGATCATCGCGTGTACGATGAGGATTGTTTCGGTGACATTTTGAACATGTTTGATTTACCAATGGAGAGTTTGGATGGGGATGGTCTTGCTGAAGATTGGGCAGCTAAACTTGGGCCTATACCTTCTGAGGTTTTCAGAGAGCTTGTGCCACCGGCTCCCCAAACTAGTGTCGGTAGTAACTTCGGTTACTCCATGGCTTCGCCCTTCGAGTATCATCTGCTTGTAAGTATCTTCGCATATGTCATGTTGAGAACCGCTTAATGCATTTGTCTCTATGGCTTTGAACGTGACGCATAAGACAGTTATGTAACAAGTGCAATATGCAGTTCTCGCAGTTCTCAGTTCTCAGTATATTATTTTATTGGTTCTGAAACAAACGAGCATTGTATCAAGGCCTGTAAACGAACTGAATGAACACAAACGCGGGCATGTTCGTGTTCGTTCTTTTAACTGAACACGAACATATAATCGAACACATTTTTATGTTCATGTTCGTTCATTAAGAAAATGAGCATGTTCGTGTTTGTTTATGTTCGTTCGTTTAAAACCTAAACGAACAGTTCACGAATGTAAACGAACATAAACAAAAATAAACAAACAAACTTACACAAACATTATTTAATAAACATAACGAACATAAATGAACAAAATGAACCAAACATAAACGAACATAAAGTCGTTTTTTTATATAAATTAGTGATTCATTACGATAAGTTCAATTCAAAACCCATTTTTTTGTTATTAGAAAGCCCAATTACTAATTAGTTATTTTTATATGAGTAATTAGAAATCCCGTTTAATGTTTGTATTTATATAACTATAATTAATTATGTGAAAAACAAAAAAAAAAGCGTAAATAAATGAACGAACAAAGCGTGTGTTCATGTTCGTTCGTTTATTTAAATAAACGAACATAAACAAACTTTCTGTCAAACAGTTCACGAACAATTCATGAACGTTCGGTTCACTTATAGGCCTACGTATGTATTATATCAACTAAGTCCATGTTTTTCTAGTCCCTATATATGTTGAATCTTTTTACCTCAATCTATTGGCATTCTCATATATGATTATCCTATTTTGTAGAACAACAAAACTTCTCAACAACAATATCACCTAAAACAACAGCCAGCTTTTGTTGAAGACAGAAAGCTTTATCCTTCACAAGCATCCTTTCACGCACCGAGCCCGAATTCAGTCCTCGAAAGTCGAACGTCCAGCTCAAACACCAAAGGCGTCTCATTCGGAATCGAAATCTCAATCCCCGTAAGAACTCGTAGCAGACGTTTAAGACCAACCGCTAATCCGTGGTTAACGTCCCCAATCATAGTACTTCCAAACAAAGACAAAAAGAGGAAGAAACCATCTAAAAATCCTGTCATCATGGAAACAAAAAGATCACTTGAAAAAACAGAACTTGTGGGGATCAAGAAATGTGCACATTGTGAAATAACCAAAACCCCACAATGGAGGGAGGGCCCAATGGGCCCTAAAACACTTTGCAATGCTTGTGGGGTCCGGTACCGGTCCGGAAGACTCTACCCCGAGTACCGCCCGGCTGCTAGTCCGACGTTTGTACCCGCTTTGCACTCGAATTCTCACCGGAAGGTGATAGAGATGAGGCAAAAGGCTGTTAAGTAATCTTGTTTGAAAATTTTGAGTCATGGTGGTGATGATATTATTGTTTGTGTACAAAGATGAATGGAAACAAGGGCCCATTTGGGGGGTGATTAGTATTAGGGGTTAAAATTTAAATCTAGCATATGTATGGAGGTGAAGTAGGTTACAGTTTTGAGTATCTAGGAGTCGTTCCATTTGACTATTTTAACATTTATGTTACTTTATCTTTGTAGGTTTTTATGAATGATCATAATCTCTTCATGATCAAGATCTTGATTTTTGTGGTGGCTTTTTTGTTGAATGTTTTGTGAAACATTTTGTCTAGTGTGATGTCATGTAACGCCACGAGGGTTGTTCCTGACCAATTGACCATCCATCCTTCGGGTCAACATGGGTCGTCCTGGTTAACAAAAGTCTCGTCATACCTCATGATTACAGTGATCAATTAAGCGGATAATTGAACTGCCACCATTACATGGTCTAATCAGTTTGCCACTTGGAACCTGTAATTACCGAGCCACATGGTGGGGAGCGGTAACCACAGGTTCGCAAAATAAGATCATACAATCCAAAAATGAAAGAAGTTCAACTGAATTTCTGATGGGTCAATTCAACAATGATAACTAAATGGTCCCCATGCATGTGTATTGTACCTTAGATATAATATCTGTACCATGGTAGATGTATAACAGGTCAATTTATTCCTAGTACTTCATGGTGACATAGATGGATACTTGAGTGTTCATGTGTGGATCTGTTTTATTTCCAGACCGGAAGAGACCCAACGCTAGGATAATAAATGTTTACCAACTTGTACTTTTTTGAGTAAATAAGAATATTGTAAGTTATGGATTTGGTGGTTTCTGATCTCGAAAGTTAGTAAGAAACAACATATTATTGCGATGAGGTAAGGTCTTGCCGTGACTGGGACATAAGTCCCTTTAAAGATGGGCGGCTTAACCATTTTGGGGCCCCGAAGGCCGAAGCGAAATAAAAATATTGGCTCCTTTTCCAAAATGGGTCCCTTCAATGAGTTGGGTCATAGAAAAAAAAAAACATATTATAACAAAATAAAAGATAAATAAAATTCAAGAAAGTACCTTAAACATATTGAAGGGGTATGGTCCCAAATCTCGCGTCTGCATAACCGCGAATGACCATTACCCTTATCAAAAACCCCCACCAGCAATAAACTAACCTGTGTCCGCGTGGATACACGCGAACACAGCAGTCCAATCTGTCCAGTGATGAGAAGACTTACCTTAAGGACGGAAACTAATGTTACGCATAGCGATGCGGCCCCGCACCGCATTCTATGAACATTTTCGTCACGACAAGGGATCTGGACAACAGTAACAGTCACTCAGCGGGCAATGCGGCATAACACTGCATACCGCGTAAATCATGGATGGAACAACCAACGCGGGAACAACATCAATGACCGCAAGCAGCGATGCGGCTTGGCACCGCATCCTGCCTACGAGGCGAGTGGGTCTGACACCACAGTGCAAGTGGCACTGGGGACAGTCGCCTACCGGCCCACGTGTATGCAACAGTCTGACACCACAGCAAGACGTGGCATCACCACAGTAACCGACAGGTCTGACACACCTGCGAATAGCTGTGCGTTGTCAGGCTAGCTACTCAACCACCCTCCTCCACTCCTCGGCTATAAATACTGACCCCAAACCAGGTTTGAGGTATCACTTCTCTACTCTCTCAATACTACTACTATCACACTTTGCTTCCCAAGCAAATTACTGATTCTCACGCCGGAGAGTGGTAACAAGGAGCACCCCCCACCCCATCCTCCTTGTTGCGAGTCACGGTTTGTTTCCTTGTGCAGGAAACCCTCCACCAGACGATCCAGCCGGCGATCCTCGGAAAGAAGGGATTAACCCTCTTGACGAGACTAGTGAGTTAACCCACCTGGTTAACCATTGTTTCATCACATATGAATTGTGCATACATTACATTTTATATGGTAAGGATGCTATTCCATCACAAGATAGAGAATTTCTAACACTTGATCCAAGATCTAATACCAAAAGACAACATTTGATACACACAATTCGACCTATCAAACATCCAAATGTGTGATTATATATAAAAATGAAGGAACGAAAATTAGAAAAATAATCAAGATGAATTTGATATCTGCATTTTTCTACAACATATGTAGCTTCTGGATTTGAATTAGGTTTCAAATTTACAATTGAAAATTGCTTGTTTGGAAGTTGGAACCCTCTATTCTATCTAGCTTCCAAAATTTGGATTTGTTGGGCCAACTTTGCATAACATGTAAACAGATATTGGATTATTTTGGGCCTCAGGCCTGTCAAATTTGCATAGATGAAAACATGCAAAAATATAGATAAGTGTAGTTGATGGGGTTTGAACAAGATCTATAAAGCCTCAGTGTGGATTAGTTGCCAGTTGCCACTACAATACAATGACATTTTGTTAAAAGACTCCTAATATATAAATTATACAGATATTTCATTAAATAAATTTAATAAAAATAAGCATGATCATGGGTTCAACCGAAACTAACCTCTAACTAATCGACTAAACTCAAAACTCCCGAATCTCACTTTAGATTCATATCATCTCAAAAAATAATAAACTATACAACAAGAAAGGTTTTAGTAAGGCTACTCGGTGTGGGGTCGTCCAGGCCCGGCGACGTCCCCAACACCATTTCCATAGGGGCGGCGGCGTGCTGAGCGACATGGAGGAGATGTTGAAGACGGGTCTCCTTCTTCTCACACACACATATACATACAACACATACATATATATATTTAGCCCCATCCTCAATTTCCTTAGGTCCATCCTTGGAGGGGCTGCCTCCTTGAATGTTGACGTGACACTGACGTGGAGGCCCATCCTCCATTTCCCACACCGAGTAGCCTAAAGACCGAACGATACCTCATATTATTTTTTTAACAGTTAACTTACAGACCTTCCTAAATCTACACACATGTCCGCAACAAGATTTGACCCTCTCAAACACATTTGGGGGCAACTTGATTCTTAGGGTGAGAGGGGCACTCCCCTCTTAGGGGAGTCCCCTCTCTTACGCACGGCCAATCAGCACGCGCCACGTCAACTCCCCTCTTAACTTCCCTCACACCCTCAATTTGATGGCGACACTCCTCTCTTAGGTGTGTACAAGTATGTAAGCCCAAGGTACAAGTATGTAAGCCCTCCCCTCATCGGTGAATACACCCCGATCTTGGTCACCGATTTCGGTCCCCGCGGTGATGGCGCCGGTGTTCCCGCTCGGGGACTGGGGTCACCGAACAACTCCCCGCATGGTGCCCCGGATACCCTTAGACCACAACTCACGTTAACACTTATTAACTTTACCTTTATTCATTACATTATTCATAAATCACGTCTCGTTAAAATATAGTTGGACAACATACTATATTGATAATCAATGAACAAATAATATCACATATATCCTCATCAAATCAAAACTTGTACAAAAAATATGCAAACATCTCTTCCTTAATGAACCAAGTATCAATCTTCAAACCCAGTTTTCTCCCAAATTGCATTTCTAACTCTACTCAAATCTCTTCCTTTCAAAGTCCTTCCCATCCCTTCGTGAACCGAAAACGACGCCATTCTCTTCTTCGCCAGAAACTCATGCGGCGGAATCCGATCTTCAACCGAATTATTATCACTATAATCACCATATCTCCTCATATTCTCTATGTAATCCTCTTTTACTATCTTACACCAGCCCGGAACACTCACCGGTGTTCCTCGCTTCAACGCCATCACCGACGAACTCTTTGTGATCCGTGAACTTGTTTTACGCAACTCTGGCGACACGGACACGTTCCAAACGTCTGATTCGTCGAGCTCAAACGACGAATCAGATTCGATGAAGCCGTTCATTACAACATGAGAGTAATTCGGCCTAGTAAAGTAGCTATAGCTATTTGTTGCCTCCATTACAATCACTTGTATTATTTAAATTTATCTAAGATTTGTTACACAATTGTTGAAGAATAAATAATGTGACCGTGTTTATGTGGTTTTATAAAGTCTTGAAAGTTAGATATTTGTTTTGTTTTCCTGTCTTATCCAAATTAGATTCACTTGAACCATGACACGTGACATACTTGCTGGCTAACTGTAAGGGGTAAAATAGGGATTTTATGGTTATAGGTTTGTCGCGACTCGTGGAGCCGGGTTGGGTTCTCTAGCACATGGAAAAGTGGTCCTGTTTATGAGATAAGGATCAATACACGTGTTAGTTCGTTTATTGTGCCACGTGGAAGATGACATCGATTGAACAATTTATATTGCGAATGGCACGTGAAGTAAGGGCCATAGGGTTTGGCTTGTGAGAGCTGGTCTTTATTCTAAGAAGTCTAGTGAAAGGTCCAGGTTATTGTGCCACGTGGATGATGACATTGATTGAACAATTTATATTGCGAAAGGCACGTGAAGTGAGGGCCATTGGGTTTGGCTTGTGACAGCTAGTGGGGCTTTATAAGGACACCTCAGCGCCACGTAGGCGCCACATTGGCTGAAGCTTGATGCCCCCCCTCCCTTAACATGGAGGGTGTGGTGATAACCCCCCTAGTATGGGATAACCCCTTGGGGCTTTATAAGGACACCTCAGAGCTACGTAGGCGCCACATTGGCTGAAGCTTGATGCCCCCCCCCCCCCCCCCCTTAACATGGAGGGTGTGGTGATAACCCCCCTAGGCGCTATAGAGCAAAATTAAAAAAAAAAAAAAAAATTTTTGATTGGTGCAAACAAGTGGGCCCCAGCTGATAACCCCCTCCTCTCTCGCCATCATGTTGGCCGAAGCTTGATGGCGCCCCTCCTTAACATGGAGGGTGTGGGTGTA
Organism: Helianthus tuberosus; assembly: GCA_030545235.1. Taxonomy (NCBI): domain Eukaryota; kingdom Viridiplantae; phylum Streptophyta; class Magnoliopsida; order Asterales; family Asteraceae; genus Helianthus; species Helianthus tuberosus. The sequence continues at coordinate 41,459,333 of CM060373.1, read as the reverse complement.
TAGCTCCCGGGGCGCTATAGAGGCTGAGGTGGCGAGGGTGGCGCCCCCCACACCCTCCGGTAGAAGTCTAGTGAAAGGTCTACAAACAATAGCCATTTAACCAACCCATAAGGGGAAGGGGGGGTTACGTGGTGGCACATTCATCATGCGTTATTTATCGTGGAACACCGCCGCCACCCTTGCCCATCATGCGTGAACATGAAAACGCGTTGTGGCCATGCCACGTGAAGATTGATGAAAGTTACCGATGATGAAGATTAGTTAATTTTGAACTAGTGACGGACATTTCCACTAAAATACATCATTAGTGATGGAATGAAGCTCGATGACATGGCGGAACTTGATTGGATGTTGTGAGTGATGGAATTCCATCACTAGTGGAGCGCCCCTACCCCCCTAATATGAGCGTGACATTGAGTGGGTTTTATTTTCACGTACATTGACTTGGAAGGTATGAGCGCATACGTGGAAAATAAGGCTAGTAGAGAGAAGCCTACAGTCGTTTGTTGTTGAAGGAGTATAGTCTCAAATCCTGCGCCAATCAATCAGGTCGCGCGCGAGACCATATCCTTAGCAGACTCATTTGGTATCTTTTCCAACCTTGTGAAACGCTCCGCTTTTCGTAACTTTCCTTAATTAGAAAGCTTGTCTTATATTTCTATTTTTGGAAACTTGTATACCTTGTAATCGTCTTTCGTTGTACCGTTGTAAAATCCGAGACTTTGATCGTAATAAAATTCGTTATTTCTTACAAATTATACCTTACATATTCATGCATGCTTGTACGTTTTAATTCATTACGCATTTGATACCTTATTCGTGAATCTTGTAAACGTGTGTTAAACTTGCAAATACATATCATACATACACGACTTATATGCTTTTCACTCATGTTTATACATCATTGGACACTTACAAATGCTTGATCATGATTAATGTACTTATATTATACTTAGTTATATGTTTGCATACTTAAAATCATCTTATAACACACTTATACCTTTAAAACATAACATATCTGAAACTATAGGGGCTAGAAATGACAAAAAGGCAACAACTTTCCACGGCCAAAGCTGTCGCGCCGTGCGACCGGCCTCCCTCATGCTTGTCGCGGCCCGTCAGGCCCCCAGATCCGCAGAATGTTGTTAGCTGCTCATGTATTGGTCATTTGTGTGTTTTATTTTGGTTGCAACTATCACCTAACTCATTAATAACTCTCTTAACTCAAACCCTAGAACCTCAACTATAAAACCAACACTCCTAACACTCTTTTACCTGTAACACCCTTGCTATTATTTTAAGGTTTTCGCATAGTTTACGAAAATAAACATGTAATTATGATTACGTATACATTGAAAATACGGGTTTGCTAAAACTTTTACAATTTAAAAATAATACAACATAATGTAATTGGGTTCGTCGTTTAAAAATAACGGCGAAACGGTATGCGGAAGCTTGTATCTTGATTGTGTTCGGTTCTTCGTTGAGCTTGATCGTCATCCGGCATTCCAAGAAAACCTGACATTTCATAAAACATGAAAAGTTTTAGTCATACGGGGTTTATAACATATTTAAACGAGTCCGTGAATGAAAAAAATGAAATAAACAACAAATTTCCAGCTCTGAAGCCTGTCGCGGGCCGCGACAGGTTTGACTAAAGTTTTTCGTGGGGCACAAGGGCTTCTGGCGGGCCGCGACCGAGTCTCTCAATACCGTCGCGGGGCGCCAGAGTCTTATTTCCGCAGAATGTTTGTAGCTGATGCTGTACAGTTTCAGCATAACCTATTTTCACCAAAACGGTCATAACTCACTCATTTTTAACCCGTTTTGCGTCACGTTTCTTCCTACGTGACCATAATTTAATTCTCCATCATATGGAGTTAAAAATTCAACATTCAACTAAGAATTAAATGCTTGGTTGGTCCCTGTGGTTTGTAAAAATTTCATACTTGGTCCTAGTGGCTTACTAATTACACGCGCGGTCCCAAAAGTTGTCAAAAATGCACTCGGTTGGTCCCCTGACTTAACCTCTGTTAAATTTCTCAGTTAAAACACCCCATGTGCTTGGCACGTGAGGGTAGTTTGGTCATTTTATGGTTCTCCCACCCCACCCCCTTCTTCTTCCTCAAACCACCACCACCATCTCATCTCCTCCACAGAATAACCACCACCACTGACAATCTCCAGACCACCTCTGCCACCACTCCTACATCCGATAGCCGGCCACCACCTCTAGTATTTAGTATCAAATAATACCTGACCTAAAGTAATTAACAATTGCAGCTTCAGGTTGAAATTCTTCTCCAACCGCCATTGTAGGAGCAGCCATTTTCTTAGCCAGTTGACAAAGCGTCCGTAATCTTATTGTGAGGGAGAGAAACGTTATAACTCCACTACAAAAATACATATATACGATGTTGGCAAACTTCAATTGATTAACACTAACAAGCAAAAATTTCCAAATGATACCAAAAGTTGACCTTTGACCAGTCAAATTGCAGACCAAGAGTGCTCCATCTTAACTTCCTTAGCAAGACTGATGCTGATACCGATTTACAACTATCTCCGTTAACTGATAAATCAAGTTCTTCCAAACAAGCCCACCTATGATTTTGAGAGTTGATATCTACACTAACGGAATCATCTTCAGCGGGGGCCGTTTCATCTGTAACTAGCACTTGTCTGTTTTTTGCAGCGTTGAACAAATTATGTATCGGAGGTAGGAGTGGTGGCAGAGGTGGTCTGGAGGTTGTCAGTGGTGGTGGTTATTCAGTGGAGGAGATGAGATGGTGGTGGTGGTTTCAGGAAGAAGAAGGGGGTGGGGTGGGAGAACTAGGAAATGACCAAACTACCCTCACGTGCCAAGCACATGGGGTGTTTTAACTGAGAAATTTAACACAGGTTAGGTCAGGGGACCAACCAAGTGCATTTTTGACAACTTTTAGGACCACGCGTGTAACTAGTAAACCACTAGGACCAAGTATGAAATTTTTGCAAACCACAGGGACCAACCAAGCATTTAACTCTTCAACTAATAAAATTCCAAGTTTTTAAGCAATCGGCTTATTATTCAAAATCAACATTTTGACCCGTTTGTATTTAAAACCACCAACTTGATTCTTAAACAACCAAATACATACATCAATGTATTTAACTCAAGGTCTCTAACTCGGGTTCATACTTTCTTATGAAATATGCGACTAATACACAAGCTACTCGCATAAATCTATTTTTGACCCATTTAGGGGATTTTAAGCGATTTAGTCTATAACCCGCTCTTTTCTTTTCACACATCATAATTCCACCTTCAAGGTATCTACCTATATTCCATAAACATAACGCAAGTTCCAAAACAACCCAGATGGGTCGTTTGCCCAATTCACCCATTAAGGGCTTTTTGGTCAATTTTGACCAAAATATCACTTCTACTAAAATTCTAAATATACGTACCTGGCTCGGGTCATAGCACTGACCCGTTTACATACTTTTTGCTTTAAATTTTTATAGCTAAAACAATGCAAGCATATGTTATTTCCTGTGATCACAAAACTCAACAAGTAGTCGTCAGTTATTATTGTCAAATGGTATTAACACACCATTTGACCCGTTTAGTCTTCATGACCATTTATCAACGTATGATGGTATATTAATACCATCATGCTCCTTGAACCAATTCCGGTTCGCGCCGTGAGTTTTTTTTACTACTTAAAGGACATTTTCTTAAATTGTCCGACCCGTTATAACTTTTACCAAATGGTGTCTTTATTTTGATCACTATTATTTTAACTATTAATTTGACCCATTTGGTTGTCGAGTAAATTCCATCACCTCATTGACATACCAACTCAACCATTTTCGCTATATCAACCTTAAACATATTTTAACTAAGCTTGTCTATATAAATGTAACGGGACGACAAGTCGCGTACCTTTAAAGCGTTCCCTTCAAGCGCATGTCCACCCCGGTTTATCCGCTTGAAGACTCGACTCCTTTGTCTATAGAGTTCAATCAACGATTTTTTTTAGAACTCCATTCATGACATATAACGCATATTTCATAATGTTATTCGAATATGCGTTTTTATTCGAAACTTAACATTTTAGCTTTCTCTTAGCCGTTTTAACAAACACCTTATGGGCATCGTTTTACAAAATCATTATCAAGTTTCAAGACTAGATATTTAGCCACTTTTAACATCTTCCTTAAGTTCTTATGTCTAATTTTATACATTAACATTCTAAACTTGCTTCATGGAGCTCAAATAACACTAGTTTGACAATTTTAATTCTAGTGTTCATCCTATTTCTACAAGACCCATTTGACCCATGAGAGGATGATCATGAATCTCATAATTTGAACTTCAATTCAACAAGATATTGACCAGGGTTTACTCCTAGTCATGATTTCATTCCTAATTTCATTCAAACATCAATCATGCAGACCAAATTTTCGACTTCAATTGTTTATCAAGAATTCAAGATGGAATCAAACAATGAAATTTGACATACCTTATGATCCCTTTACTGAGGTGATCACTAATTTGCAATTGGATTTCGATTTGGGTTTGATTTGGCCTTTCAATTTGGCCAATTTAGCAATATTAGGGCTTGAGCATGAGAGCCCTTTTTGGCTCTGGTTGAAATCGCAGGAACACACACGTATGTGTGTGTTTTTGTTTAATTAATTTGTTTTAATTAAAACTTCATTCCATTTGCCCATGTTTAGTCCCTCAACTTTTGTAGAGTTATACAAGTATTATTAATCAAGTTTCATTGTCATTTTAACAACATTTAACTAACTAGGTTGATATTCCTAGTTACTTGGTGGGTTCGGGGAAGTCACATCTCGTTTTTACTTTAAGTCCCGTTAACTCGGGCCTTTTTATATACTTTGTTTTCTTAAAGTATTTATCCTCATTTTAATTAATATTAGATTTATTCATTTAAATCCTAATATATACTGGGTAAATTTTCACCACTAACGAAATTTTACCCGTCATTAATATTAACGTGGTTTGGTTACCAAATCCGTTTTTGGGGTGTTACATTACCAGTTTACAAACATCACAATCACTCTCAAAACACTTTTAAATATCATCAAATTCTCATATTATAATCAGAAACTTCAAGGCTTTCTAAGTGAGTTCTAACTCACTTTTACTTCACTTTTCTACTCATGAAGTGGGTTTCATTCTAAGTCATTCAAATAACTAGAATTTAACCATGATTCAACTTCAAGATGATAGCATTAACAAGTATTCATTCTAATTTCAACCAAATTCTCAGATTCATCCTAACCCATTTCATGGGTAGTCATCAAATCAGAAATTTCAACTCACCTTGTGTTAAGAATACTTAGATGATGGAGGATTTGTGTTCATGCATGAAATCCAACTTCCAATTGCTTGTCAATTTGCAGAATTATGAAGTGTGTGTGTGTTTTCTTCTTCCTCCCTCTCAATCTCGATATATACACACCACACATCTGCACATTTTTGTTCTTAATATTTACTTTCCTATTACTCACTTTTAGTCCCTCTTGTTTAGGTTATATGACCCCTTTGGGTCTTAATTCATTTCCAACCTTTTACTTCCACTAAATGAAACACCCTAACACGTAATAACTTAAAAACGACGCAGGGGAAAAAGAGCCTTAAAAAAATTTCCTTCTTTATTAGACACATTACTTACATAAAGGCTCAGTTACGAAATGTCAAGCATTAACTAAAAGAAATATACATCATTCACTTCCAATTAACACTTTAAGGCGTTACATAAATAAAGCTAAGTGACCGTTCTTTCCGTACATGTCACACCCCAACCGATGGCGGAATCATCGGGACGTGGCAGTTGTTCAAGAGAAATTCCATAACAACTACATTACCGGATAGTTAACATTATGTCCCATACCATAACCCATCAAGCAAAATAAGTCATTACAGATAGCGATATCTCAAAAACAGTACATGTTCCGACAACTCAGATTACAAAATAGATAGTTCGTTTATTTGTTTCTAGGACTCTTTCCTAGCCTCAATTTCATCACACAGCAAACAAGGCGTCCTAGCAATTTAAGCACCTGCCACATACGTTAAAGTAAAAGTCAATACACAATGTGTAAAGGTGAGCATACAAGTTTTATAGATATAATAGAGTTCGAATTCGTTTACGCGTAACCAGTACGTACAACGTGTGAAGTGAAGCACGTTAGTTATCGACATGATCCTATCGATACCAATGACTGCGAGTTGATTGCCCAAGGCAGTTTGTAATACATATTCACCACAGTGAACCATGTAATTAATTGTCCTTAACAACCCCTGAGTGAATAGGTGCTGAGTCCAAACTATAGTACTATCGTTGCTAAGGCAGGTATACAACAATCGATGTGTAAACATAACAAACAAGCATTCATCGAGTCACGTATAACATACAATAGCGGTTAGCGTTAAAGTATTTCGTAGTGTGTTTGATGTGATTTAGAATATGTAACGTATGTAACACCTAAAAGTGCATAAAGCAAAAACGGTTCGAGTATACTCACAGCGTTGATGGATTGAAGGGAGCGCTTAGAGCGAGATTAGCCTGATTAGAACGATAGCATAAACGATAAGCGGCGCGTAAAACAGTGTAAGGAACCCAGTGTCGAACAGCAACCCGATCGGATGACCATTCGGTCGGATTGACACTCTGCTTGGGTAGGATGTGTTCGTGTATGATGGTTTAACTTTTGAAGTTTTCATTGTAGCATTTTGAAAACAGAGAAGTATCTCTACCCTTCAGGTCGGTCGATCGAATGGCGGTTCGATCGGACGGCGATCCGTTCGGTGAGATATTTCTCAGAGAACAAGTTCACAACAGTTTTATCATCCAATCAGATGGTCTACCGATCGGGTGACAATCCGCGAGAACTGGTAATCCATTGAACATGTTGAAAATTGTTTAAGTGTTAAACCCCAAGTATCACCCGATCGGATTGCGGGTTGTGTCACGGCCCTTGGCCCCGGTTTGACCCGGTCCAGAGCCGCGAGGCAGGAAATTCGACGGTATCTAATTAAGTGACAGCGGAAGTCTTTTTAAACAGGATCGATTACTATTAAAACTGCTTGTTTATATATATAATATAGGGATAAATCCCATAATTTACAATAAAGTGATTTCACTGGGAAATCTTTATTTCTTAAAACATGTTTCTTTATTTATTTACATTGAGCCACTTTTCTAAGCTTGTAGTGCTCCACGGCACTTTTCCTTTGCTCACAACAGATCACCTGAAACATGTTTGAAAAAGGTTTTGTCAGCAGGGAAATACTGAGTGAATCATTCAGTTTTAATAAAACGACTCTTTTGTTATAATTCACAGTATTAAGAGAGATTACAATGTTTCTGATATCAAACCAACTACCCACAGTATTTGTCACTCGACTCATTTCGGTGACTGTGGTCATATCACCATTGGCTGCCCCAATTAATGATGAATATCACTAATTAGGTTCGCCCACCTAAAGTGATAACAACAGTAGTAATGTGCACAATACCCCACATACTGGCTGTAATTTGGTGACTACATATACTTAATCACTGTAATTATAATCTTGAAAATAAATATACTTTTGTAAACCAATTTGATAAAAAGAGAATGACTCACATTGTAGATTTTAACGAGCAGAGTATAAGCCTATTGATTAGCCTTGATTAACCTAATTTAAATAACAATGCACACACACAAACCGGTTAGCAACTAATACAGCAGTTACGACAATTCACGAGATTAAACCCTCACAACGATTTACTAGTGCAATACTTAACAATTCAGCGGATTCACAACGAATGACAGAGTATAGTCCGAGTTCGAACAGCACTCAAACATTCAAGTCGAAATCACGATGAATAACAAAGTATAAACTCCATTTGAGCGGCACTTAAACAATCGTTGGATAGTTATAATTGATCGGATGTTGAATCGTAATAGCGATCGAGTTATTACCCTGATTGTGGCAGCACTTTGTGATCAGTGTGTGTTTTGTGGACTGTTTCTGTTATAACTCATCCTACGTAAACCGAATTTACGTCATTTCAAAGACAGAATTCAAGTCCCAAGGCCCTGTATTTATACGTGAAATTTACATCTCCCGCGTGTCGCGGAAGATGACATGGATGCTGTCGCGACTCGCCTGGGGTACATATCTACCCTAGTTGTCACTAGTATAGGCCTGGTGAGTTGTTATTCGAACGTAACTAAATTTTGACAGCGTATTTCGAGGATAATTATCAATTAGGGTTTACCCCCCCTGAGTTTTAGGGGCCCTGATTCTAATTTCAACTATTCTGAAAATTTTAGAGTTTGTTCAGAATTACTTGGGTTTCTCAATTAGGGTTTCCTATTGGCCAAATTAAAATAATAATTAGGACTTTTGATGAGAGTTGTTACATTCTCCCCACCTTAATAAAAATCTCGTCCTCGAGATTTACTGGAATAAATGAGGATATTTTTTTCTTCATTTCTGATTCCAGCTCCCAAGTGTATTCAGCTCCTCTCTTTGAATCCCATCTGACTTTGACTAAAACTAGTCGTTTATGTTTGAGAAACTTAATCTTTCGATCCTCAATTTGAAGAGGTTTCTCCATAAATTACAGCTTTTCGTTTACCTCTATATCTCGAAGAGGTACTACCAGTGATTCATCTGATAAGCATTTCTTGAGATTGGATACATGAAATACATCATGTACACCAGCTAATTCTTCTGGTAATTGTAAACGATAAGCAACGGGTCCTATACGTTGAATCACTGAAAATGGTCCTACATACCTTGGACTTAACTTTCCTTTCTTACCGAATCGAACAACTCCTTTCCAAGGAGAAACTTTCAAGAGTACTTTATCTCCGACTTGAAATTCTAATGGCTTACGGCGATTATCTGCATAGCTCTTCTGACGATCTCGAGCTGTTTTCAGTCTTTCCTTGATTTGTGTGATCTTATCAGTAGTTTCCTGCACAATCTCTGGACCTGATAATTGACTTTCTCCTATTTCTGCCCAACAAACTGGAGTTCTGCACTTACGTCCATATAGTGCTTCGAATGGAGCAGTTTCAATGCTTGAATGATAACTATTATTATAGGAGAATTCAATTAATGGTAAATGATCATCCCAGTTTCCACCAAAATCTATTACACATGCTCGAAGCATGTCTTCTAGAGTTTGGATCGTCCTTTCACTTTGTCCGTCTGTTTGGGGATGATATGCAGTACTCAGATTTAGTCGAGTTCCCATAGCTTGCTGGAAACTTTTCCAAAAATGAGAAGTGAAACGACTATCCCTATCTGATACAATGGAGAGTGGGACTCCATGTAAAGATACCACTTCATCTACGTACAACTTGGCTAGCCTTTCCATGCTAAAGGTTTCCTTCATTGGTAGAAATTGAGCTGATTTGGTTAATCGATCCACAATTACCCAAATCGCATCATTACCTTTTCTTGTTTTGGGTAACTTAGTAACAAAATCCATTGTTATGAGTTCCCATTTCCACATAGGCATTTCTAATTGTTGTAGTAACCCTGAAGGTTTCTGATGTTCTGCCTTAACTTGTGAACAAGTAAGACACTTAGAAACATATTTTGCTATATCTTTCTTCATTCCTATCCACCAGAAGTTCTTTCTTAAATCTTGGTACATCTTATTGTTTCCAGGGTACATAGTATACCTAGATTTATGAGCTTCCTCTAAAATCTTATTTCTTAATTCTCCTTGCTTAGGTACCCAAATTCGTTTCTTGTGGAATCTCCAAATTCCATCATTTCCTTGCTCTAGTTCTTTTATATAACCTTTCATTCCTTCAGCATCGTCCTTGATTACTGTTTTCTGAATGTTCTTTAATTGTTCCATTAAATCTACTTGTAGATTTAATCTAAGAGCACGGACTCGCTTTTGTTTTTCCTGATACTTACGACTTAAGGCATCTGCAACTACGTTTGCCTTTCCTTCGTGATATTGAATATCACAGTCATAATCGCTTAGAACTTCCATCCATCTTCTTTGCCTCATATTTAACTCTTTCTGCCCAAATATATACCTTAAACTTTTATGATCTGTATAGACAGTAAACTTACTTCCGTACAGATAATGTCTCCAAATTTTCAAGGCAAAAATTATGGCTCCTAATTCTAAGTCATGAGTCGTATAATTCTCCTCGTGCTTTTTCAACTGCCGGGAGGCATATGCAATTACCTTCTTGCGTTGCATTAATACACATCCGAACCCTAATTTTGAAGCATCACAATATACTTCAAAATTTTCTGTTCCTTCGGGTAATGCTAAAATTGGAGCATTCGTCAATTGGTGCTTTAAAATCTTAAAAGCTTCTTCTTGCCTATCTCCCCATTCAAACTTAGCGGCTTTACAGGTTAACTTAGTCAAAGGTACAGCTATCTTAGAGAAATCCTTAATAAATCGTCTGTAGTATCCAGCTAAGCCTAGAAAACTTCTAATTTCCATAGCTGTTTGTGGGACCTTCCATTTAGTGATTGCTTCTATTTTAGCAGGATCTACGTGAATGCCTTCGTGATTCACCATGTGACCTAAAAATTGTACTTCTTGCAGCCAGAATTCACACTTCGAGAATTTGGCATAAAGTTTTTCCTTTCTTAACAAAGTTAAGATTGCATGCAAGTGTTCGCAATGTTCTTCCTGACTTTTGGAATAAATAAGTATATCGTCGATGAATACGATTACAAATTTATCCAAGTATGGCTTACAGATCCGATTCATCATGTCCATAAATGCTGCTGGGGCATTTGTTAGTCCAAAGGGCATGACTGTAAACTCATAATGGCCATACCTAGTTCTGAAAGCAGTTTTAGGTATGTCTTCTTCTTGTACTTTTAACTGGTGATATCCGGATCTTAAGTCTATCTTAGAAAAATACCTAGCGCCTTGAAGTTGATCAAAAAGATCGTCAATCCTAGGTAATGGGTATCGATTCTTAATTGTAACTTTATTTAGTTCTCTATAATCGATACACATTCTCATCGATCCATCTTTCTTTTTCACAAACAATACTGGTGCTCCCCAAGGGGATGAACTAGGTTGTATAAATCCTTTGCTTAATAATTCATCTAACTGCTTTTTTTAATTCTAGCATTTCGGTGGGTGCTAATCGATAAGGTGCCTTAGCTATTGGTGTAGTACCCGGAATTAAATGAATTCTAAACTCTACTTCTCTATCAGGTGGTAACCCAGGTAATTCTTCTGGAGAAATGTCTGGGTATTCTGAAACTATAGGGATATCTGAGAGTTTCTTACTTTTATTGTTAATGATTACCGAAATCATATACACCATTTCTTGTTTTCTTGAATAACTGGCCAACTTTATTACTGAAATAAATTTCAATGGCTTTCGTGGTTTATCTCCTGTAATTAAAATTACCTCTCCTGTGGGAGTACGGATTTCTATGGAATTCTTATCACAAAGGATTCGAGCATGGTTGGCTATTAACCAATCCATTCCTAACACTACATCGAACCCGGCTAACTTCATAGGTAACAGGTTTGCAGAAAACTTATGGCCTAACAGTTCTATCTTTCCTTCTTGCAAAACCTTATTTATGTTAACAGAATTCCCGTCTGCTGTTTCGACTGTAAAAATTTGCCTAAGGGTAGTTAAGGGTAAGTTAAGGGCTTGGCAAAATGAAGTATTGATAAAACTTTGGTTTGCACCAGAGTCAAATAATACTTTTGCATAAACATCGTGGACCAAGAACGTACCAGCTATGACGTCAGGGATTAGTTCAGCTTCTTGAGTGGTTAGCTGGAATGCTCGGGCATTCTTCTTTGTTGTTCATCAGCTGGTTTGCCTTTATTGTTTGTGGTTTTAGTCAATTTAGGACATTCTGTTTTGTAATGTCCTGTTTCTCTACAGTTATAGCAGACTACGGTTTTCTTTTTGCAATTTTCTTCACGATGTCCTGCCATTTTGCAGAAGTTGCAAATTACATTGCATTTTCCAAAATGATTCTTTTTACAATTTCTGCAAAAAGGCGGTTGTGCAGATTGTCTCCTTCCTCTTTTCTTGAACCTATTATTATCATTACCCACACGAAATCCTTGGGTAATCTTTTGAGCCAATTCCTTCTTTCGATCTTCTTCTCTTGTGCGCACTAGTTCATCAGTTAGGGTATTAGCTAGTTCCACAGCATCGTCAATAGTGCGAGGTCTCGCAGCTTTAACGATGTTACGAATTTCACTAATTAATCCCCAAATGTAACGGGAAATGAGTACCGATTCTGGCGAAGCCAGTGTTGGTACCACTCTAGCATATTCAAAGAATGTCGAAGTATAACCGCGACACTCTACGCCTACCATACGGTGATTTAGGAACTTATTTGCCATTTGTTCCTTTTCATATTCAGGACAATATTTTCTTTCTACAAGAATTTTAAATTCTTCCCAGTTTATAGCATAAGCTATCCTTCTTCCTTTTGCTTGTAATACGGTGTTCCACCATTCTAGTGCCCCTTCTTTGAATAAATTTGACGCATACATAACCTGATCTTCTTCGGAACACTTACTTATTACAATTACTGCTTCGGTTTTCTCTAACCAACGCAGTACTGCAGTTGCTCCTTCGTTGCCTGCAAATTCAGCAGGTTTGCAAGCAAGAAATTCTTTGAAAGTGCAACCAGGTGTTGCGGCTTTCATTTTCTTAGGAGGTGGAGCTTGTCGTGGATTATTATCGTCATGATTGCCGCCTCCATTTACACTATGACTAAAATTGTCTTCCTGAGTACGTTTACTAGGAATGATTTGTTGTGGTTCAACAGGTTTCTGAGCAGCAGCCATGATTGCTGGAATAGCATTAGCTATCCCTTGAGTGATAATGTTTTCAATGTCTTGTCTAGTCATATACTGATTTTCCTGATTTTGTTCAGATTGATTCCCTTCATTAACTGGTTCATTACTAGCGTTTTCCATCTGATAATTATTATAAATATAACTATTAGTATCAAATGATTGTAAATAAAACAATTACACAGAAGCACATAAAATCTTACAACACAGATATATGTATCCAAAATTGTCGATGTTTCGACTTCTATTTTGTTTTATATATTATATAGGCATCCATACTCACTGTTTATCTTACAATGTTTTATTTCCCATTTTACAAAGTTATATTTGACTATTATTATTATTATTATACAAACATTATTCCCAACCCCACTAACTGGCAGTTTAGTAGTGATGCTCCCTTTCGTCTTACTTCCAGGAGATTTGTTCCCCCATTTCTCGGATCCTATTCCCTGTACCTATCAGCTCTTCACCGAACTGACGGAGTTCGGCTAAGTTTTCGTTGCTCATTGGAGGATTGGGGATAGGTTCTGGATCAAATTGTGGAAGGAAAGAATAAGGACTGTTGATGATATTTTCGAATTGCCAGTCATTTGTCCACCATTCTTCCATTTGACCTAAAGGTCGAGTGTGGATTAGTGGGTCTGGAATAACTGGTTCCAGATTTACAGGAAGTTGGGTTTCGGCTAGGTAAGGATATAGATTATTATGGATAGGGCTAATGACATCACAATTTGCCAGTAGACGGTCTATTTCGTCTTGAAATGTGATTTCTTCAGTTTGTCGAGAACTCTCTCCAATTTCTATTCCTTTTTGTTTAAAATCTTTCCTGATTTCTATCTCTGCTGGTTTAGAACTTTCTCCAGTTTCGATTCCTTTTCCTTTGTCTATAGGGTTTTCTATTTTGGGGAGTTTCCTAGTAGCTGGCTTTCTCCTGCGCACTTTCCTCCATCCTACATATCTTCTTTTCTTTTTAGATTTTGCTTTTTCCAGCGGTGGAGCTTGGAATTCCAGGGGTTCCTCTATGTCAGCAATATAACCAGTAAAGTCGTGGGAGACTTCAATTGGTACTGGGTAGAGGTTGAGATTCTGAAATGCTTCCGATATCTCACTCATGCTGGATAGCATATATGCAAAATGCACAAAAATGCTAAGTTAAAACTTTGGAACAAAGTTTTACAAATAAACATTAAAGTTTTATTGCATACAGATTTGTACAAAAGACTACAGGAAAGTGAACACACTATAATTTATTTATTTACTGGGTATTAATTTTCTACTAGACCAGGCTTATTGATAGTTTAGAGATTTGCATTCTCTGCTACGGTAGCTAGCATATAAAGGTTTGCCCATTTTTCATCTAATGTGTCTTCCCAAGGTGACCTATTGCCTAATTCCTGGATTTCTGAATTAAACCTCACTTTCTTGACTTGGGGTTTCTTTATTTTCTCCTGTCCCTTTCTAAGAATCGAATTTCTTTTATCTTGGGTGAGAGGATTTTCATAATTTGCTTTACGGACAAAAATCCCTTCTTCCAGATCTGCTGGGTGTTTGGAGGAAGAGGTTCCTTTTTCTGTGGGTGCAGTATCTAATTTGTGGTAGATAGCAGAAATCTTTTGTTTACCCATACTGTAACTTAACAATTAATCAGTTAATAAAACATGTTTTCACAGAATAGCAATTAAATTTCCTAAGTATCTCTCAATTATTTTAATAGGCTAAAATCAATAGTAAGCTTAAATCAGTGGCTCTGATACCAACTTTTCCTGTCACGGCCCTTGGCCCCGGTTTGACCCGGTCCAGAGCCGCGAGGCAGGAAATTCGACGGTATCTAATTAAGTGACAGCGGAAGTCTTTTTAAACAGGATCGATTACTATTAAAACTGCTTGTTTATATATATAATATAGGGATAAATCCCATAATTTACAATAAAGTGATTTCACTGGGAAATCTTTATTTCTTAAAACATGTTTCTTTATTTATTTACATTGAGCCACTTTTCTAAGCTTGTAGTGCTCCACGGCACTTTTCCTTTGCTCATAACAGATCACCTGAAACATGTTTGAAAAAGGTTTTGTCAGCAGGGAAATACTGAGTGAATCATTCAGTTTTAATAAAACGACTCTTTTGTTATAATTCACAGTATTAAGAGAGATTACAATGTTTCTGATATCAAACCAACTACCCACAGTATTTGTCACTCGACTCATTTCGGTGACTGTGGTCATATCACCATTAGCTGCCCCAATTAATGATGAATATCACTAATTAGGTTCACCCACCTAAAGTGATAACAACAGTAGTAATGTGCACAATACCCCACATACTGGCTGTAATTTGGTGACTACATATACTTAATCACTATAATTATAATCTTGAAAATAAACATACTTTTGTAAACCAATTTGATAAAAAGAGAATGACTCACATTGTAGATTTTAACGAGCAGAGTATAAGCCTACTGATTAGCCTTGATTAACCTAATTTAAATAACAATGCACACACACAAACCGGTTAGCAACTAATACAGCAGTTACGACAATTCACGAGATTAAACCCTCACAACGATTTACTAGTGCAATACTTAACAATTCAGCGGATTCACAACGAATGACAGAGTATAGTCCGAGTTCGAACAGCACTCAAACATTCAAGTCGAAATCACGATGAATAACAAAGTATAAACTCCATTTGAGCGGCACTTAAACAATCGTTGGATAGTTATAATTGATCGGATGTTGAATCGTAATAGCGATTGAGTTATTACCCTGATTGTGGCAGCACTTTGTGATCAGTGTGTGTTTTGTGGACTGTTTCTGTTATAACTCATCCTACGTAAACCGAATTTACGTCGTTTCAAAGACAGAATTCAAGTCCCAAGGCCCTGTATTTATACGTGAAATTTACATCTCCCGCGTGTCGCGGAAGATGACATGGATGCTGTCGCGACTCGCCTGGGGTACATATCTACCCTAGGGTAGCCTTGTCACTAGTATAGGCCTGGTGAGTTGTTATTCGAACGTAACTAAATTTTGACAGCGTATTTCGAGGATAATTATCAATTAGGGTTTACCCCCCCTGAGTTTTAGGGGCCCTGATTCTAATTTCAACTATTCTGAAAATTTTAGAGTTTGTTCAGAATTACTTGGGTTTCTCAATTAGGGTTTCCTATTGGCCAAATTAAAATAATAATTAGGACTTTTGATGAGAGTTGTTACAGGTTGATCGGATGGCAGTCCGATCGGACGGCAATCCGATCGGATGGCAATCCGTCCCGCGATCTGATCTTGTTGTTAACTCGGCGTTTTGCTAAGTTTTGCGGTTTAATCGAGACGGTATGACGACGTCTTAGACAACAGAAACCCCCGTTGGAACCAAGTAACCCGATCGAACAGGAATCACCCTAACCCGAACAGTTAATGGTTCGCGACGGTTGGTCATATCTAATTCGTAGTCATTATTTCTTAGATAGAACTTGGATCTAGAACTGATACATCACTAAGAATGAGTAGAAGATTAGAACAAGCTCCGATTCTATCGGTTTTAAGTGCATTGGGTGTAAAAGAGTTGAAAGAAGGTTGAAAAACCATCTTTTAATCCCTTTTACCATGAAAGTGTTCAGATCTATGCAATATCTTTGTTTATTCATGTGGAAATCCTTCAAATTCAAGTTGTTCGTAGTGGGTTGAAGCCAAAACATGAAGTTCATAAGAACACCATGATGACATCATCCTAGAACACCTCAATCTAGTGATTTCACGGTTAAAAGTTGAGATTCAAAAGATAGAAAGGTGTAGGAGTGCGTGTAGATCGAGAAAGTACAAGATTTAGGTTGAGAACTTACAAGATTCGAGAGAAATCGGGAGAAAGGAGCTTGAGAGCGGCTGGTTCGAGTGAGAGGAGTTGTCACCATCAAATGAGGTAACACTGAGGTATTTATAGGGTTTCCCAAATAGGAAAGTGCTGATCGATCGGGTGGCAGGTCCGATCGGGTGGCAGCCCGATCGGGTGACAACTCGATCGGATGGCAATCCGATCGGTTGGCCACTCGACCTTAGTGTTTGGCGCGATGAGTTTTGTCATTTCGATTCGCGTGTTGAGCGTTGCGATGCGATTCGGACGAGCGATACAGTAAAGTTACCCATTAAATTACTTTTAACCCCAACTACTATATCTAACATACAATCATCCTAAACATCTTGCGATTAGCGTTTGCGATTCGATTGCGATTGAGTTGCGATTGCGTTTCGATTAATCTCCACCACAAAAACATAAATAAGCATGCACAAGTAACACATAATTAACACACACACATAAAACAATATCCATAACCTGCGATTCGTGTTGCGATTTGACGTTGATTCGTTTAGCGTTTAACGTTAAGTAGCTTAGCGTTTAGTTAACTTTATCGCATTGTTACTTCCTATAGTTCACAGTAGTAGAAGTGGTTATCGGCGATAAATATTACATCGCTTACTGCGATTAAGTGCGATTATTAACAAGTACTCCACATAATACAACTAAGTCAAAAACATGAAAGTAGTATATTACAAGTCAAGTCGCGCGATCGGTCATTGACTTTGACCTTGACTTTGACTTTCGAAACACGGGGTGTTATAGCCTCCCCTTCTTAATGGAATTTCGTCCCGAAATTTGGCCGAAGCCGTAACGAATAACTGCGGGTACTTCGCCTTCATATCGCTTTCGAGTTCCCAAGTGAACTCTGTGCCTCGTTTGCCTTCCCATCGGACTTTCACAATGGGAATGCGCGAGCGTCTGAGTTGCTTGGTTTGTCGGTCCATGATCTCGACAAACTTTTCCACGAAGTGTAATGTTTCGTTCACTTGAAGATCCTCAAGTGGAACGTGTAAATCATGCCCAGCCAGGCACTTTCTGAGGTTCGAAACGTGGAAAGTCGGGTGGACGTTGCTAAGTTCTTCTGGTAGTTCGAGTCTGTAGGCCACTTTTCCAATCCTTTCCAGAATTTTAAAGGCTCCAACATATCGAGGCGTGAGCTTTCCTTTCTTGCCGAATCTGACCACACCCTTCCAAGGTGATACCTTTAGGAGTACATGGTCGCCAACGTCAAATTCAAGGGGCTTACGTCATCTATCGGCGTAACTTTTCTGACGACTCCGAGCTTTCAGCAGATCATCTCGAATTTGGAGGATTTTGTCAGTCATTTCTTGTAGTAGCTCAGGACTGGTTAGTTACGAGTGCCTGATCTCGTGCCATACAATAGGCGATCGACATCGTCTTCCATATAATGCCTCAAATGGTGCCATTTGAATGCTGGAATGATAACTGTTATTATACGAGAATTCGACTAAAAGTAAGTATGCGTCCCAATTACCACCGAAATCTATGACACACGAACGGAGCATGTCTTCAAGGGTACGAATCGTTCTCTAAGTCTGACCGTCGGTTTGGGGATGGAAAGCGGTACTTAGATTAATCGTAGTACCGAGAGCAGATTGAAATGTTTCCCAAAGACGCGAGGTAAACCGACCATCGCGGTCAGAGATGATGTCGCGAGGTGTCCCATGTCGACAGATGATCTCATTGGTGTAAATTCGGGCTAATTTTTCTACCTTATAGTCTTCTCGTATCGGCAGAAAGTGAGCAGATTTAGTTAAGCGGTCAATGACAACCCAGATGCTGCCGTGACCTGATGGCGTGCGCGGAAGTTTCGTTATGAAGTCCATAGCTATACTCTCCCATTTCCATATAGGAATTTCGGGTTGAACGAGTAAGCCAGAGGGTCTTTGGTGCTCGGCCTTGACCTTTGAGCAGGTCAGGCACTTCGAAACATAGAGAGCGATATCTCTCTTCATGCCCGGCCACCAGTACTTATACCGTAGGTCCTGGTACATTTTGTCGGCACCGGGATGAATAGAGTATCGGGACTTGTGGGCTTCGTCCATCAAGATCTGTCGTAAATCGGTCCGTTTAGGGATCCAAATTCGGTCCAGATAATGGAATATCCCATTCGATTTATTCACTAGCTGGGCTCCATCGTTAATAATCCTTTCCTTCTTCAAGGTGCATTCGGTAAAATAAGCATGTTGGGCTTCGCGGATTAGGGTTTCGAGATCATATTTGGCTTGAATATTACGGGCGCTATGCAAATAGCTCCGTCTGCTGAGGACGTCGGCAACAACATTTACTTTGCCAGGATGATAACGGATCTCACAGTTGTAATCATTGAGAAGTTCTACCCACCGGCGTTGACGCATATTTTGCTCCTTCTGGTCAAAGATATGTTGTAGGCTCCTATGATCGGTGAAGATCGTACACTTGGTACCATAAAGGTAGTGTCGCCAAATCTTCAACGCAAAAACAACTGCGCCTAGCTCGAGGTCGTGGGTTGTGTAGTTCTTCTTGTGGATCTTGAGCTGACGAGACGCGTAAGCGATAATCTTGTCTCGTTGCATGAGGACACAACCAAGACTAAGGTTCGAGGCATCACAATAGACAATAAAGTCATCGTTTCCGTCGGGTAAAGTGAGGACAGGAGCATTGCAAAGCATATGCTTGAGGGTTTGAAAGGCAGTCTCTTGTCCAGTTCCCTAAACAAAAGGCTTGTCTCTGTGCATGAGAGTAGTAAGCGGCACTACGATTTTTGAGAATCCTTCGATAAATCGGCGATAATAACCCGCTAGTCCGAGAAAAGAACGGACTTCAGACGGGCTCTTAGGTGTAACCCAACTCTTGACAGCTTCGATTTTCGCGGGGTCGACGTGAATACCTTGACTATTGATAATATGACCGAGGAATTGAACCTCCTCCAGCCAGAATTCATACTTGGAGAACTTGGCATAGAGTCGATTCCCCTGGAGTAGCTCGAGAACCAAACGTAGATGTTGTGCGTGTTCAGTTTTCGATTTGGAATAGATCAGGATATCATCGATGAACACGATGACGAAGCGGTCGAGAAAAGGTTTACACACGCGATTCATCAGATCCATGAAAACCGCGGGTGCGTTGGTTAAACCAAAAGGCATAACAACGAACTCATAGTGGCCGTATCGAGTGCGAAAAGCGGTTTTGGGAATGCCATCCTCTAGAATGCGTAACTGGTGGTAGCCTGAACGTAGATCAATCTTGGAGAAACACGTAGCACCTGGTAACTGGTCGAACAAATCATCGATGCGAGGTAGAGGGTAACGATTCTTGATTGTTAGCTTATTCAACTCCCGATAGTCGATGCACATCCGGAACGACCCATCCTTCTTTTTGACGAAAAGGACTGGTGCGCCCCAAGGAGAGGTGCTAGGGCGAATAAAGCATTTGTCAAGCAATTCCTGGAGCTGACTTGAGAGTTCGCGCATCTCGGATGGAGCGAGTCGATAAGGAGCTCTGGCAACATGATTTGCTCCAGGAATGAGGTCGATGCGAAAGTTGATATCACGACTCGGAGGGAGTCCTGGAAGATCTTCAAGGAAAACGTTAGGAAATTCACAAACAACAGGAACGTCTTTCACTTCTGTCTTTCCTTTCTTTTCCTCCTCCGCTACTACAATGTTAGCCAAGAAAGCTTTGTATTCCTTGAGGAGATAGTTGCTAGCTTGGATACATGACATGAGTTGGAGTTTCTTCGAAGCGACTTCACCGTAAACACACAATTGATCACCATTAGCGAGCGAGAATCGAATCATCTTATCGAAGCAAACAACTTCAGCATGGTTTTCGTGAAGAAAGTCCATGCCTACTATGACATCAAAACTACCGAGCTGCATCGGAATAAGGTCGATAGGGAAGATGTGATTGTTGAGCTCGAGAGTACAATCACAAAGAACGGAGTTTACAGCAATGGTTCTTCCGGTGGCAACTTCAACATCGAACGTCGAGGGGAGATGAGCGCGCTTACGATTAAGGAGCTTTTCGAACTCAAACGATACAAAACAGTTATCGGCTCCAGTATCAAACAAACACGAAGCATAAATACCATTCACAAGGAACGTACCATTGACCACGTTGTTGTCAGCCTGAGCCTGGCGCACATTAATGTTGAAAGTTCTGGCGCGTGCTGCTTATTGCTGTTGTTGCTGAGGTTGCTGCTGCTGTTGTTGAACTGGCTGCTACTGTTGTAGCTCTTGTTTCACCACTCGATTCGGGCACATGTTTGCGAAGTGGTTGGGATCACCACACGCAAAGCAAACTCTAGCATTGATCGCGGCTGCCTGAGCCGCTTGTTGGCCTTGAGGAGCAGGAAGCAGAGCTTGATGAGCAGTAGCTGGAGCTGGAGCTTGACGAGAACCTGTATGGCAGTTGGCGGTGAAATGGTCGTACATGTTGCAATGTACACAAAATCTGCAGGCGATTCCCACTGGGTGGTGATAAGTACAAGTCGGGCAGACCGGGTGAGGACCCGTATAAGCACGCTTTGCCGGCGGTGCTTGGGTTGCCGGTGCCGCGACCTGGCGGTGTTGTATCTGCTGCTGAGCTGGTACAGCTTGGAGTGGGGCAGCAGTGGTAACAGCGCAGTTCTTGTTGCTGGAGTTGTTGTTGTTGATCTTCCTCTTGCGACG
Source organism: Helianthus tuberosus (assembly GCA_030545235.1). Lineage (NCBI taxonomy): Eukaryota > Viridiplantae > Streptophyta > Magnoliopsida > Asterales > Asteraceae > Helianthus > Helianthus tuberosus. The sequence goes on along the minus strand of CM060373.1, from coordinate 41,437,953 downwards.
GGAGGCCTTTGAAGATTGAGGAGTGGTGGCGGTTTCAGCGGTTGGTGTGGTGGTAGCTTGATGCAGATTCTTGGTGGCTTTATCCCAGTAGCCAGACTTGACTCGCTTGTCGTTTATTTCAGCGGCAAGCAGGTAAGTTTCTTCGATCGTTGCTGACTTTTAAGCTTGCACAAAATTTGCGACACAATCTGGCAGAGCTCGGATATACTTCTTGATCGTCACATCAGCGGTCTTGACTTGATCAGGACATATTATACTAAGCTGCTTGAAGTGAGCAGTTAAAGCAGCATTGTCACCATACTTCTGCTTGATATGCCAGAATTCATCCTCCAACTTTTGGCGCTCGTGGGGAGGGCAGAACTCTTCCAACATGACGTCCTTCAACTCATCCCACGTCAAACCGTAAGCTGCGTCGTTCCCGCATTTGTTTCTCTCGGCCGTCCACCAATCTAAAGCTCGGGATTGGAAGACGCCGGTCGCGTTGAGAGTCCGGAGATTATCGGGACAGCCACTCAGGCGCAGGGTGACCTCGATCGAATCACACCATTGAAATAAGGCCGTAGGACCATCTTCGCCAGTAAATTCTTTCGGTCCGCAAGCTTTGAACTGCTTGAAGCTAAAGGCAACCTTAGGAGTTTCAGTCCTTGATTCTTCAGAAGATTTTCTAGCATTTTCGTTTATCTCGCTGAAAATCAGCGGGAAAACTTTTGCTACCTGTTCAGCGACGAGTGCCGCAAGGCATTTGTCTCTGTGTTCTCGGCGAGCAGTTAGAGAGTAACGGGGTCCAGATGACGACATTGTCTGCAACAGACATCATCATGGGACTCAGACATAATATAATTGAATCTCACCTCACACGCCTAATATTGCTGAAGCTCCGGAACACGTTCATGTATCACTTAAACACATAGGCACATAAGCACAGAGTCACATAGGCACAAAGGCACATAAGCACGTAAGGCACAAAAGCACATAGGCATGTAAAGCATAGAAACACATGAGGTAGTCAGAATACAGAAACCTATCATTCACAGTCCGTGAGCGTTCGAGATTAGCGAGTAGCATAGCGAGTAGTATAGCATAAGAGCATAAATAGCAGCGATTTGTCAGTGTTTTGAGGTAGAGGTGTAGTGTGGTTCGTATGTGTCGATCAAAGCGAAGAGTGAAAAGCGAATAATTCACAAAAACTGAAGTACATAAACAGGTAAAATCACATTATTCATATAAAATCCATATAAAAACGACATATATCAGAGTCAACAGTGGCGGCTCAAAATCAAAACACATAGAAATCGAGAATAGATCGTCTGCGGCTTGATAGACATTGACTACCCAAAGTGTTTCGACTATTCACAAGGACTTTTGGTACGCACTTTGACTTTTGGGACCGGGCTCTCGCCTCGACTTTGGGCGATCAGCACATATCCTTCCAGTTATAGTGTGACTTCAAGTCGTTGGAGTCCGTCGAAACTTTGGGGAGAGTTTTGTTAAAACAAAAGAGAGCACAGAACAAGTCGTCAAGGTTCGGGTTTCACCTCTGACTCGACTACTTTGTTCCTGTTTTTTGGTAAAATGGAGAGGAAATTTGCGTCGAAGTACGGATTTCACTCCTGATTCAACGCAAATTCTCCTGTCTGTAGATAAAAATGCGGGTCGAACAAGCGATTTAGTCGAGAGTTTGCGGTTCTCACACCTAATCTCGACTTAATCACTGGTTCATTTTCAAAAATTGAATGCAGTGAAAGTGTAGTGTAAGCGAGAATAGTGAGGTGTAAGCTCGTGCTAACCCTTACAGGGTACGCACAAGTTGGTCTGTTGGTACTGTGACTATAGACTAGGTCGTTCTAAGACATCGACCCGGACTAGGTCGAGTCTTGCCTAATTCCCTATAGTTATGGCTCTGATACCAACCTGTCACACCCCAACCGATGGCGGAATCATCGGGGCGTGGCACTGAGCGAAACAGATTGTTCAAGAGAAATTCCATAACAACTACATTACCGGATAGTTAACATTATGTCCCATACCATAACCCATCAAGCAAAATAAGTCATTACAGATAGCGATATCTCAAAAACAGTACATGTTCCGACAACTCAGATTACAAAATAGATAGTTCGTTTATTTGTTTCTAGGACTCTTTCCTAGCCTCAATTTCATCACACAGCAAACAAGGCGTCCTAGCAATTTAAGCACCTGCCACATACGTTAAAGTAAAAGTCAATACACAATGTGTAAAGGTGAGCATACAAGTTTTATAGATATAATAGAGTTCGAATTCGTTTACGCGTAACCAGTATGTACAACGTGTGAAGTGAAGCACGTTAGTTATCGACATGATCCTATCGATACCAATGACTGCGAGTTGACTGCCCAAGGCAGTTCGTAATACATATTCACCACAGTGAACCATGTAATTAATTGTCCTTAACAACCCCTGAGTGAACAGGTGCTGAGTCCAAACTATAGTACTATCATTGCTAAGGCAGGTAGACAACAATCTATGTGTAAACATAACAAACAAGCATTCATCGAGTCACGTATAACATACAGTAGCGGTTAGCATTAAAGTATTTCGTAGTGTGTTTGATGTGATTTAGAATATGTAACGTATGTAACACCCAAAAGTGCATAAAGCAAAAAGGGTTCGAGTATACTCACAGCGTTGATGGATTGAAGGAAGCGCTTAGAGCGAGATTAGCCTGATCAGAACGATAGCATAGACGATAAGCGGCGTGTAAAACAGTGTAAGGAACCCAGTGTCGAACAGCAACCCGATCGGATGGCTATCCGATCGGACGGTCATTCGATCGGATGTTAATCCGTTCGGATGGTCATCCGATCGGATGACCATTCGGTCGGATTGACACTCTGCTTGGGTATGATGTGTTTGTGTATGATGGTTTGACTTTTGAAGTTTTCGTTGTAGCATTTTGAAAACAGAGAAGTATCTCTACCCTTCAGGTCGGTCGATCGAACGGCAGTTCGATTGGACAGCGATCCGTTCGGTGAGATATTTCTCAGAGAACAAGTTCACAGCAGTTTTATCATCCAATCAGATGGTCTACCGATCGAGTGACAATCCGCGAGAACCGGTAATGCTTGAACATGTTGAAAATTGTTTAAGTGTTAATCCCCAAGTATCACCCGATCGGATTGCAGGTTGATCGGATGGCAGTCCGATCGGACGGCAATCCGTCCCGCGATCTGATAGTGTTGTTAACTCTGCGTTTTGCTAAGTTTTGCGGTTTAATCAAGATGGTATAACAACGTCTTAGACAACAGAAACCCCCGTTGAAACCAAGTAACCCGATCGAACAGGAATCACCCTGACCCGAACAGTTAACGGTTCGCGACGGTTGGTCATATCTAATTCGTAGTCATTATCTCTTGGATAGAACTTGGATCTAGAACTGATACATCACTAAGAAAGAGTAGAAGATTAGAACAAGCTCCGATTCTATCGGTTTTGAGTGCATTGGGTGTAAAAGAGTTGAAAGAAGGTTGGAAAACCATCTTTTAATCCCTTTTACCATGAAAGTGTTCAGATCTATGCAAGATCTTTGTTTATTCATGTGGAAATCCTTCAGATTCAAGTTGTTCGTAGTGGGTTGAAGCCAAAACATGAAGTTCATAAGAACACCATGATGACATCATCCTAGAACACCTCAATCTAGTGATTTCATGGTTAAAAGTTGAGATTCAAAAGATAGAAAGGTGTAGGAGTGCGTGTAGATCGAGAAAGTATAAGATTTAGGTTGAGAACTTACAAGATTCGAGAGAAATCGGGAGAAAAGAGCTTGAAAGCGGCTGGTTCAAGTGAGAGGAGTTGTCACCATCAAATGAGGTAACACTGAGGTATTTATAGGGTTTCCCAAAAAGGAAAGTGCTGATCGATCGGGTGGCTGGTCCGATCGGGTGGCAGCCCAATCGGGTGACAACTCGATCGGATGGCAATCCGATCGGTTGGCCACTCAACCTTAGTGTTTGGCGCGACGAGTTTTATCGTTTCGATTCGCGTGTTGAGCGTTGCGATCCGATTCGGACGAGCGATACAGTAGAGTTACCCATTAAATTACTTTTAACCCCAACTACTATATCTAACATACAATCATCCTAAACATCTTACGATTAGCATTTGCGATTCGATTGTGATTGAGTTGCGATTGCGTTTCGATTAATCTCCACCACATAAACATAAATAAGCATGCACAAGTAACACATAATTAACACACATACATAAAACAATATCCATAACCTGCGATTCGTGTTGCGATTTGACGTTGATTCGTTTAGCGTTAAGTAGCTTAGCGTTTAGTAAACTTTATCGCATTGTTACTTCCTATAGTTCACAGTCGTAGAAGCGATTATCGGCTATAAATATTACATCGATTACTGCGATTAAGTGCGATTATTAACAAGTACTCCACATAATACAACTAAGTCAAAAACATGAAAGTTGTATATTACAAGTCAAGTCGCGCGATCGGTCATTGACTTTGACCTTGACTTTGACTTTCGAAACACGGGGTGTTACAGTATAATCCTTGCTCTCGACTCGATCCATGTCCGCTTCTTTTCGTTCGTGGTAGAAGAAATCCGTGTAATACCTGTGGACATCACATACAACTTAACCATTAGTCGTTAACAACATCATACGACATGATTCTCATATAGTCTAATATTGAATAACATTTAACAATAGAAACTTGATTCATTAAACTATCCTTTCGTATTTTCTTGTTCCGAGTTCGACTTTGATACTCCATGAACCCGATGTTCTTATACCTGCACTACATTTCAATCTCAAAGCACACCATTAGCAATCGTTAATGCCCAAACATAAGGAAACCATTCCTTCATACATTTATAACATCTCGCATTCACAAACGTATACATTCCTAATTCCTACGTGCATTCATAAAAACCCACCTTCGTACATACATACGTTAATACATACGACCATACAATCTTATTTACCTATATGAGTGCATACACGAGTACGGGCTCTTGCTTATTACTTTTACACACATACTCTTACGTTATCATGTCAAAATTGTAACTTTACTAAATATAGGCATTATACATATCGACATACACACTTACTTGTTTCTAGATACGTTTACTTATAAATTTCTTTCACTTACACGAAAGTAATTCCATACTTTTACTATCCGGAGAGCAATAACAATCATTTATAACAAAACCACTACTTAAGGTATTCATTCACAATCATATACGCGTTTACAATCGAGTCCGGGTGCTGAAATGAACAAGAAAAAAAACAAGTTTTGCCAGCTTACTGGCTCTCGCAGGGCGCGACAGACACAACCCCGGGCGGTCGCGGGGCACGACAGAGGTCATTACAACAATAATCAACTTAAGTACATACTATAATCAACCTATCTAACAATAATTCATTACATTCAACATACACATCAATGATTCAAACAAGGTTTTAACATGGGTGAACCACTTATGTCATCATCTTCACCACTAGAAGTGGGTTTAACTTCTATCATTCTACTACTCAAAATCTTTCACAATACATGTTCCATATGAGGATTATAACACTTATTCATGCTTAATTTTTGCATCAATTCATGGATTGACCATAACCCATATCATCAAACTTCACCAAAACAAAAAATTAAACTTACTTGATGTGAGAAACGCTTAAGGGATCATCATTCTTCGTTCATGCACACAATCAGCCCTCGATTTCCTTTTTAATTGATGATTTCTTGTTGTTAGGGTTTACACCCCTTTTCCCCCCTTCTCCTATGCGATCGTACGCACACACACACCTTGTGTGTGTGTGTGATTTTTGTTTTAATAAATTAAATTTCCTTTTTGGCAATCTAAGCCCCTCAAGTTTACCATACCATCATAGTTGCCACAAGTTTCATTCCCTAACTTGTTATTAGGCATTTAACTAAGTTTAATAACTTAGTTATTGTATTTCATTTAATTACACATGGTAACCTACTAATGAATTTAATAATTCGAGTTTTTTGGGTGTTACAAATCTACCCTCTTAAAGAAGGTTTCGTCCCCGAAACCTACTTCATCAATATCGGTTTATACATTTGTAAGGTCATAACTTTAAGAACATTATTTCTAGAAATCCTTTCTCCATCTCGTTTAACAAATCAGCCTACCTAGATTTGTACGTAACATTCCTTAAACATCAAATATATAGTCCATCCGACCCGCTCATAACAAGCCAAAGTTTTGACCATTATCCTAGCCTATCATGCTTGTCTTAATTGACCCATTCATAACGGGTCAATACATACTTTTTTCATCATTATCCTAATTTCATCCCTTGCGACCCATTACAAACGAGTCACTACTTATACAATTTCTTTATTATACTTTCTACATCACATCGACCCGACCGTAACCGGTCGACTACACATACTTTACATTTCCATTCTTTATCAATTTCTTCTTAAATTTTCAACTCATCACATTATCGTACTTAAACTAAAGTGTGCAAACTAGTAGCATCCTAAAGAGCCTAATACAATGATTTACATTACAACAATTTGAAGTTCATATCAACTTACTAACACCCTTCACCGTTAGTATTAGTCCTAATAGTTTCACTTATAACTGGAGTTTTATTTCTACCTCCTTACTCATTCACACACTGCTTACTACATAAGCCTAAACTCAAACTCATTCTTAATCAACTTCTAAAAGCCAAGCCTTCCTTTTCATAACACATTATGCGTTACATTATTTCGTACGGAAGTACTTTTTCAACCATAGCTAAAATTTTACATTCATATATTAAACAATTCGCTAACCTTACTACCTTGGCGCAATACTTCGATATGCAGCAACGAACCGGTCCGCTTCGTTACCTCACTCATCCGTGTGATGAGCTTTCGCTCATGAGCATTCTTTCGCCATCGTAGGTAGATTTACCACATCATGATTCCTGCCATTCTCATTATAAGATTAGGGGTTTACACATTTTATTCAATTTCATTCAGACATGATGTTTATTACATCACCTTATTTACCTATAAATCCTTTCTCGATTCCTTTTTATAACATTAGTACGTTTGACCTGTTCAAAACTGGTCAATACATGACCATTTCCTAACATATCACTTGTAACACCTCGAAAATTTACGTCCAATAATGTATCGACACGTGTCATGAGCTTCAAACGTGTAAACGATTACTTTAGAAGGACTAAAGTTGACAAACAAGGAAAGTATATGAATAAAAGGGTTCAAAATGTCAACAACGGATAAATATACTTTACAATAACCTTACACGATGTTTATACCCTTAAACGAATAAATCATGGATCAAACGAAGCTAATTGTGGAAGAAAGTGAGAGATTATAAACTACAGGGGTTAAATGTGTCAACATGTTTAAAGTATACCTCTGAGTGACTTTTAGCAAACCCGAAGCTTTGTAAGGATGAATTATGCTCACAAGAATAAGTGATAAAAATTTCACAAGGTTTCGATAAAGTATGAGAAAATTATGACAATATTCGTATACGAGGGGTTAAAAGAGTCAACGTTGAATTTTGGGCCTTACGGGTGATCACAAAGATAATCAAGGACTTAACAAAGTTTGTATAAGTCTTGAAACCCTTAAAAGTAAAGTTAGAGGCCGAAAGTGCAAGAAAAATGCTTAAAACCACGTTTAAAAGGACCAAGGACAAAAAATGCAAACACTGAAACTTGTTTGGCCTGTTCTGGGAGGCCATACCGGCCGCGTAAGACCAGGCAGGACCCTTACACGGGCCGCCTGGCACTGCCAGCATCAGAAAATGTGGACAACTGCTTGTTAAGGCTGTGTAACCGACTTAACTCGCTTGTTTTGCATACCAGGGGCTGCCCCAATGGTATTTCATGCATAGGGGGCACTTGTCTTGATCTCATATCACCTGTAGACTTCCTTGGCATGATCCTAGATGATCAAAATGAGTATATAAGAAGAACAATGTTGCAACTCTTGTGCCATTCGTTTGCAAACTTTCACAAGTTTATTTCTGGAGCTCTCTGATCAGCAACCAAAGTTTCTTAGACTTCCTAGTCGTGCTTAGGACCCTTGTAAGTGTCCTTAACCTTCTTTAATTCAGTTTAGCTTAGTTAATTAGCTTAAAGTCAAACCGTCGTAATTAGAGTTTGACTTCGAGATTAATCAATAATTTTCCAGTCAAATCTCGAATAAAAAATACCTATGAGTTGGTAATTATGTGGGTAATAAACCCTTGAAAGGGTACCCTCTGATTCCCACTCTAAGTAGGTCAATTGTCGGGTCAAAGTTTATCTTAAAAAGTCAACAGAAAGCTTATTTTCAAATTAATGCATAATTAGCAAGGTAGAACCCATGCAACCTGTTTTTATCACTAATATAACTTGGTAATTAATGTAAGAACATGTCTAAACATGTTCACCCCGACAATTTTCAGTTTAGGCTCGGTTCGGAACCGAAAGTCGCATAAATTGACTTTTGCTTTGACTTTCAGTTCTGACCCAATGTAGCATGTTTTAGAAATGCCTTAGAGCTTTATTTGGACCAGGTTTCATGTTAGTATAACCCTCTGTGATTATACAACTTGGTTCAATAGTTATCCGATTCATATGCATGTTTCCGTTAAATGCTTAAATGTTGACTATTATGCCCATATGACCTTAAAACATGATTGTTGAAAATGTAAAAGAATAAACATCTTAGTTACTGATTTATAAGGTTGTCCCTAAAATTTGACATCAGTTTGAGGTCTAGATTAGGAGTTATGTTCATTAGCGTAATTAGAAAGCTTTTTAGTAATTAAATGGTGTAATTAGCGTATAGCCTATCTAAACCCGATTTTGGATACCAAACTTTTTACCCACTTATATAAAATAATATTTTGGGATTTTTGGAGATTTTTATTTATTTTTAGGCCAAGCATAACATAGAGTTCTAAGCTTGATCCGGTAATTGTCGGTTTTGCCCTTTTAGACTATAAAATGAGTTTTACCAATCCTTTTGATACCAAACCTTTTTCTACTGATCCAATATGATAGATAGAATATTTTAAGCCTTCTGGAATAACAAAAATATCAGCTTTTCTTATAAAACCCGAAAATCGCTTAAAATCGCCTTTTTACGCGTTTTAAGCACATAGTATGTATTAAAACCATTTTAGATATATAAGACTTGATACCTACTAATGTTTTAAATAAATTTTTATACTTTAGCAGTAAGCAAAAGTTTTAAACCCAGAATTCCAGATTTGACCTTTAAACCTTAGGTGAAATTACCAAAATGCCCCTTCGGTGCATAGTATGATTAGAAATGATAAATTTCACACATAGGTTATACCCTACTGATATAACTTAGTAAATTAAGTATTTTTACTGATTACATCAGACCCGGAACTCAGATTTATATTTAAACTCTTTTATAACCTTTAAAATGACCAAAATACCCCTACAGGGCGTAATTTGAGTTTAAATCCGTTTTGGGCATAATAGAAGATATCTTACTGATGTCACAACATATTTAAGGCATATTAACTTAGGAAACCTGTGTATGACTCTTATGGTTACCCGTTACGCACTTTTCGCGTTCGGATCGGCTTATGTAACTAGTTTGGATAATTTAGCAGAAACGGGTCAAACCATATCGTTTTCATCTCAAAATCCAGAATGTGTTTAAGTTACCCATATTAAACAAGCATACAAGCTTGTCGGGTCAAAACCACATTCTAAACCGGTCTTCACTTTATCATGCGTTGAACTGTGTCTTCCTTTTGAAAACTAACCGGTCTAAGTCTAAGCTTAACTAAAGACCCGTTAGGATTCTAATAGGTTATTAAAAACCTTCGTTCCAGATTAGGAGCCCAGTAAAAGCTATCTGTACTTGCTGATTTGATATACGGCTGGGATTGAATTTATATTTAGCTCAGGTAAATACTTTTAACTTATTTTCCCTATACGGGCTTGGGGTACGGTATATAAAATACCGCTTGGTCGGGCATTGAATTTTTAATTGTATCAAGATTAATTTATTGAAATGTCCTGTTTAAATTGTTTTGTTTGCTTAAAGCCTTTGGGGGGTTAATGACCATGTCCCGGATATCCTTGGCATCATTTTACGAAATGGCCACGACCTTAGCACGCGGGTGTAGGCGTACACCCGCTAGTGCATATATAAATAATAAGGTATAACCGCCAGTTTCGGGAATAACCCGTCGCGGGACTATATCATGTGGTGTGTCTATTAATCTTTAACCCGGCGTCAATCCGGGCTACTGAACGTATAACGAACATGTAATTCTTTTACAAGTTTATATATAAATAATTATCCCAAGTTATAAAAATATTTTGTGCCTCGTGCATTCAAATCAATTTTCTAAACCTTTTCAAAATGAGTCAGTTAATTGTATTTACCAGTGTAAACTGACGTATTTTCCCAAAAAGGTTAAGTGCAGGTACTACTCGAAATAGGCTGGCCTCTCCTTAGCATCAATAAGAGTCTCGCAAGCTTGGATGCATTTTAAGTCTGATGAACTACGTTTCCTTTTTATTTGATCCGCCTGTGGATCTGTTTTAACTATTTTGTGATACTTAATATTACAATTTATTCGGTTGAAATAAATCTATCTTTTGCTTCCGCTGTGCATTTAAAATTGTGTTGTTTGACTATGATGATATCAACTACATCACGATACTCCCCACCGGGCCCACCGGTAATACGTGGAAATATTGGGGTGTGACAGGTTGGTATCAGAGCCAACACTGAGTGAATTAAACACTAGCCTTTTGTGTTTAATCTCAGTTAGACAGTTGCACATTCCTCGATTCTCGAGTCTAGAAAAAGAACTTAGGAATTATCCAAATTTGTTTTATTTCTAACTTTGTCTTTTATATTTTCTTGTTGTATCCTTGTTTGTTTGACAGGTTGAACAAGATGCCACCAAGAGTAAGAGGGAGAGGAAGAGGCAAGGGGCCACTCGTCGCGCCGAATGATCATGAGGCCGGGCCTTCGCACCGGCGAACACCATCAGATTCACTTAACCGGAGTCCTCAAGATAACTGAAGGACTTATATTGAACCAGCAAGGCGCTCAGTTTCACTGAGCTCCTCCCCTTCTTTTCAACACTCCTTTGGGCCTCATTTTGAAAATGAGCCCCATAATTCCCACCAATCTTACATTCCTCTCCAGGGCCACAACTCACCTTTTGATGACCCAACGCCCTTTTTCCAGAGCCGGTTCAACCCGGCAAACTACCTTGGTGAACCAGTGGGTTTTAACCCACTAGGACCTGAAGACCATTTCCCTGGCAACCATGCAATAGACATGGACGAGGACACCGATCCTGCAAAGCCACCGTCTGGAACCCCTAACCACCCCATCGAAATTTCGGATGGGTCACCTTTCATGGGATAACCTTATAATGGTCCCGACAGCTATGAGGAAAGGTTCCGACAGATCGACTGGGTGTTTACTCCCAGTTACCACAACTCACCACAGCAGCAGGATCCCTCCGAGGATTCTCGTTTTGTCGCGGTCACTCCGCCACCACAACCAGCCCAGCAGCAGCCTCCGGAGCCACCGAGGCAAAGAAGATCGAACGCACAGATGTCCGTGCTAGGAGGAGTGCGAATCAGCACCCCTCAACCTTCAAGTGGCAGCCGCTACTCGCCACTCCATGAAGAACCGCAGATGGGTGGGTCTTCAAACCCCATCTTGGAAGTAAACTCTACGCTTGTCGCGCCACCACCGTTGGGCTTTGGCGACCCTATACCTACATACACCGGTGCGGCGGCATATAATCCCTTTGAGCAGCCGATCCGCACCAATTACAACTATGCCGAGGCCGACCCTTACTTGGTAGCTGCGAACTACAATGCTCTCCATCCGGAAGGACCTTATGGAGGTCCCTGGACGACAGGGTACCCGACCTATGGGTACCCACCATATGGATATCAGCAACCGCCGCCTCCTCAACCTCCGCTATATCAGCAACCCCCGCAGCCGCCAGTGATGTCGCCACCGCAGCATCAGGAAATTCTTCAAAGGATAAATGAGGTGCGGCAGGAGGTGCGGGAAGACCGTAGGCAAAACCGAGGGATGTTCAAGAACCTGGTGAACTTAATCAAGGGGAAAAGCCAGAAGGATCATTAAATCCTTTATTTGTTTGTTTGATGTAGTGTTGTAATCATGTCCCTGCGTGGACATTTGTTTCGGTATTCTGCCCCTGCGTGGGCATGTCTTTTTGTATTCTGCCCCTGCGTGGGCATGTCTTTCTGATGACCTCTGCGTGGGTATGTTTGTTAGTTTGGCCCCTGCGTGGGCGTGTTATTTCTGTAGAAGTCCCGTTTAGGGAAAACATGTACTTGTTTAAATTTGATTGGAATGGTTAGTTTAAATTTTCATTTTTAAAATTATATGCATAAATATAATATGTGAAATAAATGAAAAATAATATTCATTTTATAAAACCTACCATTTTTAATAAAATAATAAGAATCTTAAAAGGTAAAACCTAGCCACATGTTATTCTAAATATGGCCAAGATGGTAAAACCTATCTAAAAGATTCAAATCCTTGTTAACATCTTTAAACATGTTAACATTCCTGGCAAACTTGTGATTCGATAAAATCGCATAAGTCATCCTTATATTAGATTTTTCAAATTTCTTTTATTAATTAAATCATCCATTAGGGATGTAATGCCTACGGGCTATAATCATTGTCATATAAGACAAAAGACAGTAGTGGTCTTCGACCCCCTGTTAAGAAAAGGTAATAAGTTATAATTAAAACCTCAATACCATGACCCTATAAAATCATAATTAAAAATTTAAAACTGTCCTTACAACTAGGCCTTTTGCCATTAATATACTTTAATTATAACTAAGGATTTATATAATGAAAATCCTGAATATATATATATATGCTATTCAAATTAATCAAAATGGATTCTTAAATACCATGATTAATAAATCATCCATAATGATAAAACTGTTATAGACCTCTGAATGAATTAAAATCATTATTTCATGTAGCAAACAAGCTACATGGTCGGGTCAGACGAAGCCAACAGTCACCCTAGAGAGAATCATGACACCTCCAGAGTCAATGTAGCAGGAGCAGAATTACAAGCGTTAATAGATAATGCTGTTACGCGAGCCTTGGAGAGACAGTTCATTGAATCCAGTGGTACCCATGTAAGAACCCAGTCTGTGCCACACTCTAAACCACCCTCTAGAACTCATATCGCTCACAAAAGTGATTCTCATCACTCAACAAATCAAAGGAGTGTTCCATCTAAGAGAGCTGTGTTAAATCAAGAACCATGTGCTAAAGGTTGCACTTATAAATACTTCGTCTCCTGCAAACCCAGGGATTTCACCGGGGAGAAAGGAGCAGTGGATTACATGTCATGGTTAGATGAGATGGACACTGTAGTAGATGTCAGTGGTTGCACTGATAAGGATGTGGTAAAGTTTGTATCCCACTCATTCAAAGGCGAGGCACTAGCGTGGTGGAGGTCTTTGATTCAGGCCACTGGGAAGATCCCATTGTACAATCTGTCTTGGAATCAGTTTGTGACGTTGATTAAGGAAAACTACTGCCCTCAGCATGAGGTTGAAAAGATTGAGTCTGATTTCTTGTCTTTAGTTATGAAAAAGCTAGATTGTCAAGCCTACCTTACGAGCTTTAACACTATGTCAAGACTGGTTCCGTATCTGGTGACTCCGGAACCCAAGAGGATAGCTCATTTCATTGGAGGTTTGGCCCCAGAAATCAAGGCCAGTGTGAAGGCCTCTAGACCAGCTACTTTTCGGTCTGCAGCTGATATAACATTGGCCCTTACTTTGGACGCGGTCAGGCAGAGATTGCTAAGAAACACAGACGCTGAGAAGAGGAAGCGTGAGGATGATAACTCACGACGTTCAGACAAGAAGCGTAAGGGAAACAATGACCACAAAAAGAGTTCTGGAACTAAAAAGGATGATCAACAGTCGGGTGATAAGCCCAAGTGTAAAACTTGTAAGAAGCACCATTTAGGGAGGTGCAGGTACGAGTCGAAATCCCAGTCGCAGCCAAGGCCTTGTGGGATTTGTAAGTCTTCTGAGCACAAGACGATAGAGTGCAAGAAGATAAAAGATGCAACGTGCTATAGCGGCAATGAAAAAGGGCATATCAAGTCTAACTGCCCAAAGTTGGCAAAGAAGGCTGAGGATGGGAAAAAGACCAATGCTAGGGTCTTCCAGATGAACGCACAAGAGGCAATCCAGAATGATAATGTCATAACAGGTACCTTCCTTATTAGTGATGTTTATGCAAGGGTGTTATTTGATTCTGGAGCAGATAAGTCATTCGTTGATGATAAGTTTTGTAAGTTGTTAAACCTACCTGTTAGAACCCTAAGCATAAAATATGAGGGTGAATTAGCCGATGGCACCATAGAAACCGCATCAACCGTGTTAGATGGATGTTTTATATCCATTAGGAACCACTCTTTTCCTTTGTCCTTACTTCCTTTGAAGTTAGCCGGTTTCGACATAGTAATAGGCATGGATTGGTTATCCCATAATCAAGCTCAGATTGTGTGCAACAAGAAGCAAGTGGTGGTCAAGACTCCGTCTGGTGAGCCCAGTTACCATTCAGGGAGATACCCAGTATGGACTGCCTGAGCAAGTGTCTATGCTGAAGGCATCTAGGTGTTTGAAGAAGGGTTGTGTCATCTACATGGCACAAGTGACTATTGATGAGCCGAAGTCTAAGATTGAAGATATCCCCATCATTTCTGAATATCCCGAAGTATTCCCTGAAGAATTACCTGGTTTACCACCAGATAGGCAAGTAGAATTCAGAATTGACATTATTCCAGGAGCAGCACCTGTTGCAAGGGCACCATACAGGTTGGCGCCAACAAAAATGAAAGAGTTGAGGACTCAGTTAGATGAATTGCTGGCAAAAGGTTTCATTAGACCTAGTTCATCTCCATGGGGAGCACCAATCCTGTTTGTGAAGAAGAAGGATGGGTCGATGCGTCTATGCATCGATTATCGTGAGCTTAACAAGGTCACTATCAAGAATAAATATCCATTGCCCAGGATCGACGACCTGTTTGATCAATTGCAAGGGGCAAGTTACTTCTCTAAGATCGATTTGAGGTCAGGCTATCATCAGCTGAAGGTTAAAGATGAAGATGTACACAAGACTGCATTTAGGACTCGTTATGGTCATTACGAGTTCTTAGTGATGCCTTTTGGGCTCACTAATGCACCTGCCGCATTCATGGATCTCATGAATCGCGTCTGTAAGCCCTACCTAGATAAATTCATCATCGTCTTCATCGATGATATTCTTATTTACTCGAAGAGTCAAGCTGACCATGAGAAGCACCTTCGTTGTATTCTTAAGCTGCTTCAACGGGAAAAGCTCTATGCCAAATTTTCAAAATGTGAATTTTGGCTTCGTGAAGTCCAGTTTCTTGGACACGTGGTTAGTGAGCGTGGTATCCAGGTGGATCCCGCCAAGGTCGAAGCTGTTATGAATTGGCCAGAGCCGAAGACGCCCTCTGAGATTCGTAGCTTTCTAGGTCTAGCAGGATACTATAGGCGTTTTATTAAAAATTTCTCAAGGATTGCTGTACCCCTAACTTCGTTGACTAGGAAGAATATTAAGTTTGACTGGGGTCCTAAGCAGCAGGAAACCTTTGACGTCCTTAAGCAAAAGTTGAGCAATGCACCAGTATTGACGTTGCTTGAGGGGATAGAAGAATTCGTAGTATACTACGATGCATCCCACACTGGTATGGGATGTGTGCTTATGCAGAAAGGCAAAGTCATTGCCTATGCTTCTCGACAGTTAAAGGTGCACGAGAAGAATTACACCACCCACGACCTGGAATTGGGTGCGGTTGTGTTTGCTCTAAAACTGTGGAGGCATTACTTGTATGGTACCAAGTGCGTGATCTATTCTGATCACAAGAGCCTTCAACATCTGTTCAATTAGAAGGATTTGAACATGAGGCAACGACGATGGATGGAAACTTTAAATGACTATGACTGTGAAATACGATACCATCCAGGCAAGGCAAATGTGGTTGCCGATGACTTAAGTAGAAAGGAATGAATAAAGCCTATAAGAATCAATGCCAAGAGCATTGAATTAAAGAATAATTTGAATGAAAGATTGTTAGCTGCACAGAAGGAAGCTGTACTAGAAGCTAACTATCCTGATGAGAAGCTAGGAGTAACTGCTGAACAGTTATCCTACGGCTAGGACGGAATCCTGAGATTAAATGGACGAATATGGGTTCCAATTTATGGAGGACTTAGGGATGTGATCCTCCAGGAAGCCCACAGTTCTAAGTACTCCGTTCATCCTGGAGC
The DNA here is from genome assembly GCA_030545235.1 of Helianthus tuberosus. Classification (NCBI taxonomy): domain Eukaryota; kingdom Viridiplantae; phylum Streptophyta; class Magnoliopsida; order Asterales; family Asteraceae; genus Helianthus; species Helianthus tuberosus. The sequence continues at coordinate 41,421,572 of CM060373.1, read as the reverse complement.
TGATAAGATGTACCAGGATTTGAAAGCAAATTTCTGGTGGATAGGCTTAAAGAAGTCTATAGCTACCTATGTAGCCAAATGTTTGACGTGCGCGCAAGTCAAAGCTGAACATCAGAAGCCGTCAGGTTTGCTACAACAGCCTGACTTCCCACCTGGAAGTGGGAGATGGTGACGATGGATTTCATCACCAAGTTGCCAAAGACAAAGAAAGGAAATGATACTATATGGGTGATAGTAGATAGACTGACTAAGTCAGCACATTTCCTACCCATTAAGGAGACTTATAGCTCCGACATGTTAGCCCAATTGTACGTAGATAAGATTGTATCTCTGCATGGCGTACCAGTGTCTATTATCTCTGACAGAGATACAAGATACACATCACATTTTTGGAAAAGTTTCCAACAATCTTTGGGCACGCGCTTAAATTTTAGTACGGCTTACCATCCTTAGACGGACGGGCAGAGTGAGCGTACCATCCAAACTTTGGAAGACATGCTTCATGCATGTGTGATTGACTTGGGTGGTAGTTGGGATAACCACCTGCCATTGATCGAGTTCTCCTATAACAATAGCTACCATACTAGTATTCAGGCAGCGCCTTTTAAGGCATTATATGGTAGAAAATGCAGAACGCCTATTTGTTGGGCAGAAGTAGGAGAAGCTCAGTTATCAGGACCTGACATAGTCTTTGAAATGACGGACAAGATTGTCCAGATTCGTGACCGCCTGAAACCTGCCAGAGATAGGCAGAAAAGCTACGCAGACTAAAGGCGTAAACATCTAAAGTTCGAGGTTGGTGACAAAGTATTGCTTAAGGTATCACCCTGGAAGGGAGTGATGTGATTTGGTAAGAAAGGTAAGTTAAGCCCAAGGTATATAGGACCATTTGAGATCATCGAATGTGTCGGATCCATGGCCTATAAGTTAAACTTGCCTGAAGAGCTCAGTGGTATTCACAATGTATTCCACATCTGTAATCTGAAGAAATGTCTAGCTGATGAATCACTAGTCATGTCACATAATGATGTGCACATAGATGAGAGCTTAAAGTTTGTGGAAAAACCTTTGTCGATCGAGGATCGACAGGTCAAAAAGCTTCGGAGGAAGCATGTACCGATTATAAAGGTCAAATGGGATGCCCGTAGAGGTCCCGAGTACACGTGGGAGGTAGAATCCACTATGAAGGAAAAATACCCTCATTTATTTCAATAAATCTCGAGGTCGAGATTTCGTTTAAGGGGGTGAGGATGTAACACCTGGAAAATTTACGTCCAATAATGTATCGACACGTGTCATGAGCTTCAAACGTGTAAACGATTACTTTAGAAGGACTAAAGTTGACAAACAAGGAAAGTATATGAATAAAAGGGTTCAAAATGTCAACAACGGATAAATATACTTTACAATAACCCTACACGATGTTTATACCCTTAAACGAATAAATCATGGATCATACGAAGCTAATTGTGGAAGAAAGTGAGAGATTACAAACTACAGGGGTTAAATGTGTCAACATTTTTAAAGTATACCTCTGAGTGACCTTTTAGCAAACCCGAAGCTTTGTAACGATGAATTATGCTCACTAGAATAAGTGATAAAAATTTCACAAGGTTTCGATAAAGTATGAGAAAATTATGACAATATTCGTATACGAGGGGTTAAAAGCGTCAACGTTGAATTTTAGGGCCTTACGGGTGATCACAAAGATAATCAAGGACTTAACAAAGTTTGTATAAGTCTTGGAACCCTTAAAAGTAAAGTTAGAGGGCCAAAAGTGCAAGAAAAATGCTTAAAACCACGTTTAAAAGGACCAAGGACAAAAAATGCAAACATTGAAACTTGTTTGGCCTGTTCTGGGAGGCCATACCAGCCGCGTAAGACCAGGCAGGACCCTTACGCGGGCCGCCTGGCACTGCCAGCATCAGAAAACGTGGACAGCTGCCTGTTAAGGCTGTGTAACCGACTTAACTCGCTTGTTTTGCATACCAGGGGCTGCCCCAATGGTATTTCATGCATAGGGGGCACTTGTCTTAATCTCATATCACCTGTAGACTTCCTTTGCATGATCCTAGATGATCAAAATGAGTATATAAGAAGAACAATGTTGCAACTCTTGTGCCATTCATTTGCAAACTTTCACAAGTTTATTTCTGGAGCTCTCTGATCAGCAACCAAAGTTTCTTAGACTTCCTAGTCGTGCTTAGGACCCTTGTAAGTGTCCTTAACCTTCTTTAATTCAGTTTAGCTTAGTTAATTAGCTTAAAGTCAAACCGTCGTACTTAGAGTTTGACTTCGAGATTAATCAATAATTGTCCAGTCAAATCTCGAATTAAAAATACCTATGAGTTGGTAATTATGTAGGTAATAAACCCTTGAAAGGGTACCCTCTGATTCCCACTCTAAGCAGGTCAATTGTCGGGTCAAAGTTTATCTTAAAAAGTCAACAGAAAGCTTATTTTCAAATTAATGCATAATTAGCAATGTAGAACCCATGCAACCTGTTTTATCACTAATATAACTTGGTAATTAATGTAAGAACATGTCTAAACATGTTCACCCAGACAATTTTCAGTTTAGGCTCGGTTTGGAACCGAAAGTCGCATAAATTGACTTTTGCTTTGACTTTCAGTTCTGACCCAATGTAGCATGTTTTATAAATGACTTAGAGCTTTATTTGGACCAGGTTTCATGTTAGTATAACCCTCTGTGATTATACAACTTGGTTCAATAGTTATCCGATTCATATGCATGTTTCCGTTAAATGCTTAAATGTTGACTATTATGCCCTTATGACCTTAAAACATGATTTTTGAAAATGTAAAAGAATAAACATCTTAGTTACTGATTTATAAGGTTGTCCCTAAAATTTGATATCAGTTTGAGGTCTAGATTAAAAGTTATGCTCATTAGCGTAATTAGAAAGCTTTTTAGTAATTAAATGGTGTAATTAGCGTATAGCCTATCTAAACCCGATTTTGGATACCAAACTTTTTACCCACTGATATAAAATAATATTTTGGGATTTTTGGAGATTTTTATTTATTTTTAGGCCAAGCATAACATAGAGTTCTAAGCTTGATCCGGTAATTGTCAGTTTTGCCCTTTTAGACTATAAAATGAGTTTTACCAATCCTTTTGATACCAAACCTTTTTCTACTGATCCAATATGATAGATAGAATATTTTAAGCCATCTGGAATAATAAAAATATCAGCTTTTCTTATAAAACCTGAAAATCGCTTAAAATCGCCTTTTTACGCGTTTTAAGCACATAGTATGTATTAAAACCATTTTAGATATATAAGACTTGATACCTACTGATGTTTTAAATAAATTTTTATACTTTAGCAGTAAGCAAAAGTTTTAAACCCAGAATTCCAGATTTGACCTTTAAACCTTAGGTGAAATTACCAAAATGCCCCTTCGATGCATAGTATGGTTAGAAATGATAAATTTCACACATAGGTTATACCCTACTGATATAACTTAGTAAATTAAGTATTTTTACTGATTACATCAGACCCAGAACTCAGATTTATATTTATACTCTTTTATAACCTTTAAAATTACAAAATACCCCTACGGGGCGTAATTTGAGTTTAAATCCGTTTTGGGCATAATAGAAGATATCTTACTAATGTCAAAACATATTTAAGGCATATTAACTTAGGAAACCTGTGTATGACTCTTATGGTTACCCGTTACGCAATTTTCGCGTTCGGATCGGCTTATGTAACTAGTTTGCATAATTTAGCCGAAACGGGTCAAACCATATCGTTTTCATCTCAAAATCCAGAATGTGTTTAAGTTACCCATATTAAACAAGCATACAAGCTTATCGGGTCAAAACCACATTCTAAACCGGTCTTCACTTTATCATGCGTTGAACTGTGTCTTCCTTTTGAAAACTAACCGGTCTAAGTCTAAAGCTTAACTAAAGACCCGTTAGGATTCTAATAGGTTATTAAAAACCTTCGTTCCAGATTAGGAGCCCAGTAATAGCTATATCTACTTGCTGATTTGATATACGGCTGGGATTGAATTTATATTTAGCTCAGGTAAATACTTTTAACTTATTTCCCTATACGGGCTTGGGGTACGGTATATAAAATACCGCTTGGTCGGGCATTGAATTTTTAATTGTATGAAGATTAATTTATTGAAATGTCCCGTTTAATAATAAGGTATAACCGCCGGTTTTGGGAATAACCCGGCGCGGGACTATATCATGTGGTGTGTCTATTAATCTTTAACCCGGCGTCAATCCGGGCTACTGAACGTATAACGAACATGTAATTCTTTTACAAGTTTATATATAAATAATTATCCCAAGTTATAAAAATATTTTGTGCGTCGACCATTCAAATCAATTTTCTAAACCTTTTCAAAATGAGTCAGTTAATTGTATTTACCAGTGTAAACTGACGTATTTTCCCAAAAAGGTTAAGTGCAGGTACTACTCGAAATAGGCTGGCCTCTCCTTAGCATCAATAAGAGTCTCGCAAGCTTGGATGCATTTTAAGTCTGATGAACTACGTTTCCTTTTTATTTGACCCGCATGTGGATCTGTTTCAACTATTTTTGTGATACTTAATATTACAATTTATTCGGTTGAAATAAATCTATCTTTTGCTTCCGCTGTGCATTTAAAATTGTGTTGTTTGACTATGATGATATCAACTACGTCACGATACTCCCCACCGGGCCCACCGGTAATACATGGAAATATCGGGGTGTGACATCACTTTCGTTGTTTGACCCGTTCATGACGGGTCAATACATAACCATTCTTTCGCAGATCTTTAACTCATTTGTTAACTTTTGCAGTTTGACTTTTCAAAGTCAAACTGGATCTTCTTACTTATCATAGACGTATCAAAATACACGTTCATAATTCCTTTCCATTCTTGCATACTTGCAAAGACTTTATTTCATCATTTTAATATTAATTGCAAGATTTTTTTTACCCGTTCCCGTCCCTACTTAAATCAATTGTCTAGGTCGTAAACGTCATTCATTCCGACTCCCAAGAGTCAATTAATGCTATGTCTAATATGTAACTTATTTCAAAGCTTATTTCGTTCGACTAAAGTTTCTTGCTACTACAATAGTTTTCATCGGACTTACCTACATAGCAAATCAAATACTTCATGCTATTTTACATTTACTTGCTTAATAACTATTAATTTACTTTGCTTAACTTTTCGGATGTCCATTTATAAATACCTTCTGACCTACGTTTACCAATTACCCAATTCTGACACATCCCTCTTTATGTCGAGCTATAAGCTCCCATTAAAAGCATAACCTTTATACATACCTGACGCAAGTCAAATCCATTGACTCGTTATCCATACATTGCTTTGACTATTTCCTTCCATTTTGTGACATTACCAGGGCTGTCTAAACTGCTCGACGATCGAGGATTGCTCGACGATCGCTCGAAAAATGCTCAAAAAATGCTCGTTCGATTCCCGCTCAGTTTGTAAATGAGCCGCTCGAATCAGTTCAATTCAAATTCAATCCAAGCATGAGCAAAAGTCCGCTCACTCGTCGATCGCTCTGTTTCGCTCGAATTATTTTTATTAATAACTAATATTATAGATTTTAAATATTAAAAGACCAAAAAATATACTAACCCAAAAAAAATTAAAAGCCCAAAAAATATACTAGTCCAACTTAATAGTTAACATCAAAGTCTTAAAAACATTGAAAGTAAGCTTTTATTACATTTATAATCTAATTGTACTTTTGTAGTTTATGCATTAACATTTGTATTTTGTTTTTTTTAATGTGTAGCAAGCTGCAAGAGATGAAGAAAAAATGGAAATTGATGTGTTGACTCCAGACGGGTCTGATAATAAATGAAAGGTATTTTTATAATTAACAAACCATAAAAGTTGTTATGTAATGTGTAGAACTTAATGGTTTTGTTTAATGTTTGTGTTTATAGGTTATATGTTGATTTGAAGTTGAATTTTGTGGATAGAGATGATCAAGCTTAAAGAAGAAGTTTATGGCTTTTGAGCTAAATGACAATTTGTATTTCGCACTTTATTTTGTTTTGTGCTTCTTGATATTGTTAAGAACATTTTTAGAATCATGATTTTAATTATGTATTGCTTTTGTTAGTCAGGTGTTGGACATGTTTTAATTAACTTAGGACTTGTTTTTGTTGAACGCCGCCTTATAATTCAATCGAGCGAAACCGAGCAAAAACAATCCGCTCAATTTTAGTTAGGATTTGAGAAAAACTGAGCGAAAACGATCCGCTTGATTCAAATTCAATCCGAGCATGAACATCACTTTTGTGCTCGGTTTTGCAAATTCGATCCGATCGGATCGTATCGGTTGTAATTCAATCCGAGCAT